>OZ007600.1:232977647-234177647 GCA_963931845.1 Maratus michaelseni
GTCTCCTAGGGGGCCTGGCTTCAGTAGTGGTTTTTAAATAAATACCATAAAAAGTAGACTGGTATCTTTTACATAAAATTTTTAATTCAGATAACTAACAAGTAACAAATAATAAAATTCAAAAGTCAGAAGTTGCTTGAACGTCTTTACGGAATGGCTAGAAGGAGGAGGGGACTGCTCAAGAGGCATTTTACGTTCGAAACAAAATCCAGCTTTTATTAAAAATCAGCAGAACGCACATAGCAAAGATGCAAGCGTTTATTTATTTATGTTTTATAGAACAAATATTTTCTAAATTGTAAAACACAATAACAAAAGTTGCAATAGCGTCAGGCAATCGGCGCCTTAACTGATGAATTGAATTAAAATGTAATTATATTGTCAATATTTTAAATTTCTATTTAAAATCCTTATATGAAGAAGTGTTACCAATGCATCATAAACTGTAATACTACTGTAAAATATTGTAAAAGAAAAATAATAAAATTGTAAGAAAATACTATATAGATTTTCTAAAAAGTACTATCCAACATATTTATTTTCTAATACAGTAAAGGCTATTTACAACTGGATTCTGCTGTAAACGGAGAAAAAATCATGGTCTAGCCGAAAAAATTCCTTGCATTTATACCTTTTAAGACGAAAAATATCTATTTAAAACGGAACTTTCTGTACGTTCTCGTCTAAGAAGGTTTTGTTTTATCAGGCTTATGGTGGGGGGCCCGCATTGGAACTATTACCGGGCCCTCGGTCTTTCTGTACGGCCCTGCTTGGCACCAACCGTTGGTAACTCAATCTATTGTAATTAACAATAATGCTTTCTCGGCTAACGTTTCTCTACTAAGAAATTAAACATCGCTGTGAGAATAACAACGCCCCATTTGACGATTTTTCAATTCCAAAAGAGGATCCAAGAGAGTATGGAACACAAAAATCTTGATGCTCCCTTACTCCCAGACCTAGAAAAATCCCATTAAAAACACAGAGTCATAGGTATCTCCACACAAACAGTTGTTGTGTGACTGTGAAGATATATATTAACACAGAAAAACGCTTCACGGTGAAGAAAAATCCTCTTCCATTATAAAGGAAGCTCCGAACCACTCCTTCCATGAGCCAGGACTTTACAAAATTGATAAAATCTAGTCGTCAGTAAAACAAATATTTACCTTCCCTCACCCTTCTGCCCCGTCTTCAAAATGCGCAACAGTTTTTTTTTTTTTATGAATTAGGAAAAAATAATAACTAGCATAGATTACAATTACTAGTACATAATTTAAAAAGGTAATATAAATTAAGTTTTCCAATCAAACTTATCAAAATGATATGTATTTATGAAAAATAAAATATACTGTAAAAGCTGAATTAACCGATATGTTCGGAAACTGATGACTGCCGAAAGCTTAAAATGTCCAAATAGTTGAGTATTACAAAATCTATATCTGATGATGCAGCATCGATGAAATCGATGAAGAAAGAAAACAATTCTGTGCCTATTTTTCCTGTCGAAGTCAGTCAACTAATTCTGATTTTTTTTTTCTTTTAAAATTTGCATTTGATGAACTTATTTTTGCCAAATTAAAAATAAAAGTTAAAAATATCTTTCGTGGGGAGAGAAAAAAATGCTGTTTGTGCTCATTTCTTGTACAATAATAATAATAAATAAACAACCTGCCAGATTAAATAACTTGGTTGCCAGTGGTAACATGGCGACTGTATTTGTCAAGCCTGTCCGTGACTATATTTAGATAATAATAAAATATCATGCCAATTTAAGTTACGGAAAAAGGAAAATTTACAACAAATCAACTAATTTGAAATGCTACAAGACTAAAAGACAAAACACCATTAAGATTTTTTAAAACTTGTATCAGTTTCGAAATGCAGATGAATATAAATGTTTACGGTGATGACAGATTGAACACGTTGTGTTGCTAAGAACGGTTTCTAAAAAGTTCGAAATTTAAGTTACGGAAAACTGAAAATTTACAACAAATCAACTAATTTGAAATGCTACAAGACTAAAAGACAAAACACCATTAAGATTTTTTAAAACTTGTATCAGTTTCGAAATGCAGATGAATATAAATGTTTACGGTGATGACAGATTGAACACGTTGTGTTGCTAAGAACGGTTTCTAAAAAGTTCGAAATTTAAGTTACGGAAAACTGAAAATTTAAAACAAATCAACTAATTTGAAAAGCTTCAAGACTAAAAGACAAAACATCATTAAGATTTTTAAAAATTTGTTTCAGTTTCGAAATGTACATGAATATAAATACTTACGGTGATGACAGATTGAACACGTTAAATTCAAATTGTTACCGGCAATTAGCTCATGTGAATTATAACCAATTATTGTTTAGCACTTTTTAGATGACAACGCGACGAGCTGTTTAACAAAGAAAATTGCTCAATCAGCCAATGCAACAACAGCTTTCTCGATACGAATAGTTTAATAAAATCGAAAAGTAACAAAATTTTCTGCACGAAAAACGAAACCTGAGAGGAAATTTAATGCCTATATCAAATTACACTTTTTTATTTTAACTTACAATTCGCACGTCTTTGATTTGTATTCACCCATTTTGATACAAGATAAAATTATGAAGGAAATATTTTAGACGGAAAGTCCATGATAATCATTTATATCGGTACAATAAGCCTCAATGGTGTACAGGAACAAAAAACGTTCTAAAATGGCGATTTCTGTGATATTGTTGGGGTTAGAAACTGTTAATTCGTTGTGGTGTTTTTAAAATTTTTTTAAAGGTGTAAATTGTGTCGTTAAGAACGGTTTTTAAAAGGCTCGAAATTTAAAAGTGTGAAATGAGAGAGCGGAAAACGTTCTATATTACGATTTATTTGGAACTGTTAGGGCTAAAAACTTGAAATTGGACATGGCTGTTACTTTTAAGTTTTAAGACGTAAATACTCGCAATAGAACAAAAAAAAAAAAAAAAAAAAAAATCGAAATGTAAAAGGCTGCTGTGAAAATAATGCGATTTCTGTAATATTGTTTTTGGTTAAGAATTTTTAATTTTGCATGGTTGCTATTAAGATGTAGATCCTGTCTAACAAGGGAACCATTTTTAGTGCAGCTCGCACCTATAGCATTGAGACCTGGTGCCTTTTAAAGTCCTATATTACGAAGTTTGAGAATCGATAACATTTTTCTGTTAAAATCATATTTTTTGATTTTACAGCAGCATAAGTTTTTGAAAATGTGATTTTCGAGAGCACTTATTGAAATATTAACATAGATTTTTTTTTTTTTTTTTTTTTTTTTTTTTTTTTTTTTTAAAGCAGTTAAAAATACAAATTAGTCAATAATAAGTATAAAATATCGAAATCAGCTTAAAAATTCCTATAAGGGGTCTCAGGAGTCTTACTTTTCCACCGAAGATGCGAGTTTGCATCCTGTCACATTTTATTTTATTTCTGATTTCATATGACACACAATAAAATGAAATTTTTACCACTAATAGGACAATATCTGCTTGATTTAACATAATTATTTCAATGTTGTACAATTCATATTTAATTATTTAAAGAAAGTCTAGATATTTTAAAAAAAGTACAAAAACTTTTTCGCCTGGTATCCACTGCGCGCAAAGTTATAGAAAAAATATTGCTTCAAAAATAACAAACAAAACTTGCACTTTAATTTCAGGCAATTAAAAATTTAATTTCTTTTTAATTTAAATTTAAATTGTAAAATATTTAAAAAATTCATTTTTCTGTTGAAAAAATGCCAGTTGAAAGATAAATAAATTTTTAATTGCTTGAAATTGAAGTATAAGTTCAAGATACATTCATTTTGCATCATTATCAGTTTTGTTTGTTAGTTTTGAAGCAATATTTTTTCTACAGCCTTGCGCGCAGTGGATACCAGGCGAAAAAGTTTTTTTACTTATTTTTAAAATTTAAACTTTTTAAAAATAATTAAATATGAATTGTACAACATTGAGATAAGCATGTTAAATTAAGCCTACATTGACCTATTAGTGGTAAAAATTTTATTTTATTGTGTGTTATATGAAATCAGAAATAAAATAAAATGTGACATGATGCACACTTGCATCTTCAGGGGAAAAGTAAGACTCCTGAGACCCCTAAGAACCTACGGAATTTGATTTTGAAAAAATACAACATTATAACTGCATTTTTAGCGGCGCGAAATTGGATTTATTTGTTACCGTAGAAATTTTCTCACCAACGCTGGACAAATGTTATAGTCGTCTGCATGTGTGTGAATAGTAATTTGGATTCGTAGCACCCTATTTGGCTCAGGGTTGTAGTGAGCAGCTGCCCGGGTACCCGCCCGTGCTGGGTTAAAAAAAAAAAAAAACCCGGATTTTAAAAAATATATATTTCTGAAAAGGAACAAATGATGTATTTGTTAACAGTTTATGGTTATTTTGTTTTATGTATTCACTTCTTTGAATCTTAGAAAATATATTTGTACTAATTTACTTGCACTTTTAGATTGGGAACCCTGTAATTTTAAAACGTTTTCGATTTTAATTTAAAACGTAAATTTAAGCATTTCAGTTAGCTTCAAGAGTACTATATTTACTAAACGTATTATCTATATATTTAAAACGCTAAGCGTTTTGTTTCGATAATCCGTGAGAACAAACTACTACATCAAATTACATCATTCTTTTTTTAAATGAAAGATATTTGGTCACAGATTTGTTATCGTACATTCGTTTGTTCGAAAATTTAATTAATTAGCCGTAATCTTAAATTAAAATTTTACTTCTGCTTATGACGTCATAAAGTCGGCAATCGGATTAACGCCCACTGTTGCGACGTACAGAGTTTATTTTCTGAACTCAATGATTGCGAGCATAAAAAATAAATATTAAATATTAAAAGCACGTGACTTTTAGGACGAATTTTTTAATTTGTAAGTTAAAATATAGTTAAAATGTTTAAGTATTTCGGTAAAAATATTTATCCGTGTGTTTTATAAGCAAATAAAAATTCATATTTACTGTGACGTCACGGAAATATTGTCCATTGGGTTCATTTTATCATTAAGCATTATAACTTTGTTGATGCCATTTTTTTTCATTACAATTAAATGCAAAATATATTTTTATTTGTATGCATGGTGCTTAAGCATAAATGTACGTGTGAAAAGTTTGTACCGGTGAAAATGACGTTATGCTTAGCTTGAAATGCATTTTAACATTGATAAAACTAAAAAGAAAAATTTATATGATTGTGTCAACATGGCGTAATATTAACTGATATTTCAATTTTTAATTTTAAAGATTAGAACTGGAGCCTTTATTGGTTGCTTCATCTTGATTGCATACCTTGATTACATGTTACGAATTACTTTTTCTAAATTATAGGATTAAGTTATAGGAATTATAGGATTTTAATTATTAAGATTTCCTTTTTTAATAAAAAAATTCACAAAAGTAAAGAATTTCAGGAAAAAAAAACTTGAAATAATGATTGTATTTTTAGCTAGAATAAACAATGTAAGGCTAATATTTTATAGGAATTATTTTGGTAGGTTTGTTATAAGTTCATTTAACAGTTCCTTATTAGCGGCAAAGTCTTATTTCTTTCACTGTGAATTTTTCTTTCGATGTCAAAAAATGGTAGTCTACTTTTGGACGCCAACCAAAACACAGTGGCAATATTTAGAAATGTATAACGGTTGTGACAACAAACGGCACTATCGCTTTAGCTTTCATCGCGCTTACATCACTTCTAAATACTAAAAATTTAATTTTTTTACTACATTTTACAATTTCAATTCTTACATCCTCAATTAGAAAAAAAATTAACTTTCGATTGAAATTTATTTGAAATCTGCCGCTTAATTTAACGACTTTTTAAATAATTTTCAAGCATGAAATATTTTTCAATTCTATCTCAACAATGACCATCCGTTTGTTTTAATAATGTAAAATAGCCCCTTGGAAGTTGCAACAATTGAAAATAGATATCCCTAACCTTCATGAAAAGGGGAAAAAATAATAATAATGAAAACCTGATAAATCATAAGATCAGATTATCCATAAGATAGAGTATTTTGGCGCTAATATAAAATCTGTCAAAAGAAAAAAAAAACTATTTTTAGTTTATGATTAACATAAAATTGATATGTTGAATTCGTTGATGTATATGTTGAATCGGAATATGCTAGGAACTGTTATTTATTATTTTTTTAAAGATCCATTGGATATTTAACTGTATAAGAGACCGACTGTGACGGAAAAGGAATAATCATCCTGATTATGTAAAGGGATAGAAGAAACCATACAAATAAATTACAATTGAAAACATTAAAATTCTCCCTCATTTGCATATTAAATTATTATTTTTAACAAAAATTCTTCATTTTTATATAAAAATTGATTAGCTTAAAAAAATGGATGCGTTTTAGAAGATATGGATTTGAAACGAACAATGATTAAAGAGGACATTTTAAAACTTTTAATTAAAACATTTTAATACTTTTTTAACGTCGAATTTCAACGGTGCCTTTGGGCAGATGCAATACATATGCGCATAGGAGCTCATTCGATTGCATTATCACAGGGGGGGGGGGTGCTTATACTATGTTCTTTTATTTACTAAATATGAGATGAAAGTAGGAAATTTGTATGATACTTTATGATAGGACTATTTGCATGATACTTTATAGGTCCTTGACCTTTTTTTTTTTGTCGTGGGTAATATGGTGGTAATGTCAAACTGATTTGCATTACACATTTGTTTACGGAGTGTTCATTTGGACATTTGGAGTTTGCATCGGAAATAGCATTTCACTGGAGGGGGGGGGGATTTTTTTAAATAAAATATTTGAAAGACTGTTTCATACGAAGCCCTACTTAAATAATAAAGAAGCTTATTTTACTGATATTGTTATAGTATTTTTTTCCGTCACGTTTTGACGGGTTCCGTCTAGTATTTATTAAATTAATTAAAATAGTATATGCAAAGAAAATATTTTATTCTTAGTTATAAAATTTAGTTACAAAAAAATATTGTCTTCATAATTATAATAATAAAATTTAGTTATAGAATTACCATTAAATTTTTTTTTTATAATATATTTTTACATTACCAATCTGATGGAGTGTCACTTTTTAACACTTTGTAACATTTCACTAACTTTTCAGCTTTTTCATGGCCTAATCTATTACGTAGCTTATTATGAATGAAACCAAAATTTGAAAACAATCGTTCAACAGATGCAGTACTTGCAGGCAAAGAACTTATTTTTTCCATAATTATTAAGACTATGAAGTCATTCCTATCTATTAGACTATGAAGTGTTCACAAAGATTCTATTTGAGTTCCGGATTGCTACTTATTTCGGCAATAAAATTCCTTCCACTTTCCTGGGCAAAAAATTAAATTTGCCCTGAATATTCCTCTGAGAATTTTCAAAATTTCAACGGATAAATTTTGCAAAGTACCAAAATTTAATAAAATTCTTTGTTTTTAATACTCACTTTTAAATACCCTCAGTTTTTCCAGTTTTCACTATACAGTGGCAACTCTGAATATTATTATTTGTGAGGAAGGTGGAATCATAGTCCACATTTTGGCATTTTAACCCAATTTACCCGGGGAAAATTGCCCATTTAACCCCGGGTTTTTTAATAAAACCCGCCTGGGCTGTTTTTTTTTAAACCCGTGTTTTTACAATCCTGATTTGGCTATACAACTCGCTTTTGGAGTAAAATTAATAATTAAAAATCCAATAATAAGAAATTAAAAGTATAAAAAAATATAAAACATGATAGGTTTCAAGAACGTATTTTTGCAGTTTATACCAAGCTGTTTAAATGTATTTATGCAGTTTTAATCATAATTTATTGATTAAAGTCGATCCAACTTTGCTATACAACTCCTTCGATATTATTCTATTAAAATTACGTTTTGGACACTTGATGACATTTTTGAAAAAAATTATGACAGATATATGTTTAAAACAATATGCTCCGTAAAGTATACACAATGTGCCGAAATTTGATACAGTGGTTGATGACCATACAATTAATCTCGCTGTACGTCTAAATTAAAGGGAACTGTTGAGTGGCATTTCCTTAATAAGTAACATTTATTATTTCATCGGCTCATTACATTATACGAGAATGAGTCGTGCTCTAAAGCTCATTTAAGCTGGCTGAAAAAGCTATACTAAAAAATCACTCGACAGTACAACTGAAAGAGTGATATTCGTGCCTCGCTGCTAAATTATCCTTTGAAAATACTCACATAAAATAAATAGAGTGTAGCACCCTTTTTCCATTTATGCATTTTTGAACAAGGTAAGCTCTAGTAAAATATTTTGAGAAACATTGTTGTAAAATATTCTTCTTATACGACAAAAATAAATCCTTCATTACATTTCTATATTTTTTCTCGTAAAAGTATCGCATATAACTTGTAAGTGACACAAATAACAGAAAAATAATTATTTATAATCATGTAGCACCCTTATTTCATTTATACATTTTTGAACTCAAGGTAAGCTCTAGTAAAATATTTGAGAAACAATGTTGTAAAATATTCTTCTTATACGACAAAAATAAATCCTTCATTACATTTCTATATTTTTTCTCGTAAAAGTATCGCATATAACTTATTAGTAAGTGACACAAATAACAGAAAAATAATTATTTATAATCATGTAGCACCCTTTTTTTCATTTATACATTTTTGAACTCAAGGTAAGCTCTAGTAAAATATTTTGAGAAACAATGTTGTAAAATATTCTTCTTATACGACAAAAATAAATCCTTCATTACATTTCTATATTTTTCTCGTAAAAGTATCGCATATAACTTATTGGTAAGTGACACAAATGAAAGAAAAATAATTATTTCTCAGAAAAAACGGAAAATGATTTCGATGATAGAAGCAAGCGTTTATGCGAAAAACAATTATTTTTATTTGTATTTTATTATAATAAAACCGTTGCAATCATGGGCGCACGGAGGGGGATGCAGGGGAGGGCCACGGCTCTTTGCCATTTTTCAATATTCCCCTCTCTCTCCTCCAACGAAAACTGCTTACGCCCATGATTTAGAGGTCTACACGGACCAAAATATCCAGGCCCGGTCCGAGCGAAAGCTAGCTTGACCTGGCCCGTGCAAAAATCAATTAAATGAGTCCTGGCTAAATTGACTCAATTTCTACACACACACACACACACACACACACACACACACACACACATACACACACAAAAAAAAAAAAAAAAAAAAAAAAAAAATCTTAAAATACAATTAAGATTATTTTAAAGAATACTGCATACATATATATGCGAAAATTTTACAATATATTTCGGACTATATGTTCACAAGCCATAGAATACAGAACAGCAACATCAATGACCACTTAAGACTCTTCGACTATCAATTACATTCAAATAAACTCATTAAAAAAATTTAGCTTATAATAAAAGAAAAGAAGGTGGTGAAAAACATCATAACTTTTGAAGCTATGAAAAAATAAATAAAGAAATAAAGAAAATAAAATAAAATAAAATAAAAGAAAAAAAAAGTAGATTTTTGAAACTATTTCTCTGTAATGTATTAAAGTATACCAGAGATTCCGTTAACATAAGTTCATTGTCACTATTATTTTTCTTAAAAAGGAAGAAAAAAATGACTGTCTGACACGTTCTGAGAACAATAAAGTCCAGGTCCGACTGGTATGTAGAAAAAAATGTAACCCTGAGCCCGGTTCGAGTCTGCTGAAAAAATTAAGCCCGGGCTCAGGTACGATGCAATTGTCTGATGCAGATTTCTACGCTGGACATGATAAATTTCTGTATTGTTGTCAAACTAGCATAGGCTCGTGCAGTACATTAATTAATTTTTATCGGTCCACCAGGGTCAGTTTATTTTTTTAGCTACCCGGTCCGTTTGAAAGTTTGTCTTTATTTTGCCGTCCGGCACGGGCCCGTTCAGATATCTACACTGATTGCAATTCAGCCAATTAAAAAAGATATTTCATCCCTTAAGCACCACTACGTACCTGAGTACGTCATGAATTATTCTATTGACGAATTATTGAAATTATCATGAATTATTCTATTTGAAATACCAGGCCGTATGTGCGTACGCCCTCTTTTTAACCCATATCTTACCACCGTCCTATATACAGCGTTTATTCAGAAATTCTAAATTCTCACCAGAAAGTTTGATTAGTTTTTATTGCTTTATATATTATTGGTTATTTCGTGAATAACAAAATAAAATTACTATTCAAAAATTTCTGGTCTGAATTAGGAATTTTTGAATAAAAAATCCGCCAGATTTAGCGTCCTATATATAGGACGATGGTAAAATATAGGTTAAGTCCAGACTGCATTGTTCTAAGCATCTGTTTTTTATGCGTCGCTAATTGCTAGTGTGATTGGTTTTGTACGGGCTTTATAGCAATGATTGTTTTCGCACCCAATAGATGGCGTTATGTGTCCAAGAAAAATTATTATTTTTCCCGCTGCTTTGTTCCTTTCTTCGTCGATCATTTATGTTTGCGTTGGTCATTCTGTTCAGTTGTCTTTCGTAAATTGTAATGTTTCGCTTTCGGCTTTGTTTGTATCTCTGATAGATACAAAATAAAGACAAACTACTTTTGACGAAATTTGATATATCTGGTATTCAGCTTATCACTAAATTGAATATGGTGCTTAAGGGGTTAAACATGCTTTTAACAACATGTAGAAAAGTATGTTTGTGATTCACTCGTATTAAAGTCAAAAATAACATTTCTTTCAGTTGTGTCACTTTATGAATAAGTGTTCGATATGCTGCATACATTTCATTTGGATTTCACAAAATCTTCTCATGCATCATGCATCTACAGCAGATATTAGCCTAAGTCTGACTCCCTTTGCGAATTAGCCATTTACTTGTGCTGTTTTAAATACACAATATCTTAGCGAAGAAAAAGTTTAGAATCTACGCGTACATAAGAAGTTAATCTTCTATTCCACAGTTTATTAGTATAGCTTAGACATGAAGCAGATTCCGCCGAAACAACGAAATATAACAAGTTATTTGTTTCATTTCGGAAACATATTTTCTAGTTCATTTTCAATTTTTTGAAAACAGAAGGTCATTTTGGGCAATCGTGTTGAATGAGAAATACCAAACTGGAAAAACAGAAATATCAGAACAAAAAATAATACAATGTTTCCAAGAAACTAACTCTTGTTTTAAATTTAAACACTGCCGAAACCGCGGACATATGGTGTTTGGTTGATCACGTGCTGCACGCATATGCGTGTGGCCTGCGAGGTACAGTGGACAGCAGTATTTCTGGTTAATCTGGTGGAGTTTGCAAAGTTTCAAAATCGAAATCGTTACGTACCATAAACAGTTTGTAATACAGCTTTTTTTATGGATTGTTATTTCGTGAAAAAGTTCTTTTTACGAAATGAAATTCTGTGAAGAAGCCTCAAAATGGTTATATGTCAATTATTTCTAATGTCTACATGTCAATTAGCGTCAGTTGTGTCTAATTATTTTCAGTTTCCAATAATACCAACAACCTCAATTTACATGTGGTAAAAAATCTTTATAATGTACACCTTGAGATGAGAAAAGAGGTTGTTCGTATTATAGAATTTTGCGTTATGTAGATCACATTTCCCACATCATTAAATTTACCCTGTAAATATCGCCAAATATGTCTGGAATATATCAATATATACAGTAGAAGATTTTTATATTGCATTCATTGGGATCACAAGTTGTGCAGGTAATAAATTACTGCATAACTTGCATTTTGCATTTCACATGTGAAATTACTTTATAAACATTATCCACATGACCAAATATGCCTAGACCAAATCATCATATTACCTTTTTCCAAAAATTTTTAATTTAATAATAGCAATTTTTTCATTAAAAAACTCTGAATTAAGGAGATAAAGATGAAATAAAGGCTGAAACTTTGTTCTCTAGACGGTAACAATATTTCTACAATATGGATTTTGCAGGCGCTTCTTAACTACAAAATTCGTTGTTTATATCTGAGAAGTTTTGCGTTATATAGGGAATCGCATTATATAGAATTGCATTATAAAGACATTCTACTATATTATATTTTCAGAGTAATCTATTTGTCCCCCCCCCCCCCACAAAAAAAAAAAATCAAATACTAAATTTTTTGTTCTTAAATAAGTGTTTTTTCTAAATTAATTTTTTTCTTTCTCAAACTAAATAGGCAAACTTAATATATAACCGAAAAGCTTAGTAAATGGTGATCCAACCAAACTTTTAAATCAACGTTCGAAAAAAATATCTGGTTTCTTTCCAGATTGTCTAACAATTCAAAATACCACTTGATGTTTAAATCTCATTCAATAACACCTAAGAAAATATCGTGACGTCCTTAATTCCCCCCATTCCTTTTATTGAAATAGTCAATCAATCTTTTCCTTACTCCTTTAAGAGATTCTTTGTTAGGAATAAGAAAAATTCGAAAAGAAGAGCGCAATAAAAATCGATTTTTCTCGATTTCAAAAGCAACCCATTTTCTTCGCAAAATAAAGTGAAATACAAAATTCTTTGTATTTAAATAACAGAGCTTTGTAAATTACATTTTTTCTTAAACTAAATAGGCAAACTTAATATAACAGAAAAGCTAGTAAATGTTGATCCAACCAAACTTTTAAATCCACGTTCGAAAAAGATATCCGATTTATTTCCAAACTGTCTAAAAATTCGAAATACCACTTGATGTTTAAATCTCAGTCAATAGCACTTAAGAAAATACTGTGACGTCTTTAATTCCCCCATGACTTTTGTTGAAATAGTTGATCTTTTCCTTACTCTTAAAAGAAATTCTTTGTTAGGGTAAGAAAATTCGAAAAAAAAAGGGCAATAAAAATCGATCTTTCTCGGTTTCAAATGCAATGCATTTTCTTCGCAAAATAAGTTCAAATACAAAATTCTTTGTATTTAAATAACAGAGTTTTATAAATTATATTTTTTCTCAAACTAAATAAGCAAACTTAATATAACAGTAAAGCTAGGTAAATGTTAATCTAACCAAACTTTTAAATCAACGTTCGAAAAATATATCTGGTTTCTTTTCAAACTGTCAAACAATTCAAAATACCACTTGATGTTTAAATCTCAGTCAATAACACCTAAGATCCTTAATTCCCCCCATTCCTTTTATTGAAATAGTCAATCAATATTTTCCTTACTCCTTTAAGAGATTCTTTGTTAGGGTTATAAAAAATTCGGAAAAAAGGGGGTGGGGGCAATAAAATTTGATTTTAATCGATTTAAAAAACAATCGATTTTTTTACGCAAAATAAATTAATGTAAAAAATTCTTTGTATTTAAATAACAGTGTTTCCTAAATTACATTTTTCCTCAAACTAAATATAACCAAAAAGCTAGTAAATGTTGATACAAATAAACTTTTAAATCAACGTTAGAAAAAGATATCTGGTTTCTTTTCAAACTGTCTAAAAGTTCAAAATAAAACTTGATGCGTAAATTTCAGTCAATACTACCTAAGAAAATACCATGACGTTATTATTTCCCCCCTCCACACACACCCATTCCCTTTTATTGAAATAATCAGTCAATCTTTTCCTTACTTACTCTTTTAAGAGATTATTTGTTAGGGTTGAGAAAAATTCGAAAAAAGAGCGCGATAAAAATCGATCTTTCTCGATTTCAAAAAGCAATCCATTTTCTTCGCAAAATAAATTAAAATACAAAATTCTTTGTATTTAAATAACAGAGTTTTTTAAATCGCATTTTTTTTTTTTTTTTTTTTCAAACTAAACGAGCAAACCTAACATAGGCGAAAAGTTAGCAAATGGCCATTCAACCAAACTTTTAAATCAACGTTCGAAAAAGATATCTGGTTTCTTTCCAAACTGTCTAAAAATTCAAAATACCACTTGATGTTTAAATCTCAGTCAATAACACCTAAAAAAATACCGCGACGTCCTTAATTCCCCCATTCCTTTTATTGAAATAGCCAATCAATCTTTTCCTTACTCCTTTAGGAGATTCTTTGTTAGGGTTAAGAAAAATCCGAAAAAAGAGCGCAATAAAAATCGATCTTCCTCGATTTCAAAAGCTATCCATTTACTTTGCGAAATAAGACTTACGCACAACTGTCTTATTTTCCCTACTAGCGAATCAATCAAGAGTAATCCTTTTGTCCCGGAGTAGCAGAGATTTTTCCCCTCTTATTCCTCCTCATCTCAGAGTAGATTCGCCGTCATTAATCTAACACTTCGAATTCATATTTATTCTGGACGTCCAACACAGCTAAGATGTCGACTTGATTGTGATTGCGGAAGGGAAAATTGCTATAGATGATTCCCTTTCTTTTTTACTGCCGGATACAGTCTGCCTGATATATATATAGGATTTATTTTAGGAGTGGGTGAAACAAACTGATCTGCTCATTTCTTCAAAAGTGGTTTTCGAAAATACGGGAAATGAATTACGGTAGCTGAATACATTTGGAGCATTTTTTTCCCCCCAAAACGCAGTGCACACTTATTAAAACCATTTGTTAAAATAAGTATAAAAGTAAAAAATAGTTAACCCTTTCGGGTCCGATTTTTTTTTTTCAGATTTTGTAAAAATTTACTTTTACTTTAATAATATTAAAAGAGTATTCATACAGACTTGAGAAGAAAAAAAATTCCAAAGAATCCAGGAAAATGCTAAGAAGTACAAAAATTTTAAGGGCTCACTGTATTTTTTTACGTATTGCCCTCGTGTAACACTCCTCCCACACCCTAATTTTTAATACCTTGTTTAGAGAGAAAATGGATATTATTCTATCAAAATCTAATAGCTTGCGCAAAAATTAAAAAGTATTCACAATGCATTGCTTACTGGTTTCCTAAATTTGAATAAAAAATTGCCTTCGAATTATTTTATGCAGTGACCAATGGCCATACTGAGGCCAGTCAAATTCCAACTACTCACCATGCATCACATGCACCTTAGATTTTACCTCATTTAGAGAGAAAACGGATTTTATTCTATTAAAATCTAATAGCTTGTGCTAAAATTAACAAGTTGGAAATTGTACGTCAAACGTGACAAATGAGGTGCGTTCGTACTATGGATAGTTATATAAATATTCAGATCTTGAGGATTTTTAATTTTGTGAAATGAATTATATCGTCTGCAGATTCATTTCTGTCATAAAATAAGTATCTCGGTCGCTTGACGGTTAAACCTCGGAAGCTCCTATAACAAGAAAGCAGCGATTTTTTTAAAATTCAAATTTCTTAATAAATATTTTTATTAATACCTTCTAAAGTTTTGATTCGATTTTCATAAAATTTGAAATGTCATACAGAGGCCATACACAGGTCAGTCAAATTCCAACTACTCACCATGCATCACATGCGCCTATATTGAAAAAGTAAATTTTGAAGGGGAAAACCACGCGGCATATACAAAAAATACAGCAACTTAACTTTTTTTTTTAATTTAATTTTTAATTTATATATATATTATTTTAGAATGCCAGTATTCACTTCAACTTTACTTTTATAAACGTGAGAAGATTTTTATTTTACTTCTTAAAGGTCAATATTCACCGTGTAATAAATGTTTCCATTTTTAGGTGCGTTCGTAATTATATAAATACGTAGCACCTATAGTCGTCGTTTGGTCCGTCCGTCTGTCCGTCCGTCTGTCTGTCTGTCCGTCCGTCTGTCTGTCTGTCCGCATATAACAACGCAAAAACTACCCAACCAAATGGTTTGCAATTTAAAATATATTATCTTTGCAGAATTTTGTCGAGACATTTCAAATTTTATTAAAATCGAATCAAAACTTTAGGAGATATTAATAAAAATATTTATTAAGAAATTTGAATTAAAAAAAAAAAAAAATCTGTACTTTCTTGTTATAGAAGCTTCCGAGGTTTAATCGTTAAGCAACCGAGATAACAGAAATTAATCTGCAGACGATATAATTCATTTCACAGAATTAGAAATCAGAAAGATCTGAATATTTATATAACTAGCTGATACATATATCTGAATATTTATATAACTAGTTAAGATATTTGTATGAACAGTGTCATAAAATATATACTTAACTAGCTGTTTAACCCGTTCTACGCACGGGATATCATGAATTTAATTCTAAAACGTGAGTACGAACGCACTTCGTTTGTAACGTTTGACGTACAATTTCCAACTTGTTTACTCTTGTATACTCCAATTAAATCATTGTTCAATGCTAAATTACACTTTGTAATAATTTAAGGAGTTTTTAAGGAGTATTTTGATTATTTAAGGAGTTCTAAGTACTCCTTGGAAATTTTTTCACTTGTAAGGAGTTTCTAAGTAGTCTAAGGAGTCTGTATGAACACTGTAAAAGTAGCTATCCATACCACAAAATTTAAAGGTTATTGAAATTTAAAGGATATGTCATTTACTGAAATCTAACATAAATAATTATTTTCTATGATATTCATGTGACAATAAACTAAGGAAGAAATTTTGAAGACGTTTGGAAAATGTCTTATTACAACAATATTAAACAGGCATAACATTTTCTATTATTTTTTATATTTCATCACAATTTAAACGTTCGGAAAAGTAGCCCCAATTTCAAATTTAAAGAGTGAAACATATAGTTGAAATAAAAGAATCGCCAACGGTGCAATGAGAATTAAGAAAACTATTATTATTATTATTACTGAATGCTGAAACATAAAAGAAGTCATAATAATAAATGTATAGACAAATACTACTATTATTTCAGAAAGATAATAACGAAAATAATTATTAATACAAAATAATACTCAATAGAAAGACATGTACTATTAATAGTACACCAGACTGATTAGGGGCTCATTTTGGTCATGGGTCATTATGGGTCAAGCTATTGTTTTTCTTAAAAAACGGCTCAGACGATTTCAACAAAATTTTGTATCCTACGGTTTTTGGGCACGAGAAAATCATTGGGCTCGGCCACATTCTCGAGAAAATCCGATTAGAGGGTCGTTTTTGGGTCATCGTGGGTTAAGCTAATTTCATCTAAAAAACAGCTCAGATTATTTTGACTAAATTTTATATCCTACGGGTTTCGGGCACGAGTGGGTCATTTTGGTCATGGGTTCTTTTACTTTTCTCTTTTATAGATAATCTTAAAGCCAAAAAGAAAATTTTATGGAAAATTTCGTTTCATTGTTAAATTTTCTGTTGCCCTCTTGTTGTTAATCTTGGTCAGACGCGTGCGTGGGCGCACACATGTCGGATAGCCGAGTGTGAATGGGATATTTGAACTCAAAGCTAATTTTGACCGAGCATAGCTCGGTCTTCTCTGCTCGTTAATGAATTAAATAATCCGACGGCCGATTTTTACGAAAATCCATACAGTTCTTTGACAGTAGTCTATAACTTATAACATATTCACCAAATGGGAGCTCAATCGGAAGTATTGTTTGGGAGCACACACACACACACACAGGCTACAATGCATTCCTTACGCTATGTGTTCAGAAAATAAAAATAATTTTCTGCTTAAAAAACCCTGAAAAAAAAAAATAAATAAATAAATCTGCAAAAAATAATTGTTGGCTTAAAGAGAAGAAAACTTTTCGAGAGGTCAGAATGGCTAATTCTACCGCATCCTACAAAATGTAGAACAAGAGAGATAATTTTATTTAATATAATACACAACAAATTTTAAAATAATTCGAATATTATCAGTAATTACTGTTATTAAAACGTATATTCCGAGCAGCTAACGAATTCAGAATCAAAGAGGAAAAATAATGACTGCCCCTTAAAATAGGATATGTTAGTAACTGGTACAATTTACATATGCATTATCAGAGAAAAGAGAATAATATAAAACTACTTTAACATTAAACTAACAAAATCTTCCATTATGTTTTTCAAAAACAATATATTTTTTTATGCAAAACGTTCGGATTATTCGCAAACAAAATAATATGGCATAAACTGCATGCAAATACTACTAAAAAATTTAAATTATTTGTATTTTAATTGGTAAATATGATCGCGTTACAACAAAGAGTTATCATGAGATAGAACCAGAGATAAGGAATTGCATCATTCTAATCGCCACTGGCAAGCGGATTTTCTGACAGGGCAAGTGAATTTTTAGTTAATCTTTTAACCCATTCGGGACCATGGGTGCATATATGCACCCTCCAAAACAGCATACAAAATTTGTTTTAGGCACCAGTAAAAAATAAAAGTAATATTTGCTTTCTCTAATTAGAGCATTTTTGTGATAGTGTAAGTAAAGGTAGCTTTTTTAAAAAAACTGGTGCCAACCGAATAAAATTTGTGTAAAAGCCGCCGGTCCCGAAGGGGTTAAAGATTATACGCAATAGAAAATATACCATTTTTTTTTCTATATTTTCATTTGTTAGCCATATTTTGCAACAATCCCAAATGCAGCGATGTAAACATGGCACTAAGTTCTATAGTACACTAAACTTTTCTCTGTTGTTATATATTTCTTAATTTCATATTAAAAAAAAAAAAAAAAGAATAGAAAAAGAAAATTCATTGTAGTAATAAATTATTTTTGATATTTTGTACAAGACATTTTTGTAGGTAAATTTTTGTTTAATGTTTTTTAACTTCATATTTTATAAACTGTTTTACGCTTTTGGCGTTTTAACGATCGGATTTCAATCTATATACAAAATTAGTATATTTGCTCCTGAAATATATATATATACAGGGTTAGAAATTGGGAATTCTAAGTAAGGCGTCAAATGACGCCTGCAATTATTTTCCTAGGTGCCAAACTGCATTTCATGGTTGCAATTTTATGTTATATCCTATTTTCTCATTTCTTTTCGAACTCATGTTAACAATAATATTGTAATTATCTTTATGTGTTCAGTGCGAGGGGGTTGTACATATTAAACATTTCATCTCAGTGTTAATCACTAAAACAAAATAAAAACTGGCTTTCTATAAAATTTTAAAACAGCATTAAACTACAAAATTTTATTCTAGAAAAATTTTAAATAATTCTTTTTATGAATCTAACATGCATACAAAACAGATTATCAATCAATTATATCTATAGAAAGAAAATTTGAACTGTTAGATACAAACAGGTATAAACTTAATTAAAAAAAAAAAAAAAATCTTATGCCTGAAAGTACATCAAAAAATGAAAAAAAAAGAAGCAAATAAATGAACTCTTAGATACCAATTAATGTATATTGATATGGCATTTAAAGGTATTGATTTCTATATAAATACTTTTTTTTTCTTTTTTTGAGGGAAAACGCTGAAATTTTAAAACATTATTACAGTATCTTATTTTAGGAGCAAATAATAAAATTTTAAATAATAAAAAAAAATCATATTAAATAACACGAAAATAGAATTTTATCATCTATTATTTATTTTAGATAATCTTACAACAATTACTTTGAAAATTAAAATCATGATATTTAGTTTTTAAAATCAGGTCTCCTAACTTGACCATGTGTTACATTGTGCCATAAATTTATGGCCGTTTCAGCATTGAAATCTGTCAATTGGGGTCCATATAATTTTATTATAAGTATATCATTGACCAAGTCCAATGCTAAACGATTTCTGATATTTGTCTTAATAAGATTAAGTTGGCTGAAACCCCTTTCACATTCTGCTATGCTCAAAGGAAGTACCATGATAAATTCCAAAATTTTGCTGATATTGCAAAAACTAGAACTAGATTTTGATTCAGCGATTAATCGCTGCCAAGCAGCTTTGCATGGGATATTTAATTTATCTTTAACCCACATTTTGTAATTGCAAAATTCCTCTATTAATAAATCTTTATTAATGTGGAAGACATTTATAAGTTCTGTTAACTTATTATTAGTTTTCTTTTCATCCTCTGCTTTCAAGTCATAAAGGCAACATGGGTCAAACACTTTTAAATTTGAAAAAAGATTTTCCGGGAAAAGAAAAAAAAAAAAAAAAAAAAGAAGCTAGGCGTTAAATTTGACGACCAGGTATAATTTTGTGGTTGTCAAATGCAATAATTTAGTTGCATTTGGCAACTAACGACCGCTAATTTCTAACCCTGTATATATATATATATATATATATATATATATAAACTTATTGCAAAAATTAACCATTGAAACAGAAATAACTGACCAAATGCAATGAAATTATTACCCCAAATAGCTATGTCAAATTACACACACACACACATATATATATATATTAATTTTTTGGGGGGGGGAGGGGGGAGATAGAAATTTACGATTTAATTACTTATTACCATAACGATTTATGGGGTCGAGGCGCAAAGGGTATAGTGATTTACATATTTCCAGCTTATAAACGTGAAAAGTACAGGGCTCTGTTATAGTGATTGTCGTTTTAATGATTTATGTAGCGGGAATCAGACAGGATCCTATTTTAGTGATCACCGTATTGGATTTATGGTTGCGAAGCGCACAGGGCCCAGTTACAATAATATCTATTTTTTATGTTATCCCATTTTTGTTCATTTTACCCGGAAGCCCTCCCCCAGTCAACAAAATAAAGATAAACTAACTTTCAATGAATTACTGAACACAAAAGCCACCATAATTCTTTCGCACCCTTTTGGTAAATTTTAAGGATGAATTCTCTTGGCTTTTTAAGTCATTTTTTGGTAGAGAGATCTTCCGTTTATACCACCCAATCGATGAAATCGAAATCGACTCTAAACTGAAAACGTATACTTGAATCTGTCATATTTAACACACACACACACACACGTAAAGCTATGAGGGATTTTTTTCTGCTTCCCCCTAAAAACCTCACCCTGATATGGCATGCCTGGAATATTAATGCTGGCAGATAAGGAAACCCGCAATCGCTTGTAAGACGTCGCAGGAGAAAAGAGAAATCTAGAAAGTAAAAACTAAGAAAAACTTTTCTGCTCCATCGCCACTTTTTATCGGTTAAATAAGTTGTTTCCCTATCAGTGGATTATTCATTTTTGCTTTTAATAGCGATAACGAGAAATAACTTCTGTTCGAGTTGTTAATTGAATAGAATCTGTTATCTAAGCAGACGATGCTGCAGAAAAGTATCGGGTTTTCTGACAGAAGCAGCCAAACTTCAATCAACGCCAGCGAGCTCCAGACTAATAATGCAGATATAAAGTAATTTTTACATAAGCTGAACGGAACGACTTATCAGATATGTCTCTAACAATGACACGATGTACTCCACGAAACTAAATATCCTGTAAACAAGATGTCAATTTAGTCTTGCATTTATCTGATTAATCCGTTCTGATTAATACATAACTATAAGCAAGATAGGACGAATTGATATTCTTCTAGCGCAGGCAATTTCAACTTTTTTGTTGAAGCACACCGGGGTGTTGAGAAAATTATTAAAGATCATTAGGGAGTCAGGCATTTTTAAATTGACAAAAACAAAATAAAAATTACTTAATTTGTAATATTCTAAACGAAACCACATTTAAAAATTTTGAATATAAAAATTATGGTAAAAAACAACTTCAAGCAAAGTCATATACGGGAAAAGGCAGGGGTGCAAAAATCTAGGCGCCAATGAGCCGATTCCCACCACTAAATTTTTAGCATTTTTCGCCTAATAAGAATACTGATAAAATTTAGGCGAAGTATACAAATAAAATTTGACGAAGAATACTAATAAAATTTAGTGGTGGGAATCAGCCCATTGGGGCCTATATTTTTGCACCCTTGGCAAAAGGAGTGTAAATTTTTAAACACATTTCATTTAAAATAGATAAAGAGCATAACACTAGTAAAACACGAATACACTCGCAAGCTAATGTTAAACCAATGGCAGCGTTCTTTTAAAACTTCTCGCTTGCATTTTAATATTTTTTGACGATTTTTTTTCCTTCACAAGATATTTGAGATTCATGTCATACCGAGTACTCTCGTCCTTTTTCGAATTTGGTCTCAGTTTTCTTTTCTTTTCTGAGGACGTTTTCGATAAAATAATAATAAAAATAAATAAAAATGCGCAACCAAATTCGAAAATACTCGGTAAGACACCAAGCTCCGATATCCTACGCAAAATACTCATTTAAAAATATTAAAATGCAAACGAGAAATTTGAAGAGTGGTGACACCAATGGTTTAACATTAACTTGCGAGTATCTTCACGCCTACTAGCGTAGTCTATTAACAGCTTACACTACACGCACAGTTTGTTAAAAAAAAAGGGCTAGCCAGATTTAGATGAAATTTTAACGTCTTATATAGTCAATAAATGCACAAGATTTTATCCATCAGTTAATATTCATAAAGTTATATGTTATTAGAATCTTTATAAATTTTCAGCTTTTATGTAATATTTATTTTTTTATTATTGGAAGAATATAAGTTTTGTTTTGATAATAGGTCATTTTACTTAAACACAACTGTCTAAGTAATAAATAATAAAAAAAAAAGCTTATATGCTGTTATGTTATGTGGGTGTTGGGATGCGCGCAGAGGTCACGTCGTAAGAAAATAAGCATCTAATTTATCTTAAAATTATCAAACACTAAATATATTTAACTTCTTAAAAAGGAAAATGCAAAAAAGCATACTTAAATATATATTTTTTTAAGTTTTGTAATTATTTTTTAAGATAACAAGCTTTCACAAACATTCCACGACATCTTCTGAAACGTGAATTTCCAAATATTGCAAAAAAAGTCTCTCTAAAATAGGCCAACTAGCTGTGACACTGCAACAACGCAATATTTTAAACACTAAAAAGTAGAAAATAAAATAAATAAAGTCTGTTCCATTATATTAAAAACTTTGTTCTTTTTTTTCTCACATACATACAGATGGTCGACAAAATAATACAAACACTCATGAAAAATGGTGAAAAGAGCAATATCTAGAAAAATACATGAGGAATTAACATGAAACTGCAGGTGTGTAAACAGTATAGTGTAAGTTATATATTTCCGTGAAGATTTTTTCCCGAAACCCCATAGGGGACTGTCAACAAATTGAAAAAGAACGAATATCTTTTGGATAACCCTGTAAAAACTAATGTAGCAAAAGCGTTCAAACTCGAGATTATTAATAAGTGGCTTATTATAATATACTGTGTTCATTTTTATGAGGATAGCATGTATACTCGTAGAGAAATTAAGGTTTTTATAAAAACAGTCCCAAATTTCGCCTAGTTTCTTGCTTATAATTTGCAAAGTTTTTAATATAAAAAAAGTTCTTTTCAGAAAATATGACAAACAACATTGTACATAATACTCTGCAATCAGAATTAAAAAATAATAAAAATTGGATGAAAAATGAGCAGGTTTACTAAAAAATTTGTCACTGCGCATGCGCGAAAGCAATCAAAATATAATATGCATAATGTATTAGCTAAGTATATAGAACAACTTTTGTGAAAGTCTCAAAATTATAGCTTGAAAATTCTGTAAATTATCGTCGATAGAATAAGCTAGAAATCCGTTGTTCCCAAAAGGAAGCAAAAATATGAGGGGTTGTATCCAAATATAGTAGTACGTGCAATATTGTGTACGCTATCTTGACACTAATCAACAGATATTTGATACAACCTCTCATCTTTTTGCTTCTTTTTGGGAACAACGGATTTCGAGCTTATTCTATCGATGATAATTTACAGAATTTTCAAGCTATGATTTTGAGACTTTCACAAAAGTTGCTCTATATACTTAGCTAATATATTATGCATATTATATTTTGATTGCATTCGCGCATGCGCAGTGAAATTTTTTTTAGTAAACCTGCTCATTTTTCATCCAATTTTTGTTATTTTTTAATTCTGATTGCAGAGTATTATGTACAATGTTGTTTGTCATATTTTCTAAAAAGAACTTTTTTTTATATTAAAAACTGCAAATTATAAGCAAAAAACTAGGCGAAATTTGGGACTGTTTTTATAAAAACCTTCATTTCTCTACGAGTATACATGCTATCCTCATAAAAATGAACACAGTATATTACAATAAGCCACTTATTAATAATCTCGAGTTTGAACGCTTTTGCTACATTAATTTTTACAGGGTTATCCAAAAGATATTCGTTCTTTTTCAATTTGTTGACAGTCCCCTATGGGGTTTCGGGAAAAAATCTTCACGGAAATATATAACTTACACTATACTGTTTACACACCTGCAGTTTCAGGTTAATTCCTCATGTATTTTTCTAGATATTGCTCTTTTCACCATTTTTCATGAGTGTTCGTATTATTTTGTCGACCATCTGTATATTAATACACACATAAATGTGTGTGCTAATTAAGTAGGTTTACAATGTAAACAAGCCTAATCTAAGTTAACAGCAGCAGGACGTTGAATAATATGCCTTACGCATTTTTTTAAAAATGGATTCCTGTATTTATTTTGATGAAATAATGTCAATTTCCAAGCTTTTAAAAACAACTAAAACAGAAGTTGCAAATATTTTATTTACTTATCATTTTTCAAAAGGATTAAGGTCAGACGCGTTTATGTTTCCAATAAATTGCTAAAAACATCCTCTAAGTGTAACTGGTGACATTCTTGAGTGACATTTTCATCCTTTGAACAAGATAAAAAATAACTAATTACGGCAAGTTTATCAAAAGAATGTCTGTCGCCTGGTGTTGCGTGGTACAGATTGCATACCTTTTAAAATTTACGGCCTTTCTCTACAAAGTTACTACACACTTCTAAACTCAGCGACGGAAAAAAACACAGCGGAATTTTGATAGCCTCGATTTCATCTCTCATCATAAATATTATTTGCAGTAAATAAAAGCATATATGTGTATATATATATATATATATATATATATATATATATATGTGTGTGTGTGTGTGTGTGTGTGTAACAAGAAGATATGTAAACAGTTGACTTACTGGAATTATATGAACAACTACGTTGAATAACAAAATATAAGCTTTAATACAGTCTTAGACAGATAACTCTACAATACTTTACTAATAATTTCTTCACAGCTAATACACTTCTGGCCCAACATTTACAATATATTTATTTTCCAATAGTCCAACTAGGCCTAACAGCGCCTTTACTGGCTATTTCTCATTTCGATGCTTGCTTCACAATAAAAGTTAGAAGACTGGCTCTTTTTCAGTTTTGAAGATATTCCGATCTCGCGATCTAAACTTTTTGTAACACGTGCATTTAAATCATGGATGATAATAATAGTACTAGAGCGCCAGTTAATTTAATGATCATGCACGTCATAAAGGAAATGAAGTGTTTAAACTGAGATCCTACAAATATTAAATATATATATTAAGCTGGTGTTATATACAGAAAACAATCGTTCTTTGCTTATAAATGTAGTTTCCCTGCCCTTGAAAAAGTGAATTACATTATAAGCTTTCATTTGTGTTTACACTCTTGTTTCTTTTTTTTTCATTTAAATTAATAATATTTCATTTATTAGGACTGCATAATTTAATTTGTAATTTGACACTGCTATATGGTATTGTGATTTCATTGTGTATGGTCAGTTTCTTATGAAATGGTTACATTTTACATTAAGTTTATATATATATATATATATATATATATATATATATATATATTGACGGGTAGAATTTTCCGGTATATATATATATACGCTACGGTTCTATATATATATAACCATAAAAGAAAAAAAACACAGAAACATCAAACACAAATAGGGGAATAAAAATAAAAATGAAACATGAACACATGCCTGTTTGAATAATATCCAGAAAAGGAAGAAGAAGAAGAAAAAAAAAAGAGAAAAGGTAAATCAATTGGAAAAAGCAAAATTAATAAAATATTTGTGGAACTGTAGCAGAATATACTACAGATTCCATAAAAAAAATGAGCGATTTCATAAATTAAACTCTTTATATTTTATTTTCTACTTTTAAGTGTTTAAAATATTTCACTGTTGCAGTGTCGCAGTTGGCCTATTTTAGCGAACGTGGCTTGGCGAATCATTAACTAATTTGTGTAACTCGTACTCACCTGCACCCGGTAACGGAAAATGCCTTAAAATGAATTACTAAAAATATTAAAATGTTGTATTGTCATTGTCATCGGAAATACACTTGCGTACATAATGTATTATAATTCTATTCTAACCTATCAGGACGTGAATGAAAAATAGATCACAAAATTCAACCTTCACATACATACATGAACTAAGTTAAATAAAAGAGGGTAAAAATAATTCAAACTGCAGCAAAGCCTTCTTAAATACTCCATAAGTGCTGTAAGATGGCCCAAGTCACAAAAATATTATATATCACATTTTTACTTCAGCTAAAAAAATATTCTAGAGCAGCGAATCTCTAATAATTTGGCCAAACGGGTCATTTCTCATCAACAATGGGCGTCGGCAGACGAAATCCACGGACAACATTTTCGAATAGATATGACTGTATAGTCTGCTGCCAAGGTCGAGTTTTTAAAAGTGAGGAACATAAACACGAAATGAGCTGATTTTTTTTTTTTTTTCAGAGCACTAAATAAGTATGCAAGACAATTTTTAAACATGCTAACAAAATATTAATAACAAGAGGGAAAAATTCTGCTATAAGGCAGAATATAGATTGCCACACACGGCTTTTATTTAAAAAATAAATAAACTAGCTGTAACTTAGAATAAAAACGCAATGACAACAAACAATTTTTAAATATCTAAATAACAAATAAAAATTCCCCTGTTAAAGTGTTGAGTTGTTCAATAACCATTCGATTTAGAAAAATATTTTTCTACCACTGAGCAATTTTTTTTAATGAAATTTAATTCATGTTGCTATAGCAGCAGACGATAAAACGATATCTTTGGAATAAGGGAATAAATAGAAGAAAAAATTTTGTTGATGTTTGTGATAAAATGTTTTTATTTATTTTTTAAAAATGTATATACATAATTCACTTTTATATTTTAACAGAATAATAAGTTTACTATAATTCGTTACTCATGCTATGGCCAGTATACACGATACACGTCGAGCCACAATGCCTTTATCGTTATCTTTTTACACGTAAAAGTTTCGCTACGGTACTCCATTGTGAAGTTTTGTAATTTTTGAAATCTAATATTTGAAAAACGACATAATCATTAGATTTAAAATTTATATCAAGAAAAATACAATTTTTTACCCTTCTAACGCAGTTTGTAAAACAATTTTGTGACAAATACTTTTCGAGTTATTAATTTTTTAAGTAACTTCAAATGTTTCATTTTCCGAGATTAATCTGTGGCAACGATGGATTGCTGTGACTTTTCATAAACATGAAAAATGATAGAGATTGAAAGAATAAGCCACCCTGTGTGTGGCTAATAATTTAATACAGAAATATAATAAATAAGAAATATTAGAAATCCAAAAGTAAGCTAATACCGGCTGTTCTTTTTCAAAATGGAAAACTGAAATAGTTTAGTTTATTTTCTGTCAGGAGGGAGAAATGTTAAAAAAGGGAACAAGAAGAAAGAAACAGAACTGAAAAATGTGTCACATGGGGTAGAGTGTCCCGAGAGGACAGGGCCCTTGACCAGTGAATCCTTAGGTCCCTTTTCTCAGAGTCTTTAATTATTTGAAGCCACTTGAGAAAAACACATTTGATTACCAATTTCAAAATCACTAGAGATAAGAAAAAATATTAAAATACAGATGTAAATGCTTAAAGTGATACACAGAACACAAAAAGGCCTTATAAAAACATTTTAATATGAGGATCGACATGTTTCGAACGCACAAACGGCGTCGTCATCAAGATCTACACACGATAAACAAACTATTCTCGCAAACATTTGGAAATAAACTTGAAAAACATAAACCACGAGATCATATGTGTAATAAAAGCAAGTGTTTAAAAATAGGCAACTGTAAACGTGAAAATTAATATTTCCTACAGCTTTAGCAAGACTACCTAAGACTGAGACTTTAAAAATTGATTTTAAGAATAGTAAAATAATTTATCCCTCAAGACTTTATTTCCCATCTATTATCCGTGAATAAATAGAAATCTATATGCGTAACGAGAACATATGCAATGAATTAGCCTCTTTTGAATTACCTAAAATTTGGCAAGAGATGTTTTTCAATTGAAAAAAACCAATAAGGACATATTAATTTTCACGTTTACATTTGACCATTTTTAAAGCACCTGATTTTGTTACACATATGATCTCGTGGTTTGTGTTTTTCTAGTTTATTTTCAAATGTTTGCGAGAGTAGTTTGTTTACCATGTAGATCTTGATTGTGCGTTCGAAACATGTCGATCATCATATAAAAGGGTTTTTATAAGCTTTTTTGTGTTCTGTTTTTATCACTTTAAGCATTTACATCTGTATTTTAATGATAATTAATGATTTTATTATATGATTATGTGGAAAAAAATAATTAATTAAACTAGCTGTTTAACCCGTTCTACGCACGGGAGTTTATGAATTTAATTCTAAAACCAAAATAAAAAATAAAAATGACAACAAACAACTTTAAAATATCTAAATAAGAAATAAGAATTCCTCTGCTAAAGTGTTGATTTGTTCAACAATTTGATTTAGAAAAATATTTTTCTACTACTGTGTATTTGTTTAATGAAATTTAATTCATCATGTTGCTTGGCAGCAGACGATAAAACGATATCTTTGGAATAAGGGAATAAATAGAATAAAAAGTTTTGTTGATGTTTGTGATAAAATGTTTTTCTTTATTTTTTAAATAAGGTAATAATTTAGCGCAATTAAATAATCTCTAATTATTTGCATGCGAGGTAAAAGAATTATTGCAATAACCGCTATAGCTTCTTAGTATTGCAGCGTGGCGTACGTAATATGCATATCTCACATTGCAGTAAACATTTAGAACTGGTTAGAACTCGCGCGACTACGGGTTGAACATAAAAAAAAAAAAAGACAACAATTCGTCAAAAACATTTAAAAAAAAATGAATAAAAATAAAAAAATAATAAAATTTTCGAATTTTTTGCCAAAATTGTTCATGGGCCCCCTACCAGCAGCCCGTGTGCCAAATTTTGTAACCCTGCTCTTTGTGGTTTCCAAGTTTTTGAGGTTACATAGATGCGCGCACGGACTTTAATAGGGTAGATTTAAAATACAGCCTCATCCCCCCTCATTTTCGGCGCCCATGTAATCAAATTTAAATCTGAAATTCTAATAACTATTTTCCCTTCATCGCCCATCACTGATCTCGAGTAACTAGAGGTTTCCGACCGCTGCTTCCCATCATTAAAGCGACAGCGCATATCCTACAGAACAAAAGCCGAAACCTCTAATAAAAGCACCTCATTTAATTCGAGGGCACGCTTCTTCCCATTCCATTCTACAAAGTTTAGTTCCATTAGACTAAACAGCTATCTACTCCTGAACACATGCGCGGAATTCTTGTAAGCGATTTGAAGATTTTAACATGAGGCCTGTAGACAATTCCCCTCATTAAAATTAGAGAAGCATTTGAAAATTGAGCAGAACTATGTAGGAATTTCTCAAGTGGTTATACGTCGCTTTACATAACAACGAAAATAACAGCATTTATACACTAAATAATAGTAAATTAGCCGAATTTCCCCCCCGGGTTTGAAAAATGGCAGGATTCTGCTGGTGAGAAACAGGCACTTTTTAGGTGCGTTGGTAATTATATAAATACGTAGCACCTATAATCGTCGTCTGGTCCGTCCGTCTGTCCGCATATAAGAGCGCAAAAACTACCCAACCGAATGGTTTGAAATTTAATATATAGAATCGTTGCAGAATTTTGTCGAGTCATTTCAAATGTTATGAAAATCGAATCAAAAAAGTTATTAATGAAAGTTTTCTTCGTTCTATTAAAGCCTATCATACATAATCTAAATAATAAAAGCGCAAGTCATGTGACTGAGAAAAACAAATATGGGCTAACCACTTCTTTTTTCATATGCCAGGTTTAAAACAAGAACGAAAAGAAATGCATCCCGCATAGATTGTGAAACACTTTCCAGCACTAACAGAATATTATTAAGAAATTTAATTTTTTCATACGATGAAATAATATATCTAAATAAGTGATTTTAAAGCAATACATAACAGGGGTCGATGCACGCTTTTTTTTCTTGGGGCCCATTTTGTGAAAAGTAAAGGTTATTTTTGCGAAATTTATTATATTTTTGTGAAAAATAACATTTTGTAACGAAAGTTGAAATCGAGTTAATTAAACTGAAACCATTTATAAACAAAAACTTTTAAAAATCGTTTTGCGGAAGTTTTCCTCTCTGGTAAACTTGTTTGTTTACAAATTACACATTTTAAAACATCAGAAAATAATAAATAGCAAGTTTTTATGGAATAGAATTTTGTGCAGAGGTCCATTTTATCGAAGGGGCGCATTCAATCAAATTGATTTTTGTGAAGGGACCCATTTTATCAAATTGATTTTTGTGAAGGAGCCATTCTATCAAATTGATTTTTGTGAAGGGACCCTAATTAGGCCCCAAATTTTTCTTGGATCGACCCCTGCATAACTCACTAAAAATCCATTTTCAGCAATTACTACCCATATTAGAAGTCTTTCGTGCAGTCCTGTATAGGATCTACAGAATTTGTAAACAACACGTAATACATTAAAAATTACATAAAATTGCATATGACAGCGGAAAGAGCCCTTCTAGCAATGACCGATTATTCAGTCCTTTAAAGGAATTCTCTGGTGCGTCTCTGTACATGTACGATAAATCCTACGCACTCATAATCTATAGAAAATGTTGCATTCAACCTTAGGGATCCTTTTAAATTTCATTGTTTCAAATATCACAGGTTCAAAATGCACCGCAAACGATTTTTTCCCCATAGATCATATTGTAAAAGGATGATTTTGAACGTCCCTGTAATTGAACTATAGATGTCACTCATTGTATACTCCGGATAAAGGATGTTGTAGGATGTTGTAAAGGATGTTCCACTCAGTAAGGACTAAAAATTTCCTTATGTTTGAAATATTCTAACATTAATAAAATGCACGGCAAACGATTTATGGTCCATGCCGTCTGTCTGTGTGTGTGTGTGTGTGTCAGTAAACGTTATATCACCCGAACAAATTGAGATAGGGACTTGAAATTTGGTATGTACTTAGTATGTAATAATGGGAAGAAGCTTATTGAATTTCAGTAACCTCGATTATCCGGAACTGTTTTATCGGACTCTTGAAATATTCGTTCTGATAAAAGGTACATAAAGATTTTCGAAATTGTTTATTTAAAAGGAGTGAATATAAAAGACAATAAAAAAACATACATTTTGCATAAAGAAAGAAGTTGATCGGATAATGGAGTTTGCCGAGATATTTGTAATCCTATTTCCCACACTCTTCGATTTTTCATGACCCTGTATTTCATTCAAATTTCAATTCAAAGCTATATTCTAATTGGAAATGAGATGCTTCATCTCACGCAGTATACCGTTAGTCAATAGGATTATCAATTTTGGAGTTATAAGGATGTTTCTTTTACGCAATTCAGTCATAGAGCCTTTAAAGTTTAGGACGTCATCAAGCCACGATTTTATTCGAATTGCAACGCATTTTATAAATAGTTTACGCATGTTTTATTTTCATATTTTATACTATGCATATCCATGACGACTAGTTTTGCATATTATTGGGTGCGTACATACTATATATTCTATAGATCATATACAGGGCTGAACAAAAGAATTTCCATACATTTCCGCTTACTGATGGAAATCGCTGAAGGGGAATTTTCAACCGTATAATGAGTTTTCTAATTGAATTAAATTTTGGATACTATGTAGTATATATATAATCTATAGATCCTATACAGGACTATACAAAATAATTCGGATATTTTTCCGACTATAGATAAGTAATTGCTGAAATTGTGTTTTCAAATGTGTTACGTACTTAGACACCATCTTTCACCATTTGAAGTTTCGTTACAGTACTCTAAATGTGTTGGAAAGCGTTTCATAATCTATGATTGACGCTTCATTTTTACTTTCTTCTATCTTTACAAGAAAGTATTGGATTCATGAAAATTTTCGACTTCCGGTTTTCGACGGATTTATACGTTTTAGAAGGTCCTGAACACGATTTGGCTGTTTTCAAAAAATGTCTGTCTGTGACAAAAAATTTTGTGGCGCTCTATCTCAAGAACTAATGCACGAAATTTATTAAAACTTTATATTCAGTTAGTCCCTAATGTAAATGGGTGCTAATTAGTTTTTGGTGAAAATTGCCCTTCAGGTGGCGCTGCTATGCTGCATTTTTTGCGATTACCGCAATAGCTCTATCTCAAGAATTAATGCAGTTATTTTCATCAAACTTCAGATTCAGTTAGAGCATGACATAAATAGACGCTGATTAAATATTGGTGCGGATATACAAAAAGGTGGCGCTGTTATACCACATTTTTCATTATTTTTACGATAGCTATATCTCAAGAACTAATGCACGGAATTTCATCAAACTTCAGACTCTGTTAGACTCTGACATAAATAGATACTGATTACGTTTTGGTGTAAATAGCCCAACTAATAGCGCTACTATGCTATTTTTTCATTATTATCACGATAACTATATCTCAAGAACTAATGCAAGGATTTTCATCAAACTTCAGATTCAGTTAGACGTTGTCATAAGTTATTGTTGATTAGGTTTTGGTCTAAATCTCCCAACAGCTGACGCTGCTATGCTGCATTTTACAGGATTTACACGATTTTAGCAATAGTCTTATCACAAGAACTAATGCATGAAATTTAATAAAATTTTAGATTCAGTTGGACCTTGATAAAATTGTTTGCTGATTCTTTTTAGTGTATGCGAAACCTGTGCGATATAGAAGAAAGTTTTGGGATTGGCACATCCGATTTCCTTCTTGTTTTTATTATTTATTTATTTATATTTTTTTGACGATATTAAGTTTTGTAGTTCGAATTAACCGATGTGATAAGAATACTATTAAATTAACGAGTAATTTTTAACGTAAGTTCTAATGCAAGGTTTTGGTGGCTTTATGATTAGTTCGAATTAACCCACTACATCACATTACATATTAACAGCGAAAATAACAGGATTTATATAATAAAATCAGAGTAATAGCATTTCGGGCAGATAATTATCAAAAAGGTTTTTCTTGTAGACCTTAATTAAATTTGAGGAAAAGGAGAAAGAAAACGCCATTAAACTGATTACGCTCCCATTTCTCCAGTTACTTATATAATTTAAAACGTGAAAGTTATGAAAAAAAGAAAAGAAAAGAAGCAGTAATCTAGCTATTACACTGATAATGCTCCTATTTCTAAATTTACTTACACAATTTTAAAAGCTGCATATTATAAATATAAAACAAATAACGTTTGAGTCATTAATCTGTGTTAAGGAAATTAAAGTACTTCTTTTTTGTTGTTATATATTTAAACGATGAAATTAAATGCATTTTCTTTTAATAACGCACAGAAACTTAATTCAAATGCATAAAAATTATTAGGGATTAGGAGAAAAAATAACCTTTTTTCGGTAGATGTTATGATTAATGAAATGTTTAGCATTCTCTGACAAAATCTTAATAGAAAAGTAATTCCATTATAGCGAATAGATCTTTGCGGCCCCGTGGAATTCGTTTTAACGGAAATAAACTGTAGTTCATTTAGATGGTTCGCTGCATACTATAGTTATAAAATAACGTAAAAAATATTATTTATTAAAATTGCCAGTTAACAAATATAGTATAACAATGCATGATTTCCAAGTTCTAAACATAAAACAGGAGTCAATAATAATAATGTGATTAGTGCAGTGGTAAAGATAAAAAATGTGTACACCCCACTGTGGCGCTAATATGACTACATGTAAGAAGAAAGTTGAATAACCGAAAAAAAATAACTTTAAGTTATAAAAAATAGCTCAGATTTTGTCTTCCCATAAAAATTTATAAAACAAAATAGTGAGGATCCTAAATATCTTTTATACATAGCGGTCAACCTTCGGGTTTTTTTTTTTTTCTCCTAATGAAATAGAATTTGAACCAGAAAAATATTTAATTATTTTTAAATTCATTATTTAATATTAATAATTATTTTAATTATTTTTTCTTTTTTTAGTTCATAAACTTTCTGGTTTTAAATGATTTAGAAAAAAAAAAAAAAAAAAAAAAAAGAAAGAAGGTGGTTTGCTGCAGTTCTGCAATATAAACTAATGAATGTGTATCTTGAGCCACATATTTGGCTGTTTCAAGTAGACCAGCAATTTTTGTTTTCGTTTACTTTCCAATAGTAAGGGTACCAGTCCCTTTAAAGTGAGAATAAAAAATATATCTTTAAAAAATCATTATGATGTAGTAGTTACAAGAAAACTATGATACGAGTATATCTTAAAAGAATTTGAAAGTACCAAGAATTTTAATAATTGCTAGTGGTTTATAGTTTGTATTTTACTTCAACTGAAAACTTTAAAAACTGCACAAAAACATGCAAACGCTAATGTAAGAAATTCCATATTATAACTACGCAATTTAAAAGAAAAATCCCACTAAACAAGCAGAATGTGGTTTACGTAAGATTTTTCATTAAGTTGTCATTTGTCAACAAGACACTGAATTTCAGGAAATCAAATTCTATAAAAATGCATTTAAACATGAAAACTAAAAAAAAAAAGGTCTGCCATTGAAAATCGAACTTAAAGAAGCAGACGATAAAGTCAACAATAGAGTTCAAGATAAACATCTCAAAAATAATGTTTCGGAATGAAACAGTAGCGGTAAATCGAAATCCGAGACTGACAAAATAGAATGCATTTCGGAATTACGAGTATATCTTAAATAAATTTTAATAATTGCTCAGGGTTTAGTTTGTATTTTAATTCAACTGAAAAGTTTCAAAACTGCACAAAAATATGTAAACGCTAATGTAAGAAATTCCAAATTATAACTACGCAATTTAAAAGAAAAATCCCTCTAAACAAGTAGAATGTGGTTTACGTAAGATTTTTCATTAAGTTGTCATTTGTCAACAAGACACTGAAATCCAGGAAAGCAAATTCCAGAGAAATGCATTTAAACATGAAAACTAAAAAAAAAAAAAAAAAAAAAAGGTCTGCCATTGAAAATCGAACTTAAAGAAGCAGACGATAAAGTCAACAATAGAGTTCAAGATAAACATCTCAAAAATAACGTTTCGGAATGAAACAGTAGCGGTAAATCGAAATCCGAGACTGACAAAATAGAATGCATTTCGGAATTAAGTCATAAATTACGTCATTGACGAAACTACGCCAGGGACAAGCTTTCAGGGTCGCATCTCCAATGCACTCGGTGCAAGGCCACTAGAACACTATATACAGTGTCTCACATAAGTGATGGGACACTTATGCTTTACAAAAGGAAACTAATCAAATAAATTAAAAAAACATGTACACATTTTTTTGTGGGTGTGTTTCATACTTAAATTTAGTAAAGATTATTACATAACATACATTTTGTCAAAATATTAAAATATTAATTTAATAAAAATACAAATGTTTAGAACGGAGCAAAAAATAGCTCACATAAGTGATGGGACAACATTATATATGCAACAAAAATCGTCTGAAATAAGCAATAAAAATATTTTTTGGGGTTTTATTTTTACTTAAAAGCAATTGGCAATAATTTATAAAATCGTCTGCAGTATTTCTCTCCAGTTTGTTTTGGAATTTTTGTGTTTTTTAGCTCTGTGTAGCCATGAATGCTAAACGAAAAGAAACTTCGCCTGAAATTCGAAAATTAGTTATTAATTTGCATATTGAACGTGGAAAATCTATTAGAAAAACTGCTGAGACAGTTAACTTGAGTCGTTCAACAGTTTTCAATATCATTAAACGATATAAAAAGAATCATATGATTCAGGATAAAAGAAGACCTGGCCGACCATCAAAGCTATCCAATGGAATAAAGCGAATTATCGTTCGAAATATTAAAAAAAATCCAAGAATTAGTGCTTCAAAAGTTGCTGCTGATTTACAAGCATTATATGGAATAATTGTTAATCCTGAGACTATTAGAAGGGTAATTCGATCTGCTGGATATCACGGTAGAGTAGCCAGGAAAAAATTCTTCGTAAGTGAAAAGAATAGAAAACTCAGACTAGCTTTCGCAAAATCCAACATAAATAAGAATTCTGATTACTGGAATAAAGTTATATTTGCTGATGAGAGTAAATTTAATATATTTGGTTCTGACGGTAGAATCTTGGTGTGGAGAAAACCCAGGGAAGAATTTCGCAAACAGAACTTGGTACCAACAGTAAAACATGGTGGAGGAGGAGTTATGGTATGGGGGTGTATGTCGTCCGCTGGAGTTGGTAATCTTGTTTTTATTGACAGTATAATGGATCAGTACAAGTATATTGATATTTTAAAGCAAAATTTGAAATCTTCAGCACGAAAATTGAACCTTCATAACGATTTTAAATTCTACCAGGACAATGACCCCAAGCACACTGCTCTGAACGTTAGACTCTGGCTGCTATATAACTGTCCTGAAATAATAAAAACACCACCACAATCTCCAGACTTAAATCCCATAGAGAATATTTGGCAAGAATTGGAATTAAGAATTCGCAAACACACCATTTCTTCAAAACAACAACTAAAATCGGTGCTTCAAGAAGAATGGGGTAAAATCACCCCAGAAATCACAAAAAAATTAGTCGAATCCATCCCAAAAAGATTAAATCATGTTTTAAAAGTAAAAGGAAATCCAACAAAATATTAAAACCTTTTAAAAAGTAAAATTTTTGGATAAATATTTGATGGAAAAGTAAGTGTCCCATCACTTATGTGAGCCATTTTTTGCTCCGTTCTGAACAATTGTATTTTTACTAAATTAATATTTTAATATTTTGACAAAATGTATGTTATGTAATAATTGTTACTAACTTTAAATATGAAACACACCCAAAAAATTTTTGCACATGTTTGTTTATTTATTTTATTGCAGTTTCTTTTTATAAAGCACAAGTGTCCCATCACTTTTGTGAGACACTGTAAGTATTGAATGTATGACTAAAAAGAAAGAAAAAGCATACATTAGCCTTTTCGTTTGTCAGCCAGATTGCGTTTAAAGTGCAGTAAAAATATGCTCTGATTAGAAAAGCATTGTTACTGTTCAATTTTTAATTTTACAAAGATGGGGACATGTCTCATCAACTACAGGGTGGGCCAAAAGTTACCATACATTATGTTTATTAACATCTTATTTTCTACTAGCTACATAATAAACCGTTGTGCTGCATTTATATATTAAAAAAACTTTCGCGTTTTTTTTTTTTTTTTTTTTTTTTTTTTGGGGTGGGGGGGGGGGATACTTACCAATCCAGTTTTTAAATTAAAATGTTTAAGTCATTACCTAAAAATGCTATTATTATCATTTATAAATCTTTATTAGATATTTCAATCACAGTAAGGTACCTTAAAATTGATGAGGGGAATGAATAACGGAAGTAAATGCATTTTTAGTTTTTTTTTTCGACGATATTTCTACAAGGAAAAAAATATACAGCTTATCTACATTAAGAACTCGTTTAAAATAAAAATACGTGAAAACTTCCGAAATTGATTTTTTTTTTTTTTTGGGGGGGGGGGGAAGAAGGGCGGGGGTGTTTACTAACATTGTCCGATTGAAGATAATTTTCTTTTTAAAAATCCCCATAATATTGGCGTTTATATGCACACACAGATTCAAACATTCCGCCTTTCACCATTTATCAAAACACTAATTACACGCTAAGAAGTATAGTACTTTTTAACTAAATTTAAAATCTGTATGATATTTAGCTATAAAGTATTTATAGAAAAAGACAACACATAGAAGTAGATAGTTACGGGCGAACGTGCAAACAAAAGAACTAAGCTGAAAATATCAAAACTTAAATTCGATTGGATCTTAGACTACTTTAAAGACAATCTAAAATCAGCGTGTTTAACAACGAAATTCTACTTTTACAGATTTAACAAGACCAAAAGAGAACATGGCAATGTCTAACAGCTTTGCTGACAGAATACAAAAAAATTTATCCTTTCGTAGCTTTGTTGGTAAATAAATTAAAGTAGCTATTTAGTATTATACGAGTTGTAATTTTCCAACTGGACGAAAAATGTCCGGGCCAGGATTCGAGCCTGGGATCTCTTGGCTGAAGCCGGCTCTACCAACTGAGCCAACTTAGTATTATACCTGCTACGGCAGAAACAGAATTATTTCTGTTGCTTGCTATTCTGTGTTTGCGGGGTTCACTGTATGTGTTTACTGTATTAACCCGTTGGGGACGATGAGCGGCACGTACACGTGACGCATAAGGTGCTCAGAATCCTTCATTATTCCCACCAGTTACTTTTTATTGTAAGCTTTGCCTTATTTAATCATAGCATTTCTGCGATTCAATTAGCTCCAAATTTCTGTTTTGAAAAACCGGTGGTAAAAGATTAAAAATTCTGTAAAGGACGCTCGTCGCGAAGGGGTTAACCTCTTCAGACCTGGGGTACACAAATGTGAACCTCCATTCTTTTCCTCATAAAACTGAACTCTTTCTGCCTTTTTTTTTTTTTTTTTTTTAACTTTATTGAAATTAGTTTACTTTACTTTAAATATTGCTGAATGTTTTTTTACTTTGGAACAAAACCATTAAATGGCGGCATTGATGCTTATTTCCTCGTAAAATAAGTGTTATTTTCATCTGAGTTTTCAAAATGCTTTCGAGACAGTGTGGTCAAGAGAGTAAGAAATTTTCATAATTATTTAACCTAAACCCTTTACAATGAAAAATTTTGAGGATTTGCAGATAATTTGTTCAAAGTCCTTCAATTTGTTGTTGCGTGAATTTAAGTTATTAATAATTGAATTGATATTTTAAGGGGGCTAGTAATTTTAGATCCATTTTTGCGAACCTAAATTACCTGTCCCCTAACCTATCAATTTCAGAAAAGGGGCTCTTTCTGCCATCTACGGTGTCTTTTTCTAGGTCCGTCCGTAATTATCTAAATACGTAGCACCTATAGTCGTCGTCTGGTCCGTCCGTCTGTCCGCATATAACAGCGCAAAAACTTCCCAACCGAATTGTTTGAAATTTAATATATATATAATCGTTGCAGAATTTTGTCGAGTCATTTCAAATTTTATGAAAATCGAATCAAAACTTATAAAGATATTAATGAAAATATTTATTAAGTCATTTGATTTTTTTAAAAATTGGTACTTCCTTGTTATACCAGCTTCCGAGGTTTAATAGTCAAGCGACCGAAATGTATCGTCACGTTATCCGACATGTATGACGTTATAGTCATATATGACGTATATGACATTTTATAACGTTTCATACGTAATTAATTCAACGACATCCCATGACAGGTAATGATTCTAGGTTGCCATGGTGATGACGTCCTATTTAAGATGGAGCCGTATTATTTCCGTATTACTGAATTTAAAAACCGAATTTGTATACTAAAATTGTTTAATTATAGCAATCCTATAATATACCAATAGTTTTTGGATGGATGTTTTCAAGTTCTGAAATTTTCAAAGCTACGCTTAAGTTTCCTATTGGAATTTTTAGTAAATGTCAACAAAAGGTAAAATGTTCCCAACTTAAAATGTACTCATTTTATATTACGGAAATTAATTATATCATAATAACAAACGATATAATTAATTTCACTGAAATAATAACAGTACGAATGCACCCCATTTGTCACGTTTGACGTACAATTTCCAGCTTTTTTTTTTTTTTTTTTTTGTGTGTGTGTGTGTGTGTGTGTGTGTGTGCGCGCTTGTGGAAAAGCCATGAATATGTATTTGTAGTGTTGTTTTAACGTCATGTCTCAAAATGGTAAACCATGTCCTTAATATTAATTTCAAATAGAAAACGACGGGGAAAATGAGATTGTCCTGAGTAACTGGAGATACGTTGTAAACAGATTCGCATTACCGAAAATCCAACTACATATCTCTGAAAAAGCGAAAAACCAAACAGAGGAAACCATAAGCAAAATATATTCTTTAGTCCCCCCTCCCCCCCCCAATGCAGTTTGAAGGAACGCACTTTAGAAATACGATAGAAGAGCAGAATTTCAGAATATCAAATCCAAATGTAAATGCAAGTGGTGCCAAACAAGATGGGAAAATCGACCACATACAGGGTGAGATGGAAACACTCGAAACTGCAAAGCACGTCCCATAATTTCATATCAGAAAAATGAAAGACTGCATATTACCATAAAATCCATTTTAGCCGGTAAATTATCTGCAAAATTTGGCGGTCGGTATGAAGTTTCCTCAAGTGTTTAATATATTCACTTCTTTCTCTTACTTTTTCTCATCGAAACTTTCAAAAGTGTTTATTACGTCTAAATTCGGAATTGTTAAACGACTTCGGTTCATTTCCAATATTCGTAAAAAGCTATATAATAATTGTAATTCACGGATGGTGATGCAGGAAGATTATTTCCTTATAAATACAAATTTTATTTTTTATATAAGATGTAATAATATTTTTCCAATATTCGTAAAAAGCTATATAGTAATTGTAATTCACGAATGGTGATGGAGGAAGATTATTTCCTCATAAATACAAATTTTATTTTATTTTTTATACAAGATGTAATAATATTTTTTTCCAATATTCGTAAAAAGCTATATAGTAATTGTAATTCATGGATGGTGATGGAGGAAGATTATTTCCTTATAAATACAAATTTTATTTTATTTTTTATATAATATGTAATAATATTTTTTCAATATTAGTAAAAAGCTATATAGTAGCTATATAGTAGTAATTCACGAATGGTGATGGAGGAAGATTATTTCCTCATAAATACAAATTTTATTTTATTTTTTATATAAGATGTAATAATATTTGTTTCCAATATTCGTAAAAAGCTATATAGTGATTGTAATTCATGGATGGTGATGGAGGAAGATTATTTCCTTATAAATACAAATTTTATTTTATTTTTTATATAATATGTAATAATATTTTTTCAATATTCGTAAAAAGCTATATAGTAATTGTAATTCACGAATGGTGATGGAGGAAGATTATTTCCTCATAAATACAAATTTTATTTTATTTTTTATATAAGATGTAATAATATTTGTTTCCAATATTCGTAAAAAGCTATATAGTGATTGTAATTCATGGATGGTGATGGAGGAAGATTATTTCCTTATAAATACAAATTTTATTTGATTTTTTATATAATATGTAATAACATTTTTTCAATATTCGTAAAAAGCTATATAGTAATTGTAATTCACGGATGGAGGAAGATTATTTCCATACTAGCCGCCACTGGCGACCAGTTTGGTATCCCTTAAATGTATGTTAAGCACTGTAACACGTTACTTTTATTCATAATTTATTTTTTTTCCGTAATCCTTCGCCAAACCGGAAGATTCTAATAGACCAATCAAAAACTTTTTCGATCATGGTAGCATTTCGCATATTTTTTGTTGTTATGTATTTCATCTTTCTTGACAAAAACCGCTTAACCAACTTAAGCATTTATGCTTCATATCCGTTTGCTTATCAGTTGCAATATGCTTGCTAATGAGGAGATTCGTAAACATATTAAGTAGTTTTCCGTAATTGGATCCATTGCCAAATGGCGTATTTTAGTTAATACGATTTGGTGCAATGAAGTCTATTTTGTAAAAGTCTTTAATGATATCCACCATTTACATTACACTGAACCATTTTGTTGCCAATATTTTTTTGTTTGTTTGTTTGTTTCTCGCTAACTTTGGCTGTAGACTTGATTACGGGAGAATCAAGAAGAAAATCTATCATTATTCTCATTTAAAACGTCTTGAATAATGTGACATAATCGGAGTGCATATTATAACACGTAATTTTCGAGTATGGTTAGGCGAAACATTGAACTTTTGGAATCCAGTTTTGATAATCACGTAAATATGTCACACCAACATTACAGCCTATAATTCTAATTACAGCAACCCGTTTTTTCTCTCTATATTGCAACTCTATAGTTAATATAGTGCCCCGGTGCGTCTACGACAGCTGTTCCATCAGAACATTTGATTTCAAAATAAAAGTATCGTTTCTAATTTGCACACGCGAAAAATAAAAGCTGGTATTGGCGATTTTAAAAATTCTATTGGCGAGATTTGCGCACAAATAACACAAAAGTACTTAATGATGTTATGTATTTTGTAAATGTATATTAAATTACTGTTTTGAAAGCGATTGGTCATTAATAATGGTAAATATGATTGGTGATTAACAATCATTTTCGGTGGTCTCTCTTCCTTTCACTTATAATACATAAATACCAAATTAACTGACAATTTGTTTCGAAATTTGATTCATTAAATATCATTACATGAGTTGTATTTGTTTACATTCAGCTTACATCAAGAAAAGATAAAGAATGAAGTTGAGTTGTATAGCACATAATTATGGTAAACTTTGATTGTGTCACTGGTACGAATTATTTTTTTGACACCAGGCAGCGCTCCAAAAAATCTTTCATGGAAAACTAACTTTACGAACGATTATCTCCATGGTTTAATGGTTTAATATTTTAAACCTTCACGACGAATGAATCTTTTTTTTTGTTTACTTTCATGGATAGAGAATTTGAACTGCGAAGCTAATTTCAACTGAAGTTATTGGAGAATATACCGGGTGTCCCAAAAATAACTGATGGATTTTAAAATTCAATAACTAGCAAACGGTGACATATATTTAAAAAATTCTTGCAGGAGGGTTATGTACGATGTCGGGAGTTTTTTTACTGTGATTCTTGATTTTAGTTCGAATTTCAAACAATAGATGGCGCTGACAGCGGTTGGCGCTAATTCGAGGCCGAAACTGACGTCACTGAGCATTGATGCGAAGAAAGGAGATTAAGGCTATGGAGTAGGTCTCATTCGAGTGATCTGGGATTCTGAATCGGGGCCTAAGAGCAAAATTGTACTGGCGAATGAGACCCACTCCATAGCCTTAATCTCCTTTCTTCGCATCAATGCTGAGTGACGTCAGTTTCGGCCTCGAATTAGCGCCAACCGCTGTCAGCGCCATCTATTGTTTGAAATTCGAATTAAAATCAAGAATCACAGTAAAAAAACTCCCGACATCATACATAACCCTCCTGCAAGAATTTTTTAAATATCTGTCACCGTTTGCTAGTTATTGAATTTTAAAATCCATCAGTCATTTTTGGGACACCCGGTATACATAATTGAACGTAAGTCATCTCTCAAATATTAATTTATTTTGAACGATCTTTCTAAAAATGTCACATTTATGAAGTTTTATTATGAAGTTTTATTATATGAAATAATTATCGAAAAAATAATTTTTAATAAAAATGGCCGCCTGGCATATGAAAAAGTGAAATGGACATTCCGGAACTGTTGATGACAGTCACATGACTTACGGTTTTATTATAGAGATAAGTACAAATTTTCATACACATATTTTTGTATACGATGTAATAATATTTCCGGCTTAGGCACAATTTTACACCCATATTAATATAATATATTGACCATTAATATATGTACAATTTATTTATTTTCATTCATAAACTTAACGATGAGAAACCAATTTTTTCTGATGCTAATATTTTGTTTTACTAATGAATGACAACTGGTAGGGGCCTGGTTAGCGGTATAAATATATAAAAAATAATAATAAAAGTAGACATAGAAAAAAAAATTGCTTTTTTTTCGAGAAACTCTTTTAAAGCCATAGGTTTAGATTAACATTGTGTCTCCCGAAAATAGCGGCAACTCTGACGCCTCGTGAATAACACTCTAAGTTGAGTAGTATCAATGCAAAATAAAACTGATACAAGCTCATTTCTTCCCTTCCCTTTATCTTACGAGATTCTGTACAGCAAACGATTTAGAAAATCGCTCAGAGAAGAGGAGGGGAGGAGGGTTATTTTCATTTCAAAAACAGTAGATAAGAAATCTTTTGTAAAAAAAAAAAAAAAAAAAAAAAAGCATTTCGCAATGCATAAGAAAAAGAATCAGAGATTTTCTTTGAAGAGAATCAAAACCGATGATACCTCTGAGTAAGGTTACAACTAAGAAATCGATGAAAGCACTAGGGATTGGATCAAGTAACGATTCGATGAACGAAAATCAAATCAAAATAATTCTTAATTTTTCTTTCTTTTGTTACTATTTATACAAATAGAAAAAAAAAAAAACTCATTTATTTCCTTTAAAAAGTTTAAAATCTACGAAAATAATAGCAGATTATACAGGTATTACAATTAGAATTAAAAAAGGAAAAAAAATGCAATTTACTAAGTTGTCACCGTCACTTAAAGTGAAGTCGAGTAGTATAATTGCAAAATAAATTAGCGTAAACTTCTTTTTTTTTCTTAAGAAATAAAATATTTTGAATGCATAAGGAAAAAAAAATTGGTATTTTTTGAAAAAGATAAAAACAACAACAACAAAAATAAAAAACTATAAAAATAACAGCAGGGGGGGAGGGAGCAATTTAATAAGTTTTCTAAGCCATTTAATGTAATAGCACAAATACAAAACGAACCGACACCAACCCCCCCCCCCCCCCCCCCACCACCACCCCTTTCCCTTTTCAACTTACGAGATTCATTGCAACAAAAAATTCGAAGACGATATTATAAATTGTGTTTGAAAAAAAGCACACAATTTTCCAAATATCAACTCATAACAACAGACATGTTACAGTTATAGAAACAAAAAAAGACAATTTACTAAGTCATTTAAATGCAAACTGAACTGACACAAGCTTTTTTTCCCCCTCTTGTCTGCACATCATATGAGAATCTGTATAACAAAAGATTTAGAAAATCGTTGTAAACTGGAAAAGAAAATGAAAAAAAAAAAAAAAAAAAAAATCCTTATTTCAAGAACAGCAGACAGAAATCTTTTGTAAACGAAAAAAGGCATTTTGCAATCCATACGAAAAAAGAATAGCAGATTTTCTTTGAAGAGATTGATAACTGACGACATCTCTCTGTATTGTTACAAATAATAAATCGATGAAAGCACTAGTGATTGGTTAAAGTAAAGATCCGATGAACGAAAACCAAACCAAAATAATTCTTTCTTTTTTTTTTCTTTTGTTACTATTTATACAAACAGAAAATAACTCATTTGTTTTCTTTAAAAAGTTTAAAACCTACAAAAATAATGCCAGATTAAACCGGTTAAAGTATTATAAATACAGTGGAACTTCCATTTAATGAAGTCTCATCGTTACACATAAAAACTTCGTTATGAAGAAAATTCGTTAAATAGAAATAAACTTAAATACGTGAAATTTTTTCTTCAGATATGACAAACAGGTATTGGATTCTGAAGCATTTGATTCAGTTTTAATTATGAAGCCGTCTTTTACAAAACAGTTGTGTACGGTCGATGAGATCACGTCACATTTCCAAACTTTGCCTCAAGCTCTCATCAGCTCTGATACACAGGTTCTCAAAGTAATGTTTTCACTACATTGTCTTTTTTGATTACTATGTACTTACAAAAATAACTTTATATTCTTCGATTTGCATTTTGAAGCACATTTTTGTAGATATGTAAAAAGGGGATTTTGACTTCCCTCAACTCTCAGCGCTATAGTCTCGGTGTGGGAGAGTAATGATAACAAGTGTTTTTAGTGTGAAAAACATTTGTTTTATTTAGCACCAAACAGAATGGAAATTATTTAAACGTGTTCATTTTCATACAATCCGCTGAAATAAATTCGCATATCCATCGCAACATTAGTTTGAGTTCTGCACACGTACAAAAGTGGAATAAACTTCGTTATATAGAATATATTTTTCGTAATATGGAGATTAATTTACATGCTAATGGTGTTCAAAGTCAAAGTTTTACCGAAAAATTCGTTAAGTAGAAAACTTCGTTAAATAGGGACTTCGTTAAAGGGAAGTTCTACTGTATTAGAATTAAAAAGAGGAAAAAAAAAACAATTTACTAAGTTGCCATCACCGTTGAGTAGTATAAATGAAAAATAAACAGACGCAAGCTTTTTCTTCTTTTTTTTTTCCACTCCGAAGGAGGGGGAGGGGGGGGGGTATTTTGCAATGTAAAAGAAAAAAAAATAAAAACTACAAAAATAAGAGCGGGTTATACAGGTATTAAACATACTGAACATTTTTCTAAGTCATTTAATGCAACGTCACGCAGCACAAATGCAAAATGAACCGACACAAATCCCCCCACTCTTCGTCTCTCTTGTATCTTTTCTCTTTTCATCTTGTGAGAATCATTACAAATAAAAATTTAGAAAATCGTCGAAAACGAAAGTATAAATTGTTTCTGAAAAAAGTACATAATCTTCCCAAATAGCAATTTATACCGGTTAAAGTACTACATACATATTGCACTTAAACAAGCGAAAAAAGTTAATTTATTATTACTAAGTCATTTAAATGTAATGTCGAGTAGTTGAAATGCAAAATAAACTGACACAAGCTTTTTTTTTTTCTTCTTCTCTCTACATCGTATGAGAATCTGTACAACAAAATATTTACAAAATCGTTGAAAACGGGAAAAGAAGGAAAAAAAAAATCCTTATTTTAAAAACAGTTAAACAAAAATTTTCGCCCCCCCCCCTTCCTAAAAAAAGATAGTTGCCACCGTCACTTATGTGATGTCGAGTAGTAAAACTGCAAAATAAACAAACGCAAACTTTTTCAACTTCTTAGTTTTTAAAGTTAAAAAAAAAAAAAAAAAAAAAAAAAATTACAATGCATATTAAAAAAAAAAAAAAAAAAAAAAAAAAAAAAAAAAAAAAATCGGTATTTTTTTTTGTGGGGGGGGGGGGGGGGGGAATCAAAAACTACAAAAATAACAGTGGGTTATACAGGTATTAAACATACTGAAAATTTTTCTAAGCCATTTAATGCAACGTCACGTAGCACAAATGCAAAATGAACCGACACAAATCCCCCACTCTTCGTCTGTCTTGTATCCTTTCTCTTTTCATCTTATGAGAATCATTACAACAAACAATTTTTAAAAAAATCATCGAAAACGAAAGTATACATTGCTTTTGAAGAAAGTACACAATCTTCCAAATATCAAGTTATACTAAAGAACTACAGACATAATTAAAATTAAAGAACCGAAAAAAGACAATTTACTAAGTCATTTAAATGTAATGTCGACTAGTTTAAATGCAAAATGAACTGATACAAGCTTTTTTTTTTTTTTTTTTTTTTTTCTCCTCTCTCATCATCATATGAGAAAATCTGTACAACAAAAGATTTAGAAAATCGTTGAAAACAGGAAAAGAGAAACAAAATAAATTCTTATTTCAAGAACAGTAAACAGAAATCTTTTGTGTGTGTACATATATATAGTAATGTTTAATTTTTGGTTATATATATATATATATATATATATATATATATATATATAAGGAGGGAGGAGATTTTACAACGCATAAGAAAAATAATAGCAGATTTTTTTTGAAGAGAATGAAAACTGATCGACAACACTTCGTAAATTTACAACTAGGAAATCGATGAAAGCACTAGTGATTGGATAAAATAAGGATCAGATGAACGAAAACTAAATCAAAATAATTCTTAATTTTTTCTTTCTTTTGTTACTATTTATACAAATAGGGACCAACTCATTTATTTTCTTTAAAAAGTAAAAAATCAACAAAATAACACCAGATAATACTGGTTAAAATATTACAAATATTAGAATTAAAAAAAGGAGGGGGGGGGGGGGTTACTAAGTTGCCACCGTCACTTATGTGATGTCGAGTAGTAAAACTGCAAAATAAACAGACGCAAGCTTTTCAACTTCTTCTTTTTTTTCAAGTAAAAAAAAAAAAAAAAAAAAGAAGAAAGGAAAAAAAAAAAAAAGAAATCGGTACTTTTGAAGGGGAAAAAAAAACAAAACTACAAAAATAACATCGGGTTATACAGGTATTAAACAAATTGAAAAAATTTCTAATGCAATGTCACGTAGCACAAATGCAAAATGAACCGACACAAATCCCCCACTCTTCGTCTCTTACAACTAAAAATTTAGAAAATCGTCGAAAACGAAAGTATAAATTGTTTTTGAAAAAAGTACATAATCTTCCAAAGAACTACAAACATATTAAAATTAAAGAACCGAAAAAAAGACAATTTACTAAGTCATTTAAATGTAATGTCGAGTAGTTTAAATGCAAAATGAACCGATACAAGATATTTTTTCTCCTCTCTCATCATCATATGAGAATCTGTACAACAAAGGATTTAGAAAATCGTTGAAAACAGGAAAAGAGAGAAAAAAAAAAATCTTATTTCAAGAACAGCAGATAGAAATCTTTTGTAAAGGAAAAAAAAAAAAATGCATTTTGCAATGCATAAGAAAAAGAATAGCAGATTTTCTTTGAAGAGATTGAAAACTGACGACACCTCTCTGTAAAGTTACAACTAAGAAATCGATGAAAGCACTAGAAATTCTTCAAGTTAACGATAACCACTCAAATGCAGATAAAGATGAAAGAAAGAAGTTACTCACTTTTTTCTTTCTTCATTACAAGTTGGGAGATAAGATTATAATGACACTTACCTGAAAAGAGAGGGGAAAAAAACATTATATCAATTAACAGTCATAAGTAAAAAAAAATTATGCAAATATAAATGAAATAACAGCGACCATAAAGAATATAATAAAAACAATTAACAGAGATCAGTAAAAACTTTTTTTATTTATTTATTTTTTTTATTCATAAGGATCTCATTCAGAAAGATGTCTTAGAACCAAAGATAACTCGTATTAAAAATATGTAAAAATCATCGTTTTAATAAGGCATTAAATTTATATTACAAATTGATAATTAATATGTTGTAAAAAAGAAAAGCATTTGAAGTAAACAAAAATATTACGTCTGAACATATTTATATTTATATTAAAATTACAGACATTACATTACAATTACATAAAACATTAAAAACATATTAAAATTGGACGTTTCGGATTTACATGAAAATTCCTTATCAACAAACATTTTTCTTAAACTTACCTTTAAACTTTACTTAACTTTAAACGTTAACTGTGACTTACGTTAAGAAAAATGTTTGTTGATAAGGGATTTTCATGTAAATCCGAAACGTTCAATTTTAATATGTTTTTAATGTTTTATGTAATTGTAATGTAATGTCTGTAATTTTAACGATTTTAATATAAACATTAGAAAAGCAGTAGACAAGGATTATGACGTAAAAGAAAATGACCGTATTTTTCGAATGAACGAACCAAATTTAACCAAAAAATATAAAGCTAATTCCGGGTACCTCATCAACGGGATTATCTAATTACATCTACCTAATAACAAGATAATAGGATGCATTTTGCGGCAGTTAGCGCGATACAGACAGACACCAACAATTTTTAGAGTCTCCACAATAAGACCCCAACTGACGTTTCGGCAATAATAATTCACGTAGACAAATTTGCATTATGATTATTGATGGTGCGGTAGCACAGGACTCGTTATGCATTGTAAAGGGATTTTACACCTGCCTGTAAATGTCGTTTTTCCTCACTAGGCGTGCTGTTACTGAAAAGATAACGCATACTCGTTTTACCTCCTTGTACTTAAGAAAGATTCATTCTTTTAATTAGGGCCTTTAAACAGAAAAGGGGATGGATAGATAAAGTCACCCTTCGATAATATCAATAATTTATTTTCTTTTCTAATATGCATTTCCACAGTTCTAATATAATTTAGGATCTGCATTTACTGCCTCTTTGATTGATTTTTGCTTGACGATTGTTTAAGTGTGTTAAACAAGATCAGAAACACAGGTTTATTTAACACATTTCAAAGTATTTCAGTTGTATCAATTTGATTTTTATTCATTTATTTTTATTTACGACATAAAAAGTTTATAACATCATCGTAATTTTATTTTATTTTATTATATTTTATTATATGTTAATATGTGTTTCAGAAAGTAAAACATATAAAAAGCAATCATATATATTTCAAATACTTAATTAAAAAACTTAATTCTCACAAAAATAATTTTATATACAATCAAAACTTTTTTTCTCCAAAGACAATGTTACATTATGCTTTTTGTCAAAAATCATTTGCAATGCATTTTAATGATGTCACACTACATTAAACATATTAAAATTGATATACATAATTGAAGTGTACTACAAGATGCTTACTTCAGAATACGGTGCGCATGGCATTTATCGTTCATTTACAGGGGCACGCAAAAGAATTCGGTAAATGATCTGTAACTTCATTTTCAGTTGTGGCATGCATTTTAAAATTTGACTAATTTTTTTCATATTACTTGAATGTATATATATTATTGTGTTATATATATTATAAACCCTATACAGGGCTGCAAAAAAAAAAAATCGAATGCACTTCCGTTTAATGATGGAAATTGTTAATTTTCAACTGTGTTATGCGTTACCGAACTGAACTAAATTTTAGTATACTATATCATGTAGTATATATACAGATCTATTGATCACATACAGGGATGCACAAAAAAATTCTGATATTTTTCCGACTACAGATAGCAATTTCAGAAATGGGATTTTCAAAAATGTATCATGCATTTTCCAATGAGTTGTAGTATACGTAAAATTGCTCAAATCTTCCATCGTAATTTCATTCTTAAATTTAATTTTCAATTAAATATAATGCTTTGGTTTGTAAAATAGCTTTTTAGCCTAATTAGTATAGTATTTGAGCAATTTTTCTTTACATTTTTAGAATTAATAATTTATTTTGAATTGCATAATTAAGGTACATCAGCACTGCTCATGATTTAAAAAATAATTTAGCATTCCTTTTGCATAAGTAAGGCATAACCTGATTTAGGCATCACCTCTTTTTCTTACTATATTATTTATGAGTGTTTTCCTTTCTTTTTAGTACTGGCAACAATTTATGTTATCAATCACTTCCCGAGATTGTTTTCTTTTTGATTAAGTATTTTATTCACAATATTTTTCTTTTGTCCTGAGCAATACTACCTTTTTTTTTTTTTTTTTTTTTTTTTTTTTAATTGTACATCAAGACATTCTTCCGCAAATTTTGCTCAAACTTTGTTTCCTTTGATAATTACTTTAAAATATTTATTATTATTTACAATTATAATCCTTTAATATTTAGAATTCATACTTGGAATTTTGTATTAGTGTATGTAAACTTTTTTTCCCCAAATTATTAATGGTACATAAAGACATTCTTCCGCACATTTTGCTCAAACTTTGTTTCTTTTGATAATTACTTTAAAATATTTATTATTCTTTACAATTCTTTACAATTATAATCCTTTAACCCCTTCCCGACGAGAGTCCTTTACAGAATTTTTAATATTTTACCACCGGTTTTTCAAAACAGAATTTTTCGCCTAATTGAATCACAGAAATGCTAGGATTACATAAGGCAAAGCTTACGCTAAAAAATAACTAGTGGGAATAATCAAGGATTCTGAGCATCTTATGCGTCACGTATACCTGTCGCTCGTCCCCAAGGGGTTTGGAATTGGAATGTTTGGAAGTTTGTAATAGTGTATGTAAGCTTTTTTTTTTTTTTTTTTTTTTTCAAAATTATTAATGGTACATCAACACATTGCTCCCCAAATTTTGCTCTTTTTTTTTTTTTTTTAATAACTACTCTTAAATATTTTTTATTACTATTTACAATTATAATCCTTTAATATTTACAATTTATTACTAGGAATTTTGTAATAGTGTATGTTAAAGTAAAGAGTGGGTTTGTGTCTTCGCCCTGGGATTGCACTTCTACTCTAAAGCGAAAGCTGGGTTCCCGGGGCGGTCATCCCTTGCCATCCAGTGTTTACATAATGTATCATCTTTCACCCTATTAAACGATAAAGTTTCGTTACAGTATTCTGAATGTGTTGGAAAGTGTTTCATAATCTATAAATGACGCATTCTTCTTTCTTACTTAAAGTACTTTTGAAATTTTAAAATAGAGCCTACAGCATTTTGCATTCGCACACGAGTTTCATTTTGATGAAGATGATAATAACTAAAAATATTTTGTATTTTTCGACCTAACAAAAGAAAGAGTCACCTTAATGATGCCATATATAAGCTAATTCCATAAGGCTTCTTTATACTCTTTGATTGAATAACAGTTTCGAAAAACATTTCAAACAATTTGCCTGATAAAATATAATAATATAAATATCTTCATCCACCGCAATTACTAAGGAACAACACAGAAAAATCTTAAAATAAAGATGATCTGAAAAAATAAAATAAATAAAAAGACCACCACTATTCACTATTTCAATGTGGTAACATATGGAGCTTTTTCCTAACAAACGAACATTGTTTTCGTGTTTCCTCTCTATGGAATTTGATTGAATTTGGCTGGGGAAGGGGAATAAGACAATAAAACCCGGTGGGTTATTAGGTTTGGGTGTTCAAATCTCAAATGAGTTAGAGTAACGAGTAACATTTCTCTTTTTGAAAAGACAAAGAGTAATAAAGTTACTGCACAAAAACTTAACAAGAAAATTTAAATAAAATAATCTTAAACAGGATATTTTAAATGTTCTAACTTAATTAGAATTTTTGCATATTTTCGTCGCGATCGTTACTTTATTTTAAATAATAAATATTAGACATCATGTATTTTGAAAATAAATATCGGATATATATATATATATATATATATATATATATATATATGTCTATTGATATAATCATCGAACTCTATTTAAATACAGGGTGTTTCGTAATGAATATCGGGGTTTTAACGCCTTGTAGTATCTATTATAAAAAACTTAAAATTATACTTAATACATAAAATGAAAGAGCAACTCAAACAGTTTTACCTACAAGCTTACAAGTGTTCAATTTGAACACCTTTCGTCACACGGCACACATCAAGTCGATAGCTCAGTTCTTCCCAAACGCCACTCTACGCTCACCCGATCTGACGTCATGTTCTACCTGTTGAGGTTCATAAAGGATCGAGTGTATGTGCCTCCACTACCAGCTGACCTACCCAACCTAAGAAACAGGATTGAGGCAGCTGTTGCAACAATTACCCCACAAACACTAATTAACGTTTGGGAAGAACTGAGCTATCGACTTGATGTGTGATGTGTGCTGTATGACGAAAGGTGTTCACATTGAACACTTGTAAGCTTGTCGGTAAAACTGTTTGAGTTGTTCTTTCATTTTATGTATTAATTATAATTTTAAGTTTTATGTAATAAATATTACCAGGTGTTAAAACCCCGATATTCATTTAGAAACACCCTGTATAATAACATAAATCTGCTCAGTCACCGCAATTACTAAGAAACAACACAGAGAAATCTTAAAATAAAGATGATCTGAAAAAATAAAACAAATAAAAAGACCACCACTATTCACTGTTTCAATATAGTAACATATGGAGCTTTTTCCTTACACACGAACATTGTTTTCGTGTTTCCTCTCTATGGAATTTGATTGAATTTGGCTGGGAAAGGGGAATAAGGCAATAAAACCCGGTGGGTTATTAGGTTTGGATATTCAACTGAGTGAGGGTAACTTTCTGCCTTTGAAAAGACAAAGGATAACAAAGTTACCGCACAAAAGCTTAACAAGGAAAATTTAAATGAGCGAACCTCAAACAGGATATTTAAAAATTTAAATGTCCTAACTTATTTAGGATTTCTCGGCTTATTTTCATTTCGAACGTTACTTAATTTTAAGTAATAAGACATAACACAATAATTTAAGTAATACGACACATCAAAATTTCTGTAATTTTTGTTGTTGTTGTTAGAGGGAAACGACAAATTAGTATGGGTGGGGGGGGGGGGGTGCTTACCGTACTTTTCAGTTATATCAACATCATGCCAAAATGTACACTAAAGCGCTATTTGTTTCAACTCTGACCGTGAGAAGGATTTTTACTGAAAACCGGGCCAAACATTCTGACTCGCTATTTATTGAAGGTAAATCATTTTTTTATTATTATTATTTAATCGATCCGCGTAAAACATCTTAATTTGGCTATTTTTCAAATTAAAAACATTTTGTATTAAGATACATTTATAATTTTATGCATGCAGTTTAAATTAAGTTTCAATTTATTATTTTATTATATAATATTTCGGTACTTCTCTATTATCCCGTCGACCACTTTTCATAACAAAAAACTATCGCCAAACTGTAAGATTAAACGCCAAAAATGCAGTCCCATTTATTTGATGTCAGAAGCATTACACGTGTTGTTGTTGTTATGTCATCAAGTGGTTTTTAATTCAAAATTTGCGTGTATTTTTCATTATGTTTTACTGATTTAATAGTTATTTCATTAATTAAAATAACAATTGTGTCCTTAAATTCTTATATTTTATTTATTTATTTATTTTGATATTCCAATGGCAACGTTCTACCGTTTATTTGGCGATAGTTTTTTGTTATGAAAAGTGGTCGACGGGATAATAGAGAAGTACCAATATTTCTTATTCTTTTATTTTACGAATATTTGTTTTGCTTTAATAAAACAGTTCGTGAAAGTCTGCAATTTCCAAATGTTATATTTTTTAAATGATCGCTTTCGCACCAATCATGTTCAACTTTTTTCAAATGTTTCACAAGCACCACACGTTTGGCGACAATAGTGTTGGTATAATGGAAAAGTACCACCATCACGAAGTAAAGTGCATTTAAAAAAAATTAACTCTGAGTTATAATTTACCAGTTCCCCCTGTTGGATATCCAAATACAAATTTAGACAACACATATATTTTTAATTAATATTCTCAAATAATAAATGTGGTGCATTTCTACCTAATGGAAAATGAGATACCGCTTTCATCATCGTAAAAATAAATATAGCATAACAGTGTCCCTTTTGAATAAACAAAGTCAAAATTGAATCAACATAATTTATACTAAATATATCTTACATATTAAATTTGGTATCAATACTAATTATGGGCATAAAGCATAGTGCATTTCTTGGAGTTTAACACGAAGTTACAGTGATCAATGAAGTAAAAGAAGAGCAGAACAACAGCGCTCCCTGTTGGGTATTAAAATTAAAAATTAGATCGACATACACATTTTTAATCATTTAACTCAAATATAAGATTTTGGGCATTTCTACACAATAGAAAAGAAGATACAGCTATAATGTTCAGCGCAAAAAGTATAGGGCTAATATTCCGTAATCGGGCCCACAGACAAAATTTAGCGTAAAAAATCACCGATTCTGGCAACAATGAGGTTAAAAGTGTATGAGAATGGAGTTACCGCGCTCGCTAAATTGCATCAATTGACCCGATAAGGAATTTTTACCCCAAAAGATAGCAGCGGCCCCTGTTGAGTGATCAAAGTCAAAATTGAATCTAACAGAAAATGCAGGTTGATGAAATTCTGTGCATTAGTTCTTGAGAAATACTTATGGCGAAAATTGTGAAAAACATAGAAAGCAGTGCCACCTCATGGATGATATATACACTCAAACCTAATTAGCACCAATTTATGTCAAGAGCTAACCGAATATGAAGTTTGATTGAATTCAGTACATTAGTTTCTTGAGATAGAGCGGCCACAAAATTTGTGTCATACATAGACCAAGAGCGCTTTTCCATTCACTGGTAAATCGTACACGATTACGATTGTCGTCATCCAACATCGGTGCACGTAAAATGCAATCATATACATTACGCACTTTCCCACCTATACCGATTCGATGAAGATTTGTTGTCATAGTGCATATAAATGCATTTTGAGTGTAAATCGATGTCTTATAACGGACAATCGTGTACGATTTATCGGTGTCGTATCAGTAAATGGAAAAGCGCTGTAACAGAGGCATACATAAAATGTCAAATCGTGTCCAGCGCATCCCAAAACATATAAATCCATCAAAAAACGCAAGTCAAAAATTTTCACGATTACAAAACTTTATACATATAAGTAAAAACGAAAAATATATTGAGATTTTCGACCCAATAAATCACACAGCCACCTTAATAATGCCAAATAAGCTAGTTCCCTACGGACAAAATCACTAGACAGGAAACAATAGAAAAAATCTGGGGGGGGGGGGGGGGAGACCTATATTCAGTAGTGGATTGAAAGCGGATGGTGATGATACGGTTTCTTTGTACTATACGATTGAATGACAATTTCGAAAAGTATTTCAAACAATTTGTCCGCTAGTAAAACATTATAAATTGTGTTTAGTCTTCTGTTCAGCAATTATTAGGAGACAGCACAGAAATTTTAAATAAAGAAGATACGAATAATAACAACAACAACTTTCATTCTTTACTTGAATGTAATGAACAACAGAATTGTTTTCGTGTTCTCTCCCTTATATTGAATTTGGCTAAGAAGCGGCTCGAGAGAATAAAACGTTATTAGGTTTGGGTGCTCAACTGAATTAGGGTAAACTTTCTTCTTTTGAAAAGACACAGGATAATAAAGTTATTGAATGAGGAAAATTTAAATAAGCTCGCCTCAAACAAGATGTTTTAAATATTAAAATGATGGGTTGCCTTCAACTTAATTTGAACATTCGCTTATTTTCCGGGAGATAGAACTTTATTTTAAATAATAAAAGAAAGTACAGCAATTTAAATAAGATGTAGCAATTTTTCTCAAACTCATTTTTAAGGAGCTTTAACATTATTTTTCTCACAAATGAATAAAAAATGTTCAAAACGGTCAAAATGGACAATATATTTGCGAAAATTCATTTATTTTATTCATTCTTTTCTCGCCGCTGTATGTATAAAGATATGAACAAATATAAAAGGAGATAACAGCACTGCGTCTAAGTCATAATGCTAAGTAGCGTTTTTAAAGAAACGTGTTACAAATTATATGCCAGTGAGAATCAAGTTAATACGATATGGCTGAGTATGGTGACAAAAATCTCAGTGTCTCCTAGTACATTCTTCTCAGCTAATATTACAGAACTGTTTAAATGAGGCAGAGAAAAAGAAATCTCTTTAAATACAGGAGGAATAAATAATCTAAGTATACATAAATTCATGGGCGGTAATCAGGATTTTCGTTAGGGAGGGGAGGAAGGGGGGATCAAGTTGGTACATTCTCTTTCTTTGCATTGTTTTCACATGTTACTATTTTTTAAAGATTTAGGAGAAGAGGGGGGGGGGCTCTTTGCCAACTGTGATCGTGTATTATATATATATAGATATAGATAGATAGATAGATAGAGATTTATAAGAAATTGAACACATTTAATTATTACTAATTGTAAGAGGCTACAATCTGGCAAACAATTTTCTTTACTTTACCATTTTAGTTAAAATGCCTAAATAGTGTATTTTAAATTGCGAATGCCTTTTAGCTTTTTCTTTCTTTTCTTTTAACTTAATTGGTACATAATTGGAACATACAGCTAATTTTTAAGAAATTGTGCTCTACACGAAAAATACATATACATAATTAAATCGTATTCGACCACCCTTAAAAGAAAGAAAAAAAAAAGGGAGAAGAAGAAAAATCTTCACGAAATACTTCGACAAATGTGGGCGCTAGAACTAACGCACGGAATTTAATAAACCTTTATAATCAGTTAGTCCCCGATATAAATTGGTGCTAATTAGTTTTTGGTATAATTCGCCCAACAGGTGGCACTTCTATGCTACATTTTTCAAAATTTTCATGATAGCTATATCTTAAGAACTAATGCACATAGTTTTATCAAACTTCAGATTCTGTTAGACCTTGACATAAACAGACGATGATTACATTTCGGTGTAAACAGCCCAACAGGTGTCACTGCTATACTACTGTTTTCATAATTTTCATGATAGTTATATCTCAAGAACTAATGCACAGAATTTCAAACTTCAGATCCATAGACGTTAACATAAGTTGTTGTTAATTAGATTTCTGTGTAAATCTCCCAACAGATTGCGCTGCTATGCTGTTTTTTTCTGGATTTGCATGATTTTAGCGATAGTCATATCTCAAGACCTAATGCACGGAATTTAATAAAACTTTAGATTCAGTTAGACTTTGGCATAAATTGGTGCTGACTCGTTTTTGGTGTATGTGAAACTTGTATGAGATAGAAGAATGTTTTGGGATTGGCACATCCGACTAGTTATTTTTATGTTTTAAAATTTTTAATTATTTTTTTCCTTGCTTAAAATGATATTTTCTAACATCTGAGTAAATAATTTTCAAATCGGAGTTGTTGGGTTCCAAAGGATTAATCTGAAATTATAACATCCCAACGATTTCCTGCGACGATTTCGTGTCCATATAGACAATATATATTGACTATTATTAAAGTTCTTCGGGAGGAGAGAGGGAATTACTTGTTTAAAAAAAAAAATGCCCGACAACTTATTTAGATGAGCTAAAAATTAAAAAGAAATATTTTGTTTAAACAATAATGATACTGGTTGCAAAAAAATCATCTTCATTGCAGCCTCAGCTTATTTCTATAAAAACATTAGAAAAAATAAGGAGCACGGCTTATCCCAAAAAGCAAAAGAAGGAATCCGCTTAAGAATTAAAAAAAGAAAAGAAAACTGATGAAGAAAAAAAAGCCTTGGCCAGCTTCCAGCAAAAACTGGATAGTGTGCATATGTCAGAACGCGTGCTCCTATTATTGATCCGGACATTGCCTTCCAAACTTTTTTTCCGAATACGTATGCAGAATTTAGGAAACTAATTCCAACACGCGACTTTTGATTAGCACAATCAAATCAAATACAATCAATAATGTCCAACACAACGTTAACAGTCCTGAAGAAAAAAAAAAAAAAAATTGTTATTTTTGTTTTAAATTGACCTGTTTGCATATTTGCATGTAGTATATTGAACCAAGGCATAATGCGTGGCCTGATTTTAATAAATCATTTTTTACTACATGCCAACTGACATAGCAAACCAATGTGTTGCATTTTTATTGCAGGAGATCTTTCGATTTTTTTTGGTAAGAAAAGTAATCTAAATCCTCTTTGTATCAACGAAAAGTGTATGACCAAACTTCATATATTGGGCGATTCCACCGTTACGTGTGTGACTTTTAGAGAGAGGTTTTTTTTGCAAATTGAGACAAATTTGGAAGTGAAATAATTTAGATAACGTTTTACTTTTTTTATTTTTATTGCTATTACAGGACACATACAGAATCGTTTTTGTAGTGACACCTTTAGTCTAAAGTAATAACTTCTTTAAATATTAAAGTCGTTGTTACGTGTGTGATTTTTCTGAGTCACACACGTAACAACGACTTTTCACTATTTAAAAAACTTATTACTTTAGAGTAAAGGTGTCACTACAAAAATGATTCTGTAGGTGTCCTGTAATAGCAATAAAAAAAAAAAAAAAAAAAGTAAAACGTTATCTAAATAATTTCACTTCCAAATTTGTCTCAATTTGCAAAAGAAAAAAAAAAAAAGAAAAGAAAAAAAAAAAAAACATTTTCTAAAAGTCACACACGTAACGGAATCTCCCTATATGTTTTGACTATGGTCGTCAGGTCCCAGTTGAAAAAGGGGATATTCCCCAGGAAGGAGGCACTGTGATAGCGATTTCTGTTTGGATTTTCTCGATTTTTTTTTCAGTTTAAGTGAAGAATTTATAAATATTTTTTGACGGAATTTTATATTTAGATGTAATATCATAAACCGAGGTTCGTATAACTGAAGATGGCGAATTTAGGTGCAACTTTTCTTTTGTATCATCGAAAAATGTATGAAGTTATGGATACAATTGAACCAAACTTCATATATACGTTTTTGACTATGGACGTCAGGTCTCAGTTGAAAAGGGGGTTATTGCACTGGAAGTAGGCACTCACTTCACCCTTTTAAATTTCAAGTTTTTTTATAACCATCTTTAGAGAGCATTTACATATTAAAAGTAACCACCATGCGAAATTTCAAGACTTTAGACCCAGCAGTATCACAGAAATCGCAAGTTTAGAATGTTTTTTGTTCCTGCACACTTTTACATTTCGAAAATTTTAGAAAGTGTTCTGTTCCGAATATTTCCGTCTTCATGTCAAGTTTCAATTTTCTAGTCCTAAAAGTTCCAAATTAATGCTAATATCGAACGTTTTTAGAACATTTTCCGCTCATTTCATCCTTTTAAATTTTTTAGAAACCATTCTTTGGGAACATTTGCATCTTCGCCACAGAAATGACAATTTTAGAACTTTTTTTGTACGTGCACTTTTCACATTTCTAAATTATTAGAAACTGTTCTGTGCAAGCATTTACTTCCTCAAAGCCATGTCAAATTTCAAGCTTTTAACCCTAACAGTTCCAAATAAATCGTAATTTAGAATGTTTTCAAGCTCATTTCCCCCTTTTAAATTTCGAACTTTCAACTGCTCATAGCGAGCATTTACATCTTAAAAGTAACCACACATTAAATTTAAAGTTTCTAGTTTCTACAATATCACAAAAATCGCAATTTAAATGAATTTTGCTCCTACAGCTTCCTGGAAACTGCTGTACCAACATTAAATATAGCGTACGTTGGAGCAGAGATGGTCACCAGCATTTTGCCTCCATTGTTTTTTAAATAGACTTGGTAGTTCCAGAAATTTTGCTCTACAAATAAACAAACACACAACCGTTACTTCTTTATAATGCAGATAAAAATTTCAGATTCTTTCATTCAGTGGTTGTGAGAATATTTACCGGAGAGTTCTTTCCGTTTCAGAGATAAATTGTTCAAAAATCGCCGCAAAAAATTAAAAAAACCCCTAAAAATCCCATTAAAAAAAATCTAAAAAATTCTTAAAAGCACAAACAAAATTTATTTTACTGGGCTAAAAGATAAAAATCCGATTCTTTTTAAGAATGAAAAAAATCGCCGTAAAATGCGAAAAAACGCTAAAAAATCACAAAAGACAAAATTTATTATATATTGGGCTAAAAGGTAGAAACCTGATTCTTTTTACAAATGTAAAAAAATCGCCGTAAAATGCGAAAAAAAACCGATATAAAATAAAATAAAATCACAAAGGACAAAATTTACTATACCGGGTTAAAAATTTGAAACACCGGATTCCTTTTACAAACGTCAATAGACTTGCCACGGAATACGAAAATGGGCTGCAAATCGCATAAAAAATCGCAGGGGACAAAATTTAATATATTGGGTTAAAAGACTGGAATCAGTTCCTTTGGCTAATGTTTAAAAATCGCAGCAAAATGCCAGAAAGAAAAAAAAATGCTAAAGATTGCAAAAAAAAGGACAAAATTTATTATACTGAGCAAAAAGATTGATAAAGGATTCCTTTAAAGAATGTAAAAAAATCGTCGCAAAACTCGAAAAAACGCATAAAAAATTAAAAAAAAAAACCGGTAGTATTCTAAACTATGTAACTAATAATTCTAAACTATGCTTGTTATTATTATTTTGATTAATTCTTAATAAACTTTTGTGCTCTTTGAAAATCAATGATGTAGGGAAAAGGGTGGTACATTTATTTTTACTAGCGACAATAGAATTTTTTGCTGACTACCAGATTTTGTCAAATTTGTAAAGTCCTGGTTGTGAAGCTATCCCACGAGCAAAACTTTTGTGTTAAATGAAAATTTATGTAAAACCATAAATTTTTTGTTCAACATTTTTGAAACCGAAAAGTGCAGTATCATAAACATGGTAAAAAGAAAAATGTAAAAATAACCTTCTATATTATCCTGTTATTATATCTTATTGTTGTTAAGATAATACAATGCATTTCCATTTTTAATGATGCAAGGTAATACCTTTCATGCATAATGCATACATAATTTGATCAAAAGTTAAGTGGAATCATTAACTGTCATTAAGTATAATGAATTTCAGCAGACAAAAGTGTATTTACAACCCATTAATCAGTTTTAAACACCGTATAAATATGCGCGTTTTTATAAATGCACTTAAAATACTATGATAAATTCTTTTTCGTTTGAATTGACGCAAAAGGTAAAATAAATAAATAAATAAATAAATAAATAATAAAATCGAATAGCTGCATGAAAAGATATTATTACAAAAGATATATTAAATAAACAGTTAAATAATAATAATAAATTTAAAAGATTAGTTTTCCATTTTATTTTGTAAAAGAAAAACTAGATTTAATAACACAAACTTACAGCCTAAGATTATTCGATACGCCAAGAGTTATAAAATTACGTATTGCACACAGTCATACAAGTTGTAATTTAGAAACATTTTATAATTACGGATTTGACACGTTAAGAATTATTGTTATAAAATTAACACGCAAGAATTATGTAAAATTACAAAAACCAATTTATAAAAACCTAGAGTTATATAATTAAATACGTCCTCAGCCAATACAAGTAAAAATCGCATAAAAATTAAATTAAAAAATCCGGCACTACGAGTATTCTAAACTATGATGTAATTAATAATTTTAAACTATATTACTTGCTTTTTTTCCCTCAATTAATTCATAATAAACTTTTGTGCTTTTTGTAAATAAATGATGTGGAAGGAGGGGGTGGGGGTGGTACATATATTTTTTACTGGCGACAATAAAATTTTTTGCTGGCTACCAGATTTTTATAAAAATTGTAAAGCCCTGGTTTTAAAGCTATCCTGCGCTATTTGAATTCAGAGACAAAAGCGTTTAAAACTTTTGTGTTAAAGGAAAACTTATGTAAACCAATAAATTTTTTGTTCCACATTTTTTAAACCGAAAAGCGCAGAATCATAAACATGATAAAAAGAAAAATGTAAAAATAACCTTTCTATATTATTCTGTTACTATATCTTATAGTTGTTAAGATAATACAATGCATTTCCATTTTTAATGACGCAAGATAATACCCATCATGCATAATGCATATATGCATAAATAATTTGATAAAAAGTTAAGTGGAATCATTAACTGTCATTAAGTATAATGAATTTCAGCAGACAAAAGTGTATTTACAACCCATTAATCAGTTTTAAACACCGCATAAATATGCACGTTTATCTCCTACTTATAAATGCACTTAAAATACTGTGATAAATTATTTTTCTTTTGAATTGACGCAAAAGGTAAAAAAAAAAATCGAATAGCTGCGTAAAAAGATATGATTTCATTACGAAAAATATATTCAATAAACAGTTAAATAACAATAAATTTAAAAGATTAGTTTTCCGTTTTATTTTGTAAAATAAAAACTAGAGATTCAATAACACTGGATCAACTTACAGCCTGAGATTATTCGATACGCCAAGAGTTATAAAATTACGTATTGTACACAGTCATACAATTTGTAATTTAGAAACATTTTATACTTACGCATTTGACACGTTAAGAATTATTATAAAATTAATAGACATTAATTATATAAAATTACGAAAAGCAATTTATAAAATCTTAGAGTTATTATATAATTACGCACGTCCACAGCCATACAATTTGTAATTTGGACACATTATGTACTTACGCATTTGAGACTTATATTATTTTTTAAACTACATACTTAACGTAATGTATGCTAAAAATTACGAAATGCGATATTGAGTTTTTTTTGCAAATTTGAGATTGTAGATTAAGATACCACAGGGACTATAAGCTATAAAACAATCATAACGCGAGTCTGGTTTTGGTTCTTTCGGGTTGAATTAAAAAATGCTTAATTAAAATAAATACAAAGATGGGAATAACATTATTATATATGCATATGAAATTTCAACCTGAAATACTATTCGTTGTAGGTCAAAGTTGAATAATTTTTCTCCAACAGAGTGAAAAATATCTCGGCCAGAATTCGAATCTGGGACCTTGGCTATACGCGTTAGTGCTCTAACCACTGAACTACCGAGACGATATTCATTTGTATATACAATTATTCATATGTACAAACATAATTTCATATGTATATATAATATAATTATTATCTCTGGTATTATGAAGTTCCATGTGCAAGTATTTTCATTGATAAAAATCTGTTGGAGTTACAGATCCGATGGTACCAACAATGTGTTATGGTAACTCAGTGGTTAGAGCATTGCTGCGTATAGCCAATGTCCCAGGTTCGAATCCTGGCCTAGATACGTTTAACTCTGTTGAAGAAAATTTATTACACTTAGACCTTCACCTACATCGAATAAGGGAATAATATTTTAGATAAAAAAGTATACTTTTCTAATTTAAATGTATAATACGTGGCGTTTCTTTTATCGTCTCAAATAACTGACGATGAAGCGTGGTGTCTAGGTATAGTAAAACGCATATGCGCTGCACAATACACAGGCACCTCGAAGAGCCCTTAGCTTTATAATACGGAGTTGGAGATAGCATATTGAAAATTATAGGATATACAACAAAAGATTCAATGACAAAGTTGTAGAGCATCATCGATTTCGATTTATTAAGCAAAGACATATTACTGTGCATTATGCATACGATAAACAGCTGCTTGTTTTGGCCAAAATACTGACAATGACACGAAACGTTTTGTTTATGAGAAACGGGAATTTTCTCCGAAAGTGAAATGAAACGTCAAATACAAATTGATTGAATCAGAATGTGACCGTCTCTCAATTTCGTGTTTAAAATAAAATTTATTTTTTAGAGCTGGGAATAATTACACGCCTGATTTATATCTTATATTACATTCTTCATGTTTTTCTTTCGAAAATAGATACTACATAAACAAGCGTTCACGAAAATTTCATGGCTTTATTTTAGCAGTGATCTGTTTAGGAAGAATTTAAAGTTATTTTAAAGGGCTCGTTACAAAATTATTTATCTTAAAACAGGATCCTTTACATTTTTAAAAAAACTGAAAACAAACAGAACCCTTTACAAAATTTTTCATGGTTAAACGATATTATATAACGATATATATCTTTACATTTTAAGGACCTTTCACAAAATCTTTTCAGATACAAAATGGACTCTTTACAAATCAGCCTGCAATCACCAAAAGAACCTATTATCTAGTTACATATACTATATTATGTAATGCTATATATATTCGTAAAGTAAATATGTATACATATAAATTTATACATCTAATTTTAATGCATTTAAGTACATTTGTTTGTTAAAGAAGGATCGTGTTAAAATTCAATTGCCTAAACAAGAACCTGAATATAACGCTAATTTCAAATTCGAAAACATTTTTCACAAGTATAAAAGCCGTTCACAATTTTCAGCAAAACAAGACCTTTTGAGAAAAGTGTGGACTCTGTGTAGTGTTGTGAAATTTTCCAAGGTAAGAACGGAATATTTCAATTACATTAGTGTAATGTATAATGTACTTTATCTATATATTTAAAACGAAAAGCGCATTCTGTCCAATTTTCCATACGAATATCGTCTCTTTGCGCATGCGCCAACGTTTTTCGAAGGCTTCTTCCCTCAGAAAGGGGAAATCTGATGGATTAGCCCTCACCTGTTTAGACTAGAGGGATTGAAAAAAGTTGATTGAAAACGGATGGAGTAACCATTGCATTGAAAGCATAGACATTCTAATATATTTTTGCTCTGAGATTGAAAGCTAGAGCTTTTAGGTAGCTTTCAATACAAAAAAGTATAAAGCTACCTATTGCAGCCGTTCGGAGGAAAGCAATTCCGGAAAATTTCGGTATATTTTCACCGATCATGACCCCCAGACCCCAAAACCACCCTCCGTTCAAATGTTGATTTATATATATATATATATATATATACTAGGGGGTCTACCCCCTGCGAGCTACGCTCACCAACCCCCGCTCAGACTTCGAGGCCTCTAAAAACATGACAGCGTTCTTTATTTTAAAAATATTGGTAAATCTGTAATTGGGTTGCCATGCTTTTAACGTTTTAATGAGGCATTTTTTGATTATCATGGCGTCATACACAGCTGTTGCGACAACTGACGACTGTTTTCGGGATTGATAAGTAAAATCAATTACAACTTGAAAACCAACTTGTATAAAATGGTTAGGTTTAAATTGTGGCTACTTCTCGGACTTTTATAACAACGTTTTATATAAGTATTCTATTCTTCCTTCGCGTTTAAGGATGAGAAAAATTCCATCTGCTTGTGAATAACATTAAGAACCACGGTATTGAAAAGTACTATGTTATAGACATTTTCAGTAACAGGTTATAATTTTCTCTCTATTTTAGTGCATCATCATGCATATTTTCATGTTATTTTAAATATGTAAATTATTTATTTTAATTGATATGTATATAGGAATTTTCTAATAATTATTTATCATACAAAATTAATTAAATATTTTGTGCATGCATGCCTTCATTTATTCGGCATCAATTGATGAGATATTTAAACAAATTTGCTATCCGCGATAATTTTACACCATGTTATGTCACTTAAATATTGTCCATAAGAAAATCGGGTACTTTTCCAGTATAGGATCCTTTGCTTTTAGGTTTGGCATAATTTGAGCTTCAAAAAGTGATAGATTCGTTAAAATACATAGATTTGTTGCCAAAAGTTATGAAAACAAACCCAATGATCTTTTGGTGCTTTTCTATTATAGGGGTCTTGACGCTTTTTTAAAAAGCTTGGCGGAAAAAACCAAGCAAGATAAAAAACCAAGCGGGATATTTTATTCTCCTTCCGTTCAGTTGGGCAATTATTATTTTATATATCCGTTTCAAATATCCAAATTAGTGGTTTTATAAATTCGTTTAATTAAATTTTACAAAAAAAATAACAAAATGATAGCAATAAATAATAATTACTATTAATTCCTTTTCCCCTCTTTCTTTTGCGTTTGCATAAATGACATCATTTGGACGAATTTATTCAAAATATTTTCAGTTTATAAATTATATTAAATGCTGACAGACGATTGAATCCTGACGATAGAAATGTTATTTTTTTTTTTCAAATTTTCCTGAAAAACATAATTTAATCACAATCTTGTTCATCGATTGAAATAAAAGATAAATTCAATTTCAATTTGAAAATGACGAATAAAAAAAAATCAATAATCCCTATCGGGATCCTTTTCAATTTTTTCCCCTTTTTGTCACAAAAAAACTCAGTAATTAGTTGCCATCATTACAGAAATGTCATTAAAATTCGAAAAAAATTAATATCTCGAAAACTAATTCCAATTTCAAAATTCTATTACCAGTTTTGACATCCGCGGATTTTTATGGACAATTGGTATTAATTTCACCATCAAGCGTTTAATATTTTATTAAAAATAGCCCTGAAACATAATCAGTCGTTTAATCAGCCGTTTCATAAAATCGTTTCATAAATTCGTTTCATAAAATCGTTTCACAAATTCGTTTCATTAGGATTTTATATATATAGGGTAGATATCTGACCTATGTCATACGATAACGCTCGTATTTATAAATCGATTTTGATGAAACTAATTGTGTGTATTAAGGTCACCAATGTCTCGACCGAGTTCGTTGGCCAGCTTGGTCCACCATTTTGTTTCAAGATGGCGGCCATTTAAAAATTTAAAACTAAAATAAATATACAGAAAAGTTAAAAATTCAAATTTATTTTTTGCTTAAGTGTTAGGCCTTGATACAAGGATTCCGGAGTATTTTTTGTTTTACCTCTATCTTAAAAAACGGCTGAGATACAGCAGTTTGGAATTCTAGGGTGGCAGACATTTTGAAACAAGATAGCACATTACAAAAATCCAACGATTAATTTATAAGTTTTAGCGAACGCGACTGCTCGCAAATTATCTTTCATTGTTGTAATCATTTTCCCATCATACGCATAAAACTATATATTCATATCCGTCAGCCAAATTTGGCGACCGAAATAAGTCTTCATAAATGAAGCCAACTTGGCAATAGCTCAATAATTTAACAAATTTTTTATTCAAATTCAGTATTAACGAAACTCTTTGTAAACGGTTTCTTTGCATTTTAGCTTGCTGTTTTCGAGTAACATTAGCTAAAATTTTAAAACGAAGATATAGGAAAGCTACCTTTTCCTCCCGGTACAGGCCGGAAGGACTTTTTTTTTTTAAGAACTCATGTTTCCACTACTAAATAGGCATATTTTTTTCGCAAAATTTTAAAGAAAGCTTGAATACAGTTATATATTTATAACGGACTGAAATGTCAGAGAGTTCGGAAGATGAGAACAATCTTTTATTGCTGTGTTAAAGGAGCCAACGCGAAAACAAACAAAAAAAAAGAAGAAAACATTTCTTTTACAACTGAGATAACAATATTTTTTCCCGAAATTTTTACACGGGCTGTAAAATTGTTTTATTTATCACCGATAAATATTTCAAAGAGTTCGGACAAAAAGAACTTTTCATTTTAAAACTATGAGACGATCCTACGTAAAAAAAAAAGGAAATAAATATCTCTATAGCGCTTTTATCACTAAATATGAATATTTTTTCGCGAAATTTTCATCTTAAAATATAATTTCATACAAAATCCGGTTAAAGATATAAAATAATAAAAACTTGATGTTTCTTTTGAAATTTATTATCACGGGCCCGGGCAACGCCGGGCGGCGGTCAGCTAGTATAAGTTTAAGTAGCAACGCCATCAGTCCGGCACCGTTTATTTATAAACAAGACCATTGCACTCTCCACACTTTTCAAGTTCATGGCTTTGGCTAAAAATAAAATGGAAGCGCCTTAGATACGCACCTCCCACAAAAGAAACAATCCGGGAAACAATCTCCCCACCCCTTACCCCCCTCTCCCCCAATTCAAAAGGGAGAAATGCGCCCCCCTCTCATTTCCCTTCAAAACCTTGGCCCGTTTCCAGTGAGGGCAGGATGTCAGACGCGTGCCGGATTATCGATCCGGGAGCGCGTAACACTGGCCTTCATTTTTCCCCGTTGCCGGATAGACTTTTGTCCGGCTTTTGAACTGAATGAGAGAGGGGTGTCGCGTGTAAAAATGGAAATGGTTCTTTTATCCGGTTTTCATGGGATATTTGGGAAATGTATGAGGGGTAATATATATCGAACGGTAACTGCTAAAGGTAAATGGTTAGAAAAAAAAAAAAATCTGTATTATCGACATATTTCATTTTACAAAGCAGCTTCGAAGTTTTCTGAATTTAATTTTGGGTCACATTTACGAGGAACGGCGCACGAGACATGCATCATTTCTGATCACGTGAAACTTTGAAGATGGGGATTCGAGAAATCGAAATTTTGATTAAATATAAAAGGAAATACGATATTTTTTTTTATAACGCTGATTTATAATGTGCAATTGTCTATAAAATACAAAACTTATTCGATGTAAGCAGAGTAGTCGAGAAGCGCTTGCATTTTACATTGTAGAAATATCGCTATCCTCTAATGTCTAAAGCAGCGGTCATTCCCAAACTTTTATGTCCGTGTTCCCTGTAGAAATATCTTCTAGAACAGTGGTTCTCAAACTTGTCCCGCGTATCCCTTGAAAGATTAAATGTACCCGACATTGACGTACCACCCTGTTTTAATTTATCGGTAAAATTCATGAATAGAAAAATAATAACAAAAAAACAACAATCGAATACAAATGAGCATAATTGCCGAAACGAGGCTCACTGTCGAGACGCGAAAACCAAAAATATAGAACATTTCTTTTTAGGTCCTAATGCTTTCCTATGGGAATGCAGACGATTTTCAAATTTCATTTTTAAATGAAATGAAAATCGCATATTTGGATAATGGATTTAAACATAAAACTATTAATGCTAAATTTTCGATATGGAGGTTTTAAATATATCCAATAGCTTTGAAAATTTTGCTGATACATTCATTAGAATTTAGAAATTAATTGTTTTAATTGTTGGAAAAAAACATTTTATTTTCATATTTTTTACAAATTTTAAAATGCATTTCTTTTTACTTTGCTCTTTAATTTATTAGTTGCTTAGCAACCCTATTTCAAAGAATATCAAAATAATAACATTCAAGTAACTCGCACTATTTTGCTGCAATATTTATGTATTTTTTTTTTATCTAAAAAATTACAAGAATAAGAAGTTTATGAGAATGTCAGAATATTAATGCATAAATCGTGTTTAATGTTTTTAATTTCTGAAACCTTCGAATTATTTTATATGCCTATAAATATGTATGTAATATTAAAAAAAATTAATTTGCAGATTGTAAGATGTTAAATATTATGTGAAAAGTGAGATTAAAAAACAATTACTTTCAGAGCTGACGTTGAGGCTCCTGATCTGCAGATTTACTAGTATATATTTTACATTTACTGTAATTTTGTTACATTTACAGTAATCTTGATAGCATGTTTTACTATGTAACGGCTGTGTTTGTTTATCCTTCTATCTTGCATATATTTTGAACTAAGTTAATTTTGCTGAAGCAGACTCGTAAATCATCTTTAACATCTAGTGTGTTTTATGTTTTGTTTTTAACATAGCTAGTGAGGTAAAATGCTTTCACACGCATTGATTTTTTGGATACTTCTAGAACTTCTTCCCGTATCCAAAAGGGGTACACGCTAGAGATGAGTTCGGGCTCTCTTTTCGGAGCCAGAGTCCAAAGATTTGAAATCAAAGGCTGAAAATTTTTGCGTCATCAGAGTACGAACCCGAACCAGATACTGAAAGTACGCAGTAGAATTTCTTTTAGAACATTTGAAAAGTTTTAGGACTAATTTTCTCTTCTGAAAATAATCTTCTTACTTAGAAATAAGTCAGGGTTCTCAGCAAAACATGACTAGCAAATTCCATGACTTTCCCTGACCAAATCTGAAAAAATTCCCTGACTTTCCCTGACCAAATCTCAAAACATTCTCTGACCAAACGGGCATACAACGAAATTTGTTACTTATTTTTGCAATCCTTTGTAAAAAATTAGTGATTTTTTTTCTGTGATCATTCTTCAAAATTCTCCATTTTTCCCCCCGAGACTATATGATGAATTTCGCATCATTTTTCTCCAAAACTTTTCCATGACTTTTTAGAAAATATTTGTAAATTCCCTGACTTTTTCTATATATTTTAAAATTTCCCTGACTTTCACTGACTACTTTGAAATTCCATGACTTTCCAGATTTTCCCTGACTTTCCATGACGCTGGGAACCCTGTAAGTATTAATCTTAAATGCTAGAGCCTCATGACAACGTTTCTCGATTTTTATGCCTCTGAAAATCTATTTAAAATAGCAAATTTCTTATTTATACCTAGTTACTGGCAGAAATCTACAAAATTCACAATTCTTTTCAAATATTATTGTAGAACTATGACAGAAAGATGTAAGTTCTGTTTTCCAGTCATTCTGAAAAAAAGATTTCAAACAGAAAACGGAGACAGACAAGGGATATTCCCCGACGTCTTTATGGAGCACTGGCCGTGCCAATATTCCAGAATCGAGATAGAATATTTTTTCTTATATCCTATATCAATAACAAATCAATTCCCTTTCAAACAGATTTTTCAAGAATTGTAAAACACTTTAAGAAACTCAGACTGCATTCTTGCCACACGCGCACCCCCACTTTGGGAAACCCTAGAAGACAACGTTTGGAGCATTATTTCATTTTTATCTCCTTAATTCATGAAAAATAAAAAAAAAATAAAAAGAAAAGAAAAAGTAGCAAATAGTAAAAGTATTAACTGTTTACAAAATTCAAACTACAAAATTACAAAATTCAAACTAATAACAGTAACATCAAAACTAATGAAACAAATTAATCACAATTTCTTTCAAGAAATTAAAACACAAGTTATCATTGCCAATTTCTTTTAACAAATAATCTTAAAAGTAGAGACATTTCTAATTTATATCTGTTAATAACAAATGACATTAAATCGCATATTTTTGTATTTTAAAACTCTTAAAATGTTAATATAATGACTTAGTCTAGTCCAGGCACATATTTGAACAAATGTTTACAAGGTAAAAATAGTAATCAATGTGTGAAATGATTTCTACTGTGCAAAAATCTATAAGCTGCACAACTTCTGGTCCCAATTGTGCAATACAAAAATCTTTTACTACATATTCACACTAATATGTTTCCAGACATATTTGGCCACGTTCACAAGCTGAGTTTGTTTAATTATGTGCTACACGATTTATGATACGCGCAACCTCTCGTTGTAAAGATCGTCTAGTGTATTGCTTTGTTTTTGATCACATAAGACATACTTTTATTTTATATGTAAGAATAATAAGGTGAGCAGGTAGCAGGAAACAAAAACCGGCATGAAAGTGGGAAATAGGAAAGAAAAAGGGAAAAAAAAAAAAAAGAAAACTTCATTGTAATTTGATTTTAAAAACATCTGAAACATTATGTAGTAGAAAGAGGAAATGACAGTTCTATACCGATGCTAATAAATTACCTTTATTCTGGAAACATAAATAATTTTATATATTACACACTTTTATTTAACTTAACTTGGTTTTTGCATATTTCATTAATTGTTAAAACGTGTTAAATAAAAAACTTTAAAAACAATAAAAAGGTTTAAATAAATGTAAGGTTTAATAATCGTAATTGCGTTTCGCAGCTATATAAAATACTGACACAGTTGAAACGCCATTTGTTGGTGACAAATGTATTTATTCTGGCAATAAAATTTTAAATATTGAAAAAAAGAAAATTACCATGTTTTTCTGTTAATTTCTGTGAAAACCCTATCGTGCCAATGTGTACTAGAGACCTGCATGCATCGGATCCAGTAACCAGATTTTACTTGAACCTGAACCGAACAGTGGATCGGGTCGGGTTGATGTTATTTTTTTGTTGTTGTTGTGGGTTCCGATTTGACTCTCACGGGTCGAACTGAGATTGACCCGATTTTTTTTTAATCGAATATTTTATTTACAAAAAAAAAAAAAAAAAAAAAAAAACTACATATTTGAACATTAATGAGTATATACATCAGTTCATTTTTCAGCATAAAAGATAAAATTGATATTAGAGATATAATTGTAGACTATTTTTATTGTACAGTTGGAAGATCTTTATAACGCAATTCCATATCATGAAATTCTCTATATAATACACAACTTTTCAGATGCAAACAACGAATTTCGTAGTTAAGAATTACCTGCAATCCACATTGTAGAAATATCGCTACCCTTTAAAGGACTAAATTTCAGACATTATTTCAATTTTTATCTATTTAATACAGAAATTTCTCATGAAAAAATTGCAATCGTTAACTTAATTTTTTTTTTTTTAAATGAGTAATATAACTGGTCCAGGCATATTTACTTGATCATGTTTATAAGGTAGTTTAACAAAGACTAAAATTATCTATTTTATGACCAAATTTATAATATGCAAAACTTCTGGACCCAAAGAATGCAAAATAAGTATCTTTTACTGTGTAATATTGATATGTTCCAGACATACTTGACCCTGTTTACAAGGTAAATTTAATGATGTGTGAAATGTGATATATATTATGCAAAATTCAATAATACGCATAACCTTTTGTCTCAAGCTGAGCGTTATAAAGATGTATTAAAATGTGGATCAAATTTCTTCCATTTCGGGTTTGGGTTTAAATATTTCGGTTTCGATTCCGATTTCGAGTTCACTTTAAATAAAATTTTCAGGTTCGGATCGGGTATAACCCGACCCGCGCAGTACTCTACAGTGTACGCATTTTGAAAGATTGAAATTTTATTTTTTTACTGTCTCTTGGATCAACCGATACTTCTCAATGCGAGTAATAGCGAAAACTGATCATAGCATTTACTATTATTCATTTTCGGTCCTCTAAATAGCGCATTATTTTTCTGTAAATCCAAACAGTTGAAAAAACCTTGAAAGATTTTGTTGAATATCAAACAGATAACAAAGACATCAAACCAAGATTTAAAGGCTGCTTAAATTTGCCATAGTGACACACATGTGACAGCATCTAAATTATTCAATAGGTTTATCAATCACGTCCTTCGAATCTTGAAGAAACAAAATTGATTTTTATTAGCATAGAATAAGCAGGCGGTATTGGGAAAATATATCCCTATTACAGAGTATGTCCGAATTGGGGCGTTTCCATATGATCACGCAAATGTCTGTGTCAGAACAATTAAGTTGTCATTCACGGATGGCGAAGTAAAAATTAATGCGATTACTACTATTTTATATCTCATAACGATGTTATAACAAAATAACTTCTTCTGTTTCCAAAATGCTCATTTTGCTCTAAATAATAAAATCATAGATAACGCTTCTGGATTAAGACAGCATGTTTTGTATACACCAGCGGGGACGACCGAGCTATGCTCGGTTAAAATTAACTTTGCGTTGAACTCGATATGGTATCGATATGATATATACAAACTATGTACATACTTCTAAATTTTACATTGCTTACATTGCATTGCATTTACAACGAAAGGGCATCCTTCCTAACTACATTGGAATTCTATTTTCGAGAACGCTCTATGGACTTTGATTGGTTGAATGATGTATCGCGGCTACTATTGGGAATTTCTAGAAAATTCCTTCAGAATCTAAAAGCCAATTTGTCGCCAAATGTCGCCAAGTTTGGCGACATTTTCATTTAGCGCCAAACATGCGTTGAGAAAGTTCTATGTACCCTGATTAGTTCAATTCTCTTTTTCGAGAACGTTCCATGGGCTCTGATTGGTTGAATCATGTATCCCGTCTCCTATTGAGAGTCTCTAGAAAATTCCTTTAGATTTTAAAAGCCAATTTTTTCGCCAAATGCACCAAAATGTCGCCAAATTTTGTGTACGTATAGCTGAATACCAGCTATGAAGCTCAAAATCATAAAATTTGAAAAAATCGTATTATTTTAATACAGAAAGATAAAAAACCAAAAATCTAACAGCCTTTTTCTATTAAATTGAAACATTTTTCGTTATAGTAGTTGCCAACAATTAAAAATCCACAATAAAATTCTTTCTACAATAATTAATTTTCTATTGAAAGATTTCCACCTGAAAAATGAAATTGAAATAAAAAATTTCCCCAATTTTAAAAAAGATTAACAATGATGCCATATTGATAATAAAACAGAAATTTTCAAACATTTCTCAATAAGGAGTATGAGTGTGTGTAAATACAGAAAGCAGCTTAATATGACGTCATTAGAGAATTAAAAAGAAAATTAATCTGACGTCATAACGGATTTTTCAAATGTTTGAGAATAATACAAAGACCGTGTACGTTAATGGGAGCTGGTGCACTTAAATCTGTTCGTGGCTCTAATGCCCTCCAAGTTCTATATAAGCGTTACCTCTGTGGGTGCTAGCTAATCCAGATGCAGGTCTCACATCTGGAATTGGTTCAAAATTAGGAGACTAGTTTCAGTTACATGGATCATGTCAGTTATCTTACTTATAATAAAATCCAAAGGCGAGAAAGTGTCTGTAACGGTACCGGGTTGTACCACTCTGCGATTCGACCGTAGTTAAACGCCATGTTAGGCTTACTGAAAAAGAAGTTATATTATCTACTTTCGTCGTTTAAATATTTGTAAAGGCATATTCAAGCTTTTAAATCTTTTAATTTTGTTTAAAACCTTAAAACACTATTTCATAAAAAAAAAAATGTGTATTAACATTTCTGTAAAAAAAAAAAAAAAATCTGTAGGCACTTTTTTTTTCAGAATGCGGTGCTTTATTTTTCCTTGGGAGAGATTTGAGGTTGATTCAGTATAGTGTCGCCATCTACTGGCGGATTTTGAAATGTCTTCCATCGTTCCGGATTTCGGGTCCTCCCGAAATTCACGATTATTTGACAAAATTCATGTTTTTTTCGTGATTCTTTGACAAAATTTGCATTTTTTCTGCTGTTCTTTGACAAAATTTCATTTTTTCGTAGTCCTTTGAAGAAATTTGCGTTTTCTTTTTGCGATCCTTTGAGGAAATTTGCGTTTTTTGCTATTCTTTGACGAAATTTGCCTTTTATTCACGATCCTTTGACAAAATTCGAGTTTTTTCTGAGATTAACGAAATTAGCGGTTGTTTTTTTCGATCCTTTGACGAAATTTCACTTTTTTCGCGATCGCTTAACGAAATTAGACATTTTTTCGCAGTGCTTTGAAGAAATTTGTGTTTTTTTTTTCTAGACCCTTTGAAGAAATTCATGTTTTTCCGCGATTATTTGGCGAAATTCGCAGTTTTTTTTTTTTTTTGCGATCCTTTAACCATTTTTTTTTTTTTTTTTTTGGTGATCCCTTGATGAAATTTTACATTTTTGTCGGAGTCTTTGGAAGAAATTGCGTCTTCTTCGTAAGCCTTTGGCGGAAATCGCGTTTTTCTGCAATTTGTTAACAAAATTAGCGTTTTTTTTTTTTTTTTTTTTTTTTTTTTTTCAATCCTGCAACGAAATTTGCGTTTTTATTTTCGGTACTTTGACGAAATTCACGTTGTTTCCACAATCCTTTGATGAAATTTTCCTTTTTTTCTGCGAACGATAGACATAACTGATTTTTTTCGGCGACTATCGTCCAAAATTCGAGATATTTATGTTCGAAATTTTGGACTGAAGACTTAAATTTTCGAAATCGAATGCCTTAAATTTTTAGGAAAACTTGAACAGAATCACCCCTGATGAAGTAAATACATAACTATTTTTTGTTTCTAACGAATCGTAATATAAATTAATTTTAAACTAAAATTTGAGAGAAAAATGATTTGTTTTTAATTTCGGGAAGAGAAGGGGGGGGGGGGGGGGGGGACCGTTTTGACCCGCCACTGAAGTAACAATATTTTAGTGATTAAACATTGAAACACAATAGACGGAAAAAAAATTAGGAATCTCTAAAATTTTCGAAAAAATTCAGAAAATCTAAAATTTTAGTAAAAATTTACAAATTTGAAAAATTTTCGAATTTTTCTTTCCGGACTTCGGGTTTTTCCGGATTTTGGATTTTCGGATAATGGGTCATATACTGTAAAATGATTCTTTCTTATCAAACGTAATTAAAATATAAGAAATGCATAGTACAGCGTAATTTCCATTTAATTTTGCTTATGTAATCAAACAATGAGTTATATGGTAAGTCAAGCTGTTTAAAAACTCATTGATAACACTTTTTACAAAAACTTTCGCACATGGATTATTTGTTAATATTTGCTTTTGTCCAATCGTTGAACTATTTCAGAAATTTAATACTAAATATATATATATATCCTTATTATTTTTATTTGTAGAAATCATTTGTCCTTTTTAAAATGTATTTCAATAATAAATCTCCATGCTGTTTGTTTGTATGAAGTCTTATGAAAATGAAACGCAGATCAACAATCCGTCATTTTTGACGGGGTTATATACTAGTATAGAAATAAAAAGTTGCAAAACCGGGGCCTTGGGCCAAACCAACAACAGCAACAATAACCCATTGGGCCTATGGTTTAGCCAGTTAACGACAAAAGTACTTATTTTAAAATGCAAACTGTTAATTATTTAACAACCTTTCATGGGCCCAATGGATGGGTAGCCAAGTCAATTAGCACAATAAAAGCAAATTAATTTCAATAAGGTAGTTAAAGTATAATTCAGAATAAGTTCAGTTTAAAATGTTACTAACATTCTTCTCTTCCAGGTTCCCCTTGCAGATCCTCGTGCTGCCGGTTGGGACGGGCCAATGGCCGGCCTAAACTGGTAGCACAAGGGTTTTTTTAGCAGCAGTTTTTTTTTCATTTTATTTTTTACTGTTCGCTTCTTTATTAGGTGCAATTGGACATTGCCCGCACAAGCTACCGGACCCGCTCCAATGAGACAGCCCACGTAGCCAGTTTTTACCAGGTGGGGTACGGTAGAAAGGCGCAGTCCCGTCAGCCCCCGCAGCGTTTTTGTCTGTCTTGCCATTCGACCCTAAAATTTTCCTTGCTGGTACGACTTAGTTATTGGCGAATAAATAAATAAATAAATAAAAAGGGGAAATATATATATATATATATATATATATATTAATTTCAGTGGTTTTAATTGTCTTCCCTCAAAATTCTACCCCCTTTTTCAAGCTAAGTTGAGTACCAAAGTTTCGGCACTAAATTGTCCAGCCCCATTCCAACTATCATGACGAGTATGTGGCGTGCGGCAACAGATCTCAGAATACTAAAACCTAGGAGTGATCAACCCAGTAAAATCCGGACTTTATTGGTCAGCCGTCCTGGGTACTTGTCATTGTGGATCGCCCCATGAGGCGATCAGGCGAATTTCGCCCCACTCTCCAGGCACTCAAACCCGTCAAACTGGGTCGAATCCATCGACCTTCAATATACTAGACCCCACATTGGTAACCTTTTCGTTGACAGACATCAGTGGTGGTGGTGGTAGATTTATTCCGCCAAACTGGTTTTTCTCCCGCCAAAATCTACGTGGAATTTCCCGCCGAAACTTTATATTGTGTCTGTGCTGTTGTTGTTTTTCTAGAGATTGACTAATATTTTAAATTCAAAACAGTTCTTTTAAGAACTTATTAAATCAAAATGCCACAAAATTGTTCCATTTGTTCCACAGATTTTCTTATTATAATAAAATTTTAGAATATCTACATAATTTTTTAATTGTTTTTATGTTAGACCATTAATAGGTAATAAAATGAATCATTATCAGCTGATTACATCAGGTGTTTTTTTTTTTTTTTTTTTTTTTTTTTGATAACATGGGTTACTTTTTAGAAAAGTGTTTTTTTTTTTTTTTTTTTCAAATAAGAATTTGTGATTAAGCAAGAGCTTAATTGTCTGCCATTTTGTAATAAAGTGATAAAATGTAAAATACTCAATATATTAAAATCATCGAACAAGCTGTAAAAATTTAGCTATGTTTAATTTTTTAAATTCTTTATTATACTTTATATAAAGAAAATTTCAAAATTTATTTTTTTAAGAGGTCAGTACAATAAGTGATTCCTGTCATGTGACAACATTTTTCTTTCAAGTGCTGCAGCATCGGAAATTCGGTTCAAAATGCTGACGGACTTTTCTGAAATATCTTCTGCTTTTATTGAAAGCCTCTTTTGATAGCAAACTAAATAAGAACACCTGCCAATTTCATACATTTCCGATCACAAATTAATGAAACAATTTCCTGACTGCTCGGCCTACAGGCACAGGTAGATTTTGAAAATACAGATAGTGGGGCACCTGTTTATTGGGAATTGCATAAGAAATGACCTTTTTGCCATGATTCGGCAGTTTAGACCACCCACTTCAAAATCTACCTGTGTCTGTAGACAGGATTTTTTTTTTCTTTCGGGCTATAAGAGTTGGTCTTAAAAAAAAACTTGTCAACGTAAAAGTTGTAGATACTATTAAGAGGATTTATAATAAATTTAAACAGATTTGATATCTTGTGAATTGACGAAGTTTTGAATTCTTTTCTTCTTAAACCCTATCCCCCCCCCCCTTGAGGTAATTTTTTATTATATCAAAAATCTGTCATACATAAATTTTCGGCCCTTTTTCTAGAAGTATTAATAACTTTAAACGGATTCGATATACGTATCATAATTAAGAAGCTATGGGGATTTTTCTGTTTTCACCCCCCCCCCCCTTTGGTTCGATTTTGCCCATTATCGAACTTGACCAAGATATTATGCACTTTAATTTTGTGTATCAGTTTGGAAGAGATTTGTGCAGAATTATTGAAGTTATCGTGTCCATAAGAAGGTGATCTAGATAGATAGATAGATAAAAGTTTTGAATTGGGGGTGGTTTTGGGTTCTGGAAGTGATGATCGGCGTAGATCTGCAAAAACTTTTCAGAAAGTCCAACATAGGGGAGAATGTAATAGGTAGTATTTCTTACGAAATCTACCTAAAATCATAAAGTAGCCATTTTGTATTTGAGAAGGTTTTATAGCATCTAATTACGACAGCAAGTATTGTTTAGAAGTCAACATCTTCAATAGTTGCCGGTGGTTATTATTTTCAATAATTGTAAAGAAAAAAAAAACACTTGAGAGTTAAACTTAATTTTTTATAGCATCCAAAAGTTGCAAATTATTTCTTCTCAGAAACTTATGCAAAATAATAGTTATTTTAACAGAGAAAAAATTACACAAGTTCTAACTTAGTAGATATGAAATATCCTGGAAATTTTATTTTTCATACAAAAAAAAAAAAAAATAAAATAAATAAATAAAAGAAATATACTGTGCATTTGTATTTTTTTTTCTATACATGCGTATAATGTTATCTATCGATGTTTTCCTTTTGATTAAAAATATTGTAATACATTTATACTTTCAATTAAATATATATATATATATATATATATATATGTATATATGAAAGATTGCCAAAAATATGCCTTTAAATTGGAACATCAAAAGCAAAACAAAAATTCTGGATTGCAGCAAAAATATGTTCTATCGAATGTATTGTTACATAAAGACAGTATGTGATTTCACGTTTTCAAAACCTATAAAATACATTATCAAATCAAATAATATTGTATAACATGCCACTGCTAACTTTCCACAAATTCTTCACTTTTGTAAGAAAAAAGATACTGTAAATATTGTTCGATTTTCTGTTATTTTAATAATGCCTGCTAAATTTAATGCATTTTTAGAATAAAAATAAAAAAAAAATCTGACATTAATTTGTTACATTTCGTGAAATGATTGTGTCAGATTGAAGCTTTCCAAGCAGAAATCTCGAAATAATTTGTGTTATCGTACTTAATATCTTATATCACTAATAAAAAAAATATAATTTAAGTAACATTTATTACAAGGACAAAGCCATTTTATAACATTAAAATAAAATACAGCAGCAAAAACAGAAAAAGAAAATCCGTCCAGAAGATTAAACAATCCTTTTTTCACCATGGGTGGGACTCTCATAACTTATTTCTATCCTTCCTCTTTGACATTAAATCCTAGAAGGAGCAACAGTTTCGTTTTGGTTTGTTTACGTTTATTTTTATTGAGAGAATGAAATCGAAGTTGCCAAGAAAGCGATCACCGCCAAAACAGACATTTTTTAAAGCGCCAATCCGAGCTGATCCTGAAACTGGATTTTCAACAATATAACAAAGAGATGTGGACTCTATCGAATCCCAGTAGGTAGGGGTCTGGTCAGCGGTCTCCGAGAATAATACAAAGAGGGTATCAATATGAGTGATAGAAAATAGTAAATATGTAAGTTTGAGGAACGTATTGAATCATGATAAAAACCCGTTTATGGAAGTATTGGCATAATTTCACATTTTGATGGTCTCTATACAACATGTTTAATTTTGAAATTGAATTTTTTTTAATATCGCATTTAGTCCAGATGATAGATATTATTATGACAGAGTATAATAGCGGGCTCAGCCCGGTATCGGGCCGGTTCAGATATTAAAAAAAAAAACGAGAAAAATAGATCGGTAAATTTTTACTTTATAAAAAACATGACTTTTTTTGGGTGGGGGGGGGGGGGGGGGGGAATGAAAATTATTTGGATTTATTAAAGAAAGGATAAAGTGTTTTGAAAGAAATATTAAACGGAACCCTTTGTGCGATCTTTGATCACACTTACCCACTTGTTAATATCTATTTCTCCGGAAACAGCTACCCAAAAAACTGTCGGTAGATAATAGGACTGCTATAATTAAACAATTTTAGTATACAAATTCGGTTTTTAAATTCGGTAATATGAAAATAATAGGACTCCATCTTAAATAGGACGTCATCACTTTGGCAGTTTAGAATCATTACCTATCATGGGATATCATTCAATTAATTACGTATGACAGGATTTAATAGAATGAAGAAAATTTTTATTAATATATTTTTAAGTTTTGATTCGATTTTCATAAAATTTGAAAGGACTCGACAAAATTCTGAAACGATTATATATAGATTAAATTTCAAACCACTCAGTTGGATAGTTTTTGCGCTGTTATATGCGGACAGGCGGACGGACCAGACAACAACTAGAGGTGTTACGTATTTATATAATTATGAAAGCACCAAAAAAATAAAATTTCTGAATATGCGTTGGAAAATGTTTCATTATCTATGCCTGATGCACTATTTTTCGTTCTCCTCCTTCATAATTTGGGCTATAAAAAGTTCAAAGTTACTGAACCTCACAAGCATTCCATTTACTTGAGAAAATTCTTGAATTCTTTTATTGCATACTTTATTATTATTATTATTGTGCGAAGCATATATAAATCCAAGTAAGCCTATTCTATTTTGATCGTATATCTTTTCAGCGCAATTTACTCGTTTATTTTACAAAAACATCTAACTTTTTTTTTTTCTCCAGACAATAGCTTTAATGCTAGTGATTACACACGCACACATTCGTTTGCACTATGTATTATAAAATAAATTGCCAAAAACATATTCTGATGTGGAAAAGGGTCGTTATCAATATTTTCATCTTCAAAAAGGAAAAGCACAGCCAAAAACTTAAAATTTGTTCAAATGCGAAAACAAACAAACAAACGAGCGAGAATATACGGAGCACAAAATAGTTGCATTCATCATATTTATCGTCACACAATACATCATCAAAATAAATGTCCGAGTTGAACGTACTCCATAACCAGATTTCATCAAGAAACACGAACAAAAAATAAAAAAATAGTTCACAGAGATCAGGGTTATTCATACAGACCTAAGAAGAAAAAAAATCTAACGAGTTCTAAAAAATTCTAAGCAGTACAAGAATTTTAAAGAAGTTACCGTATTTTTTCATGTGTGTTATGGCCTCGTGTAAAACGCACACCCACCTAATTTTTAATGCAGTAGAGCACCAAGCACCGGTTATCCGAACTACAATTACCTAAACTACTAAAATTATTCAAACATCTTAGTCCAAAGAATTTTTCTTTTCTTTTTCTTTCTTTTTATTATTTATTGTTTATTTTATTACTTTTTTTTCATTTTTGGCTTAAATTTCAAATTTTGCAGTTCAGAAAATAATAAAATAAAAACAAAATAAATAAATAAAAAGATAAAAAAAAATAATAATAATAAAACAAGTGGGTAAGTGTGATCGAAGATCGCTCAAAGGGTTTCGTTTAATATTTCTTTCAAAACACTTTATCCTTTCTTTAATAAATTTAAACAAATTTTATTTAGCAACAACAACAAAAAAAAAGTCATGTTTTTTATAAAGTAAAAATTTACCGGTCTATTTTTTCCTTTTTTCGAAAATCTAAACCAGCCGGATAGCGGTCCAAGCCCGCTATTATATTCTGTCATAATAATATCCGTCATACGGACTAAATGCAATATTAAAAAAAATAATTTCAAAATTAAACAAATTGTACACCTTCAAAATGTTAAAATATGCGAATATTTCCATAATCGGATTTTTATCACGATTCAATATGTTTTTCAAACTCATATATTTACTATTCTCTATTATTTATATTGATACTCGCTTTGTATTATTCTCAAACATTTGAAAAATTAGTTAAACTTCCTATATGACGTCAGATTTTCTTTTTAATTCTCTAATGACGTGATATTAATCTGCTTTGTCCACTTACACATACTCATACTCCTTGTATTATTGAGAAATCTTAGACATTTTCCGTTTTATTAAGACTATGACGTCAATCAATTTTATTTCATATTTATCTTTTTTTCAATGAGTGAAACTGTTTATTTCATTTTCATTTTTCACGTGAAAATCGTCTGATAGAAAATTAATTATTGTAGAAAGAATTTCATTGTGGATTTTAAATCTTTGGCATCTGCTCTAACGAAAATTGTTTCAATTTAATAGGAAAAGGCTGTTAGAATTTGGGTTTTTTATCTCTATTTATTAAAATAATATGAATTTTTCAAATTTTAATATTTTGAGCTCTTCACAGCTGCTATTCAGATTTATACACTAAGTTTCAACTCTGTAAGTTACATACTTTTTGACAATGGCTCTGTGACGGACAGACAACGGAGCGGGGGTAATAGGGTTTCGTGAGATGAACAAAACCCTAAAAAGACCCACAATTTTAAAATATAGCAGTGCTAATTCTAGTTAAATATTTATTTATTTATTTTTTTTTTTTTTTTTTGGAGGAGAATTGTGTAGACTCAAAATGTATTTTTTTAATTTACGTATCCAATACTATATTTTTAAAAATATACATTTGTTCCATAAAAAACTGTTACACATAAAAAGGCATTTTAACCATTTTGTCATTGTCAGGAACATTCCTAAAATTGCCCATCTAATTATCCGAAAATTTGCTTCTCCGAACTTGGGCCGGTTCCGACAGGTTCGGATAATCGGCGCTCTAATGCACTTCATTTAGAGAGAAAACGGATTTTATTCAATTAAAACCTAACAACTAGTATGCTAAAACTTACAAATTATTCACAATGCATATTACTTACTGGTTTCATAAATGCTAGCTAAATATTTTATCCCAGAGACCATAGTTGCCAACCTCCCGACTTTCTGAATACCAGTAAAATCTTACAAAATTTTTCGCTTTATTAAATTGCAGAAATTCTATGATTAAATAAAACAAATATTTTTACATAAAAATATTGGTATGGAAAAAATCGGGAGGTTGGTAACTATGGCAGAGACCAATGGCCAGTCAAATCCCAAATACTGATCGTGTAATACATGCCCCTAGATTTTAGAAGTACCGTATATACTCGTGTATAAGTCGAAGGATTTTAGACAAAATTTGGGAGTTGAAAATGGGGGTCGACTTATATACGAGTTAGTAAAAAATAAATAAATAAATGAATACCGGAGTCACCGGGTCTAGGTTGGAGAGAGAGAGAGATAAAAGCAGACAGTGGTCATTTTCCTGTAATTGACAAAAATGCTCAACAATAATATGTCCCTGTAATTGTTCTACACCCATTTTCTCTTGGGATAGAATTCCCTTCAATACAGAGGGGCGTTCCTTTCAACATTTTAATCGCCTTTTTAAACAGAGTTCAACTTGAGAATGCTTCTAGATTTCTCTCCTAAAAATCCTACAATATACAAAGAAGTGCTATATTTTAGAAGTCTAAGAAATTGTTTACCCTTATAAATAAGGCTTGAATAGATTTTTCAAAGATTTTTTTCTTTTTAAGTATCATTAAATTGACGTGAATAGGTTTCAAAATAGTTTAAGCTTCTTCACTTTTACATAATTATACAGTTTTAAAACGTTGAATTAAAAAAAAAAGTTCGAATAGAAATCCAAAAATGTTATTAATTTAATGAACATTTATTGATTTTTTTTTTTTAATCCTCGATTACAAATCATTTTTCTACATACTAACAGAAATGTGGTTCGACTTATACACAAAAAATCTTTTTTTTTTTCCGTAAAAATTGGGGGGGGGGGGGATAGTCGACTTATACACGAGTATATCCGGTAAATTTTTAAGGGAAAACCACAAGCCATACACTCACACACACAAAAAAAGTAACTTAACTTTATTATTATTATTTTTTTTTAAGAATGGCAGTAATCACTTGAACTTTACTTTCGTAAATATGAGAAATTTTTTATTTTCCTTGCAAGACATACATGCTTAAGCAGTATTATTCACTGTGTAATGTATAAGTTTCTATTTTCTACTCTCGTTTACTTCAATTAAATCACTCTTCAATGCTTAATTATACTTTGCGATAATTTAAGGAGTTTTTAAGGAGTGTTTTGTTTATTTAAGGAGTTCTAAGCACTCCTTGGAAACTTTTTTCATTTCTAAGAAGTTTCTAAGGAGTCTGTATAAAAACCCTGAAAGATGCATCAGACAGCAGTAAAGCTGGGTTGACGGGGGGAAATGCCATAAAGGGAAGGAGTGAAACATGCATAAAAGCATTCTATAAAAAAGATGTAGGAATAAAAATATCTTCATCTCCAACGTGTGAAGCACATAACAACAGCACCCCATCCCTTTTCCTGACAGTTCTCCCCTCACAGGAAACAAATAGCAGAGGTGGTAAAGGAATGACATGTTGCGGAAAAATAAATTCTCTGGTTCATGCTTTCTTTTTTATTTGTTTGTATCATACATGAAGCATACGGGTCCCACTATCAAATATAGAAAAAGGGGCAATATCCCCTAGGGAAAAAATAAGTAAATAAATAAAATAATCAGCGCATACATACAGAATTTCAAATGATAGGCTTATTTTTCGTTACATACAGTTCCTCACTAATGCAGGGGCATGCGGGGCAGCTGTCCCGGGTCCCCCCATTTAAGGGGGGCCCCTATGGGAGTAATCAGGATTTTATTAAGATGGTTCCAAAAGGTTAAAATTGGTCAAAAGTGAGCAATATTCTTACATTTGACCAAAGGGTAGGACCAAATCACCCCAGGGTGGACAAAGTTAACGGTACTTGCCAATTTAAGCCAAGCCAAGCCACAGTTTGAACGCTGTCGCGTGCCAAGAATATCCTTTATCGAGTTAGAATTGCCACTTCACCACCCCTCTTCGTTAATTCACAGGAAAACAACCCAACCATACAAAATAGTACAATTACTTTAAAAGTCATATAAACACATAAAAGGTAGCACTTTCTAAAAAAAATACAACCCCCCCCCCTCCATTAAAAATAGTACAATCAATTTTTTAATAATTTAAATGAATTACTAACTGTGAAAACTGATTCGATTTTATTCTGCCTGTTAAAATAATTGCCTTCTACATTTTACTAATTATGAAGTACTTAAATAAATTATTATTATTATTATTTTTAAATATATATATATAGATTTCTTTCAAGCACATTCCACAAGAACACGAGGGGATGCTGTTAATAATACATGTGAAAATAATATATGTAACGTGATAATGTTTTCAACATCGCTGCAAAGTGTTTATGACTTCGGTTTGTCCATTTGTGCCATATTAACTTATGCAGAAATAGTAGAATTGCGATGAAATTTTAATATCGCGTTCAGGTATATTGTCACATGCTTCCAGTTGAAAATGATTACTGTAACAGTAAACGTTCTGTCAATGACAACACTGAATAATTGGAATACATTATAGTTTAAGGAATGGTTTTCATCCATACTTTCATTTTGAAGTAACGCTAAGGAAAAGTAAACTAAGTTTTGAAATATTAATTTAATGTATTCTAAAATGATTTCAAGAACAAATAGTCACCAAGAACTAAATAAGTTTTACAAAACATGTGGAACAAATTAGTGTGATACACAATTAAAGGCAAAAAACCTTTTTAATAACACCATGAATGCATCTCTTAATTTTATGATGTTTTATTAAGAAGTTTTCACTTTAACCCTATGTCCTGGGGTCCACGCGGACCCCAAGCACTTTCAACAAGTTGTCAAAAAAATCTATCACTCACTGAGTAGTTTCAGCCGGTGACATCTCATATCATAATGTTTGTAACACGGTAAAAATTAAACTGTACAAATGTAAGTGATACTTGTTTTTTTTATTATTATTATTTGAAAAATAGATAGCATATTTGTCCTGGGCAACAACAGGGCATGTTTCGATAGGATATAGTGATAGGGTAAATTGGGGCGCATCACTTATTTTTATGGTGTTATTAAGAAGTTTTTTGCCTTTAATTGGGGCGCATCACTTATTTTTATGGTGTTATTAAGAAGTTTTTTGCCTTTAATTGGGGCGCATCTCTTATTTTTATGGTGTTATTAAGAAGTTTTTCCCTTTAATTGAGGCGCATCTCTTATTTTTATGTTGTTATTAAGAAGTTTTTTGTCTTTAATTTTGGGCAACTCTTAATTTTATGGTATTATTAATAACACATTTGTTCTATGGAAGTTTTTCCTTTTAATTGGGGCGCATCTCTTATTTTTATGGTGTTATTAAGAAGTATTTTGCCTTTAATTAAAGACATCTCTTATTTTTATGGTGTTATTAAGAAGTTTTTTGCCTTTAATTAAGGGCATCTCTTAATTTTATGGTGTTATTAAGACGTTTTTCCCTTTAATTGGGGAGCATCTCTTAATATTATAGTATTATTAAGAAGTTTTTTGCCTTTAATTAAGGATATCTCTTAATTTTATAGTGTTATTAAGAAGTTTCTTCCCTTAAAATAAGTTTTATTTTCTGATCATACTTACAGACAGAATAATACTACCAGACAGATTCTATACAAACACTATTTTAGCATCGTTGTAAAACAGCAAAACTGCATGTGACATTACTTTTAAATATAAATCTAAATAAAACGGCAGGGTATTTATTTCCGTAGTCAACAGCTTCCCATTTCAAAGAAATAAGTCGAAAGAAGACACTTTCCCGTTTTAGAATATCCTGAAGGGATTACGCATTTCCTAGTTCCCAAAATGGCATTCTTGCCGTTCTTTATTGATTTCATCCTGTAGTATATAAAGGGTGTCTGGCATGTCTTTGCCTCTAATCTAGCAAGGCGAAATGAAAAGCGCTACAATAGATGAGACGTCACACGAGATAGATTATCTGCGCCTTAGTTATAGATGGTCCCAGGTAATGGGCTGGAGATTTTTTTCCCATTTTTATGGAGTCTTAAATTTTTAGAAGTTTGCACAACGGTAATTGAATCTTTACGGAAGATTTTTAAAATGAAGGAAGTAAAATTATTAAGGGTTATTCTCACGAAAAGGTACTTTTTAGTGTCTCAAATGTAGCAATTTTTCTAACATTAAAGGAACGGTTCCGAAAGTGAAAGTATCTTCGTAAAAAAAAAAAAAAAAAAAAAAAAAAAACGGCAAAGAAAATCGAAAAACTAATTAACGGCGGAAATAGAGAATGATCTCAGCAATCCAATGCAAAAATCGTTTAAAAATATTGAAATGTAAACGAAAAGCGATGCGTAAAATGATGCCCCATAGGATTAACATTAGCGAGCGTGTGTTTTCGCGCGAGGGGAGAGGACCCTTAACAAATATTTTCTTTATTATCTGCCAGTAATAATAATAGTATATGTCTATACATTTATTATTATGACTTCTTTTAGCATTTAGTAATAATAAAAGTTTGCTTAATTCTCTTTGCACCGTTGACGTTCTTTTATTTCAAACATATATTTCATTCTTTAAATTTAAAATTGGAGCTACTTTTCGGAACGGATAATTTGTGATAAAATATAAAAAATATTAGAAAAATGTTATGATTGTTTAATACTGTTATAATACGACATTTTGTTTAAACGTCTTCAAAATTTCTTCCTTAGTCTATTGTGACATGAATGGTACGCAAAATAATTATTTTTCTTAGGTTTCAGTAAATGACATATTCCTTAAATTTCAGAAAACTTTAACTATTGTGATTTGGACAGCTACTTTTAATATGATTAATGTTAAAAGTAAATTTCCCCCAAATTTTTTTAAAATTCGCATTCGAAAGGGTTAAAAAAAAACTATTTTTAATTTTATACTTTTTTTTTCTTTTTTGACACTTCAGACACAATTTAATATGAACTTAGACCAATAGGCAGCAACAGATTAATTCAAAAGAGACATATTTCCGGTTCCTGTAGGATGGGTACGATAGAAAATCTAGAATGAAGATGACCCAATGGTGCCTTCTGAAAAGGGCTTACGAAACAAGGGAAATCGAAAGCACAGAAGAGAAAGGCTAATACCAAAATCAATTCCCATTTGTCTTTTCTTTTCACCGGGGAACAACAGAAAGGGTTAAGTATATCATTAGCCAGAGAGGGGACATGAAAAACTTGCGGCCTCAAGACAATGGGAAAGGAGGGAAAGGCTAATTAAGATAAAGCACAAGAGGTGGTAAGAATTGTTTCCCTTATCTGCTAAATAAATCTTTAGAAATAGTGACAAGGTGATTTTATTGAAGGGACTGAGTACCCTTTGAAATTTTTTTTTTCAACTAAAGCATTTTCACTTGCTTCTTATTCTTATTATCAGAATTTATTACTAGATAAACTCGTTTTAACTGGCAAAAAAATTATCTTGTAGGTAAAATTTAAATTTTTTAATTTGTTTTAAATAAATTCAACAATTTTAAAATCCGTTCTCCTCCTTCAATTTATAATTAGCTATTTTTATTATTACTAGCTCAATCGCTCGGCGTTGCCCGGGCAGATTGTCAATGAAAAATATAACAGTGAAGTGGACTTAAAAAAAAAAAAAGGCTGAATAATATTTATTTATACTAAAAACTTGTAAAAAAATTAAATAAGAGTTAAATTTCAAAAGTGTAACAGTTACGTTTAACCCATTTATGACGCTTTAGTAAAATGGTTAAAAGTGCATTTCACACCACTTTTTTTTTTTTTTTTTTTTTTTTTAATAGAAATTTGGTGTCTTATTTTATCGAGGAGTCCCTCTATAAAATAAGACACTAAATTTCTATTTAAAAAAAAGTGGTGTGAAATGCACTTTTAACCATTTTACTAAAGCATCGACGTTAGGCATAAATGGGTTAAAAAATGAAACGGTCAGGAAAAATTCTTACACTTACTTTTAAAGAATGAAAATGTCAGGGAGGTTCTTAAGGTTGAACCTAAATGGCATACCGGTATAAGATCGAGGTTTGATATTGGCAAATTAAGATTTGTGAAATGCTAATGTAATGATTTTATAAAACTTCATTATTGCCATTAAACAATTAACACATAATCGCGATTTCTGTAAGAAAAGTCTTGGCAGAAATTGCACGATTCACTCAAAGCTCCAGAACGTTTAAATCCGTAATTTGGATTTCAGAAGCAACGCGTTCGTGCATGCTATGGTTATTAAGCCTATTTTGGCGATAGCTTATGCTCTGTGGTTTCACGGAGTCTTCGATCCAATCTATTTCGATTTTCTCTTCTTAATTCAGCTTCTTCACTTTCAAGTATTCGCCGAGACCTTTTATAGGCATTTCTAATGATATTTTGAAGCTCCATAATTGCAGCGAAAGAGCGAAACGTAAATAAACGCGATTTACCTCGGCCTAGATCCTGCCAAAGGACTTTTACACCAATGAGATGAGTTTCATTCGGGCTTTGCCATTAAACAATTAACAAATAATCGCGATTTCTGTGACACGTACGATAGCGTAATATTTATATACATTATTACTATGTTTATAAAAGTCCACTCTATAACTTTTAGTATCGATTTTGCTATTAATTAATCACAGGGTTCATACAGACTTCAGAAGAATAAATTTAAGCCATGAGCCTATGGCAGGGTTTTCGATAGGAGATGACTCGTAAAAGCTATGGTTAATTGTAACGATTGAATAGGGGAAGAAGATACAAAGCAATAAATTATTTCGCATTATATTAATTACGTGAAATTTAATAAGGCCAGGCAGAAATAAAAATATGACAATCTACATGAAAAGCAATGAAACGTTTATAATCAAATTTTGCAAGTTTTATACCTTAACACCTTTTTATACCTTTTTTTTATATAGCCCTGAAAGACATATTCCTGACATTCCTGTCTGAAATCACAGTATGGAGTATAGAGTCTTGCAACCCGACTCGAACCCGAAATTTCTCCTTATAGTCAACACAAAACCCGACCCCAGCCTGGCATTAAAAAAATATATATCGTCGAACCGAAAACGCAGTGAATGAAAATTATTCCATTTTAATACAGTTATTGAAAAGTAGTCTACAATTATATCTCTAATATAAGTTTTATATTTTTTTTGTAGAAAAATTAACACATATACACTCATTAATAATCAAATATAGTTTTTTTTTTTTTAAAGTTAGGTGAATTCGAACCCAATCCAAAATAATCAAAACTCAACCAGAAATTGAATTATTTAAAGTCAACCCGACCCGAAAAAAATTAGCTCCGACGAGAACCGCGGGTCGGGTAGGTGTCAGATAAAGTCGTGTAATCCGACCCGATGCAGGACTCTATTGTAGAGTACGGATTCAGAAATGAAAAATGATGAGCAACAGAAAAAAAAAATGTGATGGTCACATTTTCATATTCCCTACAAGATGAATACTGACGGCGTCAAATTTTACCTTTACTACATTTATTTTTTCACTTTTTTTTTTTTTTAAATTCACGCATGAGATGACTGAATGCGACTTACGATAACAATATGGCTCTCTCCGGCCAATGAAGGTTGGGCAGTAATTGCGTAAACGTCTATTCACTAAAGCAGGTGAAAACAGAACATCAGGATCACGACTTATTGGCCCAGACAAAATTTAACAAGCAAATCAGAACAACCCAAACACGTACAAATTATTTTTCCGTGACCCGTGAAAGCGTGAAGAAAGTGTTCTGAGACAACTTATGCAATAAAGGCACTTTACATATTCTTTTTGTTTTTCGACCCAAACTAACTTTTTCAACAATCGAAGTAATTTAAAGATTAGCAAGATAATGCCATCTGTTCCAAAATTGTCGACCTGAAAGTTTTTTGCACGGTACTGCAGTCAATAAACATACCCAAAGAAGAATCTTTTGACACGAAGAAGAATTTTGTATTATTTATACGTTTTACACTATTGTTTAACAGGATGGCTACAGAAATTGCGAAAAGTTCCCTGATTTCTTTGACAACCTTTATCAGATTTCCCTGATTTCCATTATTAACCCTTTAAGCACCTAGTTTATATCATTATATTTTGTGTTTCTACAAAAAACACAAAACCAAATTGCGAAACACAACAATTTACAAAACACAACTGGACAGAATGACCAACACAAACAAATGAACAACGAATATATAAACAAAGCAGCGGGAAAATGAATGAGTTTTTCTATACGTAGCGCCATCTATTGGGTGCGAAAATAATCATTGCTATAAAGCCCGTATAAAACCAACATCAATAGCAATTAGCGACGCAAAAAACATGTTTAGATCCTTGCAAACTGGACTTGAGACGAGGACATACGCACGTATGCCCTGGTATTACAAATAGACGAGTTCATGACGTACGGTGCTTAAGGGGTTAACGATGCACATACGGTATTTTTTAATATATGCCACTTCTTCGTATTCACTTATCTATCTTGCTAATACCACATTTGGGAGAAAAAACAAGAGAAAAACAAAAATTGCACAGTATTCATAAAGTACTGGTTCACAATTTCATAAATTCGAACTCAAAATTTAGTCCAACAACTTCATATAGTGGCCAATGAATGTACGTCAGCCAGAAAATATCTTCATTTCCTGAAGAATGTTCAATTCTAAAACATATCTATATCTGACGGGATAGCTAATTGGATTAAGCTGGCCACCTCGTTCCACTTATACTAATGTATCATAAAAATCTCAAAAATGGGTAAATTGCCTTCAATATAAGCGCTATCCACAGAAAATGAGGACATCTGATCACCTTAATTTGTATTAAATACCAGAAACTCATATCATGTGCCTCTTAAAACAAAAAAAAAAAAAAAAAAAAAAAAAAAAAAAAAAAAAATACTTTTTTTTTTTATTGCGTACTATTATTGGCTTAAATATCAGCTGTTTGTCGATGAATCGGTCTCATGTGGATATCATATAGATAAATTTCCCTAATTTTCAAGTACTTTCACAAAATTCCCTGATTATTCCAGATTGATAAACCTTTATCCCCTGATTTCCAGAATATGACACCCTGTTTAAAGCTGTCATAAAAGCAGACATCGGGCAACTTTTACATTTAACATATCTATGCGAACATTAATGTGAAATTTTTGTACCGAGATGCATTTGCATTCATTTTTTTAAATCAATGACATATGAGTAGTTGCAAATATTAGGGGCAAACTCGAAGAAAAAAAAAACTTTATTTTTCGAACATTTGAAAACTGTTTATCAATTCGGTTTCTCTGTCTGTCTGTACTCTAAATCTTGTAAATACTCTTGGATTGCCATGTAATTTATGTATGTTATTGAAGTATACTATACTCGTAGAATGTTCGGTATTAAAAATGAAGAGTACAGCATTTATAGATCACTACAGAGACACTCAAAATAATTCGGTTACATTACGGTCAATGAAGAAAAATCGTTTGTAATGTATTTTAATGATGTTAATCTATTTGAAACATATTGAAGTTGATTATACATCACGGAGGTGCACTACAATATATGCTTTCTATAGACTATGAAGTGCGTAGCATTTATCGTTCATTTACAGAGACGCATTAAAGAATTCTGTTACAGGACTGAATTATGACCGATAATTAGTGGAAATGATTTTTAATCTTATGTAATTTTTGGTGTATTACGTGGTGTGTATGAATTCTATAGATGATATACTGTGTTTCAGGAAAGAATACGCATAAATTACCAGATATGGACAGGAATTGCTGATAATGGATTTTTACTGAGTTATGTGTCTTTTTCTAATTTTTTGTTTAGATATCTCATTTCATTGTATGAAAAAATGAATTTTCTTAATAATATTTTTTTTTTGTGTGTGTGTTGGAAAATGCTTCATAATCTATGCCTGGTGCCGGATTTTCTTGTGAAACATAACACGGATGTGACTGGAGTAACTAATACAATCTCTTACAAGAGCCAAATTCACCTCTAAATAGCTGACCCGCCCGGCGTTGACCGGGCAGACTGTCATTGAAAAATATAAGAGTGGACTGGACTTCATAAGAAAACAGACTGAATAATATTTATTTATACTAAAAGCTTGTAAAAAAATGAAATAACAGCTAAAATTTCAAAAAGTATAAGTTACATTTTAAAAAATGAAATGGTCAGGGAAAATTATTACACTTACATTTTTCTTTTTACTAAAAATCCCTTTTTAATTTTATATTGCTAGTTGTATTTATTAAATTATAAATATTTAATGTTTACAAAAATCAATATTTCAAATGAAAATGTATAAAAATATATCTTTTTAATTGTTAATGTTGACAAATTATAATTACAATTTATTTGCACTATAATCAATAAATCATTGTTTGTTTCGCTTTTATTCCTGTAGATGGCAGCAGCAACCAATGAGATGCGTTTCATTCGGGCGTTGCGATTAAGCAATTAACAAAGTACGATAGCGTAATATAGATATTCGGAAATTTGCTTTAGAACACAAACTAAAGATAATGATAAAAATGAAATCTTTAAAATGCTGTTTTTTTTGCGAAATAATGTTCGCTCCTAGTATCCGCAACGCTTGATATATTCTCAAGAATATATTTGTGCCGACGACAGGCAAATAATGCTTCAGACGTTCCGTGTTGAAAATGAAATCAATAAAAAATATAAAATAAAATAAACTGATAATAAAATCAATACTAGCCAGTTTTTAAAAAAAAACACTACGTTTAAATCTTTTAGGACTAATCACACAATTATAATTTATTCTGCTTTAAATTATTTTTCTGGTGATCACGTGGAAGAATAAGAATACCGAGAATTTACATTTTCGAAAAGTAGCAAAATGTAAATAGCAAAGGATGATGAACTGTGGTAATATGCAAATTTGAATGCATCTAGTCGTAAATTGCGATACCGCAAAAAGTGTGTGTGAGGGGGGTGAAGGGGGTCTAATTTATTACTTTTAGTTGCATAGGCTTTGATTCTTAGTTTCCAAGATTTAAAAAAAAAAAATTCGAGAGAATAGGTATAAAATAAAGAAAGCGAAAAGAGAAATTTAAGAACTATATCCCTATTTATAAACCCACATTGCAAAATATAATAAAACCTGATGATGAGACAGAAAATTCACCACATCCAAACTGATCCCTAACATAAATGTAACAAAGAAATTCAATTTTAATAAAAATTTTACCTATAAAATTATATTTTGTCAGCGGATTTATCAGAACTGAAAGTAGCTTCTGGCATCTCAGGCGAATAAGTGCCGCATGCCTGGAATATGTCATATAGCCTTTGGACGCTCTCTACCTTTTCCTGAGGGAGAGATAAGAGCCTCCTTTCAACGACTCTCTAGGTGCTCATAGTTATAAATCTTGTCTTATCCACTTTTATCTCTTTCGCTGATATGTTTGCCGAATCTGATCAAAGAACTTTATAAAAAAGTACGCGTTGTCTTCACGAAGTAGCAGTTACTTAAACTGCTGAAACATAGACTGGGCTTAGAATCCAGCACTGTATTGTGCGTTAGTAAATACAAAGCAATGTAATGTGCGTCAGAAAATACAAAGCAATGCATAAATAAATATTCTTTTTTAGGATGGAAATTTTGACAATTAATATTAGCAGCGATTACATATGTGTGTCTGTGTTACGGTTCAAGGGATTAATCAGTTTTATTATTATTATTAGCAACTGAATTTATTACAGGAAAAGTAACAAATACAGGGTAGGGTGCAGAATCCTGATCGGACCCGAACCGAATGAAAATGAATCCCTTTTTAAATATAATTATGGAAAAGTAGTCTACAATTATATAACTGATATCAATTTTATCTTTTTATATAAAAATAGGCACATCATATACACTTATTAATATTCAAATATATAGTTTTTTCACTTAAAAAATACATGACTTTCTTTTGAAAAATCGGGTCAACTCCAACACGATAAGAAAGAGTCAAAACCCAACTCGAAACCAACCCGAAACTAAAACATCTTGAAGTGAACCTGAACCGCAACGAAAAAATTTAGCGTCAATAAAACTTTGGACAAAGAAAAAATTATTAGAAATATTTTCTCCTTCTCAAGAAATCAGTCATAAAAGTAAAGGCTTTATAATGAATATTCAAGGTACAAAATATATGTATAGTAACGCTCAAACATAACACACCAGTAAAATATGCAATCATTCCCCTGTAGCCAACCAATACTAGTGCAATATTGTTATATCTTGGTTAAATATTGATGCATTGGGCAGATACTGGTATGAAATATTGCCCCAATATTGGGATGTTTACATTTTGCCTATATTTAGACAACATTTGCAGTCAATATTTTACCAAGATTGACAATCTTTTGGCAATGCTGGCCATACTTTGTAAATACTTTCAAGAAACAAATACTTTTTCAAATAAATTTTAAAATGATAATTCTATCAAAAAACATGAAAACATTTAAAATGAATCCCAATTTATTACTCATTACTAAAATAGGTGTAAAATGAAAATAAAGGTTTTAAAACATTAAAACCGTTCTATAGATGTTGAAATTTGTTTGTATTATATAAATCATGTTTTTGACTTGCATACAAATTTTAACATCTATAGAACGGTTTTAATAGATGTTTTAATAACCGTTCTATAGATGTTAAAATTTGTTTGTATTATATAAATCATGTTTTTGATTTATATACAAATTTTAACATCTATAGAAAGGTTTTAATACCTTTATTTTCATTTTACACTTATTTTAGAAATGAGTAATAAATTGTGATTCATTTTAGATGTTTTCAAGTTTATGATTTAGCATATACAAAGGTAAATTGAGTGTTCCGACATTTAATTTTTTTTCTATATATTTAATGATAATTATAACTCTAATCATAATAGCCCATAAAAGTTTTCACTATGCCAGGGGCTGTCATGGGATATTACTTTACGTTTGAGAACTTTTTGCCCATATTTGTACAATATTGACATTTCTTTGGAATTATTTCCAACATATAGCAAATATTGTACGATATGGGCACTTCATTGGAAATATTTGCACCGTAAAGCCAATATTTAGCTAATATTGACACTTTATTGGAAATATTTCAAATGTATAAGTAATATTTAGCCAATATTTGTGTTTCGTTTTAAATATTTCCAATAATGCAATATCGGCCCCATATTGGCTTGCTACTAGGGTTTGTTTCATTCAAAGTGAGTAAGTAAACATGTACGAGAAAAAGTCAAAAATTTAATTTTAACAAAAAATTTTATAAATTGGCATAATGCCCTGTTAGAGGAATAGAAGAAAATTTTCTCTACAAAGTTTTCGCACTTAAAATAACAAATAACGAATACGTGCTCTGAATACAAAATACTTATTCAATATTTAGTCGATAAGCTCTTTATCTCCGAAATAGTTTGTTAAAATAAATTTATGAGATAATGATTATTTTTCACGACTCACATTTATTCCCTTATTTTTAAAAAGCAATTTTTACTCTAACTCTTTGAAAAAGATAGTATATTTATTTAAAAAAAAAAATAAAAATAAAATAAATGTGAATGTTCAGAAATCAGTTATTGTCTAAGAGAAATTGCTACTCGATATTTTTCAAAAAACAAAAAAACTGTACAGTAACTTTTATGTAAGTTCGGAAAAAAGAAAAAAAAAATCAACTTTCCTATCCTGAAACTTTAACAGCGTGCAGGTTTTTTTTCTTATTATTATTCTCTTTTAAAAAAGCACAATGAAAAAAAGTAAGACAACGACATTTTTTTTTTCCTCCTTGAAAGGGGTCCTTTTCTGAAAGAAACTAGAAAGAATAGAAACAAAAAAAACTTTTATCTACGTAATGTCCAAAGAGAAGAGCGCTCATGAAGAATATACAGAGCATTTTAGATTTCAATCAGTTTCTGAGACAAATTTACTTTTGAAATACAGTAAAACCTCTAAATAACGGACATCTCGAGACCGTCGAATTCGTCCATTATTTGAAGGTACCCATTACTCAGGTGTGAAATAACATATGAATAAATATATGAATAAATATATGAATAATATTTGTGTCGGGTATTGAAAATGTGTTCGCTAAATACTGATGTCTATTATGAATGCTTTATTCAGGGCAGAGTTGGTCAAATTTGTAATTGCAATTATCTACAATGTAATTACAATTTAATTATACATAATTAATAACAGTTATAATTAAGTGTCGTAAAAAATTCTTCCCCCCCCCCCCCTATCCCATTATTTGACGAAATTTCTGTGCTTTGAATGCACGTAACTATAATTAATTACATACAATTAAATTGTAATTGCATTGCAGTTAATTGCAATCACAAATTTGCCCAACTCTGATCCTTTATTGTATAAACAGTTAATGTAAAATTTATGTAAGTGCTCCAGGAAAAGATTGTATATTTTTCTTTACAAAGGAAGAAAATTCAATATATGTATTTTTTTTGTCATAGGGAAGTGTTATTCATGATTGATTTACTATTGCTGAAATACGATCCAGTAGATTTTTTTTTATTGCCTTCCTACGTCTGCAAATCCGACGTTTTATGAAATCCATGCTATAATATTATCTTTCTCTGTCTACGGTTATAATCCATAAAGAAACAGGCTTCTTTTTAAAAAGACCAAAGTGAAGGAAAACTTTAAAGCTCCCCTCCCCCCCTCCCATAAAACTATCACTTTATATATATAAAACTTTTGCAAATAATAATCATTAAACCACATAAATAATCGAAAATAGATAAACCGATAATTACAATATAATACATAAATATATCCAAAAATTTAAGATTACCAAAATTAAAATGAGTGGGAAAAATACTTAAAAGATATGTAGCGAAAAAATTCAATATGCAGAAAGTGAAAATTATTACAAGAGTAATTGGAAACTTACCACTTTTTCAAGGGCAATATTCCACTAATATAAGTAAAATGTAATCGATTTCTGTTTGAGTTAATATATAGCCATGAGCTTAATTTATTAAGCCAAATTGCCCAATCAATTACCAAATGAAATTTAAAGAGAATTGACTAAAAATGGACAAATATTGAATACCTGAATATGATAGTTGCAAAATTAATAATTATTGAGTATTATTAAAATACTAAAACATATGTAAAAAGGAATTTTTAGACAAAAAGAGAAATTACAAAATTATGTAAGAAATATTTACCGAAATATTTATCAACTGAATCCTTTCCAATCTCGTTTATCAAGAAATTAGGTATTTGAGTATATTGAATTTTTTATTGGTTTACGAATCATGAATACATATTTTTTCGAAGGATTAAACGTGTATCTTGATGCTCGCGTAAATGATTTTCTTTCCCCATACATTTAAACAAACAACGGCTAATTAAAAAACGTTATCAAAACAAAACTGCTATTCTTTCAAATAATTAAAAATAAGCAAAATGTGCATCTAATTATCGCACAAGATGCTCAAACTAATAGAAACAAGTCTATCGCTAAAATATAAATTTAATGCACAGTTATAAATAGATAGAGACAGATGATTAGATATACCAGGCACATAGTAATTTACTAAACATACAGATACAGAATTCAATCAACTTCAGTTCGAAAAAAGAAAACTATTGAAATCAATTTCTTTCAAAACGATTCGATAAGTTGAGGAAGGAAAGAAAAAATCGTTGATTGTAACTAAAATGTGAATTAGAATTTGACGATGAATAGAATTGGCACAACCACAAGGCCACAAAACAAATATCACTAACACATAGTAGTTAATAAGTTTGCTCAACGGCCTTCATTAAATAATAGATACAAGAAGAAAACGAAAAAAAAAAAAAAAAAATACCTGGCTAAGAGAGTGAAACTGAAATTACCGCAAAATTAGCGAAAAACAAACAGTAGAAAGTCGCATTTACGCAAGTTCTCAAGGGAGGGATGAAATATTCCCATCCGGAATAGCAGATAATCAGTATAATAATACGTAATTAGGTACGCATTATTAACAAACACTTTTTATGCATCTGAAAAATCACAGCCTGGTAATACCAGTTTTTAAATGGTCGCCATTTAGTTCTTATTTTGAATCACTACGAATGTTTTCCATAACAAAAACATTAAATGAATACTATTTTCTTTAAGTTGATAATCGTTATGCTAAAAAAATATCCCTCTTTGCCCCCTTCCCTCTCCCCATAAAAAAGCTGTGCAAAAGGTGCCATTTGCACGACACAAAATGTATGTTGATAATAACAATTTTATTTTTCTTTATTGGGAAGTTATAAGCTCTTTGGGTAAAACTTTCGATTTTTTTTTTCATTTTTTGCATCCCTTAAGTGTGCAGATACTTGCCCTAAAGCAGTTTTCTGATATTCCAATTACAGTAAAACCTCTAAATAACGGACACCTCGGGAGCGCAGAAATTGTCCGCTATTCGGAGGTGTCCGCTATTGGGAAAACTTTAGAGATTCACAAAATTGCTAAGAAAGGAATAACGTTTCATTAATTGTCTTTTATATGTCCGAGAACTTCTATTATATGATTAATCAAAAATTAAAATTACTTTTTTAAGCAATAAAACTGAAATGAAATTGTACATACATTTTTCCACTGTTTATTACATTCTTAAGGAAAAAATCTGTTACAAAAGTTTGCTTTTGCTTGCGATTACATGTTATTAGTTTTTCTATGCGACGTTTTAATGCTATCAGTAGTTTTAATCCTTCTGAATCATCTTTTTTTTGGAAAAAGAGAAAAATGTGTGTAACTGCTCACTGTGTTTTGCCGCTTCTTGTAAATTCTCGATATTGCAGGAAACATCCCCTGGTTTCAGTATCTGATTCATATCACTAATAGAGTCAGCTTTTGTCGAAAATTCTGAAGGAATATACGTCAGCTGATTCCTTTTCAGTAAGTCCTCATCAATCTTGATGGACATTTCGGCATTTCTTCACTCCTGATCCATTTCATTAATTCACTTATTGTGATAGTTCATTTCTATCGGAAATAAGTGTTTCATTTTCATTTAATATAAAGCCTTCTTTTCTGAAACATTGTCGTACGCATTCCGGTTATATGTCTTTTACAGTTGAAGAAATCCGAATTTGAAAGCATCGGGAACATCAACTAATTTTAGGCTGTTCTCAACTTTATTCACAGAATAAAACTTCGAAAGAATATGACTTAATGAAAGCTTTCTCTACTAGACTTTACAATTGTGTATAACGCCTTGATCAAGGGGCTGGCCTGGCATACGGAAGTTGTCTTTGCGGGGCGGGGGGGGGGGGGGGGGACATTTTCCAATTTAAAATGTTTTGGATGAGAAGTTGCACTGTCCAAAAATAAGATAAGTTTTCTTTGTTTTTTCATCCTATAATAAAATAAAGTTAACCATTTAATCACTAAAAAACTGGTTATCCAACGGTTTTTTATTCGCTCTATAACACCAATTTTTTTTTTAATTGGATGTTCTTTGAGAAAAGCATGGGTTTCAGAGATTTTTGAACTATAAGAGGAATTTAAAATTCCCCTAATACATTGCAGCATCATAAAATAGTGATTCGCTCTTTTGTCATTTTTTCGTCGATACAGCCATCCTTTTTAAAGCACAAAGTCTTATTCGAAAAAATTCTGAAAAAGAGTCCGCTCTCCTCAGCATTAAAAATGTTTCTCTCCTCATAATCTTCACAAATTGATTGCTATTATTCATGCCAATCCTCCAATTTTTTCAGAGCTACAGATTTTGCTTTTCCACATATTGTTTTGTAAGAGATGTTATGCCGAGACAGAAACTTTTCCAGCCATCTACCCAAACCCTTAAAATCATGTAATCCGAGTTCTTTGGCGACTTTTAAAGCTTTTTCCTCAATCAAAGGCCCAATCAATGGATTTTTTTTTTTTAACGGAGTGAAGTAAACCAATTCAGAAATATAGAATTAATTTCAATGGAATCAGTATGCCTCAATTTCACATTTTTGGTTTTCTCGTTCGAGTTAATAATCCACAAATTCTTTATTTCGTAAAATTTCTCCCACTTGTGTTTTACCTATTTTAAAACGTTCAGCAAATATCCGTAAACTCTATTTCTGTTTTTCAGATTCACTTACATTTACAATTTCAAATTCTTCTTTTAAAGTTAATCGCTTTCATTTTGAGGTCATTCTCAAAACATTAATCACAAACAAGACACTAAATTCAGAATATGCAGAACTCAATATATTCAGAAAACTATAAAAATGGTTTTACATTTTTTGAAACTTTGAATATTGTATGTCCATGAAATCTGAAGAATCAAACAGTAATCGATACAAAATACATACTATATTGGGGTATTCCCCAGGCCATTGGGGATTTTCCAGAGACCACCCCGTACAGTTATCTGTGGTCAAAAAATTTGTGACACATTGCCTTGATACATTACGAGGCTTTTTACTTTTTTTTCCATTTTCTTTCTCGTTAAAAAACCATTTTTCATCCTTGATCGCCAAAACTACTGTCCGCTATTCGGAATGTCCGCTATTCAGAGGTTAAACATACAAAAATTTAGATTTTGGGAGTGGGGATTTGAAAAGTGTCCGTTAAATAGAGGTGTCCGCTATTCGGGAGTGTCCGTTATGGAGGTTTTACTGTACTTGCAATATTTTTTGCTGATTCAATGTAATACCGCTTGTTGTTGTATAAATATTTTTTTTTTTTTTTCACAAGAAGTCCCAAGTTTTTTTAAACTGGGCGACCTTTTTTTTCTTTTTTTATCGAGAACTATTTGACAGTTTCCCTTCATTTTTTTATTTAAAAGAAAGCTAATCGTTTTTGCTGGAGTTTATACCACCGAAAAGTATACTTTTCATTGATTAATTATTTTTTTTCGAGCTCACAAAAGGTTTAAAAAAAAAAAAAAAAAAAAAAAAAAAAAGGTACTTTTTGTTCTAGTGACCTCCATTTTCTCAAAAATAAACTTTTAAAACTAAATGCTGATATAAGCTCCAGATAATTTAATGCCTTTTCATAATTAAGCGACTCAATTTGTTTCAGGTGCTTGTGACGGGAGAAAAACGGTCGCCCGATCAGCGCACACCTGCAGGTTTAATGTCTGATAAGTTTAATGTATGTTACGTAAGCAATCGTTTCGGAGCCTATTCCAGAGAGAGAGAGAGACAGAATAGTTTTAAATGTTATTTTTGACTGTACGTCGTCTAAATTCGCGAATGAACTTAGAAAAAAGTTTTTGTTTTCTGAAAATCTCACACACATTCCAATCATAATCATATATATTATATATTGATAACCCTAATTGTTCAATTTATTTGAAAATGGTTACTTGATTTTTGAATAGCTATGCCAATGTTTTGTTGTTAATGTTCTTGTTATTATTATTACCACCATAAACAAAAGTTGAACTATACCTCTGCACTAGTACAAAAATGCATTAAAAATAGGACAGCGAACTGAGAACATTAGTCACAAAACACTGCATAGAGACTCCCTTAATAGAAGGTGGGGTGGTGGATAGAAGAAAAGGAAAAACAGGAATCAAAATGGGCAAGGTAGGGATATATGCATCGAGGGAATAGGGGAAAGCTGGGATATATATTAGTCCTAACATGACCACGTTCCATTCTCTGCTTTTATATTCATGGCCGTCGATAGAACAGGCGAGATAAGCCGAATGTATTCCTGACATGTGCTTAACAGACTTCCGATTCGCCATATAAATTCTCCACCCACCCCCCTTCTATTATATAGCATGAGTCACGAAATGCACCAGGTTTTCATTTTTATCAACAATCAACTTAAAACTGAGAATTTTTTTTTTTAATTCAATGTTGATAATCCGTTGCTTATGAATGATGCTACACTGCAAAAAAAAAGTGTTGATTTTACAGTATAATACTGGAACCCCAAGTATTATACTGTAAAATTAACACTTTTTTTGCAGTGTAGCGAAAGAATGATATCAGTAATAATTCAGATACACCTATTCACCAATTACGTAAGTGAGATTATACATTTTATTTACGCGATTAACAGATTTTATTAACGCGTCATTGTGGTTAATATAAATAAATACTCTTTCATTCATAAGTTATCTTCTTGCTAAATATTTCACATACATTATCACTACAGATGCTTAGTGCCTACATCATTTTTCCTTACTTTTATGTTTACATATTTACATCTTAAATTCATCTTATGCTTACATACATAACTAGCGAAAATTCTTCAATATTTACAATAGGTATAACACCTTTTTTTCCCCCAAATAAATAAGAGTAATAGTTATTAATGGGTAACAGCAGTACAGAGGGCTATCTTCCTATTCTGATACATTGTATCCAGCGAGTCAGCCCATAAATGGAATGCCATAGAATTTCTGAGGAAAATGTTTGACAAAACACAGATTTCCTCCCATAGAGAAAGAATAAGGGGTAGTTATTTTCAAATTGGATTATCTTTTAAAATTATGACGAAGTTTCTATAATTTTCACTGATATATCCAGCGGTCCGCCCAGAAATACAATGCCATGGAATTTCCGAGGAAAATGTTTGGCAAAACACAGACTTCCTCCCATAGAGAAAGAAGTATGGGGTAGTTATTTTCAAATTGGATTATCTTTTAAAATTATGACGAAGTTACTACAATTTTCACTGATATATATATTTTTACTGAAAAGCTACAGATTTTATTTAAATTTATCGCAAACATTTAATTTGACATTAGTTAAAAACGAAATTTTATGTAAGCTCAACAAAAAAAATATGAAAAATTTGTTGAGTATTTATTACTCATGAAAAAGAAAACACCTTTCAGAGATAGAATAAAATTTCATAATTAAATGTTTATTTCTTATTAATTTGATTTAATTGCGCACATCCGCATTGTGCTCTTTTTTTCAATGACTTCACAAAAAGCAGTTTTGTTAACAAATTATAGCATTAATTTATAACCGTAACGCAGATAGATTAAGCGAAATATTCAGTGCATCATTATGCTATCACAGCATCTCCGCAGAAGTAACAACCTTGTAAGAAAACTTGTTTTACAGGCAGAGTAAAACTTCGCAATTTAAATTTTACTTCCGATTTCATGGATCGAAAAATCTATCGAAATGAATAAATACTCATAATATTGCGTGGTGAAAAATAAGTATTAATTTGATAATTAGAAAATCATATAGCATTTGATAACTTGACTGTAATAATAATAGCAGTAGCAGAATTTTCTGTGTCAATATGCAGCAAACCAAAATTTATCTGCAATGCAACAATGCTATACCAAGCCTATTATTATAGAAAATAATAGTAACCCATAAAATGAGGAAAATTTGCATATACAGTTTTTTTAAGACCAGTATTTATTTCTTTTTAAGTTATTAGAATAGTCTGCAAGGTCTAAAATAAACTGCAGCTCCACGCTACCATGCTGCACTGTTTTTACAACAAGGAATAATAAAAACAAACTTTAATCGTGATTGTCTTTTTTTTTTTTTTTTTTTTTTTTTCCTATTCCAACACAAACTATACCCATACATGAAAATGTTAGACAACAGTTAACAAATACACACGTACGCATGCATTAAACACTTTTTCACCGACTTCGATAAACAATTTCGTAAATAAATTCCTGCATTAATTCTTCTTCATCTTTCCCCCAACCAGTGGACGTACCCAGGATTTTATTTCGCGGGGGGGGGGGGGGGGGGGCTGACTTAAATTTCCATAATGTTCTGAATATTACGAAAAACGTTGAATTGTGTTGTAAACACAACAAACATTTTTGACAATAAGGACGTAGCCAGAGGGGGGAAGGTATGGGGGGGGGGGTGATTCTGTTCCAAATTTTCCGAAAATTTAAGACATGTGGTTCCAAAAATTAAAAAAAAATTGGTCATCAGTCCGAAAATTCGGACTTAAAAATATATCGCTATTTTTGACAAATGACCGCCGAAAAAAATCAGTTTCATCAATCGTTCGTAGAAAAAAATCTCCAATTTCGTTAAAGGATCATGGAAAAATCCGAATTTTGTCAAAGGGCCGCGCTTAAAATGCGAATTTCTTCAAAGAGCCACGGATAAAACTCAAATTTTGTCACAAGGCGCAAAAAAACGTGAAGTTTATCAAAGGAAAGCGGAGAAAAGGTCAAATTATGTCAAACAATCGCAGAGAAAAGGCAAATTTCGTCAAATAATCGTGGAGTAAACCCGAATTTCGTCAAGTGATCGCGGAGGAAACGCGAATTTCGTTTAATGACCGCTGAAAAAACGCTAATTTCGTCGAAGGGTTGAAGAAAAAACACGTATTTCGTCAAAGGGCCGTGAAAAAAAAACACGAATTTCGTCAAAAGATCGAAAAATACACAAATTTCGTCAAAGAGCCATAGAAAACCTCAAATTTCGTCCAAAAAACGCTGAAAAGCTTTAATTTTGACAAAGGACCCTGAAAGAACGAAAATTTCGTCGAAAAGATACGGAGAAACGCAAATTTGGAAAAAGGATCGCGAAAAAAAGGTCAAATTTCATCTAATGATCGCGGAGAAAACGCGAATTTCGTCAAATGGTCGCGGAGGACACGCGAATTTCGTTTAATGACCGCTGAAAAAACGCTAATTTCGTCGAAGTGTTGAAGAAAAAACACGTATTTCGTCAAAGGGTCGTGAAAAAAAAAACACGAATTTCGCCAAAAGATCGAAAAATACACAAATTTCGTCAAAGAGCCATAGAAAACATCATATTTCGTCCAAAAAACGCTGAAAAGCTTTAATTTCGACGAAGGACCCTGAAAAAACGTAAATTTCGTCGAAAAGATGCAGAAAAACGCAAGTTTGGAAAAAGGATCGCGAAAAAAAGGTCAAATTTCATCTAATGATCGCGGAGAAAACGCGAATTTCGTCAAGTGGTCGCGGAGGAAACGCGAATTTCGTCAAAGGGCCGCGGAAAAACGCGACTTTCGTAAAAGATCGCAAATTTCGTCAAAGAGCTGCAGAAAACCTCGAATTTCGTCAAAGGGCTATGGTAAAAAGGCGAATTTCGTCAAAAAAACGCTGAAAAGCTTGAATTTCGACAAAGGACCGTGGAAAAAACGCGAAATTCGTCACAAAGACACGGAAAAAACGCAAATTTTGAAAAAGGATTGCGAAAAAAAGGTCAAATTTCATCTAATGATCGCGGGGACAACGCGAATTTCGTCGAATGGTCGCGGAAGAAACGTGAATTTCGTCAAAGGGCTGCAGAAAATACGCGAATTCCGTCAAAGGGTCTCGGAAAAACGCGACTTCGCAAAAAAACGTAAATTTCGTCAAAGGGTCGCAGAATAACCGCGAATTTCGTCAGAAAGACGCTGAAAAAAGCAAATTTCTGCAAAAGATCTCGGAAAAAACGCAAATTTCGACTAAGTGTCCCGAATAGGGCAGTTGCAATTGACGTCACCTTGGAGGTACACAGTACAAATAGGCAGTTCTGATTGGTGGAATTACCCTTATCTCCAAGTGAATACAATGGTTGATCAGCTGATTGCAACTGCCCTATAAATAAACGTTATCCGTCAAACGGTCAAAGAAAAAAGGTTAATTTCGTCAAAAGATCGAAAAAAACGCGAATTCCGGACTAACGAGAAGGGCTAATCCGCTGTATAACAGAAAACTAAATTACAAAGTTAGGGTGGGGGGGGGGGGGATTAAAACTTTCTCTCAAACAGAAAGGTTAACAAATCAGCACTTTTTTCCATGTCATTTTCGAATATCTTAGAAAGGAGAGGGCTGTAACCCCATCAGTCTCCTTCCCCTTCTTTGAGTATGCTGTAATGCCAATGTGGACTAATATGGGAGTAACGAGAATGGCTAATCCTCTGTATAACAGAAAACTAAATTGCAAATTTATCTAAAAAAATAAATCAGCACTTTCTCATTTCATTTTTGACTATTTTGGGAGGAAATCTGTAACTCCATTGCCCCCTTCAACCTCTTTCAGCAACTGTGCACTGATATAGGACTAAAGAGAAGAGCGTGGCTAGTCTATTGAATGATAGGAGAAAAAAATTACAAATTTCTCTCAAACAGAATGGGAAAAATATCAGTACTTTTTTTCCATGTCATTTTCGACTATTTCAGAAGGGAGTGGAGGGATGTAACCCCATCAATCTCCTTCCCTTTCTTTGGGTATGCGGAGGTGGTCTATGTGGAGCAATATGTGACTAACGATAATGGCTAATCCGCGGTAAAATAGAAAACTAAATTACAAATTTATCTCAAACAGAAAGAAAAAATATCATTATAATTTTCATTTCATTTTCGAATATTTTGCAAGGGGGTTGTAATCCCATCAGCCCCTTCCCCTCGTTGGGTATACTGCAGTGTAACTGTGCACTGATATGAGACTACACAGCATTAGGTAGTTCGTCGTATTGCAGAAAACAAAGTTACAAATTTATCTCAAACAAAAAGAAAAATAATCAGCATTTTTTTCATTTAATTTTCGACTATTTTGGAAGAGGGCTGTAACCCTAAACCTCCCCTTTCACTTCTTTGGGTATAATGTGGTATCACTGTGCACAAACATGGAACTAAAGAGAAGAGTTCAACACACTGCTAGTGTGTTGAATGATATGGGAAAAAATACAAATTTATTTCAAACAGAAAAAAAAAAACCCACTATTTTTTCTTTCTTTTTCGATTATTTCAGGAGGAGCGGGCTGTAATCCCATCAGCCCCCTCCCCTTCTTTTGATACACTGTGATGTCAATGTGGACTAACATGGGGCTAACGATAATGGCTATTTTGCTGTATGACAGAAGAAAAAACTACAGATTTATCTAAAAAAGTAAGAATTGCAGAAAACAAAATTACAAATTTATCTCAAACAAACATAAAGAAAAAAATCAGCATTTCTTTCATTTCATTTTCGACTATTTTGGGAGGGGGCTGTAACCCCATTAGCCCCTTCCACTTCTTTGCGTATAATCTGGTGTCACTGTGCTCTAATATGAAAATGGAACTAAAGCGAAGGGAGCGGCTAGTCTGTTAAATAATAGGGGGAAAATGCAAATTTATATCAAACAAAGAAAAAAAAATCAGCACTATTTTTTCGTTTCATTTTCGACTATTTCGAGAGGAGGGGGCTGTAATTGTATCAGCCCCCTCCCCATCTTTGGGTATACTGTGATGTCAATGTGGACTAATATGGGGTGAACGAGAATGTCTATTTCGCTGTACGACAGAAGAAAAAAATTACAGATTCGTCTAAAAAAGTAAGGAAAAAACACTTTTTTCATTTCATTTGCGACTATTTCGGAAGGAGGGCTGTAGCTGTAACCCCATCAGCCCCCTTTCTCTTTTTTGTGTCAATGCGGACTAATGTGGGACTAATAAGAATGGTTAGTCCGCTGTATGATAGAAAAAAAAATATTTTTTTCCAAAAAAGAAAGAAAAACATCAGCAGTTTTTTCATATCACTTTCGAAAATTTCAGCGGAGGGAGGAGGGCTGTAACCCCATCAGCCCCCTCCTCATCTTTGGGTATACTGTGATGTCAATGTGGACTAATATGGGGTTAACGAGAATGTCTATTTCGCTGTACGACAGAAGAAAAAATTACAGATTCGTCTAAAAAAGTAAGGAAAAAACACTTTTTTCATTTCATTTGCGACTATTTCGGAAGGAGGGCTGTAGCTGTAACCCCATCAGCCCCCTTTCTCTTTTTTTGTGTCAATGCGGACTAATGTGGGACTAATAAGAATGGTTAGTCCGCTGTATGATAGAAAAAAAAAATATTTTTTTCCAAAAAAGAAAGAAAAACATCAGCAGTTTTTTCATATCACTTTCGAAAATTTCAGCGGAGGGAGGAGGGCTGTAACCCCATCAGCCCCCTCCTCATCTTTGGGTATACTGTGATGTCAATGTGGACTAATATGGGGTTAACGAGAATGTCTATTTCGCTGTACGACAGAAGAAAAAATTACAGATTCGTCTAAAAAAGTAAGGAAAAAACACTTTTTTCATTTCATTTGCGACTATTTCGGAAGGAGGGCTGTAGCTGTAACCCCATCAGCCCCCTTTCTCTTTTTTTGTGTCAATGCGGACTAATGTGGGACTAATAAGAATGGTTAGTCCGCTGTATGATAGAAAAAAAAAATATTTTTTTCCAAAAAAGAAAGAAAAACATCAGCAGTTTTTTCATATCACTTTCGAAAATTTCAGCGGAGGGAGGAGGGCTGTAACCCCATCAGCCCCCTCCTCATCTTTGGGTATACTGTGATGTCAATGTGGACTAATATGGGGTTAACGAGAATGGCTATTTCGCTGTACGACAGAAGAAAAAATTACAGATTCGTCTAAAAAAGTAAGGAAAAAACACTTTTTTCATTTCATTTGCGACTATTTCGGAAGGAGGGCTGTAGCTGTAACCCCATCAGCCCCCTTTCTCTTTTTTTGTGTCAATGCGGACTAATGTGGGACTAATAAGAATGGTTAGTCCGCTGTATGATAGAAAAAAAAATATTTTTTTCCAAAAAAGAAAGAAAAACATCAGCAGTTTTTTCATATCACTTTCGAAAATTTCAGCGGAGGGAGGAGGGCTGTAACCCCATCAGCCCCCTCCTCATCTTTGGGTATACTGTGATGTCAATGTGGACTAATATGGGGTGAACGAGAATGTCTATTTCGCTGTACGACAGAAGAAAAAATTACAGATTCGTCTAAAAAAGTAAGGAAAAAACACTTTTTTCATTTCATTTGCGACTATTTCGGAAGGAGGGCTGTAGCTGTAACCCCATCAGCCCCCTTTCTCTTTTTTTGTGTCAATGCGGACTAATGTGGGACTAATAAGAATGGTTAGTCCGCTGTATGATAGAAAAAAAAATATTTTTTTCCAAAAAAGAAAGAAAAACATCAGCAGTTTTTTCATATCACTTTCGAAAATTTCAGCGGAGGGAGGAGGGCTGTAACCCCATCAGCCCCCTCCTCATCTTTGGGTATACTGTGATGTCAATGTGGACTAATATGGGGTGAACGAGAATGTCTATCTCGCTGTACGACAGAAGAAAAAATTACAGATTCGTCTAAAAAAGTAAGGAAAAAACACTTTTTTCATTTCATTTGCGACTATTTCGGAAGGAGGGCTGTAGCTGTAACCCCATCAGCCCCCTTTCTCTTTTTTTGTGTCAATGCGGACTAATGTGGGACTAATAAGAATGGTTAGTCCGCTGTATGATAGAAAAAAAAATATTTTTTTCCAAAAAAGAAAGAAAAACATCAGCAGTTTTTTCATATCACTTTCGAAAATTTCAGCGGAGGGAGGAGGGCTGTAACCCCATCAGCCCCCTCCTCATCTTTGGGTATACTGTGATGTCAATGTGGACTAATATGGGGTGAACGAGAATGTCTATTTCGCTGTACGACATAAGAAAAAATTACAGATTCGTCTAAAAAAGTAAGGAAAAAACACTTTTTTCATTTCATTTGCGACTATTTCGGAAGGAGGGCTGTAGCTGTAACCCCATCAGCCCCCTTTCTCTTTTTTTGTGTCAATGCGGACTAATGTGGGACTAATAAGAATGGTTAGTCCGCTGTATGATAGAAAAAAAAATATTTTTTTCCAAAAAAAAAAGAAAAACATCAGCAGTTTTTTCATATCACTTTCGAAAATTTCAGCGGAGGGAGGAGGGCTGTAACCCCATCAGCCCCCTCCTCATCTTTGGGTATACTGTGATGTCAATGTGGACTAATATGGGGTTAACGAGAATGTCTATTTCGCTGTACGACAGAAGAAAAAATTACAGATTCTTCTAAAAAAGTAAGGAAAAAACACTTTTTTCATTTCATTTGCGACTATTTCGGAAGGAGGGCTGTAGCTGTAACCCCATCAGCCCCCTTTCTCTTTTTTTGTGTCAATGCGGACTAATGTGGGACTAATAAGAATGGTTAGTCCGCTGTATGATAGAAAAAAAAATATTTTTTTCCAAAAAAGAAAGAAAAACATCAGCAGTTTTTTCATATCACTTTCGAAAATTTCAGCGGAGGGAGGAGGGCTGTAACCCCATCAGCCCCCTCCTCATCTTTGGGTATACTGTGATGTCAATGTGGACTAATATGGGGTTAACGAGAATGTCTATTTCGCTGTATGACAGAAGAAAATAAATACAGCTTTGTCTAAAAAAGTAAGGAAAAAACACTTTTTTCAATTAATTTCCGACTATTTCGGAAGGAGGGAACTTTAACCCCATCAGCCCCCTTTCTCTTTTTTTGTGTCTCTTTTAATGTGGGACTAATAAGAATGGCTAGTCCACTGTATGAAAAAAAAAATATTTTTTTCCAAAAAGGAAAGAAAAACATCAACACTTTTTTCATATCACTTTCGAAAATTTCAGGGGGGAGGAGGGCTGTAACCCCATCAGCCCCCTCCCCATCTTTGGGTATACTGTGATGTCAATGTGGACTAATATGGGGTTAACGAGAATGGCTATTTCGCTGTATGACAGAAGAAAAAAATACAGATTTGTCTAAAAAAGTAAGGAAAAAACACTTTTTTCATTTCATTTGCGACTATTTCGGAAGGAGGGGGCTGTATCCCTATCAGCCCCCTTTCTCTTGTTTTGTGTCAATGCGGACTAATGTAGGACTAATAAGAATGGCCAGTCCGCTGTATGATAGGAAAAAAAAATATTTTTTCCAAAAAAGAAAGAAAAACATCAGCGCTTTTTTTATATCACTTTCGAAAATTTCGGGGGGGGGGGACTGTAGCCCCATCAGCCCCCCCCTTGGGTACGCCCATGCCCCCAACGTAATATTTGCAAGATTTATTCATTTCCATACATTAAATTTTGATTAAAAGAATTTATTATTGCACCATTACACTATCCCAGTTTCTCTACAGAAGCAGTATCTATGTAAGAAAACGTGTTTTACAGGAATATATACATATAAACAGGTTTCGCTCGATTAGTGCGGTTAATTAATCTCACGATATTACCGCACCTATCACCGACACATACATTGAATAGGAAAAAGTGAAATAGATTAAACAGCCGATTTTCTCAGAAAAAAAAAAAAACAATATACGTAAATAGACTATGCAATAATATACTAAGATATTGATTTGATGTATTGTTGTTAGAAAGTAGATAGTGCAGCTTGATTTGAAATAAATAAATAAATAAAGTTTATTGAATTTTCAAGAACTTCCATTAACATAAACGTGACGACTAATTTAATAAGTAACAATCAAGAAAGGATCAGGGTCCATAAGCCGTGTTTTTGGCCCATGAAATAAGACTAAAATTCGATTTTGTTATACTGACTTAATTATTTCACTTTTTAGTATTAGAAGGTTTATCCTGTGCGATCTGAACAATATTTTTTGCATTTTGTTCGGATTTATAGGACTTACACAAGCTCAAAGTTCGTATTATTCGTAGTTTTGGATGAAAAATACGCACTCTCCTAATTTTACCTCAATTTTTAATATATTTTTTAATATTTTACTATGAGCGCAGCTTTGCAACACTGTTTATTCTTACATATATTGTACATTTTGATGTATTTTATAATCTATGTAAAGAAGAAAGTGTTGCACGATTTCGCTCCTATAAATAATGGAGGTAAAATGAGGAGAAATTGCGTATTTTTCTTCAAAAACTACGAATAATACGAACTTTGAACTCGTGTAAGTCATATAAATCCAAACAAAATGCAAAAACTTTTGTTGAAATCTTATCCTTTAAAAGGCAATTTTAATTCTACATTATTACAATTCTTTAGGTAATTTATGTTAGCTTACTTAACAGTAAGATAATTTTTTTTTTAATTTACATAATTTTATTTAAAACATTGTAATACAATTTGATTACTTCAAAATTACATACATTTTATTTAAGCGAAAATTTATTGATTGCCCAATTTCAGACTTTTTGGAATACATCTTGCAGTAACAAAAAATTTTATTTCCCATTCCCCGGTGCACTCGCATATTTCCACCGATGTCTGAGTCTATACCTATCAAATGTTGTGTGAGGAATTCTAATTTTTGAAAAGCTTCTTAAGATGATTTGAATGTTATTTCTTTTTTCGACATTTTCTGCATATTTCATTTTTTAAAATTCGACGCCATTTTGCTGGAATAAAAAGATTATTAATTTTGTGGTTCGTGCATTAAGGGTGTATTCAAATCCAAACTGCTTATTTTGAGACACATTTGTAAATTCATTTTTGCTCGAAAATGCATCCAATTGGCAGGTTCTTTTATTCAGAAACTTTATAATGTCCGTATTGTCCCAATTTTTTTTAATAAAGGCAGAATATATTTCAATAAATGCTGTCAGAGTGGACATTTTGAACCGAATTTCCCAAAGGGATAGCGCTGGAAACAAAAAGACCGTACTGTGAAAATAATTGTCTGTAAATCAATTTCTAATTAACTGAACGAAAAATAAAAACATGCGGCCCTTATAAATGCCTTTATAAATCACGCCGCCAAGTTTCCTGTTGTTACTTTTAAAAATGAGTCTGAAAATGTGTCTAAAAATTTTGAGTTGTTGAGCGTGGAAAAATATATATATTTTTTTTTAATACCGCCTTAATCGAGAGAGCATGTAAAAAAAGTTCATCGCACTAAGCGAAGACAACTTGTATATAATTTTTTTTATTATTATTATTGAAAGTTTATTTCATATTGTCCAGATTTAATGGACAATAAATCGAAATGAATAAATTACATTCCCTAAAAACATATCTACCCTATATATATAAAATCCTAATGAAACGAATTTGTGAAACGATTTTATGAAACGAATTTATGAAACGATTTTATGAAACGACTGATTAAATGACTGATTATGTTTCAGGGCTATTTTTAATAAAATATTAAACGCTTGATGGTGAAATTAATACCAATTGTCCATAAAAATCCGGGGATGTCAAAACTGGCAATAGAATTTTGAAATTGGAATTAGTTTTCGAGATATTAATTTTTTTCTAATTTTAATGACATTTCTGTAATGATGGCAACTAATTACTCAGTTTTTTTGTGACAAAAAGGGAAAGAAATTGAAAAGGATCCCGATAGGGATTATTGATTTCTTTTTATTCGTCGTTTTCAAATTGAAATTGAATTTATCTTTTATTTCAATCTTTAATGAAGACAAGATTGTGATTAAATTATGTTTTTCAGGAAAATTTGAAAAAAAAAATCACATTTCTATCGTCAGGATTCAATCGTCTGTCAGCATTTAATATAATTGATAAACTGAAAATATTTTGAATAAATTCGTCCAAATGACGTCATTTATGTAAACGCAACAGAAAGGGGGGGGGGGGAGAAATTAATAGTAAATATTATTTATTGGTATCATTTTGTTATTTTTTTGTAAAATTTAATTAAACGAATTTATAAAATCACTAATTCGGATATTTGAAACGAATATATAAAATAATAATTGCCAACTGAACGGAAGGAGAATAAAATATCCTGCTTGGTTTTCTTTCCAATTTTAATGAGAATATGACATCAATTATGGTAAAATGACATTTACACCTTTCTCTCTTTTATTGGCAGCAAGGAAAAAAATGCTCCCTATGTATTAGAGAAATGCTATTAAAGTTTAAAACAAATGAATATTTCAGTAGCATTACTTTTTTAATAATGAATTATATGTTTACACATAAATAACAAAGAGAAGAAAAAACTACAAATAATTAAATTATTATACTCGAAACACACTTAAGGTGTAAATTACGTTATATATTAAAATGATTTTAGTTTCTTTTCCAATTTAGGGGCCTTCGCGAGATACAGAAAGTGACCTTGGCGATGAATTGAAATTCGGCAACATGTTTTCTAACAATCTATTCGCTTTTTGATATACACAAGCAATTATTTCGATATTTATACAATTTATTTAATATAAAGAAGCCATTTATCTATTTTTATGTACAAAAAGAGGTAAATTGAAAGACAATTATAAATAAATTGTATATATACATATAAATACATGTATAAACAAGCATAAAAGTTCGGTGCTTTTCCAGTATATGGGGCATTGACGAAACAGAGAAAATAGCCTTGGCGGAAAAGGAAATTTGGCAACATACTTTCTGTCAACCGTATATCACTTTGTCATTTCGTATTCAGAAGCATTTTTTCAATATTTATACAATTTGTTTAGCGCAAAATGTCATTTATCCTATTTTATATATAATCAGAAGTAATTTGTATAGAAAAAAACAATAATACGTATAATTAAAATGCGCATATAAACAAAACAATTGTCGAATTTGTTTCCATGGCTGTTTATGTCATTTGGCACCAAATCTCACTGATTGATGCCTGAATTGCGCCAAGCTTTTTAAAAAAGCGTCAAGACCTCTATAATCGAAAAGCACCAAAAGTTCACTGGGTTTGTTTTCATAACTTTTGGCAACAAATCTATGTATATTAACGAATCTATCCCTTTTTGAAGTTCGAATTACGCCAAACCTAAAAGCAAAGGATCCTATACTGGAAAAGTACCCGATTTTCTCATGGACAATATTCAAGTGACATAACATGGTGTAAAATAATCGCGGATAGCAAATTTGTTTAAATATCTCATCAATTGATGCCGAATAAATGCAGGCATGCATGCACAAAATATTTAATTAATTTTGTATGATAAATAATTATTAGAAAATTCGTATATACATATTAATTAAAATAAATAATTTACATATTTAAAATAACATGAAAATAGGCATGATGGTGCACTAAAATAGTGAGAAAAAATAAAACCTGTTACTGAAAATGTCTATAACATAATACTTTTCAATACCGTAGTTCTTAATGTTATTCACAAGCAGATGGAATTTTTCTCATCCTTAAATGCAAAGGAAGAATAGAATACAGATCGTTGTTATGAAAGTCCGAGAGGTAACCACAATTTAAACCTAACCATTTTATACAAGCTGGTTTTCAAGTTGTAATTGATTTTACTTATCAATCCCGAAAACAGTCCTCAGTTGTCGCAACAGCTGTGTATGAGACCATGATAATCAAAAAATGCCCCATTCAAACGTTAAAAGCATGACAAGCCAATTACAGATTTATCAATATTTTTAAAATAAAGCACGCTGTCATGTTTTTAGAGGCCTCGAAGTCTGAGCGGGGGTTGGCGAGCGTAGCTCGCAGGGGGTAGGCCCCCTAGTATTATATAAAAATTCACTTGGAAAAAGTCTTGCATAAAATATCTAATCAAAATTCAGCAACAGTTGTCTTATTCGTCCAATCATTGATAATCGGGTCCATAGCCAAGATTGTCGACAAACATGAGCGATACTGGCGATAATGTAGTTTCAATCTTTATAAGAGTGACAACAGTGGCTTCATTAACTAAAACATTTGACTAAGATTGCGAAAAATTACGTCATATTCATTAAATTTTACCACGATTGAAATTGTTACATCTCTATTTACATTGTTGTGAAATTGTAGTTGAAATTTAGTTTCCAGGCGTTGCAATAAAATTAAAACGTGTGAAATTGCTCTTAACACTCCAAAACAATTAAACATTGTTATGTAACCAAACGATATAACTTTTGATAGTGACGCACATTCTAAAAATGAAAAATGTTACGTAACAATGTCAATACAACAATGATCAATTATTTGAAACATCGCTGTCATCGACAAAAGAGAAATAACCTCTTTTTCGCCGCCACGTACCTTAGCGTTTTATACATATATAGATAACTTTTTTAACAATTGTTATCTTTTTATTACAAAATATAATATATATACATTTTTAAAATATTTTGCCGTTATTGCTCATTTTGTTAATAAATAAATAAAAAAGCATAATTTCCCCCCTTTTTTTTCTTTTGTGTGTGTCAATTATGCATTGTAATTTAAACTATAGGTTTACGTGTGCTACGTAGTTGTAGGTTCAAGTATGTCATAGCGAAAAAAAAAAAAGTTTGGAAAACCCTGGTTAATGGCATCATTAAGCTATCCCAATTTTTCCTCAAAAGCAGTAGCATTGTAAGAAAACGTGTTTTATAGGCAGAGAAAAATTTAATTGGAAGTTTATTTTAGTTTTGATTATAAGCAAGAATGAATAGCGATAAGTGAAGAAAACAACCAGTATCAATTTGATAACTTGAAGATTATAAACTTTAGTAGTTTGAGAATAACTTGTAAAGATGAGAATGGAAAATAATTCTTATCTTGTTACAGGGACTAATTAAGGTATGCATACATTTTAACGTCTAAATTAAATCTATATATAAAACTAACTATAATACATTACGCAGACTTTACTACACTTAAATTAAATAAATACATAAAAACATTTAAAAAATTAAATGAAGTAGACGTTTCGCCATGACATCGCATAGCCTCATCAGTACTAACCTCAGCTAACAAACAAAACATCGAACAAAATGGATTCAGTTAAAGTTAAAGGTTATTATTTTTGAGTTTAAAGTAAATAGACAAAAGTAATAACCTTAAGTTTAACTGAATCAATTTTGTTGGATGTTTTGTTTTGTAAGTTGATGTTAGACAAAAGTAATAACCTTAACTGAATCCATTTTGTTCGATGTTTTGTTTTGTAAGCTGATGTTAGTACTGATGAGGCTATGCGATGTCATGGCGAACTTTAATTTAACTTTATCTACTTTAATTTTTTTATGTATTTATTTTAATATATATGTTTTAAAGTTAGTAAAGTCTGTCTAATGTATCATAGTTAATTTTGTTACAGGATATTTTCAATACGTAAAATGAAAAGAATAATGTCAAACATAACTTTAAAAATATATACATATGCACAAAAATTAGCATTTCTCAATATTTAAATGTTACTCACTCAATTCTTTTAACAGTTAGGCAAAGTGTCAAATCTTACCTAAAAAGAAGAAAAAAAAGTTAATTATTTAGAACGAAACAACACAACTGACATAAAAATGTAATAAACCACTAAATGCAACTCACATTACATTTACACATATAATTTCATTTCATATTTCATAATTATATCTATTTTTTCACAATAAAACAACAAAAAACCTTTTAAAACGTGTTGAAGAGTTTTCTTATATTTATATGAATCGAATATGTGTATTTTATAAACTATTTATTTTTTGTTTTACTAATGAAGTAAAAAAGAAGTCTATAGTGACCAAGAATTAAAAAAATATACCAGTTGTTCTTTAAAGTGAAATTTATTTTTTAAAAAATGATTTCAGTTTCTGAAACTAAGACTACAATAAAACGTTTTCCTGTTTCCAAGTAAAAAGCGAATTCGAAATAATACATTTTCAAATATTAAAAGGCAAAAAACAAAATTACAAATACGTGTTTATACATCTTTCTTTTTTTTTTTTTTTTTTTTTTTTTTTTAATATGTATTCATATATTACTTTTAAATGCTAAAGGTGTAAAATTAACAACTATAATATAAATTAAAATAACTTTCGACTCTTCTGAGTCATTTTCAAAAACAAAATGAGAATATTCTAAAGCTGCACGGGCTTTGAAGTTATTATTTACATGTACTTTTTTAAAAAGTACATGTAAATAATAACTTCAAAGCCCGTGCAGCTTTAGAATATTCTCATTTTGTTTTTGAAAATGACTCAGAAGAGTCGAAACATGTAAAACAACGAATAAAAGTTATTTTAATTTATATTATAGTTGTTAATTTTACACCTTTAGCATTTAAAAGTAATATACTATTACAAGGTGTTATATTTTATTATATTGTTAATATGTATTCATTTTAAGTAAGCAAATAAAGCTTAATAAAGGCCCATCTATATTAAAAGAGAGAAGTTAAAAGTTAAGATATTTTCCCTAAGTCACGAAAGTGTAAATTAAAGCAACACGCTAATTTAATTTAAACTTTATTTAATTATTAATTTATATTTTTGGTTTTCTCTTAATCTGGAAATATGTCGTTTAGTTATAGATCCATATCAAACAGAAGGAGGAATAAGGGGGAGGGGGGGGGGGGGTAAATAAAAGACAAGTATTGGGAGAAAAAGAACTATCATATTAGCAAATTACATTTATGCGATAAGATGTTACGATAAATAAATGTATTTTTATTTTAAAATTAAAATTTCTTTCTTTGAGAGTTACTACGTTACAGAAGGTATTTATCCTCTAAATATAATGGTTTTAGGACCAATATTTGATAATAGATATTAATATGTCAGTCGTTGATATGTGAATGAAGTGACTTTTCTGTTACATGCCTCATAAATATCGCCATAACTACATAAAGAGTTACAAGGTCATAAAACCAACCAAGTAAAATTGCCTAACTAATATTGCCAGCACGTTTGAAATATCTTTAGTAGAAATTAAATTATAAATTAAGTTCCTTTAAAGTGGTGATGGTATTAAAAAATGTATTTATTTATTTTTAATACATATTTTATTTCTCCCAAACAAATATAAATTACATAGTGTTTTACTTTAATAAAATGAACACCGTAGAATTAAAAATCTGAGTATTCTTTCTTGAGAATCAAGAAAGAATGACACAAAATTGACCGTGATACTGGATCTCTTAGATAAAAGCCCATTAAAATGGTTATTTTGTCTTCTGTAATTTTTTTCTTTTTAAAGTAGGAATTCTTCAAATATTTCATATATTTTATATGTATACGTGATAATATTAGAACGCATATTTCATGTATTGCTATTACCGCACCCCCCCCCCCCCTCTTTTTTTTAAAATCTCATATAACTATAAATTACACAGACACAATGAACACTATGATAAGCATCAGGGTAATCAAAAAGTGGATAGAACAGAACGAAACTAGCGATATTGATATGTAATATGGAATCGCTTAGATAAAAACCTATTAAAATAGCGACTTTCTCGATAAATAAAATATAAAAAAATGAATATAAAATCCTCAACTCCCCTTTTTATATCTAACTCCACTTGCTATACTTTAGATACAAAAGTATCAGATGAAGTAAAACCCATGGCAACATGCAATAAATCCACTCAAACAGGCGAATATCCGACGCAAATAAAGGCAATATTCCCAGGTAAGGGCAATGTTTGTAGATAACAAGGAAAACGAATTTTTTTTATCCCTGATAAGAAAGCTTCCGTACCTTCCAGCACGCAGTAATAATATTGTAGTGCTGCACCCCGAAATGGGGGGACTTACGCTTCAATTACGGGAGCACAGGGGAAAAAGAATAAGCTTTTACTACGTAATGTGCCCGTTCCCTCTTGTATCAACAGCTGCACTGATCCATATATAGAAAAAGGATGAGTAGGAGAAAGAAATAAAAATCACTCTGATGTACTATGTCTGAGAGTCGTTTCTGGTTTAAAGAACGTTTTACAACAGCAATGAACTTCTTATGCACAGTAACGGTAACTCCAAGGAGTCCATAGACTTGAGATAAGATATCTCATCTCGATGAAGGAGTCTAAAAATTCTAAGGAGTCCAAGAATTTTAAAGGGCTCCTCGTATTTTTTCATGTATGTCGCACCCTCACGTAGCACGCACACCCACCCCAATTTTTAATGCCTCATTTGGAGAGATGAATAGATTTTATTCTATTCCAGGGTTCGTAAATATCATGATATTTTCGAAAATATCAAAACTATCCGATATTTTGATATATATCCGATATGTATCCGATATTTTCAAAATAGTCAACTTACTGCTGATAATAAATATTTTCAAGCATAATATAAATTAGTAACTAAAATATATAGCACTTAACATGAAAACTTAAACAATATACTAAAAATGCTTTCCCCCCCCCCCTTTTTTCTTCTTTTATTTTTCACCCTGAACAAAATTGAAGATCAACTAATCAACAAAACAGAAACAATTTGCTTTATACACTTATAAAAAAACAACTATAAGATTCGGTATCAACTATCAAGAAATCAAAAATGTATAAAACAAAAATTAAATAAAATATTTTTTCTTTTTAATTGAAGAAATTAAATATAAATGTAAGCTTATTTATTTTTTATTCCCTAAACTTGTACAATTTAAGCTCAACAACACCAAAACCAGAAATTGATTCTTTTATTAATGAACCTATTATCTAAATTAGACAGTTTATCTTTCTATATCTGTCCTGAATTAGTTATGTCCCAGATAATTATTAGTCCCATATAATCTACATTTAAAAATAAAAACTTCAAACAAAGCTGGGTTAAGATTTTTGTTTTTTTCTTTAGTTAGAAAAGTCACTGCCAGAAACAAATGTTCTTTATCTACAGAATTACAGTGAATATCACTTGAAAATTTCATTTACTCTTGTTTTGATTTAAATTGCAAAAATATCTTGCACAGTGATATTTTGAAAATAAATATCAAATATTGAAAATAACATACATCTTGATATTTTGAAAATAAATATCAAATAATATAAAAATATCAAAAATCTTGATATTTTGAAAATAATATCGGATATATATCATGATATATATCAACGAACCCTGTTCTATTCTATTAAAATCTAATAGTTAGTGGTTAAAATTGCACAGCGTTACATAGGTTACAGTTTTGAAAATTATTGGTGGGGCTCAACTCTTTTTTACACAAATATGTGTATGTGAGTGTAAAAAAGACCGATTACTAATTTAATGTGAGAGAGAGAGAGAGAGAGAGAGAGAGAGAGAGAGAGAGAGAGAGAGAGAGAGAGATCATTTTAGAAATTGCTGGTGGGGAACTCTATGCCTATGCAATGTATTGCTTAATGGTTTCATAAACTTCAATTCAAAATTGCCAGTCAACTATTTTATGCAGTGACCAATACCAATGGTCATATACGGGTGATCCCGACTTCATGGTACACACTTTGAGGGATGGTACAGGACACTGTAACAATCATCTATTGTACAGAAAACCATTTATTTAGTCAAAAATACTCGCCTCACTCCAATCCGAAATTGCGTTTTGGTTCATAACTTTAACAGTAGTGAAGATATTTTAAGAAAATTCGCAGCAGACTAAGCTTTGTGTGAATTGTAAGGATATTGTAAGGATTTCATTTTCAGTTTAACAGGATTTTCCTGTACAAATTTAAGGCAAAAACTGGTAGCATTACTGACAGGATTTTTCAGTGAAATCTGCAGGATTTGAGTTTTACAGTTTAGCAATACATTGCACCAACAGTTGGAATATTCGTTCCTGGTTACACATATCAATCGAACTAAAGTGAATGTGTACCAGATTCCCTTAAAATATCTTCCTGTTCAGTACTTGAAAGAGAATACATGAAATTTTCATGCATGTATGATCGTTCTATAGTTCGTCAACAAAGTTTTTAATTTCTATTATTGTCTTTCCTGTTTTTTTTTTTCTTTTGACAAAAACATTAGTCAAATGCTTGCAATGCCAAAAACACGACATTTCATACACCAAGGACAAAACAGAAATCCATTCGTCCCTCACTGGTCCCGCATGGACACGATTGTCTTTCGCTCCTCACAGTTGACGTTCATAAATATAGATGAGGCTGCGGGAAATGCGGGTGGGTGTCATTTGTCCCTAGGTAGAATAGGAAAAGTTTGTGGGTTTTAATCCCAGAAACAGGAAGAAGAAATTTGATTTAGGAATGGACATATTCCGGGGGAAATTATCCCCATCTTCCATTCCGTCCCAGCCAAAAGATTTATTATAGGTAGCATTGCCTACTGTTATTTCCCCAGCGGTTCCAAAATTATCCAGAGACGAAGAAATGTGAACAGCAAGTTACATTGAAAAGAGAGAAAAAAATAACGCACAGTCCGCTCACAATAACTTGGTCAATAACCTTGAAAGAATTAGTGATGCTACGGGAAAAGAAAGTTGCTATCAAACAGAAATGGCGCAAGAAATGCATTATTTAATTAAAAAAACAAAAATTAAAAATGATGCATAGCAACATACATTATGCAAAACATTCCAACACTATCGGAATACCTATACTAATAAAATAAAGTTTCGCTCTGTGTGTGTGTGTCTCTGTTGGCGATGGCTAGCAAAATCTAGCCCACCTAGAATCTGAAAATTTAGGTGTGGATAGTTCAAGGTCTGACCATGTGCACCTGAGTCTCAGAATTTTAATATTTTGATAATTACACAACATATTAATTATAATGTCATTAAACATCGTATCGAAAATGCTGTCTTTTAAATCAGAATGGCTAAAGAAAAGAACTGCAGTTCTGAATTTGCCAGCGGAAATGAACGAATTCGAAATTATTTTACTAATTAGCGAATTAAAAAAAACTAATTAAGATATCTATTTGAAAATTTCTGAACCTATGTAAAAAAATGTTCTGCATCCGACTATGTGATTTTTGAAAAATTCGGCCGGTAATTTTTTCTTAATTTATGCAAAAATCTGCCGACGCCAGCGAAAACAAATCCCAGAAAGTTTCAGACAAGGATCTGCTTTCATTAAAAACTGAACTACAAAGAGATCTGTTTCTCTGACCGATCCCTCCATTTAGTTTGCGAAAATGAAAGGAAATAGATGCCAATTTTTACGAATGAACAAAAATTTAGATAACTAATTAAGATATAGATCTGAAATTGAGGATGGGAAGTGTTGTCATCTGCCGGCTATTTTAGCGTAGCGTCTTCGTTATGTTCTAATTATCAGAAAAGTGTAATTATTTTTTTAATGATCGCGTTAATGTAGGTGAAGGTGGTTTTCTTGATTATTATGTTATCTGTTATTATGTATACTGTTAGTATGTTATTAATAAATTTCATGAAATGAGATATCTAAATAAACATTTAAAAAACACAAAGCAGCAAAAATTCATTTTTAGCAATTACTGTCTATAGCCGGTAATATGTGGGATCGAAAAATGTTATAAAATACTAATGCAAAACAATGGGTTGTTACGCAGCTAGTCCTAGATAAATAGAAAACAACAGAAATTAACTTAGATCGTATGCGACATAGCAAAAACAGGAAAGAAAGACAGAAAATCTCCCCAAAATTGTAGGTAATACGAAGTAAGAAATTAGTCTCCAACTTAAGATTTTAAATTGATAAAATGTAAATAAAATCATAAAGGAACAATCGCCTTATCATAATGCAGTCTTTCGCAAAAAGAAAAAAAAAAAAAATACGAATACTACAGTATATTATTTACTGACAAGTTTGCATATTAACCGAAATTTAATATAAGTGTAGTAATAATTATATATTTTTATTCAATGCGCATGCAAATTATTGGAATTGCACATAAACGAATTTTTCAGTATATAACTAATTAAATCGGTGGTCTCCAGAAATTCGTTATAACGAGATTTTACTGTGCTATTATAAACTGACAAAGTTGTCTCAAGAAAAATGAATAACAGGAATTTAGAAGAGTATGAATTACTAGAAAAATGTCACAACTGCGTTTCTGCAATGTGTTCAAACAATTTCTAATGCAACTAATTTCGTTCTAATAATCTTTATAAGTGTTATTGCACCAGATGTCATATATATTAAATATAACGTTATATGTTACATATGTTAGTACAGTCATTAATCACACTGACTATCACTCTACACTTCAAAAATTAAATTTTTTTTTGATTTTACGGCATAATACTGGTAGCTGGGGAATGCCAGTATTACACCGTAAAATCGTAAATTTCTTCGGCAGTGTATGCGGAAAATTCATCAGTTTTTAAGATGAAGTACGAGAATGACATTTCTTTCGTCTACATTTTCTGGGAAAGTGTTTAATTATAAATTTTATCATTACAATAGTAAAAGTCGTAAAAATAACGACACCGGAGAAAATTTCAAGTGTTGTTTGTTGCATTGATTTATAAAACGCAAAAAATACACATGATGTCAAAATGTCAATGTGACAATAATTATACAAACGTCATGCTATGCTGTAATGTCATAAACTTGTCAATATTGATAAATCAGAAACGATATTTTATGTCGCATGTTGGCATAATTTCAATAGGTAAAATTAAAATATGGAAATGTGTTTCTTTTTTTTTTTCTTGTGTGCGTGTGTTTGTGTTTGGGGAGGGGGGGGGGGGTCCCTCAAGTGGTTGGCTGTCATAAATATACCTGTTTATCAATAAAATTCGCCCTCCCCATGTTAGTAATTACAGACTTTTTACTGCATCATATTCTACCCAAAGCTATTATTTTTACAGCATGTTAAATATTGAATTGCGATATTCTTCAATTAAAAGAACAACGATATGAATAATTGCAATACGAATAGCTTGACAACGTAATAATAACTTTGAAATAGTAACACATGATGTAATAATGTGTTAAACGAATAATCTAAATCGCCATGGTAACGTGACTGATTAATGACCTTTAACTGAATGGTTAATGCTCGAAGGCGTGTCAGATAAATTTATCACAATTGAGGGTAAAATGTCATCAGTTTTCTTAAATGGTTTTCATGTGAACATTGTTGGAAGAAGTTTCCTTCGTATGCAACTTCGAAAAGATATGCAACATGTTTTTCACAAACACCAACATACATCATATCGAAAATTGAGATTAATTTTAAATAAATAGGAAATAAAATTTAACAGAAAAAAAAAACTTCCTAATTTTTAGGCTTCCGTACTTAGAAAGTAAAAACTGAACCCTTATAAGATCACTCCTGTGTCTGTCTGTTCGTCTGTCAGAACCCTTTTACTCGTAAACTATGGGACGTGGAAAGTTGAAACTTGGGAAAGTTTTTATAAAGCCTATTGACCCAAATATTTTCCGATTATTAGCCATTCACAAGTATGTTTAGGATAAATTTAGGGGAACCAATTAAGTTACTTGCAAAAACAATAATATATATATATATATTTGTATATTATGTGGGGTCTCATGTGAAAGATATCGTAATATCGAACTCAAAAATACATTTGTTTTAATTTTAAGTATTATATTTTCAGAGATATCATCGAAAATACATTACAAAAATATGTCCCCTTCCCCTGTATTTCTGAGCCTACTGAAATTAAAATTATGAAAAAATTAGGGGTAGTAGGAGTTTATTGAAACCTTGCAGGAAAACCAAGCTATTTTCCTAGGCCACATATTTTTTGAGAAAAACGCATCTTTCCGTTACACACAAACTTTACTTTACGGGCGGTCAGCTGGGGTAGTTGACGGACGCTCAAGATATATATCGACGCAGAATCATCCAAGGATAGTTGATAATGATTTTTGAAAAAAAAATGCCGGTAATTAGCCGAGATATTAATTAAGTTACTTGAAAAAAATATTTATTTTTATATACCGTGTAGGGTATCGTTCGAAAGATCTCGTAACACCGAATTCAAAATACATTTGTTTTAATTTTGGTATCATATTTTCAGAGATATCGTCGAAAGTGTACTGCAAAAATATGTACCCCACTTTCTCCTATTTACGAATCTACTGAAATTAAAATTACGAAAAAATTAGGGGTAGTTTGAGTTTGTTAGTTAATAAATATTAATTAATTAATTTAATGTACTGAACTCTTTGAGCACGAATTATACTCGCACTTGACCGATTTATTCTATTTATAGATATCCCGCGATAATTTTTTTTCATTAAAAAAAAAACGAAAGTTAAATATTACTCTAGATATATTTAGCGCGTCGCTGCTCCATGTTGTTTTTCTGAAACAACGTTCCCCATTCCTTCCTCCCCCTATTTTACTCTCCCTCTCTCTCAATCAATTAATTAACATTATGAAGCACAATGGCGCAATGTCAAAGCTGATCGCGGAGTTAAACAGATTAAAATATTTTTTAATCTCACAAATTCTTTCCGTTATACATTAATTTAACAGTTAAAAAAATAGTTTTAAAACTTAAAAATTTAACTAAACTTTATTTAAATAGTAATATTTCATAAAAAAAAATCTATAAATGTATTATGACTAAACATTTTTTTTTGTTGTTGTTGAGGCTCAGTTTATAATTCAATTAATTTAAATTACTTTGTTTAAAGATAGGTAAAAATTGAACGCCCACATTTTGTTTATCATGATACAAATGTGCAATGTCCAAAGGGGAATGTGATGGCACAAAAGAAAAATTCAGCATCTCACACTTTAAAAATAGTCTAACTACGGCCCTGATCAGATATTTTTTTAAGTAGAGGATAAAATAACCAGGAATCGATGCAGGTTTTTTCCTCGAGGCCCATTTTGTGAAAAAATAAAATTTTGTAATGAAATTGAAACTCAGCTACTCAAATTCAGACCAAGCAATTATATCATTAACAACTTTTTCAAGTCCTTCTCTGCTAAAAATTTTCCTTTCTGGTGAGCTTGTTTTGTTTGCAAATTATACATTTTAAAACCTAAAAAAAAATTAAAAATTAAATTAAAAATAATTAATAAAGAGTATGCTTTTATGGAATAGAATTTTTGTGAAGGTGTCTATTTTATTAAAAGGAATTTTGTTCAGAGGCCTGTTTCATTAAAAGAAATTTTGTGAAGGGACCATACATAGGCTCTAATATTTGTCTGGATAGACCAATAATAACGTAATATCAGTTCCAATCAATTTGAAATAGCTTAATATAATTATCGTAACTAAAATCCATAAATCGAAATACATCTGAATTATTTTGTGCCTTTTCTATAAAAGAACTATAAATTTTACATACACCCTTTTGAATACTGAATACGATGTTATAATCTCCTGTATCTGTTCAATTTGAAATGATTTAAAATCATTCAAATGCACTTTAAACAATTACTACCTATAGACCATAATGTCCACGATATTTTTCTTTCAAAACAAATTACAAATGTTATATATATCATTTTCAGAAGGGCAAATGTTCGTGCTACAATAATCATTAATTACACATTTAAAATTTTAAAGCAATACCGTAGCATATTTATGAAAGTTAAATTGCAAACAGACAGACAGAAAAATGAAACGAAGTCCAGCATTTTTTAATTATTTTGAAAGTGTTAAAATGTTGCCAATCATACTGGTGACACCAAACGAACAAGTGGGTAAGTGTGATCGAAGATCGCTCAAAGGGTTTCGTTTAATATTCCTTTCAAAACACTTTATCATTTCTTTAATAAATTCAAACAAATTTCATTTAGCAACAAAAAAAAGCCATGTTTTTATAAAGTAAAAATTTACCGGTCTATTTTTTCCTTTTTTCGAATATCTAAACCAGCCGGATAGCGGTCCAAGCCCGCTATTATATTCTGTCATAATAATATCCGTCATACGGACTAAATGCAATATTTAAAAAAATAATTTCAAAATTAAACAAATTGTACACCTTCAAAATGTTAAAATATGCGAATATTTCCATAATCTGATTTTTATCACGATTCAATATGTTTCTCAAACTCATATATTTACTATTCTCTATTATTTATATTGATACTCGCTTTGTATTATTCTCAAACATTTGAAAAATTAGTTAAACTTCTTTATGACGTCAGATTTTCTTTTTAATTCTCTAATGACGTGTATTAATCTGCTTTGTCCACTTACACATACTCCTTGTATTATTGAGAAATCTTAGACATTTTCCGTTTTATTACGACTATGACGTCAATCAATTTTATTTCATATTTATATTTTTTTCAATGGGTGAAACTTTTTATTTCATTTTCATTTTTTACGTGAAAATCGTCTGATAGAAAATTAATTATTGTAGAAAGAATTTCGTTGTGGATTTTTAGTTTTTGGCATCGGCTATAACTAAAAATGTTTCAATTTAATAGGAAAAGGCTGTTAGAATTTTGGTTTTTCATCTCTATTTATTAAAATAATACGAATTTTTCAAATTTTAATATTTTGAGCTCTTCACAGCTGCTATTCAGATTTATACACTTAGTTTCAACTCTGTAGGTTACATACTTTTTGAGAATGGCTCTGTGACGGACAGACAACGGAGCGGGGGTAACAGGGTTTCGTGAGATGTACGAAACCCTAAAAACTAAATTTCCCAATTCTGTGCTTAGAGTGAATTTAGCCATCAGTAATATATTATGACAACGTTTTGAAATGATCTGATAATTAAAAATATGCGAAAAAAGTTTGCAAAAATTTTTAATTTTTTAATTTTTTTTAAAAATTTTATCACAAAAATAGCATTTTTTCTTGAATAAATCATTTTCCTTCAACGGGCCATTTAATAATAAAAACATCTTCGCTATTATTTCTCTGAAATGAATAATATCGTCTGTTATGAGCAAAATGAGCATGCTTTTCTTTTCTTTTGTTACGTATGCCACGTTTACTGATGCGAATTTTATTTTTCGACACCAGGCAGCGCTGTAAAATTCACCGTGGAGATCTTGCTTTACGAATGATTACCGCCATGGTTTAATATGTCTATGACTCACGATGAATTAATCTTTTGTTTATTTATTTTAATGGATTGAGATATCCGGCTGTTAACCTAATTTTCACTCAAGTTATCTCAGAATCTATACATTTTTTAATGTCACTCATCTCTCAAGCAAACCATTTTTTTGAACGATCTTTCTAAAAATGTAGCTTTTATGCAATTTTATTCAAAAAATCATTTTGAATAAAAATGGTTGCTTGGCATATGGAAAAAGATGGGGTTAGCCCGTATTTGTTTTCCTCGGTCACATGACTTGCGCTTTTACTATTACGTATGATAGGATTTAACGGAATGAAGAAAACTTTTATTAATATATTTTTAGATTTTGATTCGATTTTCATAAAATGACTGGATAAAATTCTGCAACGATTATCCATATACTTAAAGCTAACCTGCTTTTTAGTTTTTCGTGCAAAAATGCTATTTATACGCATGCGCGAGCATTCAGCTAATCAGCTAGAGGCTTTTACTATCTTCAGACGCGATGTTCCAGCCAATGAGGTGAAGGCTTTTTCCTCTCTCTTCTCTCTAGAAGCGTATGTGTTCCATTTGGTTGTTCGGTTGTTGAAACTTTATAGATTTCTTTTATTAAGGTATTTTTTCATTTTACCGTATTTATTTTCTTTTTAAGTCGTATGTATTTTAATACTTTGAATTTTTTATAACTAACCCTTTTTTTGAGAGAGAGAGATTTCGTGGCACGAAATTCCGCGAATCATTTCCGATGTAAACAAACTAATTTTAAACTTTTAATATGTAATTCTGTGTGATATGATTAAATTCAGGTTTTCTCAACGACGATCACAGTATTTTTACCAAATAATTTTTGTATTAATCAAGCTTTTTTGGTTATTAAGCATAGCTAAACACGAAAGAAAACTTTGTTATTTTAAGATTTTGATGGGAATTATTTGCGTACATTTATAAGACGAGTTTCACTGAATAATTCAAGGAAAAAAAAAATCTCATCATTATACATATTTAGTTATGCATTATTAATTATTTACTTGGCCTTTACTTTTAATATTTCAAACTTACAGCTGAATGTAACTATTAAAACATTTGAAATACTGTATTCGTAAAATGAAATTTCAGCTTAAACACTCGACAATTGCTTTTAGTTATGCATTATTAATTATTTACTTGGCCTTTACTTTTAATATTTCAAACTTACAGCTGAATGTAATTATTAAAACATTTGAAATACTGTATTCGTAAAATGAAATTTCAGCTTAAACACTCGACAATTACTTTTAGGTTAAATTCAGGTTTTCTCAGTGAGGATCACAGTATTTTTACCAAATAATTAAAAGTACTACATGCATGCATCTATCTATCTATCTATCTATATTAGAAATTGTGCAAGTTTCTGGTCACTGTTTTGTTTACATATTTTAAACAAAAATTTCAATTTAATAATGCACTGAAAATTATAATGAATGCTTACAATTAAACACAACAACACAAAACAAAAAATTTCACAAAAACACATTATTTCCCCGATATTTTCCCACAACTAATCAATAAATTTCATGATATTTTATTGCGATTTTAAACCATGAACTTTAGTACTTTTCTGTTATATGGACACTATGCCAAAATGTATGTATGTATGTAAATGTATGTATGTATGTTTGGCGACAATGGTGTACGTATAACGGAAAAGTGCCTGAATTATTATTTATATATATATATATAAACATAATTGGCGACACAGCAAGTTTTCTGGATTTCTCCCTGTCTCTCTAACCACATTGTTAACAAAACAAAAAATTCACGAAAAACACATTATTTCCCCGATATTTTCCCACAACTAATCAATAAATTTCATGATATTTTATTGTGATTTTAAACCATGAACTTTAGTGCTTTTCTGTTATACGGATACTATGCCAAAATGTATGTATGTATGTATGTTTGGCGACAATGGTGTCCGTATAACGGAAAAGTGCCTGAATTATTATTTTTTTATATATATATATAAAATATAAACATAATTGGCGACACAGCAAGTTTTCTGGATGTGAAAGGCGGAGATGAATTTCATTCATTCAATGACCGTTTTAAAAGTTTCAAGTTTGGATTGAGTGCACCTGAACATAAAAACCGATACCTATTTCTATGTTCATGTTTGAGTTATTTGGATATCTTTTCGTATAGCACAGAAAATCATTTCTCCCGCTTTCGTAATACAGATAAATTCTGGTGTATTTTTTTTTTCTTCTTTTTATATCATAAGTACTTTTCTACTTTAAATTTTTTAATTGTCGAGTTTCTAAGCTGAAATTTCATTTTTCGAATGCAGTATTTCAAATGTTTTAATAATTACATTCAGCTGTAAGTTTGAAATATTTAAAATATTAAAAGTAAAGGTCAAGTAAATAATTAATAATGCATAACTAAATATGTATAATGATCAGAATGACATATTAAAATGTGTACAGAATGACATGAAAATTTTAAAAAACTGAAATTTTGCACTTGCAACTTAATTGTAAATTTCATTGTTTACATTGGAAACAATTTGTGGATTTTAAGAATTTGCTAAACTTCGTGTCACCAAATTACTAAATCTCTCTCTCTCACTCTCCAAAAAAAAAAAAGGGTTAGTTTAAAAAAATTCAAAGTAGCAAAATACATGCAACACAAAAAGAAAATAAATACGGTAAAATGAAAAAATTACTTTAATAATAGAAATCCATAAATTTTCAACAACGACATCAGACGAATGTATCTCATCTTTCGTTTGTGATAAGGAACGCTCCTTTGGCCCCCTCCACTCATTGGCTGAATTGTAAAGGGCAAAATTGGGGGACAAAATGACTACAGCATTTCTGAGAAAAGAAAAAATCAGAAAATCCACAGAAAATAATTATTTTTGTTGCAAGTTGTGTTAACTGTCTTTATGGTTCGAGTCGATTTCAGACTGAGTGTAGATTTCTGCAAGTTGGATTTGGGTTAACCCGATTTTTCAAAAGTTAGTTCAAGTTCAGTATATTATTTCAGATTAAAACTATACCTATCAGGGCTTGAATTTCAGGGCGGGATTCGCGCGGAAAATTTTGAAATCCTGCCCAAAAAAGATCATGAGCGGGAGCCTCCCGTCCAAAAAATTTCAGCATTTTTGGAGAAATTTGCATTATTTAATTTACCTGCAACCGAACGATAAATTTCTCGATTTTTTTTCCCCCGCAACCGATTGACGGACTTTGTGTTTTTTCCGCTACTGATCGAGGAACTTTGTGGTTTTTTCCGTGACAGATCAACGAACTTTGAGTTTTTTCTGCGACAGATCGACGAACATTGTGTTTTTTAAGCGACTGATCGACGAACCTTGCGTTTTTTGGGGACAGATCGACGAATTTTGTGTTTATTCTGCAATCGATCGACGAAATTTGCTTTTTTCCCATGACTGATCAACGAACTTTGTGTTTTTTGGTGACAGATCGACGAACTTAGCGTTTTTTCCGCGACAGATTGATGAACTTTGCGTCTTTTCCACGATCGATCGGTGAATCTCAATCAAGTAAAATCTAAAGTCAGAAATTTATTTAACAACCTAATTGTTAAGGGTCCCTAACACATTTAATGGAACTTGAAAAATACACTGCATATATAAAACTTAACTTTCTTCCCTTTTTTATAATAAAAATAAACATTTTACATAATCATTCTCAGTTGACTTAATTTTTTCAATGGTATTTTGTCATGTCTGCATTAATGTAATTCTTTAAATAGCACGTAAAAGAATAGTGGGGTTTAAAGATTTTTTTTCTCCCTCCCAAACATTACAACTCCCCTCCATTTAAAAATGTTGGTAGGGAGACTCCCGTCTTTGGAAAAATTGAATTTCAAGCCCTGCCTATAATATGTTTGTGTGTATTGAGGTTTGTATAGATGTTTGTGTGTGTGCTGTTTTTAATACAGACAGTTTCATTTTTCACACGAACCTTTAAAAAAATTCTCATTCTTTGCGCAATCCTTTAACAAAATTCGCATTTTTGTTCATGATTCTTTAATGAAATTCGCATTTTTTTCTGTATCTTTTTTTTGTCGAGATTCATAATTTTTTCAGCTATCCTATGACGTAATTCGTGTTTTTTTTCAGCGATAATTTGACGAAATTTGTGTTTTTTCTGCGATTTTTTTTTTTCCACAAAATTTGCGTTATTTTCCACGATTCTTTTATGAAATTTGCGTTTTTCTGTGATCCTTAGACGAAATTTTCTTTTTTCGCAATGCTTTGATAATAATCACATTTTCTCTGCTACCTTTTGATAAGATTCATGAATTTTCAGCAATCCTTCGATGAAATTTGCGTTTTTTCAGCAATCTTTGAAGAAATTCGCATTTTTCTCGCGATACTTTAACGAAATGTGTGTTTTTCAGCGATTTTTTGATAAAATACATTTTATTCCGCAATTTTTAGACGAAGTTTGGCAAGAAAGCGCTATCTTTGGGTGAAATTTCCTGTTTTGCGATTCTTTGACAAAATTTGCTCATCTTTTGTGTAAATCGCGTTTTTCTGTGGCCTTTTAACAAAATTCACGTTTTACATGATCCTTTGATGAAATTAGTGTTTTTCCCGTGATCATTTGACGAAATCTAGGATTTTTTTCCCGTGAAGATTGATTATATGTTTTTAGTCTGCAGGTGCCCTAAAAAGTTTGTGACGCCTGTCACTGCATTGCACGCATTCTGCCACGGTGTATCAAACAAACAAAATTCATCCTAAAGAATTATTATTTCGTTTCTGGAAATGAACAACCGTCAACTCATTGGCTGAATTATAAAGGGTGAAATGTGTAGGCACCGAGTATCATCTATACTATTAATGTCGGTAAACGTCTGTCTGTGTGTGTGTTGTTGTGTCTGGCGTCTGTAAGCACAAAACTCTGCATGCAGACGACGGACATAAGTGCTTTTGGTATAAAAAAATTCGTAAGTGGAGTTTTTAAAATTCACAACATTTTGCGGGAGAAGAGGGGTGCGAACGAATTAAAAAAATGAGTCCGCATCAATAATTATGGCGGCGGTGGGGGAGTATGTTTTGCCTACACGGGGCGGAGACTTTTCTTTGTTGACACCACTCATATGATATATCGTTCGAAAGGCCTGTGACTGCCTTTTCATGTTATGCATCTGTGTGGTCCATCCCCCCCCCCCGCCAATTGGGGCACTTTTCTAAATTTTGCACATACCACTCATGTTATATATCGTTAAAAAGGTCTGTGACCGCTTAATCATATTATGCATCTCCGGTGTCCATCCCCCCACTTTGCCCCCCCCCAAGGGGGTACTTTTGTAAATTTTGCACAATCCCTTCATGTTACGTATTGTTGGAAAGGTCTTTGACTGCTTATTCATGTTATGCATCTCCGGGGTCCATCCCGCCACTTCCCCCCCCTTTAAGGGGGGCAATTTTCTAAATTTTGTTGACACCCCTCATGTCATATATTGTTGGAAAGGTCTGTGACCGCTTAATGATATTATGCATCTCCAATGTCCATCTCCCCACTTTGCCCCCCCCCCTCCCCCAAGGGGGTACTTTTCTAAATTTTGCAGATAACCCTCATGTCATATATCGTTGGAAAGGTCTGTGACTGCTTAATCATATGCATATCTCCAATGTCCATTTCCCCACTTTGCCCCCCCCTCCCCCAAGGGGGTACTTTTCTAAATTTTGCAGACAACCCTCATGTCATATATCGTTGGAAAGGTCTGTGACTGCTTAATCATATGCATATCTCCAATGTCCATCTCCCCGCTTTGCCCCCCCCCCCAAAGAGGTACTTTTCTAAATTTTGCACACAACCCTCATGTTATATATCGTTGGAAAGGTCTGTGACCACTTAATCATATTATGCATGTTCCGTGTCCATCCCCTACTTTACCCCCCCCCCAAGGGGTTACTTTTTAAAATTTTGCACACACCCCTCATGTTACATATCGTTTGAAAGGTCTTTGACTGCTTATTCATGTTATGCATCTCCTTGGTCCATCCCGCCATTTCCCCCTCCCCAAGGGGGCACTTACCATTTACTTGCACAACAGCGCTAAATGTGTCAGATGAAAGAAATTCCGCGAGTACATGTGCCAGTGAAACTTAGCCAATTGCTGTTCTTCAACCTAGCTTTAATTCAAAGTGGGTTTTTTATTTATTTGAATTATTCTGCAAAAGTTTCAAACATTTTAAAGCAGCTATGAATTTTATTTTTATGGTACTATCAAGTTTTTTGCCGTCAAATTTTGACGGGTTCCATCTAGTATGTATTAAATTTCAAACCATTCGTTTTGGAAATTTTTGCGCAGTTATATGCAGACAGACGGACGTACCAGACGACGACTATAAGGTACTACGTATTTATATAATTGCGAACGCACCTAATAAAAGCGTGTGAAAATCGTGCAAAGGGTTCTTGAAGAAGAAGTCTAAAAGAACATGCAGTTATAAAAACGAACACTTTGTTACTTTTCATTGAAACAACAATCTCCCCGGAAGACCCAGTTTTTAGTACAAGTTTCTTAAAGAGATCACTAAACCGAGGAGAATAATACTTTCAAGCGGAACCGGATTCGGACAGGGCACCGCACTCGACTGGACCAACAACGATTGGGTGCGGACGTGAAAGGAGAGAGAAATGCCTCATTGACACGGCCAAAGACAAAAAACGATCTGTTCTGCGAAATGCCCAATCCAGTTAATAAAACGATAAACGGAATGACATGGAAAAAATATCGAAGAGAATTGTTTCCGGCTCTCTTAACAATAGAGAAGAAAAATATTAAAAGAAGAGAAACGCTACACATTTTTTGTTAAAGATAATATTTTTTTTCACATTTATGATTACCACGTCTATGATTACCGACTGTTCTAGTATTGTTTTTTTTTCTTTAAATCAGACTTAATGTTCTCAATTCGACGCGTATGTATGTATGTTTATTTTATTTTTATTTTTTTAACAGATTTATCGATTACTATTCCGAAACTACGCGATCAATTCACCTATTTTTTATTTATTTATTTTGAAAGAGGATACTCTCGAATTGATCCCATTTAAATTTCCTCAAAACTGGATCAGTATTTTTTTAGAAATTGAAAACAAACAAGCAAAAATAAATATACTTAAAATATTTCATTTTTAACGATTTTCATCAAGTGACGTAGCACTATCTCTTGGCGAGAAAGTCGCTACCCGGCGATTTTTCTCCTTCTTTATAGGGCTTTGTTTCTAATATTGCTGTAGGAAAAACCAAAACGCAATGTTTTTTTAATCGCTGAAAACTTTTATGACGTAACAATCAATTATTTTCGTTAGTTTGTTTAAAAGTGTATTATTATTATTTAATCGACATCACGGCATAGCTTTTTCTATCTTTCAAATTTATTTATTTTATCTAAAAATCTCGATCAGAAAACATCGATATTTTCGATAAATAGTTTTTACCAAAACTGTCATTTTCAAACTTGCGTCATTGGTACCTAAGAAAAATTACTGGAGATACTTGTATATCTATATGTACCTTGGTTAAAAATGAGATGCTTTTTTTTTATGGGGGGGGGGGGGGAGGGTCGAATTTAGTGTTATTCTTGTCTTATATTTCTTTAAATTACAACTGAAAAAAAAAAAAAACCTAGCAAAATAAATTAAAGGGAAGGCATTGATGTACACCGAAAAAAAAAATAGGTGATCATAAAATAAAGATAAAAATAAATTACAAAAACACTTAGTAGTGTACTTAAAGTAAAAAAAAATTAAATGTTTTATACATGCAAATGTATGTTGTTTATATGACGTCGTATTCTCGTGCAAAAACAAGAGATGTGACAAATATTCGGCCACTATTCGGCATTCGACCCTTTTGCCGAAAATTCGGTTGGCCGAAAACTGAACAGTAGTTAACCGAATACTTCAGCCAAATATTGTTGGATATTTAACGGAATAGATCCAGGATCAGTTAAATACTCGACTGCTGAAATCTTTTCTCTTCCTTCTTGTTTTCTCGCAATACTTTTCTCAAATCCAAATTGGAAGTCTTCTGACACATTCATCAAGCCATTTTCATTCTTAAATGTAAACAAAATTCAGCTATTTTGATTAACATTAACTAAGAAAACAAACAGAATTTTCTATAAGGCTAAGGATCTTTAAGAAAATGGCATCAAAGTTGGGGATTTAAACCAATTTTATTGACACAACGGTCAGAGAAGGTTCTTCATTGGAGAATAATAGGATACAACTCAAGATGCAATACATTTATAGAAAAATATACGGCGATAACAGCAGCAAAGGGTTAAATTAAATTAGGGGTCGATGCAGATTTTTTTTCTTAGGGTCCATTTTGTGAAAAATAAGGGTTATTTTTGTGAAAAATAACATTTTGTAACGAAAGTTGAAATCCAGTTACACAAATTCGAACCAAGCATTTATTAACAAAAACCTTTTTAAGATCCATTTGCTGAAGTTTTCATCTCTGGTGGACTTGTTTGTTTGCAAATTACACATTTTAAATGTCACAAAATAATAAATAATTAATAAATAGTAAGTTTTTATGGAATAGAACTTTGTGAAAGGGCCTATTTTATTAAAAGGAATTTTTTGAAGGGCCCTGTTTTATTATAAATAATTTTTTGAAGGGGTTCATTTTATTATAAATAATTTTTTGAAGGGGCTCATTTTATTATAAATAATTTTTTGAAGGGGCTCATTTTATTATAAATAATTTTTTGAAGGGGTTCATTTTATTATAAATAATTTTTTGAAAGGGCTCATTTTATTATAAATAATTTTTTGAAGGGGCTCATTTTATTATAAATAATTTTTTGAAGGGGTTCATTTTATTATAAATAATTTTTTGAAGGGGTTCATTTTATTATAAATAATTTTTTGAAGGGGTTCATTTTATTATAAATAATTTTTTGAAGGGGCTCATTTTATTATAAATAATTTTTTGAAAGGGCTCATTTTATTATAAATAATTTTTTGAAAGGGCTCATTTTATTATAAATAATTTTTGTGAAGGGGTTCATTTTATTAAATTAATTTGTGTGAAGGGGCTCATTTTATTAAATTGATTTTTGTAAAGGGGCTCATTTTAATAAATTAATTTTGGGAAATTAAATTTTATTAAATCTTTTAATTAATCTCTTAATTAAATTTTATCAAATTTTATTAACTTTATTTTTATGAATGGCCCTAAATAGGCCCCAAAATTTACCTGGATCGTCCCTTGAAATAAGTAAAAGCGCGTAAAAACAAAATGTCAGCAAATCTAGTGTCAGAAATATTTACTCTTCAATCGGAAGTCGTATATCTAACAAAATATTTACACATACCGATTAAGTTCTTGAAATACCACTTAAACAATCCTGTCTTTTTTAAAAACCTAGCAAGATTAGATAAAGTTTTAGATATAAAGAACACAAATAGAGCAAAAAAAGGGAAGAGATAACGCTGATAAATAGGAAAGTGGCTATCTCCATTTAGAAATTCATTAAATGAAGCAAAAACACTGCAGTATATTAGTTTTAAAGGTGATGAAACTTGTATTAATGGCTGTTTCTTATCTTTATTCGTACACCTGCGGCGAAAAATCAAGGTGAAAGGGATATAAAGAGGATAAATATGTCAAATAAAGCGGTTCGACATTCACGAATGACATTTATTGGCCACACACCTAATGACATTTTAAGCCTTTCTGACATATACTCAGATCTAATAACATGTAACAAAATTTTTGTTATTAGAAGGTGACAAAGTAAATGTAATTCTCAGAAGTCGCTAATCCTGAACAAGTATTTATACAATATACATATTTTACAAGAAAATTTGGACAGTTCTTAAATTTAAAACCAGGCTTAATAACCATCGAAAGAAAATTACATATTTCATGCGTAAATGAAGATTAAAATATTATAAATATAAATAAACAGAAAAGAAATCTGAGAGGATAAATATGTCGAATAAAGCGTTTCGACATTCACGAATGCCATTTTAAGACTTTCTGACATAACTAATAACAAAATAATAGTTAAAAGTTAACATCTAATAACATTTAACTACATTTTTGTTGTTAGAAGGTGACAGAGTAAATGGAATTCTCAGAAGTCGCTAACCCTGAACAAGTATTTACACAATATTCGTATTTTACAAAAAAAATTGGATAGTTCTTTATTAAATTTAAAACCAGGCGTAATAACCATTGAAAGAAAATTATATTTTTATGCGTAAATGAATATTAAAATGTTACAAATAAAGAGAAAAAAAAATCTGTTAATTTTCTACATTCTAATAATCGGATAAATTTTAATATTGTTACTTGCTACTTGGACTAGTAACTCGAAACGTCCCAATTAAATCCATGAACACGCAGTAATTGTTAAGATTTAAGAGAGGAAGACGTAGGTAAAATTCAAGAATTTTCAGCATCATTAATGTCAGAAGCAGGGCCGTAACCAGATAGGAGCACAGTACGCCAATTCTTCACCCCATCCCCCTTCCTTCGTAGCAACTTCGTAAGTCCCTCCATAATCATTTAATATTTTAATGATATCATCATCTGTCTTATATTTTAAAAAAAAATCAAAAGTTTTATGATGGGTTTGGGGGGGGGGGGGCTATATTTATTTACTTATTGAAATAGATACTTAATAAAAGAGAAAGATAGAAACAAAATATAATAATTATTTAAAAATATCGCTTTTTTTTTTTAACAATTGTAACTTGTAAGAAAATAAGTGAAAATTTATAAAAATTCTACCTTTACATAGAAAATCAAAGTTAAGTTAAATAAGAGTATAAGAACCCCTACAAGCTTTATATGTCCATTATTGTTTGGACTGCGGGGGGTCGAACTTGTGAACTTTGTCTCTAACTGTTTGTTGGCGAAGAAGGAACACGCTGAACACAGAATTACTAGAAACAATAAATAAGCTAAATTTATCACCGAAATAATTTTATTTCCAACTATGTAATTAGCAAGACAAGAATGCTGCTAACCATAAAGTTCTTTTTAGTTCACTTTTAAATACTTGAAAATTCGAAAAAGACCCTCAATTTTTGTTTAAAAAAGGTGTTTTAAAATCCGAATGCTTCAAAATGACATTTCTCTCTAATGGTCGAATATTTTAATTTTCGCCTTGAACATTAAAAACTTGGAAAGTAGCGAAAAAAGAACTCAAATAACAGCACGAGTACTAGATTAAGAAGCTACAAAGAATCTTTTGTCCACTTCCTTAGCATGCAAAATCCTTTCAGAAGTAGACAATGCGGATGTTCTTTGATCCTATTGTAAACTAGCGGAAGGGGTGGGGAAGAGTGCTGAATAGCCAGTGCCCACCAAAGAAAAAAAAATCATGAAAGGCAATTTTAGAGAATTAAAAAAAAAAACATTATTAATATATATATATACATTTTCTGAATATGCAAAAAGTTGACCAAAACATAAAAGAAATCGCAAATGTCATCAACTCTGATCTTCTGCAGTCAGTCACAGACATAATTACATAGATATTTCACACATAGCTTTTGTTCTTGCATTAGATAAAATAAATAGTTTAGAATAGAATACCAAATTGAATATCTTTGACAACACATTAGAAGCTTATCATAATTTTTAATATGTGTGTCAAGAGCCTATTTAAAAAAAGTCTTATACAAGCTACAAAATAATCGTGGCCAGTGTTGAACCAAGAGTAAAAATAGCCAAAGAGTAAAATGAGGAGTTGCTTTGTCCCATCCCTCCCATATACAGTCGAACCTCGTTAAGACGAAGTCGAAGGGCAGCAAAAATCTTTTCGTACTAACCGATAAACAGCAAAAAGGGATTTAGGATGATTTAAAAAAGATATCAAAGACTGTAAATGGTATCGGCAGAGAAATGTTTTATAGTCATTATAAGTTAATCAGTATTTCTGTGCAAAAAGGTACATTTCTAACATCACCATATATACACAAAACCCATACTCACACAGATACATACATGGCGATAGTAATACTATATGTCATGCAATGTTCTTATAAAAAAATAAATGAGTAAGGAGAAATAAATGTAAAAAATATATTTACCGCTTTAAGTTAGACTTTAAAAACATTTCACCCGCGTTTGCATCGATCGTGAAAGGGGATTATACCATTAATTTTATTTAGTTAGTATAAAACCATTTATCCCTACCCTCCCATATTTATATAAGTTATATAAATTATAAATATTAAATTATATATAGATAATATATAGCCAATGGTCCAAACCCCCTCTTAATTTAGTAAATTATGCATATAATGTCCCCCTGTCGGAATAAGCAACTCTAGAATATTTAGTTTCAATTAAAATTATCGTAGGGTAGAACTATAGATAAATTAAAACAAACAACCAAGTAAAGTAATAGTACTTAAAGTCTAAAAGTAGCACTTAGTTTGTAGTATTAAAAGTGTTATAAAATGTCTAACCCCTTTCCTTTTCAGATGCGACGATCATGTACGCTAATGGCGCCCGGTGCATGTAAAATCCGTCGTGGGTGTAAAGTCCTCCAAGTTACCTGTGAATTACACCTCTGAGTGTGCCTAGTCTGGTGAAGGTCTCGTCACCAGATCAAGGTTCTAAATTACGAGACCAACTCGAGTAGAGATGGCATGACGTATGGATGAGCGATGCAGCGAGGAAATAGTAAATATCCCAGCATCTCACATCCGTCCGGCATGACTTCGCTACACTGCGCAGTGCTGAACCACCTCATCAAAAATCAATTAGCAACCGGTCAACTAAGAAAAAGCAATTAAAGCAACAAGACGCACTGAAGTCACGTTGGCCTATAGATTTGATTTAACAAACACATCTTCGCCAAGCACGTTGCCAGATATCAACTCGTTAAGCTAGGCAAAAGCCTGGCAGGTAGGGACCTGGTCAGCGGTCTAAAAAAAAAAAAAAAAAAAAAAAAAAAGTTGCCAAGAAAGGGATTAACGCCAAAAAACGACACCCTTTTGGCGATGAAAGCAGGAAGATATATGCTTCAACTTGCTGCCGGAGGAACAATGGAATCCGTACTCTACTTATAAATCCCTCCTCTATGATCCTCCCACGTCCAGTTCAGGAAGAGCGATAAACATATTTCAAGGTAGAAGGTCGCAACAAGGAAATTTTTTTTATTAGATGAAATATTTACTTCGTCTTAAACGGGAGAAGTTTGTCTTCATGTTCGTATTAAACGATGTAATTATTATTGTTTTCCAAGATAGCGTGATGGGGAAACTATTTTCATTCGTCTTAGGCGAAATTTCGTGCTAAGCGTTTTCGTCTTAACGAGATTCGACTGTATAGAAATAACTCTCCCTTCCCTAATGAAACTACATTATTGCTTCCCCAACTCGAAAAATTTTCTATTTTGAAGGCAAGCTAAAAAAATTTTCATAACATACATATATTGTGCAATACCATTTCGTACTCTTATCCAAATCTTATTATCCTAATAACTAAGCTAACAGAATAAAAATTAAATTTAAATGATTTGGGGATATTTATTAGAATGAAAAATTTGAAGCAAATCGGATATTTTTATCAAGAGTTATCGTGTCGTTACGTACATACACACATACCAGTGCTGAATTCAGGGGAGGGGGGGGGGGGGAGGACATTCCACCCCGGAGCATTGAAATGTCCCACCGGAAAATTTGAAATTTTATGCTTTTAATGGTTAAAAAGTGCAATTTACCCCCCCCCCCCCCCCGGAACTCTACAATGTCCCGCCCGGAGTCACAGAAATCCCTCCCGGAGAAAAGTGTCTGGATTCAACACTGCATACATACAGAACAGGCGGGCACATTAGCTCTCAGGCTTTGATAGCCTGTGAGCTAAAAAAACTATTTGAGAGTTTGTTAGTAAAAAAATAATTTGCCAAAGCGAATTCGCATCTTGGAGCGAAGAAGAAAAACAAATATCGTTCTAAATACGAGAAAATCCCAACAAATGGCAGAATTTACTAGTTTCAAATCGACGACACATTCCGACACGCAAGGAAATACACGTAGACACACGGCAATGCGTGACACCTGTTTTCAGAATCCCGACCCCGGAAAAAAAGAAAAAAACTGAACTAAACTTTCAATTTCGAACGTGCAGAGTGGAGAGACCACCGTAAAGTATCCTTCCACATTACAGAGGCAAAAATGAAAAAAATAATAAAAATCAGCAGTGGAGCGGCACAACTCCGCTCCATTACGCACAAACAAAGGGAGTCGTTTTCCTGCTTCAGTGAACTTTCAGTCAAGAAGCGAGAAGGGAAACGAATTCGAAACCAAGGTACCCTTTCTTGTACGAAAAAGGAATAAGAACAGTAAAAGATGTGCCGGAAAAAAAATGGCAGTTCTTGCAACCAATAAAGAAAGTAAATGTGAAAAAAAGAAAGCATCAGTAACTGTTTACATCACGGCATTTCTAGAATGATGAGACAAAACTGCTGTAACAAATACAGTTCGAAAAATAAATGGTTTCAAACATTTTATCTATTTATTTTTAAGAGACCCTCCAATTTTTCCACCCTTAAAAGAAAACTCACAACAAACTTATTGCAGTGAGACTAAAAGAAAATAGAGTTCGAAAAAGAAATGGTTTTTAAACTTTTTATTTATTTTAATTAATTTATTTATTTATCTATTTTTTAAGATCCTCCGATTTTTCTACCTCTAAAAGATAACTCAAGACAAACTTACTGTAATTAAAATTTAAATTTCAGAGTTTGGTTTGCACATATTCTGACTTTTCCAGGTTTTCCATACCAATAATAATAATAAAAAAATCTAAATCTAAAAAAAAAATCTATCGAGACTTTGTGATGTTACACACAAAAATCTTAAAAGTTGTGAATTTGAGAGTGGAACTTTCACAACTGATTCTAAGGCACAAATTACTGATTTGATACATAATTTTTTTGCAAAATGTACAAATTGTTGAACATTTTACCTGTTAAACATTTTGCAGATAATACTTTTAGCATCAGATTCTAACAATTTTGTCTAATCAGGCTGAAATTCTGTATAACATCAGTCACATTTAAATACAGATTGCTTTGACATATTTTAATATAAATAATAAATATTCACTAAATTAAGGTAACAAATGTTCAGTTCCCAAACAAAGATAAGTAAGCAAAGTGAAACATCTAATCAATCCTACAATATTCAGTAGAAAGTTTCAGTGAAGCTGGAAAATCTCTAAGTTACAAAGAAGGACTAAAAGGGGGTACACAAAATGATTTGCACTAGAGATGAGACGGGCTCAGCCCGAGCCCGGGTCCGACAAGGGTTCGGGCTCGGGATCATTCTTTCTGAAACTGACAATTTTATTTATTCTCATATAGAAAAAATAAAAATAACTTTTTTTTTCCCTAAAAAAATTACACATTCCATTTCAAGTCATTTTAATATAATTTTGAACAGAATGAATAGAAGGGGAAACATAAATCTTATTTTTCTTTTCTAGCATTAGAATGCTTACTTTAAAAGAAAATTTACGATATTTGCGACGCGACTGATGACTGGGTGATACGGCACCAATAGGGGAAGAGAATTTTTAATTTAAGCTGATTTTTAGGAACACGAAATATTGTTTTAATTAAGGAATCAATTATAATTTACGATATACACATTTTATACGAAATAGAAAACGTTGTTCAATTCTTCGGCATAGAAATAGTGATTTCGACAAATTTCATGCATTTATTCATAAAACGCACTATGTTAACGTGTCCATCAGATTTGCTTGTTGGCAGAGAAAAATATGAAAATCCTTTTGAGGAAGTATATTTTTATTTGATACCAAACTTCTCTTTTGATAATATTGAATGTAAAGTTTTATAAAATTAATTATGTACACGGGATTAATAGTTATTTTCATGCACGAAGTTTTTTAAAAATGAGACATTACTTTTTAAACAATTTTAAAATATTGTGCAATTTTTTTCGGTATCGGGCTCGGATTTAAAATCGTCGGGCTCGGGCGGGACCAGGCTCTAAAAACAGAGCCCGAACTCATCTTTAATTTGCACGTCAGGTTAAAATACTCTTTACGGTACTTATGAAGAGCAAAGTTTGATTTTAATGGTGCTGCAATTTCAAATCCTTAGTTTCATAAGAAACATTTTCCTATTTTTTTTCTTGAATGTTTCAAAATTTTCAAACTTTTTTTCAGAATTTAACCACAGAAGTCCTAAATACCATTCGTTAGTGATTCATTCTTTAATGCATTGCTCGAGTACTAATTTGTTAATTTCTTCGCCAGTTACCTCCATGCAATGATCCAAAAGCTAATAGTCAATTAAAAGGAAAAAAAATGTCGTCAATTCAAATGTCAAAGCAACGTGGGCAATATTGTCTTCAGCCTCAATATTAATGTAAGAACTGAATGTATATTTAGGTATTATATCAAATTCTTAAAGAAGCCCAGAGATCCAAATTCACGTATATATATATATCAGTAATAGCTCTGAAGAATTAGAAAATATGCTATAAGATTTGGCAGAAGATTTGGCATTAATGTGGGATTAAAAATAAATTTTGGAAAAGGCTAAGGTGATTGTCAGGTTTCTATCACAGCTGCAAGAGCTGAAAGCTATTCTTAAGGGATTAGCGTATTGTATCTGTATCTATTGTGTACCGTTAGAGTCTGGTTTAAGAAAAATCTTAATCCGGAGGGTGGCGACTTGGACATAATGAAAGAGGTATTTCCATTGCAATGTGGTCTTTGATAGATAAGAAAGAGAGTGCACCCTTTTATTTAGGAAGACAGATCAGTCAAGAGGGAGGAACGGTTGTCAAGCGACCCTTGGAAATAAAACAGCAGCCCCGTAGAGAGAGAGCGGGTGCGCTGGGGAATGAGCAGAGGTGAAGTTAGTTCGAACGGGGTAGTGAAGGAGTAAGGTCGTTGAGAGTTGACGATCTGAGCCACGTGTGTTTAACAGGATCTCTCGAAAGAAAGAGAGAGCGGGTGTGAGATGAATAGAAATCTCAGTGCGGAATGAATTGACGTAGTCTAACGGTACACGTAGAGCGTTTTCTGTAATTGTTTTGATTTAGTGTTAAACCGGATAATTTACATCCGAGTTTAAGTGTAAATATTGTTAATAAATTGTTACTTTAACTTTAATTGAAAGAGTTAGGTTTTTCTTGAATATACATCAAGTATCGCGCCCGATATCACGTATTCATATCGGTGGTGGCAGCATATCAAAAGATCGGATTTATTTCGAAGTTGTGTGGACGGAGAAGTGGAATCCGACAATGTTGGCAGCGACGGGATCTGAATCACCGAAGACCAGTGCCAGTTAGCCGTGTTACAGAGAGTTTGTGCCGGATCGCCCAGCGGAAGTGTTCGTGCCCTATCGTTGTAGACTAGTACCAGATAGCCGTGTTACAGAGAGTTTGTGCCGGATCGCCCAGTGGAAGTGTTTGTGCCCTATCGTCGTAGACAACCAGTGCCAGTTAGCCGTGTTACAGTCAGTTTATGCCGGATCGTCTAGCGGAAGTATGTGTGCCCTATCATCGTAGACCAGTGCCAGCTAGCCTTGTTACAGAGTGCCTTGGCGGATCGTCCAGCGGAAGTGTTGGTGCTGTGTGTAGTGTTAGTTCCAGTGTTTGTGTGTAGTGTTAGTTCCAGTGTTTGTGTACACAGTTATTCAAGTTACAGTGATTGTTGCCCAAGAGTGCAAGATTTACCCTGTGGAAAAGTGAGCAGAGAATTGCCCCAGCGAATAAAGTACGGGGTAAGGTGTTTTGATCATTTTACTCTACTGACATTCTCGAACCTACTTTTTTTTTATTGTGTATAATTGATGGTAGTTTAAGTTAATGTTGTGGTTAATTTATGTGCAATATAATAATTGGTCTAAATCAAATGAGATATTAACAACCATTTTACACTATTGTTTTAAGAAAAGGATCTTATATTAATTACTAGAAGTGATTTTCTAATTGTTTTAAACGGATAAGATTAATGATTAAAATTAATGCATTGTGTTAATAGTTGGAAGGAATAATTGAAATTTCTTAAATTTAAATTATTATTAAAGTAATATTTAAATTAAGTGATATTGTTTGCTTTAAGTTTGAAATATTGATAGTAAATGAGGAAAGCAAATTTGTGTAGAATTTAAATTAAATTGAAATAACCTTCAAGGAAGAACTGAAGGCCCAGAGAAAAAAAAAAGTGCTGTGATTTACTTTTTTATGTGAAAACAAATTTTGAAAATTGAAATATTTTATTGAGATTAAATTTAGGAATTTATGTGTATTTCATGCAAATTTTTGTTAGGTGGATATTTTTATGTAGTGATTGGCAGCAGTGTTTTATTCAAATTGCAACGAATCAGTATTATTGTGTAAATTGTATTTTATTATTTATGATAAATTTAAAATCTGTATTCATACTAATCAAATTGAAATTATTGTTACTTGGTTATTGGAAGCAAATTGTGGGGTAACGTTGTTTAAGGAAATTTATCATTTTATTATTACTTATTTGAAATATGTTAAATAGTATAATATGTGGAGGTAATTTATGAAGGTAGGATTGGAGGAAGTAGTAATTTGATATTGTGCTTAAGTATTATTGTAGGGTGGTAATAATTATCGGTAGAAGGTATGGCTTTCTTACTAAAATTAAAAAGGGTGGATCTTTAGGCGATATGTGAAGAGTTAGGAATTGAAGTCTCGGAAGATGATACCAGGTTTAAGCTTAAGAAAAAAAAAGAGTGGAGAGCGACGAATATGAAGAGGGGGCCGTTATGGAATTATCTAACACTATTGTTACGGAGCGGTTAGAAAAGGTAGAAAGGGAGGAAAAGTTACAACGAGAAACGTTAGAAAGGGATGAGAGGTTAGAACGGGAAAAGGTAGAAAGGGAGGAAAAGTTACAACGAGAAAAGTTAGATAGAGAAGAAAGGTCTGAAAAATTGAGATTGGAACATGAGTTAGAGTTGGAAAGGATAAAAATTCAGAGTTCGGCAAATAACTCTAATGGGACTAGAGAATCGAATCATGAGAGTAGCCTAGAGAAATTGATTAAAAGTGTTAAAACTTTGTCTATCAAAGTTCCAGAAGGGACTGAGGGATGGAATCTGTTTTTTAGCAGTTTAGAACGAGCATTCCAAACAAAAAATGTACCGGAAACCCAGCAGGCCGAAATTTTACTAAATATGCTAGGGGATAAGGCCGATAATTTGCTAATATACACGACTAGGGAACAAATTGAGAGTTATGAGAAGTTAAAGGAATTAGTTCTAAGGGAACACGAGCCGACACCGAAGGCGTGTTTGGAAAATTTCAAGAAGGCTAGAAGGAATCAAAATGAAACTCGTGTATTATTTGTATCGCGTTTAATAGCAACGTGGGAAAATTACTGTAAGATTAGAGGTGCAGATACGTATGAGAAGGTTAATCAGTTAATTGTCACGGATAAGTTGTTAACTACTTTAGATGAGGAAACCGCGACGCATGTTGGATTAACTCAGCACAGTAATTGGTTAGAAGTTTCTAAAATTGCTAAGGAATGTGATAATTTATTTGATGCTAAACAAAAATCTTATGCGGTAAATTATAAGGGTTATAAAGGTAAAGAAAGGTATGTTAATAATGAAGATTCTAGAAGGGCAAAAGATGAGGGATTTAGCAGTAATTGGAGACAAAATGGGAATAATGAAGTTAGTCCATTTTTGGGTAGAAAACCGGAATATAAGAAACCTAATGATACGACGCCTATCTGTTTCAAGTGTTCTCAACGAGGACATGTTCAACGATTTTGTACAAAAGGAAATAATGAGGGAAGTAATCAAATTAATAACCGACAAGAACCAAGGGCTAGTATCAATAATGTCTCAGTGCGAGGAATTAAAGAATTACCAAGGGGAGCGAGTACGGCAAGAATCGGAGCAAAAGGGAATTGGAGAACTAAAGTTATTGGAGAGAAGTTAAATAAGCTTGAGAAAGTGGAAGTTAGTGTAAATGGGAAGATATCAAAAGGATTAGTGGATTCTGGTTGCGAAATTAGCGTCGTTCATAAAGATTTAGTACCAGCAGAGAAACTAAGAGGGGCTGGTAGTATCTATTTACAAGGGATATTTGGTAAGGCAGTCAAATCGCCGTTAATTCAATTACCTTTAGCTATTCCAAAACGCGGTCAAACTAATGTAATTCATCAGGATGTACTTTGCGCGATAATTGATAATAGTAAGGAACAGGTAATTTTACATCCTGACGTGGCTACTGAATTATCAGGGTTAAACAACGAGAAATCATTAAAAGAATCGGTAGAAAGGGAATGTAAGGAAGGTAGTAGGGATAAAGTGAAGGAAAGGGAAAGGATTGGAAATGATAAGAGTGACTATTATGCCGTAAAATCGAGATCGGTAAATTTACAAAGTCATGAGAAGGAAAAAGCCGAGGTAGAGAAAAGTAAGATTAATCAAGTTACGGAAAGTAGTCTAAATGTATTTCAGGAATCCCAAATGAGTTGTAAAGATTTAGAGAAAGCTTGGGAATTGGCTGAAAATAAGAAAGGGTCTTACTATGTTGTAAATGGGTTATTGTATCATAAAGAGAAATTAGTAGATGAAACTGTAGCTCAATTAGTATTACCTAAAGTTAGAAGGGAGGAAATTCTAAAACTAGCGCGTACCTCCTTATATGGAGAACATCACGCGGTTAAGAAAATATTAGAAAGAATCAAGCATTCATTTTATTGGGAAAATATGGCGAAGGAAGCTAAAATATATTGCGAATCATGTGTAGAATGTCGATTAACGAGGGAAATGAATGTGAGTAATAAGGAGAAAGAGGAAATATGTCGACCTGCAGTTATAGTTGAGTTAGGGGACGGGAGTAAGAAACTGGTGTATCAAGATGAAATGAGAGCATTTATGGCTAAAAATAAAGTAGTCGATATTGTCTTGGACAGTGACGGGGAGTTTGAAGACTGTAGGAAACATCTGTTGTTAGACCGAGAACAACCGGAAAATAAAGACAGGAAGGGATGAGATAAAAGGGTTAACAAATATTCAAGTTGGGGACATAAAATCAATCTTAAGGAAAAATAAGGAATTATTTATGGGTCCTATCGAACTGGTAGGAATGGAGAAAAATCGGATTGGTCGTAAACCGGAAAGGGGTAAGATAAGGCAGAAATTGTACAATGTCTTTATTACGTACAAAGAGGACTTGGACAGGCAAGTGCCCGATTGGTTAGAGGAAAATTTAATTAAGACCTCAGAGGCGGAAGTTAGTCATTCAAGCGGGTGCATTGCGAAAAGGGATGTACCAATTAAGTTAACGAGGAAGGACTGGAAGGAAAAAGTAGTACCGCCTCCAGCAATATCAGCCTAAGCACTGACATTGAAATGACATAATACTAGTGTAACTTTATTTTTTTTGTGTATTTATAATTGTAAGTGCATCCTGTGTTTATAAAAGTGTATTAGCATATTGTGTATTTTTTTTCTGTAGTTATCACATTAGTATATGGTTCATTAGAGATGTCAGTAGTTAAATTTTCAGACACCTTGAAATATTTATGTAATTGTAGTAATGAAGAAACCTATCAAGGAACTGTTGAACTCTTCTCAGACATTACATAGTTTGAGGAAAATTAGCCCCTAAAAGGCATATTTTCCGCTAAGGTGGGGGGTGTCAGGTTTCTATCACAGCTGCAAGAGCTGAAAGCTATTCTTAAGGGATTAGCGTATTGTATCTGTATCTATTGTGTACCGTTAGAGTCTGGTTTAAGAAAAATCTTAATCCGGAGGGTGGCGACTTGGACATAATGAAAGAGGTATTTCCATTGCAATGTGGTCTTTGATAGATAAGAAAGAGAGTGCACCCTTTTATTTAGGAAGACAGATCAGTCAAGAGGGAGGAACGGTTGTCAAGCGACCCTTGGAAATAAAACAGCAGCCCCGTAGAGAGAGAGCGGGTGCGCTGGGGAATGAGCAGAGGTGAAGTTAGTTCGAACGGGGTAGTGAAGGAGTAAGGTCGTTGAGAGTTGACGATCTGAGCCACGTGTGTTTAACAGGATCTCTCGAAAGAAAGAGAGAGCGGGTGTGAGATGAATAGAAATCTCAGTGCGGAATGAATTGACGTAGTCTAACGGTACACGTAGAGCGTTTTCTGTAATTGTTTTGATTTAGTGTTAAACCGGATAATTTACATCCGAGTTTAAGTGTAAATATTGTTAATAAATTGTTACTTTAACTTTAATTGAAAGAGTTAGGTTTTTCTTGAATATACATCAAGTATCGCGCCCGATATCACGTATTCATATCGGTGGTGGCAGCATATCAAAAGATCGGATTTATTTCGAAGTTGTGTGGACGGAGAAGTGGAATCCGACAATGTTGGCAGCGACGGGATCTGAATCACCGAAGACCAGTGCCAGTTAGCCGTGTTACAGAGAGTTTGTGCCGGATCGCCCAGCGGAAGTGTTCGTGCCCTATCGTTGTAGACTAGTACCAGATAGCCGTGTTACAGAGAGTTTGTGCCGGATCGCCCAGCGGAAGTGTTTGTGCCCTATCGTCGTAGACAACCAGTGCCAGTTAGCCGTGTTACAGTCAGTTTATGCCGGATCGTCTAGCGGAAGTGTGTGTGCCCTATCATCGTAGACCAGTGCCAGCTAGCCTTGTTACAGAGTGCCTTGGCGGATCGTCCAGCGGAAGTGTTGGTGCTGTGTGTAGTGTTAGTTCCAGTGTTTGTGTGTAGTGTTAGTTCCAGTGTTTGTGTGTAGTGTTTGTGTACACAGTTATTCAAGTTACAGTGATTGTTGCCCAAGAGTGCAAGATTTACCCTGTGGAAAAGTGAGCAGAGAATTGCCCCAGCGAATAAAGTACGGGGTAAGGTGTTTTGATCATTTTACTCTACTGACATTCTCGAACCTACTTTTTTTTTTATTGTGTATAATTGATGGTAGTTTAAGTTAATGTTGTGGTTAATTTATGTGCAATATAATAATTGGTCTAAATCAAATGAGATATTAACAACCATTTTACACTATTGTTTTAAGAAAAGGATCTTATATTAATTACTAGAAGTGATTTTCTAATTGTTTTAAACGGATAAGATTAATGATTAAAATTAATGCATTGTGTTAATAGTTGGAAGGAATAATTGAAATTTCTTAAATTTAAATTATTATTAAAGTAATATTTAAATTAAGTGATATTGTTTGCTTTAAGTTTGAAATATTGATAGTAAATGAGGAAAGCAAATTTGTGTAGAATTTAAATTAAATTGAAATAACCTTCAAGGAAGAACTGAAGGCCCAGAGAAAAAAAAAAGTGCTGTGATTTACTTTTTTATGTGAAAACAAATTTTGAAAATTGAAATATTTTATTGAGATTAAATTTAGGAATTTATGTGTATTTCATGCAAATTTTTGTTAGGTGGATATTTTTATGTAGTGATTGGCAGCAGTGTTTTATTCAAATTGCAACGTATCAGTATTATTGTGTAAATTGTATTTTATTATTTATGATAAATTTAAAATCTGTATTCATACTAATCAAATTGAAATTATTGTTACTTGGTTATTGGAAGCAAATTGTGGGGTAACGTTGTTTAAGGAAATTTATCATTTTATTATTACTTATTTGAAATATGTTAAATAGTATAATATGTGGAGGTAATTTATGAAGGTAGGATTGGAGGAAGTAGTAATTTGATATTGTGCTTAAGTATTATTGTAGGGTGGTAATAATTATCGGTAGAAGGTATGGCTTTCTTACTAAAATTAAAAAGGGTGGATCTTTAGGCGATATGTGAAGAGTTAGGAATTGAAGTCTCGGAAGATGATACCAGGTTTAAGCTTAAGAAAAAAAAAGAGTGGAGAGCGACGAATATGAAGAGGGGGCCGTTATGGAATTATCTAACACTATTGTTACGGAGCGGTTAGAAAAGGTAGAAAGGGAGGAAAAGTTACAACGAGAAACGTTAGAAAGGGATGAGAGGTTAGAACGGGAAAAGGTAGAAAGGGAGGAAAAGTTACAACGAGAAAAGTTAGATAGAGAAGAAAGGTCTGAAAAATTGAGATTGGAACATGAGTTAGAGTTGGAAAGGATAAAAATTCAGAGTTCGGCAAATAACTCTAATGGGACTAGAGAATCGAATCATGAGAGTAGCCTAGAGAAATTGATTAAAAGTGTTAAAACTTTGTCTATCAAAGTTCCAGAAGGGACTGAGGGATGGAATCTGTTTTTTAGCAGTTTAGAACGAGCATTCCAAACAAAAAATGTACCGGAAACCCAGCAGGCCGAAATTTTACTAAATATGCTAGGGGATAAGGCCGATAATTTGCTAATATACACGACTAGGGAACAAATTGAGAGTTATGAGAAGTTAAAGGAATTAGTTCTAAGGGAACACGAGCCGACACCGAAGGCGTGTTTGGAAAATTTCAAGAAGGCTAGAAGGAATCAAAATGAAACTCGTGTATTATTTGTATCGCGTTTAATAGCAACGTGGGAAAATTACTGTAAGATTAGAGGTGCAGATACGTATGAGAAGGTTAATCAGTTAATTGTCACGGATAAGTTGTTAACTACTTTAGATGAGGAAACCGCGACGCATGTTGGATTAACTCAGCACAGTAATTGGTTAGAAGTTTCTAAAATTGCTAAGGAATGTGATAATTTATTTGATGCTAAACAAAAATCTTATGCGGTAAATTATAAGGGTTATAAAGGTAAAGAAAGGTATGTTAATAATGAAGATTCTAGAAGGGCAAAAGATGAGGGATTTAGTAGTAATTGGAGACAAAATGGGAATAATGAAGTTAGTCCATTTTTGGGTAGAAAACCGGAATATAAGAAACCTAATGATACGACGCCTATCTGTTTCAAGTGTTCTCAACGAGGACATGTTCAGCGATTTTGTACAAAAGGAAATAATGAGGGAAGTAATCAAATTAATAACCGACAAGAACCAAGGGCTAGTATCAATAATGTCTCAGTGCGAGGAATTAAAGAATTACCAAGGGGAGCGAGTACGGCAAGAATCGGAGCAAAAGGGAATTGGAGAACTAAAGTTATTGGAGAGAAGTTAAATAAGCTTGAGAAAGTGGAAGTTAGTGTAAATGGGAAGATATCAAAAGGATTAGTGGATTCTGGTTGCGAAATTAGCGTCGTTCATAAAGATTTAGTACCAGCAGAGAAACTAAGAGGGGCTGGTAGTATCTATTTACAAGGGATATTTGGTAAGGCAGTCAAATCGCCGTTAATTCAATTACCTTTAGCTATTCCAAAACGCGGTCAAACTAATGTAATTCATCAGGATGTACTTTGCGCGATAATTGATAATAGTAAGGAACAGGTAATTTTACATCCTGACGTGGCTAATGAATTATCAGGGTTAAACAACGAGAAATCATTAAGAGAATCGGTAGAAAGGGAATGTAAGGAAGGTAGTAGGGATAAAGTGAAGGAAAGGGAAAGGATTGGAAATGATAAGAGTGACTATTATGCCGTAAAAACGAGATCGGTAAATTTACAAAGTCATGAGAAGGAAAAAGCCGAGGTAGAGAAAAGTAAGATTAATCAAGTTACGGAAAGTAGTCTAAATGTATTTCAGGAATCCCAAATGAGTTGTAAAGATTTAGAGAAAGCTTGGGAATTGGCTGAAAATAAGAAAGGGTCTTACTATGTTGTAAATGGGTTATTGTATCATAAAGAGAAATTAGTAGATGAAACTGTAGCTCAATTAGTATTACCTAAAGTTAGAAGGGAGGAAATTCTAAAACTAGCGCATACCTCCTTATATGGAGAACATCACGCGGTTAAGAAAATATTAGAAAGAATCAAGCATTCATTTTATTGGGAAAATATGGCGAAGGAAGCTAAAATATATTGCGAATCATGTGTAGAATGTCGATTAACGAGGGAAATGAATGTGAGTAATAAGGAGAAAGAGGAAATATGTCGACCTGCAGTTATAGTTGAGTTAGGGGACGGGAGTAAGAAACTGGTGTATCAAGATGAAATGAGAGCATTTATGGCTAAAAATAAAGTAGTCGATATTGTGTTGGACAGTGACGGGGAGTTTGAAGACTGTAGGAAACATCTGTTGTTAGACCGAGAACAACCGGAAAATAAAGACAGGAAGGGATGAGATAAAAGGGTTAACAAATATTCAAGTTGGGGACATAAAATCAATCTTAAGGAAAAATAAGGAATTATTTATGGGTCCTATCGAACTGGTAGGAATGGAGAAAAATCGGATTGGTCGTAAACCGGAAAGGGGTAAGATAAGGCAGAAATTGTACAATGTCTTTATTACGTACAAAGAGGACTTGGACAGGCAAGTGCCCGATTGGTTAGAGGAAAATTTAATTAAGACCTCAGAGGCGGAAGTTAGTCATTCAAGCGGGTGCATTGCGAAAAGGGATGTACCAATTAAGTTAACGAGGAAGGACTGGAAGGAAAAAGTAGTACCGCCTCCAGCAATATCAGCCTAAGCACTGACATTGAAATGACATAATACTAGTGTAACTTTATTTTTTTTGTGTATTTATAATTGTAAGTGCATCCTGTGTTTATAAAAGTGTATTAGCATATTGTGTATTTTTTTTCTGTAGTTATCACATTAGTATATGGTTCATTAGAGATGTCAGTAGTTAAATTTTCAGACACCTTGAAATATTTATGTAATTGTAGTAATGAAGAAACCTATCAAGGAACTGTTGAACTCTTCTCAGACATTACATAGTTTGAGGAAAATTAGCCCCTAAAAGGCATATTTTCCGCTAAGGTGGGGGGTGTCAGGTTTCTATCACAGCTGCAAGAGCTGAAAGCTATTCTTAAGGGATTAGCGTATTGTATCTGTATCTATTGTGTACCGTTAGAGTCTGGTTTAAGAAAAATCTTAATCCGGAGGGTGGCGACTTGGACATAATGAAAGAGGTATTTCCATTGCAATGTGGTCTTTGATAGATAAGAAAGAGAGTGCACCCTTTTATTTAGGAAGACAGATCAGTCAAGAGGGAGGAACGGTTGTCAAGCGACCCTTGGAAATAAAACAGCAGCCCCGTAGAGAGAGAGCGGGTGTGCTGGGGAATGAGCAGAGGTGAAGTTAGTTCGAACGGGGTAGTGAAGGAGTAAGGTCGTTGAGAGTTGACGATCTGAGCCACGTGTGTTTAACAGGATCTCTCGAAAGAAAGAGAGAGCGGGTGTGAGATGAATAGAAATCTCAGTGCAGAATGAATTGACGTAGTCTAACGGTACACGTAGAGCGTTTTCTGTAATTGTTTTGATTTAGTGTTAAACCGGATAATTTACATCCGAGTTTAAGTGTAAATATTGTTAATAAATTGTTACTTTAACTTTAATTGAAAGAGTTAGGTTTTTCTTGAATATACATCAAGTATCGCGCCCGATATCACGTATTCATATCGGTGGTGGCAGCATATCAAAAGACCGGATTTATTTCGAAGTTGTGTGGACGGAGAAGTGGAATCCGACAGTGATGTTCAATTCATTTGCATGAAAAAAGAAAATCGTCTACAACAACGCTGAGATTAAAGATGTGCAAAGTTATTGCGTACCTTGGACAGGAAATATCATCGGACAACAGTATCATGAATGAAATCAATAGAAGACTAAGAAACGGATGGAGTGCTTTTGGGAAGAACGAAGAGTAACATGTCTCTTTGTTTGAAAAAAAAGGTGTTTAACCAATGTGTTTTGCCTGCACTAACTTATGGAGCACTAACATGGACGCTAACAAAACGGATGGTACAAAGATTACAAACAACACAGCTAAGTATGGAAAGATGTATGCTAGGCATAACTAGAAGAGACAGAAAGAGAACAACTTGGATAAGAAATCAGACGAAAGTTTATGAGATCATCGAGAGAATTAAACGGCTAAAATGGAAATGGGCTGGGCACATTGCAAGAAGACAAGACAATAGATGGAGCACAAACACCCTACAGTGGCATCCCAGAGATGTAAAACGACCTCAAGTAAGATGGAATGACGAAATCAGAAAAATTATCGGTGTTAATTGGATGACTAAAGCACTAGACAGGTAACAATGGAAAAATCTGGGGGAGACCTACATCCAGTAGTGGATTGAAAACGGATGATGATGTAATATATATAAAAAAAAAATTGTTAATAAAATGATACAAAATTAAATAAATGAAGTAAAGCAAACCGCGTACTTTTACGATGATTAGTTTAACAGGTATAACAATTTTTGTGTTGTACTATCAGTTCTGCCCCCACCCCCTCTCCACTGTAACTAAAACTTTAAGTCCATTTATCCCAGAATGGATTTTTTCATAATTTGTCTGGTTTAAAAGACTGCATCTAAACTTTTCTTGCAATATATGTGTATGAAATTTTGTGTAGAGTTTTATGTTAAGTTTTTAACAGTCTTCAGGCTTTTTAATTTCATGTGAAAATTTTGAAAATATATTCCTAAAAATAAAAACCACTCTCAAAAATCCTCTATTTAAAAAAAAAATATGTATATATATATATATATATATATATATTATAAATTTTGTGGGTGAATATTTTTTAAAAAAATAATGAAATCGGGGAAATAGTTCTTGAGTTATATAAAAAATTAAATCAATTTTAAAATTTCTTTATCTGAAAAGTAATTTTTATAGAAAGACACATTTGGGGTGGGGGTGGGGAAATCATTACAAAAATGTGTATAAATAAAGAAAATAAAAATTTTAACCCCCCCCCCCCCCCCCCTGGACCTCTCCTAAATTTTTAATGCACACGATTTATTGTTGTTAATTCTTCAATGCAGGGGCATACTATAAATTCATTTCTGATAATGATTAAGTTTTTCAGGATTTTACTTGCCTGAAAATATTAATTTGGACCACTTCCCCTTTCGCTACTACTATATAGCCGAAAATAGCCGTCCGTAAATAAAATCTTGATCCTCTTTCTTTTCTATATAAAACGAATTTAACCAGAATCTCATAAACTGTTCATCTTGCGAGGATGTAATTGCAAGAGATCAATTCACATCACGTTTATCAAATCTGCTCTACAACTAGAGTACTGCGAGGAATACTTAAATCCGAACCCAAAATACGAATATCAGAGCCCGAAATGCGAATATCAGAGACCGAAATACTTAAATCTGAACCTGAAATGGAAGAAAATTAATTCATGTTTCAATGCAATTATGGAAAAATAGTTTATAATTATATCTCTAATATCAATTTTATCTTTTATGTTGTAAAATGAATACATGTGCTCATTAATGAGTTTTTTCATCCGATAAAAGATTCTATTTTTTTTTTTTTCCTTTGAAAAATCAGGTTGCCCCGAGCCCAACCTGCAAGAGTCAAATCCCAACCCGAACCCGAAACGAAGTCAAACCCACGCGAATCCGACCCACAACGAAAAGAAAAATAGCGTCACCTCGACCCGACCCGACCCGACCCGAAGCCCGAACCGAGGTCGGGTAAAATTGGGTTGTCCGATGCAGAACTCTATCTACAACAAAACTTCTAGTTGCTTTCTTTTATTTCCAATGTATTCATTCTTTTATTTAAAACATTTAAATTCAATATCACTAACACATTATTTGTACTCAATGGATAAAATTAAAAACAAGATAAAAACTATTTCTTTATTTGCATACATTGATTTAATTTGTAATGTGAATTAAAATGTAAGGCAGACCTGCCAAGTCTCCGGCTTTTTGGATACCAATAATTTAGTACAGAGAATATTGTTTTATTTAATCAGAGCATTTTGCGATTTAAGGAGAACAACATTTTCTCTAAAAAATTACTGATGTGCAAAAATCCGGAGACCGCAACTCCGATGTTATGTATATGAATGGAAAGATATAGAAATCCGTAAAGTTTTTATGCACATAATTGCAAAAAGACCAGCAGACTAATGCATAATACGTTATTGAATACGTTGCACAGCGTATAAGAGAATATTTGAAAAGTCAATGAATGACAATCATGCTTTGATGTTAAATTATTCCAATGAAGAGAATGTTACTTTTTATCGCAAAATGTATTTAAAATAAAATGTTGCAAGTATATTATGTTAAACAATTTTAGTGAACCTAAGTAATACGGAACATCAAATTAAAAAAAGTTTAAAAATAAAACATTTCAAGAGAGTACCGTGCAGGGGTATATGGCACAAGTTTTACTCCTCAATTCCTCACAAAAACCAAAATTTATTGTTTCAATACCGAAAAATCTCTATACTGGAATTAAAAGTTCATCAATTCATCATTAAATATTTTTAATTTTGACATTATGCATTTTTCCCTTTTCTTTTCTTTTTTACAAGTATTCGTGAATTAAGTAATTTTTAATCTAGAAATTAAACAGAAAGGTAAGTTTGAAATAAATATGAAATTTTACTGTATTTTCTTGTCCAAGTGTTTCTTGTGGCGAGCTATGGAAAATTTCTGAACCAGAAAGCCACCTTTTAATATGTCTAGTAAAATTAAAACGGATATCTTCTTCAAAATTTTCAACCAGCCTATAGATTAACTATCTTATATATATATATTTTTATCTTTAAATATCAAGATCCTGCACAACTATACTGATTATTTTAGTAATGAAATCGCATAATCAAGAGAGATAAAACCCGTACGACCATACTTTAGTCCAAGTCATTTGGTAGAAAATAATGGAAAGTTTTGGTGTAGTTTTGATATTTAGTTCCTTTACGTTTTTTAAATCGCTGAACATGAATCTGAGGTTTTCCAACAAAAATTTTTCCGGAAAATACTTTTTTCTTTTTTTCTTTTTTTTTACAAATAACGTGTAAGGAACAGACTTTTCTCTGTCTTTTTTTTCTTTTTTTTTTTTTTTTAATAACTCCAAAACTACGCATTTTGCTTGAAAGTCGACAATATAGGAATTCAACAACTTCATTGTAAAATGTAGTCAATCACATAGTTTTTAGTATCATTAATAGTCAACGTTAGCTTAAAATGGTTAATTTTCATGTTACATCGACGTACAAGGCCGTGATCCTCCCCCCCCCCCCCTCCTTTTATTTATTTATTTATTGTTTTTTTACAGTAAGGCACTCTCACGGCTAAACCATTGATCAGAGAAAAAAAAAAAACTTTCAATAGATAAAATGTAGGAAATTTTATTCTCTTTAATTCATATACTGAGGACTTTAACGCAAAATGCATAATTTTGGAGTTATTTTGAAAAAAAACCCAGAGAAAAGTCCGTTTTTTACACGTTTTTTGTAAAAAGTATTTCCTGAAAAAAAAAATTGTTGGAAAACCTCAGATTCATGTTCAGCGACCCCAAAAACATAAAGGAACCAAATATCAAAACTACACCAAAACTTTCCTTTGTTTGCCCTTTTTTAGCTGTTGCCCTTTTTTAGCCCTTTACTGAAATAATCTTCATTATTGTTATTAAAATAAACTGCTATTACTGCAAATGATATTCTTTAATTTCTGAGGTGGACTGATGGTCTGTTAAATAGATATTAAAACGTTTCTGCATTTTAATTTTTCAAAACAGCTTGGATAATATTAAAGAGTATAAAGTTTATATTTTTGCGAATAAAATTTGTTTTCAGGTTTCTTATTGGCAATATCCACGATCAATTTATTAATATGGCGTACCTTAATACCATTATTGCAATATTGATATATATAATATATATATATATATTAAATATTTTTAGGAACAGGTATAGCTTATGCATGGATTATTTTCTCTATTTCATTGCACCATCATGCATATTTTAATATACGAATTTTCTAATATGTTTTCTAATTTACTTGGATCACTACTTATTCGACTTTAAAAAGCTAAACCGGTACACTTTAAAAATATGACCGCTCCATTTTGTAAGGCAGGGGTTAAAAAATTCGAAAATATTCTTTATTTAATACATTTAAAATGACTCAGATCCAAATGACTCATACAGCCGTAGAGAGTAGCAAAGGAAATGACCAGCGACAACCAACCAATGGGTGAACACCCATATTTATTAGAAAGGAAATCGCACTGGATGAAGCCCAATTGAAGAGACACCACTTACTCTTCGACGCTTTCATATGATCTGCTCTGGATCCATAGACCACGGGACAAAAGGCGGATCGGGTTACGTTTTGGCGCTGTCTCAGATCACTAGTCAAGGGCGGTCATTTATTAAGGTAATTAAAGTAAGAAAAATATATAGCGTCACTGCGTGTACCAACTAATAAAACTCAATATCTATCGAAATTAGAATCAGACTATTGTAAACATTTACCCTTATCTGCACATGAATCTTTTATGACGAGTTAAAAAATATGTAATAGCTATAACAAAACAAATCATAACACCTTGTAATTATATGCGTCAGTTTCGCGTTCTTGAGCAGGGAAGTTGAGAATCCCCTTATCTTATTCTTAAAAATATTTAATTCGCCACAACTGACAGACTTTCACCATGATATCGTAGTCATGCAACTTCTGAAAGTTCTAATTTGCTTATGGGGGAAGCGAAGTGGAGGAAGTGAGAGATTCCTCCCTCATACCCTCTTTTTTTTTAAATGAAAAAAATAGAAAGTTTTCATTACAAACGAAAGAAAAAAAAAAGAAAGAAAGAAAAGAAAAGCAGGAGAGGGTAGGAAAAAGATGTTATTTCGCATTACAGCACTAAAGCAAGAAAACACAATACCCAGTGACTCAATAAAGCTTCTTGACTTTCAGGAGATTAAAATATACCGATTTCATTCTAGGACTTTAAATTGAAATTAAATTGAAAAAATAAAATAGGACGTTTGGGTTGAAGCTAATAAAAATTTAGTATGCTAAACAAAACACGCACAAAAAATGTTTCGACTTTAAACGCTAGGGTGAACAGCGACAACTATCATAGCACACACCCTCACTTCAACTAATTAAATCTTCTGATTTCTCAATTATCTTAACTCGAAAACTTTGCGTCACAATTATAGGAAAGAAAAGAAAGAAAAAAAAAAACTCATAAAATAACAAATAACAAGTGATTCTCACGGTTCAAAAAGCACGGTTTAATGTACCCCTCTCTTCCCTCATGGAAAGATGCACATTTCAAAAAAGAAAAGAAAAAAGAAAAGGATAATTTCGACTAGTTGGCCACGATTCACTGTGACTGTAGTCGGGCGTGGTTAATTAGATAAATCTTGGACGGCGGCGCCGGTATTCCTCAACTCAACTCCATTAGCATGATGTAGGAGGATTTTAAATAACTCTCAGCAGGTGAAGGAAAAACTTTAAACGCCACCAAGGAAGTAAATTATTGAAATAAGAGGAAGAAATGGGGGAGGTATATTTTTACATATTAGTTAGAAAAAAAATAACATCGGAAGTAAATGTGTTTACGCGATACGAAAGCTTTAAAACATTCCAATATGTAATGAATGGCTTTAAAATGTGTTTCGTTATTACACCAAACTTAGAAGTCATTAATAAGTCGTGCTGAAATAAAAATTAACATACAAACTTAGTGGCGCTTAAAATTTTTCGTGAAGATCAAATCTAATATTATTAGGATGGTTACAGATATTGCAAAAAAAAAAAAAAAAAAGTTCCCTGATTTCCCTGACTACCTTTATCAGATTTTCCTGATTTCCATTATTAACGATACACTTACAGTATTTTCTAATGTATGCCGCTACATCGTATAACACACTTATCCAGCTTGCTAATACCTCATTTGGGAGAAAAAACAAAAATTGCAAAATAATTATAAAGTACTCATTCACAGTTTCATAAATCCAAACTCAAAATTTTAAGCAACAACTTCATATAGTGGCCAATGAATATATGGCAACTAGAAAATTTTCTTATTTTCTGAAAAATATTCAAGATCAATTCTAAAACATATCTATATCTGACGGGATAGCTAATTGAATTAAGTTGGCCCCATGGCCAGTTTATGCAAATGTATCATAAAATTTTCACAAATGGGTAAATTGCCTTCTATAAGTACTATCCACAGAAAATGAGGACATCTGATCACCTTAATTTGTGTTAAATACCAAAAACTCATATCATGTGCATCTTTTTAAAAATATATAAAATTTTACTTTATCTAGTATGATTATTGGCTTAAATATCACCTGGTTGTCGAAGATTAAGTCTCGTGCAAAAGCACAAATAATTTCGCATATAGACGAATTTCCCTGATTTTCAAGTACTTTTACGAAATTCCCTGACTTTTCCCTGATTTTTTCAGATTGATAAACCTCCCGGACTTTTCCAGATTGATAAACCTCCCTGACTTTTCCCTGATTGATAAACCTCCCTGACTTTTCCCTGATTTCCACAATCTGTAGCCACCCTGAATATGTTTCATTCACAATCATATTACAACAAAAATAACAAATAGTACAAAAGAATCAATAAGAACACAAAGCATTAAGGCTGTTCTCTAATCCAAAGGAGCTAAGCTACTTTCTGACACAATTTTTAATTCATTTTTGTTCGGAAATTGGCAGAAACTATGTCATCGAAATGAGTTTTCCATTTTTTGGTAAAGGCAGAAGATCTTTCAGAAAACACTGCCAAAGTCGGCGTTTTGAACCGAATTCCTGAGGCAGAAAAGCGCGAAAGGGGAAAAACGTGTAGCCACGTGACACGAACAGCTTATAACTCGATAAGCAATTTATTTATCTAAAAATGGAAAACTTATTTCGATTCCAAATCGCTTTCCTTGCCAGGCCTGCCCATTTTATGCTTTTGCGTTTAAAAATGAGTCAGAAATTGTGTCAGATCATTTAAGAACCACCTTAAAAAATAGAAATACTGAGTTTATCTTTAAAAAAAAATCCAAATTTAAAAAATCTTATATTATTAAATTCTTTTAAATAAGGTACTTACTATATTTCAGAGTTCATAAATATCACGATCCAAATATCAAATATGTGAAAATATCAAACTTCATGATATTTTGAAAATAAATACCGGATATATATCAATATATATATCACTGAACCCTGTTATTTTTTATTGCTTTATATTATATATATTATTCTTTATTATGATCATCCTGAATTCAGGGGGTGTGGCCCCTGAGGGAACATTCCCTCATGGAGTAATCCAAATGCCCCCTCCCCTTTCTTGATGACTTGAGATTTTAAGCTTTTAACTTGTCTAAAAGTATCTCCCCCCCCCCTCCAAGAATTCCATATGTCCCTTACCCCGGAGCTTCAGAATACTAATGAAAAAGTAACTATGTCTAGAACTAACTAACTATGTTAAACTAACTGAAAACCTCATGAAGCGATTACAAATTTCTTTTGTATATCCTTTATTATTACTAATCACCGTTTGTAAATTGTAACGAAACAAAGAGAACAACTTCTTTACATAAAGTAAAATTTTACTGTGAAGAATACTTTTACTATTGTTTCATATCGTTTATTGTATATTCATCAAAACAAATAACGAATTGCAAATTTGTCGTCACGCATTAAATAGTAATCAATATATACACACAGGCATTTGAAAAAATTGCCAAAATAATCATTTTATCATGTTACCGTAATTTTCACCTCCCTGTATCATTCGCAATTTTCCCTTTTGTAAAATATTTTACACGAAAAAAAGGCAATTTTAGCAGGATGAATGGGATACTTTATAAACGTAAAATGTGATTTTACGATTCAACGATAGGGTCTGTAGATTTTCATTTTAAAAGGTAATTTAAAGTCAAATTTAAGTTTGCTTCTGTGAATTGAAAGGAAGTTTTCGATCCCCCCCCCCCCCACCTTACCACGCAAACATTTTTCTCTCCGTGTGTTTGAAGGAAAAGTTAAAAATATGCCGGTAAATACAGTCTCTGGGACAAAAAAAGCCGCAGAATAGAAAATTGGATTTTTATCTTTTGCATTTTAAATATCTTCCAAATTATTTACAGTAACAAAAACTTTTTTTTTTTCGGTTAGAGTTATCCAATACATATATGGCTATAATTATTCACTATTTGTAGATTATACATTTATGTATTATAAAAGAAAAACATGAAAAAAAAAATGAACAATCGCAATTTTAAAAATCTTTTTAACTTTATATCTGTCGAATTCCCAATGAAATCAAATGAAAATTTTTTTAAAAGTATAAATTAATGAAAATATCTTTGTTCACGAAATACAATGAAAAATAAACGGTCGAAATGCTTATTTAAAAGTAAATGGACACATTTCATAACAGATTTGAGTTTCATCTTTTGTGTTTTTATTTTATTTTTCCCACCAATCTGTTTTATATTCTCTTTGTTTTAATTCTATTTTTTTTTTCTTCACATTTTTCTGGATATTATTCAGAGAGGTACGTGTTCTTTTTTCATAATTAACTGATAATAAGAGTTTCCAACTCTGATAAAAAGTTCCAGGTTTAAACAATCGAAATTTTCCCCCTATTTCAGCATATCATTTTCTTATTGGATTCTAAATCTGAACAACTCCATATTAATGATAAAATTACAAGACTTTCCTTATTAAAACAATATACCTAAATTAAAGACTGATAAAATATGATGAGTCACATCAGACGATTAATTTCAACATTAAATTTATTTACGGCATATGTCCTCTAGCCAAAAGCATTGTCCTCTTTGAAATGGTGATTTTCTAAGTCTGTGGAACGTTTCGAATGGGATGGGGTATGCATGCTCTTTTATAATGTTTAAATAATTTTGAGCGAATGATAATTTTTTGACCCTCTTCGTGATAACTTCTGCAACCCCATACCATAAAATGAGAAGAAATGCATGACTGTTTTAACATAGCAACTTTCGTTATACGCACCGATTTCATTATTTTTAAGATTCTAAGCTAAAATTTGAGAGCATAGCGGGGTCTATTTCATCGTTTAAACACACACACACACACAAAAAAGATATATTTCAGCGTACGGCTTCACCCATTATTATGACGAAAACATATTATTTTAAAGATAGTAAATTTAAAAACTGGATAGCTTAAATTAATTTATTAGTTTTCAGTCATAAAATTTAGCCGGATAAACTAGTAAGTATATTGCGTAGGATTATAAAACTCAGGCCATAAGAGAGTTTTAATAAGGCCCAAAAATATAATAATATGTGCGTGGCTTTTATTAAAGATAAACGGGCAATATTGTCGCGGCGGACCAGAAACAAGACTGTTCTCATGTTTGCAGCAGGGTGGTCAGATACCGAAAGGAATGACTATCTTTATTAAAAGTCAGAAATAGTTGTGTACTTCAAATGCGATGTATCAAGCCAAAAATGAACTGCAACACTATATTACAACCTAACCGATAACTCATTTAGAATAAATTTTGACAATCCAACCAAGTAATTTATTAATTGGCGTAACTGAAATTTCGACGTATCTATTAAGATGCTAAGGTTAAACGCAGGGAAATTCATATTTAGAAGTAGAAAACAGAGGCAATGATTTCCATGTCGCCTTTAATGTAAACCAAGTGCAATACTTACTATTAATGACTACTGATGTCGATGTGAGTATTAAACTAGTCGATGTTTTTCTAATACAAAAATTTCTTTTATTTCATACAGGTTTTTCACATACACCAAAAACGAATAAGCACCAACTTATATCAAGGTCTAATTGAAACTGAAGTTTGATGAAATCCCGTGCATTAGCTCTTCAGATATGGGACTTAACATTCGCCAAAATCGTATAAATTCTGAAAAATGCAGCATAGCGGCGCCACCTGTTGAACGATATACACCAAAACCTAATTTACAATAACTTATGTAAACGTCGAACTGAATCCGAAGTTTGATAAAAATCAGTGCATTAGTTCTTGAGATATAGCTATCGTGAAAACGGTAGTATGGCAGTCTTTGGCTATCAGTCAAGACTATCTATCAAGATTTTAAGATGAGAAAGTTGATTTTTTTATCTATTAACGACTGGAAAGAATTGGCTAACTTTTATGGGTAATGATACTTATTAACAGCAAGAGAGATGCAGAAATAGATATATTTTTTTTAAAGGGAAAGGAAGTTTTAATTAATTATATATGGAAAAGGGGAAATAAAAAATTTAATTAGGGATAAATAATGATATGTGATGATTAGATAATTACATAATCACAATTGCAGGGGTGATTGTGGGTTGGGCTATTTACACCAAAAACGAATCAGCACCAGCTTATAGCAAGGTCTAACTGAATCTAAAGTTTTATCAAATTTCGTGCATTATTTCTTGAGATAGAGCGCTCACAAAATTTATGTCACATACAGACACACAGACAGACAGACATTTGGTAAGTACAGTCAAATTGTGCTCATGACCTCCTAAAACCTATAAATCCGTCGGAAACCGGAAGTCGAAATTTTTTATGAATCCAATACTTTCTTCTTGTAAAGATAGGAGAAAGTAAAAGAGTTTCGATTAATGCGAAAGGAAACTCATTTGGTAACGGGTTTTATTTTTACTTTTTCATTAACGGCCAGAAAAATATGCAATTGCACTGTTAATAAAGATTTTAAGATGAGAAAGTGGATTTTTTTTTTTTTTTTTAATCTATTAACGACTGGAAAGAATTGGCTATCTTTTATGGGTAATGATACTTATTAACAGCAAGAGAGATGCAGAAATAGATATATTTTTTTAAAGGGAAAGGAAGTTTTAATTAATTATATATGGAAAAGGGGAAATAAAAAATTTAATTAGGGGATAAATAATGATATGTGATGATTAGATAATTACATAATCACAATTGCAGGGGTGATTGTGGGTTCACGAAAAAATACCTGAAATTTTAGAGAGAAAACATTTCCGTATGATGGAGAGAGGGCGAAGGGAACATATAATTTATTACAGGTCAAATTATGAAAAATAAAAATTTTAATTGTGTTTAGCAATTATATAAAATTGATATTTTAGTCTTATTTTATGAATTTAACTATCAGAAAAACCAAAATTTCTGTACTGAAAAAAAAAAAAAAAAAAAGGTACTTCTCTATTATCCCGTCGACCACTTTTCATAACAAAAAACTATCGCCAAACTGTAACGCCCAATAAACGGGAGAACGATGCCATTGGAATATCAAAATAAATAAATAAATAAAATATAAGAATTTAAGAACGCAATTGTTATTTTAATTAACGAAATAACTCATAAATCAGTAAAACATAATGAAAAATACACGCAACTGTCGAATTAAAAACCACTTGATGACAAAACAAACACGTATAATGCTTCGGACATCAAGTAAATGGGACTGCATTTTTGGCGTTTAATCTTACAGTTTGACGATAGTTTTTTGTTATGAAAAGTGGTCGACAAGATAATAGAAAAGTACAAAAAAACCTGAATTCAGGTATATAATCTGAACACAATCACCCCTGCAATTGTCTATCTAAATATTGTGACAAGACCTCGAATCAAGAATTTGCATACTTAAAAATAAAAGCGGTGAAAATTTGAAAAGAAACAGAAGACCGAGGCAATAACATTGGCAAAAATTAAAACAGCAAAAATAACTCAAATAAAATTTGGGGTTCGGACAATTTATTTCCTTTGGATCATAAAACTTAAAGTTTATCTGTATCTATAGTCTATCACATTTATACATTTAATGAGATGAAAGAGATAAAAGCAGAAGATACTAGATCGATTTTTGAATGGAGCTAACTGCTCTTAAATCAAAAACCTCGGCATAGTCTCTTTCTCTTCATCATGAATTATTGAAACACGAAGATCAATATCCATCAAAACATAAACTCGAAAACATAAAAAATATTTGACGCGGAAAATATTTCGAATAAAGAGAATGATTCCGAAAAAGAAAGAGACTGACAATAAAATTAAATTAAAAGATAACGAAATTGTTCATGGACGCCTCATTATTAACTTCATTAAGTCAAGTATTTTAGACAGCAATTTTGTTATTTCGGAGAACAGGGGTGTATGCGATCATACTTTAAAAAGAAACACGAAATTATCTATACTAATAAAACAAAAGTTTGTTCATGTGTCTTGTGATGGCTAGTAAAATCTAACGAAGCCTGAAAATTTGGATGCGGAGGTATTCCAAGGCAGATCCTGATGCACCTTAGGAGCAGATTTTTCATTTCTTGATAATTAACTGAGATATTAATTAAAAACCAAAACTAAAATTCATAAAAAAAGCAAATGTCCTAGCAAAAAAGAAAAGGAAAGGTCGAAAACGCTGCTTTTTTTCGTCGTCTTCCGCAACTTCCAGCGGCCAAACTGTTCGAAATACGACACAAGGAACATACCAGCCGAAAATTCGAAAATTTTAAATAGATTTTTTTTTTTAATTTTATGTTTTTGACGAATTTTTTCACTTTTTTATGTTTAACCCGTAATCACGAGAGTTCTAACCAGTTCTAAATGTTTAATGCAATGTGAGATATACATATTACGTACGCCACGCTTCAATACTAAGAAGCTGTGGCGGATATTACGATAATAATTCTTTTATGTCGCATGCAAATAATTAGAGATTATTTAATTGCGATTAGTTCTTATCTTTTTTTTTTAAATAAAGAAAAACATTTTATCACAAACATCAACAAAACTTTTAATTCTATTTATTCCCTTATTCCAAAGATATCGTTTTATCGTTTGCTGCCATAGCAACATGATAAATTAAATTTCATTTAAAAAAAAAAAATGCACAATAGTAGAAAAATATTTTTCTACATATTACATAGATACATTTGGTTGTACTGATTTTTAATTTTGGTTTTAGAATTAAATTCATGAACGGGTTAAACAGCTAGTTTAAAATATTATTTAACGAAAACGCGTATATATTTGCATTCGTAATTTTGGCATTAAATAAAAATAGGGGGGGTTGGAGTTAAAATATGGCATTAAATACTACATAACAACAGACCTGACATTTTTTTTTTTTTTTCAACATGCTTTTAAAATTCCATATATTTCTTGAATTGTTATGAAAATAATACCATTAGCAAAAAATTAACACATCAAAAATATCTCGGAGTAAAATATGAGGGGCAGAGAAACTTTGAACCGGAAAGTTTAAAATTTATCTGTATCTGTATTATCAAATTTATACATTTTACATGAAAAGCGGAAGTTACTAGATCGATTTCCAAACGAAGCTAACTGTTCTTGAATCAAAAGTCTGGGCACAGTCTAGATGTATGACTTCTTCATGAATTATGTAACACTGAGCTCCATATCGATGAAAAACCTAATGCATTTTGTTAAAACCCGAAAACATGGAAAGTATTTGATGCGTGAAATATTTTAGATAAGAAAAAAAAGATATCGATTCCATTACGGAAAAAGAAGGGAACTGAGAGGGAAAAAAATAAATAATTAAAAGATAAAATTTTCATGGATGCCTCATTATTGAGTTAATTTCAAGTCAAGTGTTTGAGACAGCAATTTTGCGAGTACGAAGAATGTGATAATCTACAATCATGGAATGCGATTTTATAATTCAGTAGATGTGCTCTGTAGATTTTAAAATTAAACTATTATTAAAAAACATTTTTTGCATCAGACCTGATTTTTTTTTTTTTCCCAACCAGGGGTCGATGCAGGTTTTTTTTTCCTGGAGCCCATTTCGTGAAAAATAACATTTTGTAACGAAAGATGAAATTTAGCGACTCAAATTCAAACAAAGCATTTAATAATAATTTCTTCTTTTTTAAGTCCTTTTGCTAAAGTTTTCCTTTTCGGTGAACTTGGTTTGTTTGGAAATTACATATTTTAAAACATAGAAAAATAAAAATAATGAATGAAGAGTGTGTTTTTATGGAATGGAATTTGGGAAGGGGCCCATTTTATTAAGAGGAATTTTGTGAAGGGGCATGTTTTATTAAAATGAATTTTGTGAAATGACCTGTTTTATTAAAATGAATTTTGTGAAGGGCCCTGTTTTGTCAAATGGATTTTTGTGAAGGGGCCTAAATAGGCCCCAATTTTTTTTTCTGGATCGACCCCTGCCAACGTAACATCAGAAATATCTCATAAAATATGAAGTACGGAGAAATTTGAATCATAAAGTTTAAAATTTATCTGTATCTATATAATCACATTTACACATTTTACATCGATTTCCAAATGAAATCAACTGTTCAAGTCTCGGCACAGTCTATGGATGTATGACTCCATGAATTATGAAGCACCATTAAAAACCTAATGCATTTTGTTAAAACCCGAAAACATCGAAAATATTTGACGCGATAAATATTTAGTAAATAAAGAGAAAAATATATCGATTTCGTTACAGGAAAAGAAGGGAACTGAAAGGGAAAAAAATAATTAAAAGATAAAATTTTCAAGGATGCCTCATTATTCAGTTCATTTCAAGTCAAGTGTTTGAGACAATTTTGCGAGCACGAAAAATGTGATAATTTACAATCATGGAATGCGATTGTATAATTCAGTATATATGGTCTGTAGATTTTTAAATTTAAAATATTAAAAAATGATACTTATATTTTTTGAATCTGTAATTTTGGCATTAAACAAACAAAAAAAAAACGGAAAATACGGCAGTAAATACTACATATCATACAACAGACCTGACCTTTTCCCCCAACTTAACATCAGAAATATCTCATGAAATATGAAAGACGGAGAAATTTGAATCACAAAGTTTAAAATTTATCTGTATCCATATCATCACATTTACACATTTTACATCGATTTACAAATGAAACTAACTGTTCTTGAATCAAAAGTCTCGGCACAGTCTATGGATGTATGACTCGTTCATGAATTATGGAAGACCATTAAAAACCTAATGCATTTTTTGTTAAAACGTGAAAACATGGAAAGTATTTAACGCGAGAAATATTTTAAATAAAGAGAAAAATATATCGATCCCATTACAGAAAAAGAAGGGAACTGAAAGAGAAAATAATTAAAAGATAAAATTTTCACGGATGCCTCTTTATTGACTTCATTTCAAGTCAAGTGTAGACAGCAATTCTGCGAGTACGAAGAATGTGGTAATTTACAATCATGGAATGTGATTTCATAATTCAACTATTCGTAACCTGCAGATTTCCGGTAATTTAAAAGAAACTCTTATGTTTTTTTGGCGTCGGTAATTTTGGCGTTTACGAAATGATTTCATTGGTTCGTAATTTCAGTTTCGTTTTTTCAAAGTTTTCAGATTTTCATTTTATGAAATGATGAAATAAAGAAGAAAAATACGAAAAGAAATACGACGTAACATGCAGACCTGGCCTCTTTCAATTATATTTTTTAAATTCCACATTTTTACCGCAATTTTTTACTTTTATAGCAAAATCTTCATACCCATTGAATAATCACATATTCATCACATATGGTTTTGTTTAAAATATCATTAGTGTCCGATGAGTTTTGTGAGATGGTTTTCGGTACTTTTTTGTTGTAGGGGACATGGCGAGATTGAGAAAATGAACTCAGCAAGAGAAAGAAATTTTTCACACATATTTTCTAGCAACCTGATCGCTGTTTCCTACGCACAAGAATTTTTTTCATTATTTTTACAATTTATAAAATATAAAGAAGCCATTTATCTATTTTCATATGCAAACAGAAGTAATTTATATAATTCATATAATTAGAAACATTTTTTAACACATTTTTACCGAATTGTTATGAAAAACTATGGTATTAGTAAAAATGTTAAACATCACAAATACCTAAAATAAAATGTAGAAGGCAGAGAATCCATTACTTCGAGTCATAGAATTTAAAGTTTATCTATATATCTAGATCATCATACATGAAAAAGATAAAAGCAGACGATACTAGAATGAATTCAGAATGATGCTAACTGCTCTTGAATCAAAAGTCTCTGCACAGTCTCGATCTATGACTTCGCCGTGAATTATGAAACACAAAGATCAATAGCCATCAAAACCTAATGCTTTTTGTAAAAACGCGAAAACATGAAAAATATTTGACACAAGATTTATTTCGGATAAAGAGAAAAAGAATCGATTGCATTACGGAAAAAGAAGGGAACTGAAAAGGGGAGAAATGATTAAAAGATAACGAAAATTTTCAAGGATGCCTTATTATTGACTTCAATTCAAGGGCTTTTAATTTTGAATACAGATAATAATAGTATACTATTATAAAAAATTGAAAGGTTCTCTTTTTTAGATATCAGCTACGCAACAGTAGACTTTGCATAAATGATACTCTTACTTTTATTTATTTCTGAAGTTATCCAACATAAGCTTTTGAAGATGTTCTCATGATATATCGCACACGCACACTTATCCGTATTCAAAAAAGAGTGAAAAACATTTTTTTAGCACGAGAGCAAATTACACTTTATGTAAAGTGGATCAGAAATTAATTCGCAACTTTCATATCTTGGGTTAAAAAGTAAGTAGTTTATTTATTCTTCGATGAACAAAGTTACTACCAATTACATTTTTTGAAGATTTACAAGCATTAGGATTGTATAACACCAGATTAGAAAAAAAAAATACACAAACATTGTAGCTTACCCATTTATTTAGAAATCTAAACGTGCTTTTGATGACAAGCGATGAAGTACTTTTGTGATTCACTCGTATACTAATATATATTTCTTTTAAATCTTTTTTTTTTTTTTTTTTTTTTTTTTTTTTAGTTGTGTCGCTTTACAAATAAATGTGCAATACGATCTTTTTTATATTTTCTATGAACAGGGGCCTATCCAGGGAAAAATTGGGACCTCCTTAGGGCCCCTTTGCAAAATTCTTGTAAATAAAACAGACCCTTTCATGAAATTCATTTTAATAAAACAGGCCACTTCACAAAATTCCTCTTAATAAAATAGCCCCCTTTCTAAAATTCCGTTCCATAAAAACATACTCATCATTAATTATTTTTATTTTGTTAGGTTCCAAAATGTGTAATTTGCAAACAAAACAAGTTCTGCAGAAATGAAAATTTTAGCAGAAGCAGTTAAAGAAGTTATTAATAAATGCTTAGTTCGGATTTTAGTAACTTAATTTCTTCTTTCATTACAAATTGTTATATTTCATAAAAGTATAATAAATTTCGCAAAAATAACTTTTACTTTTCACAAAATGGGCCCCAAGAAAAAAGAAACTTGCATCGACCCCCGGTGAAGTAATCATATACAGACAAATATCTACATGATGCAGAAACTCATATTTATGCTGTTGTGTTCTCCGACCCAACCTTTTATAAATACAGTAGGGAATATTTCCGTGATCAGTCAGCAACGAGTGGCTTATCTTTTTCTACTAATTATTTCATCATTCTTCGCATTTATGCATGTGCACTAACAAGTTTTCATTATATAACTATACATTTATTATGTGCAAAAAACGTAATATAAATAATAAACATTTCTTGAACCACGTTCAAGTGAGGGATACTTATGCGCCGGAATGAAAAATAAAAATTTTAGGCAGAATTTTGACCGTCTTTCTCGATTAATATGTATAATTAGTATTCTTCAGGGATCGTAAATATCATGATATTTTCAAAAATATTAAAAATATCCGATATTTTCAAAATAGTCAACATACCGCTGATTATAAATATTATCAAACTTAACATAAATTAGAAACTGAAACATTGCACTTAACATAAAAACTCAATTGAAAACAGAAACAATTTTCTGAAAAGTTAAACAATTTGCTTTTTACGCTCACCAAAAAACAAAACTATAGGATTCAGTATCAAAAAATTTTTATATTTTATACAGCAAAATTTTAAATACAAAATAATTTTTTTATTTGAAATATTTGAACATAAATGTAAGTTTGTCTGCTTTTTTATTTCCTAACCTTTTGTGCAGGTTAAAGTGAACTAAAACCAAAACCAGAAAAAAAAAATCCTTTTTAAAGAAGCTGTAAATAACTTATTACCTTAACTAGACAGGTTATCTTTCAATGACAGTTCTCAGTTAATATTGTCCTACATAATTATTGGTTCTACATTTAAAGTTAACTTCAAACATAAAGCTTAGAAAATATTTTTTTCTTCATTTTTGGATTAAAAAAGTCAATGCCAGAGGCAAAAGTTCTTTGCTTACAGAACGACACAGTCAAGAATAGTTCAAAAACTCATTTACAGTTGTTTTGACCCCTCACCCCCCAATATAAAAAACAAAACAAAACATATACCATGCACATTTTGAAAATAAATATCAAATTTATGAAAACATCGAAGATATTAAGCTTTGAAAATAAACATCGCATATATATCATGATATATATTACGATACATGTCTATTGATACATCACCGAACTCTGATATTCTTAATTTTAAATGAAAAACATCTAAATGAGAATTATCGTCAATAAAAAGAAAAAAAAATGATTATTGTCCAAGGAAGAAAATAAAAACTTACGGATGTTAATGAAATGCAGATGAGAAAATTACAATGTTCACTAAATTCTTACAATGGCGATAAAAATTCAATGACAAATCTCTAAACTGTGGCAATCAGATTAAAAAAAAATGCTAATACATTTGATTTAGTACTCCTTTATTTCCTTAAGGGATGAAGACTCCCGGAATGATCGAAATAACTTGCATGTAAATTAATCGTATGAAATATTATAGGTACAGAAAACTGCAATATCTATTATGTATTAATGTCCAATTACCAATGCTCAAACATTTATAAATACACCATAAATTGCGCAAGCATTATAATGCATTAAGTTTGATAATTCATTTCCCCAAGCGAACATGAGTTCACTTTAAAACGAACCATGGTTTATTTTGAATTAATTGTGAATGAATCAGCAAGAAATATTGCATGCATAGAAAATTATAACATTCAGTAGTGAGTTATAAGACCCAACAGGACTCTTTTATATTTCCCTTCCCCCATAAACAAACAAAAGTTATAATCAAACGAACCAAAGTTAAGAGTATCGCAGAAGAATAGATATGAAATGTAGGCGATAAGGAAAATTATAATATTTAAGAGTTTCGTTACAAGTTCGAATCGAATATATCTTATTAGCTTGACCTTTCGTTTACATAAAAAAAACGGAAATCTTAAAAACATGATTTAACTTGTTTTATGGATAGATTTGCATGAAATATTATAGATATAGAAAATTACAATATTCAGTGTTCAATTACAAGTCCAGATAATCGATTTTCTCCAATTTGTAAGAATATTATAGATGCGTTCGGTTTAGTTTTTTTCTTCCCTTTAGTTCTCTTTACGAATGAAGAATAGCTTCACTTCAAAACTATTCATGATTTATTTTAAATTAATTGTAAACGAATCAGCAAAAAATATTGCATGCATAGAAAATTATAACATTCAGCATGTAGTTATAAGATCCAACAGGCCTGTCTTATATTTCCCTTCCCCCATAAGCAAATAAATGTTATAATCAAAACGAACCACAGTTAAGAAGAATTAGACATGAAATATGGCAAATAAGGAAAATTATAGCGCTTAAGAGTCTCATTACAAGCTCGAATCGAGTATATCTTATTCGCTTGACCTTTCTTTGAATCGATGACTCAACTTGTATTATGGATAACCAATGCTCAAACATTTATAAAGTAATTTTGCATGAAATATTATAAGATAAAGAAAATTACAATATTCAGTGTTTAATTACAAGTGCAGATAATCGATTTTCTCCAATTTGTAAGAATATTATAAATGCGTTCAGTTTGGTTTTCTTTACGAATGAAGAATAGTTACTTCAAATAATTGTTAGTTACACGTACATAAGATATTAATATATAAGATATATCCACTTTAATACTCCTTCATTTGGATATGTATCTTTCACCAGCTGCTACATGACAAGTGGAAAATCACGATGGCAAGCAAGCAGGCTGATTGAGAGGATTTTGATGGATGGTGAATATAATATGTAAGTGGAAGGGAGATGGATTCTGATATAATTCATCTGGCGTACAACCCCGCTCTTACGTCCACTAGTGAAAAAAGCGTGACGGGCAGTGAAAGCTTAGTCATGTTCTGATAGAGCATGAAAAGGGGTTTTCCAATATCCCACGTGTAAAAGAGTACAAGAAACGGCTGTCCTTATCCAGACTACGTCGTACTATCAAAAGAAACATGAAACTTCAACATTCATTCGAAAAGCTGTTGAGCTAATCTTTTATTTTTTTTATTAATTGTTTAATTAAAAGTTTCCGCATTTCCCGTCAGTTCATCATCGATCAAACTCCTAAATCAGGGATGGCGAATCAATTTTTTCAAAAAACATATTTTATGTGATCTTGACGTGCCAACAACGAAAAAATTCAGTGAATCAAAAAATAATTAATCAAAATTACTTAAAATTTCGATTTTAGGATTTAAAAAAGTAATAATTGATGTTACATAATGACGACGACAAGCTGGCTGATTGAGAGGATTTTGATGGATGGTGAATATAATATGTAAGTGGAAGGGAGATGGATTCTGATATAATTCATCTGGCGTACAACCCCGCTCTTACGTCCACTAGTGAAAAAAGCGTGACGGGCAGTGAAAGCTTAGTCATGTTCTGATAGAGCATGAAAAGGGGTTTTCCAATATCCCACGTGTAAAAGAGTACAAGAAACGGCTGTCCTTATCCAGACTACGTCGTACTATCAAAAGAAACATGAAACTTCAACATTCATTCGAAAAGCTGTTGAGCTAATCTTTTATTTTTTTATTAATTGTTTAATTAAAAGTTTCCGCATTTCCCGTCAGTTCATCATCGATCAAACTCCTAAATCAGGAATGGCGAATCAATCTTTTGATATGGACCGGCGTGTCTTTTTTTTCAAAAAACATATTTTATGTGATCTTGACGTGCCAACAACGAAAAAATTCAGTGAATCAAAAAATAATTAATCAAAATTACTTAAAATTTCGATTTTAGGATTTAAAAAAGTAATATTTGATGTTACATGATGACGACGACAAGCTGGCTGATTGAGAGGATTTTGATGGATGGTTAATATAATACGTATGTGTAAGAAAGATGGATTCTGATATAATTCATCTGGCGTACAACCTCGCTCTTACGTCCACTAGTGAAAAAAGCGTGACGGGCAGTGAAAGCTTAGTCATGTTCTGATAGAGCATGAAAAGGGGTTTTCCAATATCCCACGTGTAAAAGAAAAGAGTACAAGAAACGGCTGTCTTTATCCAGACTACGTCGTACTGCCAAAAGAAACACGAAACTTCAACATTCATTCAAAAAGCTGTTGAGCTAATCTTTTAATTTTTATTATTTGTTTAATTAAAAAGTTTCCGCATTTTCTGTCAGTTCAGTTCATCATCGATCAAACGCCTAAATCAGGGATGGCGGACCTTTTCACATCGGCCGACGTGTCAATTTTTTCTAAAAATATATTTTACTTGATCTTGACGTGCCAACAATGAAAAAATTCAGGGAATCAAAAAATAAGGAATCAAAATTACTTACAATTTCGTTTTTAGGATTTAAAAAAGTAATATCTGATGTTACATAATGACGACAACAAGCTGGCTGATTGAGAATATTTTGATGGATGATTAATATAATATGTAAGTGGAAGGGAGATGGATTCTGATATAATTCATCTAGTGAAAAAAGCGTGACGGGCAGTGAAAGCTTAGTCATGTTCTGATAGAGCATCAAAAGGGGTTTTCCAACGTCCCACGTGCAAAAGAATGCAAGAAACGGTTGTCTTCAGAGCCTGATTAACGCACAGGCTAACTAGGCCGCGGCCTTGGGCCCACTGCTGATGGGGCGTAAAAATGAATAAAATGATTAGAAAAAGTTTCTTAAAAATGAAGTTTTCTGCAATTATTTCTCAAAAACAAAACAAAAAGATTTTGCTTAGCTTGGCATCTGTACCATAATACCTAATAATAATTCTCGAAAAAATATTTAGCTACTATTTTAATTTGAGTGGGCCCCAAAAATTTACTGGGCCTTGGGCCTCAGATGAGCTTAATCGGGCTCTGGTTATCTTTATTCAGACTACGTCGCACTGCCAAAAGAAACATGAAACTTCAAATCGTTCAAAAAAGTGTTTAACTAATCTTTTAATTTCTATTACTTGTTTAATTAAAAGTTTCCGCATTTTTTGTCAGTTCATCATCGATCGAATTTTTACATAACTGTTCGAATCTAATCGAAATTTTGATAAGGAATCGAATCTCTTTAAAACATTCTGCATATCTTATTTATTATTTAAAAAGGGAATTATTTTCACATGTAGGAAGTCTAAAATAACTTAACAAAAGCAAATCTTTTCGCATTATTTTAGCTCATCAAACAGATCATTCTTGTGTCAGAAATATGTTTTTAACATAATAACTCTATAAAAGCAATGAGGACACGCCTTTATCCCATAAAGAGTTTTGTTGTTTCTTGCCAACTTACCTCAGTGTAATGAATTTGTTATATTTAAAATACAATTTATAAAAGAAACATTATGCTTTTCTTGGTTGTGACGGTTCATTTTGTTTGTGTTTAAAAATAAATTGAAAAAGATATTGTGATGCTAAATCGCATCTATATTTTTAAAATTATTTCCTTTTCCTTTATTAAAAATCTCCCCCCCCCCTTTTTTTTTTATAATTCATTGATTTTTTAAAATTTTTATTTAGCCTCTATGTTTTCCCATTCTAAATAAATGAAAGAAATAATCAAGCTTTTTCTATTGTTAAACGCTTCAACGCGAAGTCAACCGCATTTCCACCTAAAAAATAACAGGTGTACTTCCTCCTCTTTTAGAATTCATTATAATTTGAAAATTGTGCATTTTTCTATCTGAATCATGTTTGTTAAATTGTAGCTTATAAAAGAAATAGATTTATGTAAATTTATAAAAGATATTAAATAATTTCTAAAAGAAATATTATGCTTTTATTGGTTGTGATTGTTCATTTTGTTTGTGTTTAAAAATTAAATGAAAAAGATTATTGTGATTAGAGATGAGAATGCTCTGGGAAAGAAAGAAAGAGAAAAAAAAAAAAAAAAAAAGAAAAGAAAAAAAAAAAAAAAGGAAACTGGGGAAAAAATTGCTTTTCTTTCGATGGTGGAGTATTTTACAATTTTTCCAAATTGTAAATATTGAAATTTCATTTATAAAATAATATATTCAAAATTCTGATATTATTTCTTTATATTTTTTCATGTTCAGAGTCCACGTTAACTTGGAAAATATGATATGTAAGCAGTTTAGGAAGAACTGAGTCCTTTAAAGGGACCTTCACAACTTTTTCACCTTAAAACATGTGTCTTACAACTGTCAATATCCTTCACAAAATTCGGAAAATTGTTCAATTTCCAAATTGAATTCTCTACAAATGTGATGATTTTGAAATAACAAAACCTGCCACATAACAGCTTAAATCACCTATTAATCTATTATCTAGCTGTATATATGTACGAAGGATTTTATTAAAACCTAAATATAACAATAATTTCTTAAATAATAAAATTCTGTTAACTATCATTAGAAACAAATTATTTTTTAATAACATGCAGTTGAAATGATTTGGCTCTTTTCAAGCTTTTTAACTCTTCTCTTTCTTTTCTTTAAAAATAAGATTCTTAGATTTGTCTAACTGTATATATTTTTTAAATATAAATGCATATAAATAAACTTTGCAAAGAAAATTTAAACAATTTTCGGTGAAAAATTTAGTTGAAAACAATTTTTATGAGTATTCAAAAATCCACATGTTTTATAATTTCATTAAAAAAATATACATATATAGATTACTTTCATATTAAGAATCTGAAAATTAAACCAAAACATAGTTAATGGTTTGAGTTTAGACTGGAAAGCTATACCAAAACTAAATAGGCAAGAAATAACATTTTAATTGTAAGGGGGAAAAAAAAACATGTAATATTGTAAATTATTACCAATGTTTAAGTAATGGAAGATTTAAAAATTATAATATTTATAATGCCATGACTACAATAATTTATTTCTTAAAATTGCATATTCTTAAAACGGCATCATTTATATACTTTGATAACAGAACAAATGCAACTGAAAAATCATTTCAACAGAGACACGATAACGTTGATTTACAAACAAAGGGTGTTAAATTAAGCAAGAACAGCTACTGTCAAAAATTCTAAAACTGAAAGACTAAGCTTTTAACAGCTGACTTTTTTTTTTCTTTTTTGTTATATATATTCATGTAAAGTGATTTTTTTTTTTTTTAGTATGCAGCAATTTTAAATGTTTATTATTTTATATTTTTAAAGAAAATATAACTTATTTCTGAGAAACATTTGTAAAAAAATCAATTTTTCCAGAGAAAAAAAGAAAAAAAAAACTTTATTTTCCGGCATTTCAAAATTTTCGGAAATTTTACATCTCTAATTCTAATCTGAAATTATATATTTTAAAAATTATCTCCTTTTCCTTTATTAAAAATCCCCCCCCCTCTTTTTTTAGGGTTTCGTTCATCTCACGAAACCCTATTACTCCCGCTCCGTTGTCTGTCTGTCACAGAGCTATTCTCAGAAACTATGTAACTTACAGAGTTGAAACTTTGTGTACATAGCTAAATACCAGCTATAAAGAGCTCAAAATATTAAAATTTGAAAAATTCGTATTATTTTAATAAACAGAGATAAAAAAACAAAATTCTAACAGCCTCTTCCTATTAAATTTAAACATTTTTCGTTATAGCAGATGCCAAAAATTAAAAATCCACGATGAAATTCTATCTACAATAATTAATTTTCTATCAGACGATTTCCACGTGAAAAATGAAAATGAAATAAAAAGTTTCACCAATTGAAAAAAAAAAAAGATTAATATGAAATTAAAATGATTGACGTCATAGTGGTAATAAAGCGGAAATTTTCAAAGATTTCTCAATAATACAAGGAGTATGAGTATGTGTATGTACACAAACTAGATTAATATCACGTCATTAGAGAATTAAAAAGAAAATCTGACGTCATATTGGAAGTTTAACGAATTTTTCAGATGTTTGAGAATAATACAAAGCGAGTATCAATATAAGTAATAGATAATAGTAAATGTATGAGTTTGAGAAACATATTGAATCATGATAAAAATCCGATTATGGAAATATTCGAATATTTTAACATTTTGAAGGTGTACAACATGTCTAATTTTAAAATTATTTTTTTCTATCGCATTTAGTCCGCGTGACAGATATTATTATGACAGAATATAATAGCCCGCCATCGGGCTGATTTGGATACTCGAAAAAAAACGAAAAAATAGACGCTTACTTTATAAAAAACAAAAAACATGAGTTTTTTTTGTTGTTGTTGTTGTTGTTGTTGTTCAATGAAATTTATTTGGATTTATTAAAGAAAGGATAAAGTGTTTTGAAAGGAATGTTAAACGAAACCCTTTGAGTGATCTTCGGTCACACTTACCCACTTTTTTTTTTCATACTCTCCTCCTCTTAAATAATAAAGAAACTTATTTTACTGATATTATTTTTTTTTCCATCAAGTTTTTACGGGTTCCATCTAGTTTATTTTAAATTTTATTTAACCTCTATGTTTTGTAAATAGATTAAAGTAATAATTAAGCTTTGTTAAACACTTCAACGCGAAGTCAATTTCATTTCCATCTAAAAAATAACAGATGTACCTCCTCATCTTTTAGAATTCATTATACTTTGTAAGTTATGCCCCTTTTTCTATTTGAATCATGTTTGCTAAATGGTAGCCACTCATTCGATGTTTTGATGATCTAATGCTCTTCTCGCATTATTTTCATTTTGGTCTTGTCAAAATAATTTTTAGTAAAGTATTTATTAACATCTTTTCAATCTCTCTAACTTATCAAGTTTATCCTTAAATTCAATATATATATATATATATATATATATATATACAGGGTGCTTCAAAAATGACCGGTATATTTGAAAAATCAATAAAAACTAAACGGGCAGCGTTTGTTGCAATAGGCTTGGGAAAACAGCGAATTTTCAGGCAGACAAACTTTCGAAATTAGTTACAATTTTCAACAACAGATGGCGCTGCAGTCTGAAAAAATCTAAACCACGATATTTTCCACATAACCACCATACGCAGCAATAATATGACGTAGTCTCTGAACGAAATTACCAGAAACCTTTGTAAACCTGTGACTTCTTTCTGTGGGGACACTTGAAAGACCAGGTGTACCGCCACAATCCAGAAACAATTGAACAACTGAAGCAGTACATCTCTTCTGCATGTGAAGCCATCCCGCCTGACACGTTTACAAAGGTTTCTGGTAATTTCGTGCAGAGACTACGCCATATTATTGCTGCGCATGGTGGATATGTGGAAAATATCGTGGTTTAGATTTTTCCAGACTGCAGCGCCATCTGTTGTTGAAAATTGTAACTAATTTCGAAAGTTTGTCTGCCTGAAAATTTACTATTGTCCCAAGCATATTGCAACAAACGGTGTATTTCTATCGCTGCCTGTTTAGTTTTTATTGATTTTTCAAATATACCGGTCATTTTTGAAACACCCTGTATATTACAATATCGTACGTGGCACAGAAATCGCGACTATTTGTTAATTGTTTAATGGCAACGCCCGAATGAAACGTATCTCATTGGTTATTGTGTAAAAGTAATTTGGCAGGATTTAGGCCGAGGTAAATCGGGTTTATTTACATTTCGCTCCAATTATGGAGCTTCAAAATATCATTGGAAATCCCCCATAAAAGATCTCGGCAAATGCTTGAAAGTGAAGAAGCCGCATTAAGAAGAGAAAATCGAAATAGATTGGATCGAGAGCGCACAGAGCATAAGCGATCGTCAAAATAGGCTTAATAACCGTCGCATGCACGAACGCGTTGCTTCTCCCTTTCTCCTAAGGTGAGAAAACGGTGATAGGCGTAATATAGCCATTGGGTTGAGAGCTAAAGCTTTTTTTTTTTTTTTTTTTTTTTTTTTTAATATATATTCTCATATATTCTACTAAATATGCATATTTTTTCGCAAAATTTTAAAGAGAGCTTGGATACAGTTATATTTATAACCGATTGAAATTTCAGAGAGTTCGGAAGATGAGAACTATTTTTTTATTTACACGAGCTGTAAAATCGTTTTATAACCAACAAAGATTTCAAAGATTTCGGGCAAAAATAACTTTTTATTTTAAAATTATGAAACGACCCTACGTGAAGAAACAAGAAAATATCACTAAATATCAACATTTTTTCGCGAATTTTTGATTTAAGAATATAATTTCATACAAAATCGGGTTAAACATATAAAATAATAATAACTTGATTTTAAAAATATATATATTATAACGGGCCCGGGCAACGCCGGGCGGGTCAGCTAGTTATCTATATGTTACTATCCAACGGATATATAATGATTCATATAAACTGTCGCCAAATTCATTATGCCACGAACTTAACGAAGAATTTGTTGCGCATGAGTTTCACAATTTGGCGTATTACAAGAGTACAACTAACACATCGACTGATAAGTTCCCGGTCTGACACACAGATGGCGTTGCAATCGCCGAACCTTTTTTTAGTAAATACTAACCTTTAAAAGGTAGCAGAAAAAATGTCATGACGATTCGCCGTGTGGATAAAACATTAGAGTGGTTTTAGTTGAACGACTTTGTTGATAAACAAAAAAAAATGAATAAACAAGAGTTTCAAGAATTGTTATTTGATGGGAAAAAACACCGTTCAAACAAAAGCTTGGCTTGATAAGCAGTATCCGGATACTGCACCAGGTAAAACAACCATTATTGACTGGTTTGCTGAATTTAAACGTGGTCGTACGGACACCAGGGATACACCATGCAAAAGATGTGGTTACTCCGGAAAACCTCAAAAAAGTCCACAAAATCGTTTTGGGGAACCGTAAAGTGAAGTTGCAGGAGATAGTGCAGACTCTGAAGATATCCAAGGAATGTGTAGGTTTTATTTTGAATGAACATTTGTCTATGAAAAAGCTGTTGTCAAAGTGGCTGCCGCGCGTGTTGACTTTTGACCAAAAACAACAACGAACCTATGATTCTGAGCACTGTTTGGAGCTTTTTCGTTAACAAATTATGTTATTTATTGTAAAATTATTATTATTATTTATTTATTAAATTAACAATAAATTATTATTTATTTATTAAATTATTAATAAATTATTATTATTTATTATTAAAGCTATGTTATTTATTAAAGTTATAAAGTTATGTTAAAAAGTTGTGTTTTCTTTATTAGACCGGGAACTTATCAGCCCATGTGTTATGTAGTCAAGATTAAAAACATCGACTAACTCAGACATAAAGCAATATTTCATGCATTAATGCCATTCCATTGCAATTTTTCGTATGTTACCGTGCATGTGGACTGATGATTGGTGGAAAAAAAATCAAATCAAATCAAACTCATTAGCACAATTCAGTCACTTTGAAAAGCGTTTAAAAACGAACAATAACAACAAAGTAGTTGGTGATTCAGAACTTTATAAAGAAGCATGTCGTCACTTTTGTAACATACTTCCGAATGAATAAATACATCAAACTGCGAAAGAGCGTCAAAGAAAAGAACCTAAATAGAGATGACTCGATCACCGGAGTAATAATTTATTCTGTCCGATACCATTCAAACTCCCAGCAAGACGCTTTCGCCGAGTAAGAAGCGGGTCAAGAAGTCAAATATATACACTTTTCTTTTCTTTTTACTTACATCGTTTTGGGGAATCTACGCCGTAAATAAATTTAAAAATAAAAGTAACTTATAAAATATTAATGCAGCAATTTAACGTTCCTTACGGGTTAAAAAGAACCGCGAACGAGCTGCAAATTGATTTTGGACGAATACTCGCGATTTTGAGCACAAAGAATCCATTAAGAACTCGCTTTATAGAGGGAAAAATAAAATGCATTATTAGGACTGAAAATGGAGCTTACGTGAAGTGTGACAATGAAACGTCTAGCTTTTCATCAAATATATTAGAACATCATGTGTTTTTTTTAAGTGAAGTTACAAGAAAAAAAAGCGAGCATTTATAGCACTTAAAAAGAATGTAATTTTTTATAGTATTTATTATATGTAGAGTCGCATCAACACGACTATCACAACACTTTTACAATAATTAACAAGAAAAAACTAGTCGTTGGGATCCACCGTAATACTTACCCATCATGGATATTCATAATATAAAATATGCAAATAAAACGTGTAAACTAGTTATAAAATGCATTGCAATTCGAATAAAATCGTGGCTTGATGACGTCATAAATTTTAAATACTGTATTACTGAATTGCGTAAAAGAAACATCCTTATAACTCCAAAAATGATAATCCTATTAACTAAGAGTTTACTGTGTCGGATGAAGCGTCTCATTTCCAATTAAAATATATCTTTGAAATGAAATTTGAATGAAATACAGCGTCACGAAAAATCGAAGAGTAAGGAAAATAGGATTACAAATATCTCGGCAACTCATTATCCGATCAACTTCATTCTTTACGCAAAATTTGTGTTTTTTTATTGCCTTTTATGTTTACTCCTTAAAATAAAGAATCGAAAATTTTTATATACCTTTTATCAGGACGAATATTTCGAGACTCCGAAAAAAATAGCTCCGTATAATCGAGGTTACTGAAATTCAATAAGCTTCTTCTCATTATTACATACTAAGTATATACCAAATTTCAAGTCTCTATCTCAATTTGTTCGGGAGATAGAGCGTTTACAGACGCACACACAGACAAACGGACGGCAATTCCCCCCCCCCCCCCCCCCCCCCCTAAAACTATGTTTTTCGGAATCTCCAGTGTCTGAAACGTGTAAATCCGTCAATTTTTTTTTTTTCGATTTTTAAAATGATTACAAGACATACCCTATACTACATATGATGGGTAAGTAAAAAAGAATACTATAACAAAACTTAATAAAGTGAAAGTAAACAATTTGGAAAACTCATAACACATTTCAAAACCCAATTTCAACAATTACCATCAATAGTCTATAAAAATATCAGTATTATTTTGTGCATATCTGTATATGATCTATAGATCTGCATATATACTACATCGTTTGCAAAAAATTAGTTCAGCTAGAAAACGCATTACTCAGTTGAAAATTCTCTTTCAGTAATTTCCGATAATAAGCCGGAAAGTACTCTAATTCCCCTGTACAGCCCTATATATGATTTATAGAATTTATACACACAAAGTAATGTGCAAAAAAATTGTAAAATTTAAAAACACATACCAGAATTGAAAACGCACTTCCATGAATCATAGACAGTACTGTATCAGAATTCTTTTGTGTGTCCCTGTAAATGAACGATAAATGCTATGCATACCCTAGTCTATAACAAGCATCGTGTAGTAATCTTCTCCTCAGTGATGTATATCGATTTCAAATAGTGTAACACCATTGAAATACACTGCAAACGATCCATTTTGGGCACTGTTAAATACCCATTTTCAAAATGGGTATTTAACAGTGCCCAAAATGGATAGACGAAGGTAACCTAAACAGGCATGACCCAATTTGGGCTCATACCTAAGATTCTTTCAACCCAAATTGGGTTTTATTTTTTTCTGTCTACTGTCATGTTTTCGGGAAAAGAAGTTATATGCTTTGTATTTTTTTATTTACTAGGGGGCTCTGCCCCCTGCGCTCACCAACCCCCGTTCTGATTTCACAGCCTCTTAAAACCTGGTAATGTACCCTGTTTTAAAAAGATGATGATATCACGAACAGCGACTTTCTTCTGTAATCAGGTTATAATGCTTTTTCATTTAATTCATCTTTTTTTTTATATATATATCCATGTGTACAATTTTTATGATGTAATTTTCTTTATTTCCTACTTTCAATTCAACACGTGATCATTTAATTATTATTTTAAACTTTCATTATTGTTTTTAATAGTCTCGCGCAAATACATTTTTTATTTGAGATAAAACATAATCCTTTGCACTTATTTAGAAATTGGCAACAATATAAAAAAATGACTTTTTCAATAAAAGATTTTTTACTCGATTTTTAAGGATTTTTTGACTTTTTACTATCCGACCGTGATAATTTTTTGAATTTCTGAACGATTGTTATATTTCGCGTCTGGTGGTATGATTTTCGAATCCGTAGCATGGCTAGAAAAAAAGTAATAGCTCTTCAAAAAAGTCCCTAGTAAAAAAGCCATGAGAATAACCCGCAATATCTACGCAGAATTTGACTGGTCCATTTCTAAATCGTTTTTGGCTCAGTTCCAGGTTACTTTTTTTTATATAGAAGGAAATGCTTTTTTATTAAGTAAAGTTTAACACCTAACAATATTTTTACAAATTAAAAACTCTATTATAAATATAATAATATACAAAAAAAAAAATATTTGTATTAAAAAAGTTGCATGTAATTTCACAAAAATTAAAATAATAATAATAATAATAATAATAATAAAATTAAAGCGAGAAGAAAACGTATTTCTTTTACAACTAGATAACAATATTTTTTATAAGATTTTTTTAACGGGCTGTAAAACCGTTATATTTGTAACCGATAAAATTTTCAAACAGTTTGGACAACAAGAACAGGGTTTCGTTCATCTCACGAAACCCTATTACTCCCACTCCGTTGTCTGTCCGTCACAGAGCCGTTCTTAGAAACTGCATAACTTAGAGTTGAAAATTTGTGTACTTATAGCTAAATACCTACTATGAAGCTCAAAATATTAAAATATGAAAAAATCTTAATATTTTAATATAGAGATATAAAAAACCAAAATTCTAACACCCTTTTCCTATTAAATTTAAACCTTTTTCGTTATAGCAGTTGCCAACAATTAAAAATCCACAATAAAATTCTTTCTTCAATAATTAATTTTCTATTGAAAGATTTCCACGTGAAAAATTAAAATGAAATAAAAAGTTCCACCCATTGGAAAAAGATTAATATGACGTTATATTGGTAATAAAAAGGAAATTTTCAAACATTTCTCAATAATACAAGGAGTATGAGTATATGTATGTACAGAAAGCAGATTAATATCAATTAAAAATAAAATTAATTTGACGTTCTATTGGAAGTTTAACGAATTTTTCAAATGTTTGAGAATAATACAAAGCGAGTATCAATATGAGTAATAGAGAATAGTAAATATATGAGTTTGAGGAACGTATTGAATCATGATAAAAACCCGATTATGAAAATATTCGCATATTTTAACATTTTGAAGGTGTACGACATGTTTATTTTGTAATTAATTTTTTTTAAATATTGCATTTAGTCCACAAGACAGATATACTCGTCCGCTATTATACTAAAAGGGTTTCGCCCTTTTAGATATTTGAAAAAACGAAAAAATAAACCGGTAAATTTTTACTTTATAAAAAACATGACTTTTTTTTTTGTTCTTGCTAAATGAAATTTATTTGGATTTATAAAAGAAAGGATAAAGTGTTTTGAAAGGAATATTAAACGAAACCCTTTGTGCGATCTTCGATAACATTTACCCACTTGTTTTAACTATGAAATAGTTCTACGTGAAAGAACAAGAAAATGTCTTCTTACAAGCACTTTTACCACTAAATATCAATATTTTTTCGTGAAATTTTCATTTAAAAATATAAATTCGTACAAAGTCGGGTTAAAGATATAAAATCATATACAAATTTGAGGTTTATTTACAGTTATTATTACGAGCGGGTCAGCTAGTAATTTATAAAATGAATAAAAGTTCTTTTAGGAAATTGATATTATTACCAATCTTCACCCTACAATTATAAAGCCGCTCATGAAAATACAAAAAGAAATTTGATTTCAATCACACCAACATTTCTAAATAAGTATTAATAAGGTAATCCAGAGTTCAAAGAAAATTTCATTTCATATTTAAAACAGTCAACCATATTTTTAGGCATAATTTATAAATCAAACTATCTAGTGATAGCTTTATCTAATACTTTATTAAAAAAACTCCCTAAGAAATAAATACTTAAGATATTGAGTTAGTTCGAAGTGAAACGACCTTAAATTTATTTTTCAATCACACCAACATTTCTAAATTAGTATTTAATAAGGTAATCCAGAGTTCAGATTTAACTTCATTTCATATCTGAAGCATTCAGCGATACGGTTAGGCATAATTTATAAATCAAACTATCTAGTGATAGCTTTATCTAATACTTTATTTAAAAAAACTCCTTAAGAAATAAATACTTAAGATATTGGGTTAGTTCGAAGGGAAATGACCTTAAATTCCTTTTTCAACCACACCAATATTTCTAAATTAGTATTTAATAAGGTAATCCAGAGTTCAAAGAAAATTTCATTTCATATCTAAAACAGTCAACGATATTATTAGGTTAGGCATAATTTATAAATCAAACTATCTAGTGACAGCTTAATCTAATACTTTTTATTTAAAAAACTCCCTAAGAAATAAATACTCAAGATATTGGGTTAGCTGGAAGGGAAACGACCTTAAATTTCTTTTTTAATCACACCAACATTTCTAAATTAGTATTTAATAACAAAGTTCAGAAAAAAACTCATTTCATATCTAAAACAGTCAACGATATTGTTAGGCATAATTTATCAATCAAACTATCTAGTGATAGCTTTATCTAATACTTTATTTAAAAAATACTCCTTAAGAAATAAATACTTAAGATATTGGGTTAGTTCGAAGGGAAACGACCTTATTTTTTTTTTTTTTTCAATCACGCCAACATTTCTAAATTAGTATTAGGTAATCCAGAGTTCAGATTAAACTTCATTTCATATCTGAAGCAGTCAGCGACATTGTTAGGCATAATTTATAAATCAAACTATCTAGTGATAGCTTTATCTAATACTTTATTAAGAAAACTCCTTAAGAAATAAATAATAAATACTTAAGATATTGGGTTAGTTCGAAGGGAAACGACCTTAAATTTCTTTTTCAATCACACCAACATTTCTTTATTAGTATTCAATAAGGTAATCCATAGTTCAGATTAAACTTCATTTCATATCTGAAGCAGTCAGTGATATAGTTAGGTATAAGTTATAAATCAAACTATCTAATACTTTTCTGTTAGGCATAATTTATAAATCAAACTATTTAGTGATAGCTTTATCGAATACTTTATTTAAAAAACTCCTTAAGAAATAAATACTTAAGATATTCGGTTAGTTCGAAGGGAAACGACCTTAAATGCGTTTTCTAAAACCATGTCAAGTGCCTTCGACTGAACTTTGAGCGTAAAAAATTCTTTTACAAAATTAAAATGTTCTTAATCCAACCATGAAGCCGTTCACGAAAATACGACGAGAAAATTGTTCTTTCATCTGAAGTTATATTAGTATTAAGTTCATCCAGAAAAAAAAATATTCTATTTTTTCATAAGAACACAATATGAAAAGCAAAAATGACTGAAATAGAAAAATGACATTCTAAAATTATCACCACAAAATCGACCTTTAACGCAAAAGCACCAAGCATAAATAACTAGGTCATATTTTTGTTTTCTTCTACTGTTTGAACCATAAAACACATTTATAAAATTCTTACACGGATGGGTGATAACGTCTAGCTTTTTTAGACGATGCGAGATAATTTATTTTAAAACTGGACTACGAGCCAAGACGGCCAGCAAAGAGTTTTAAAGAAAATAAAAAGACAGAACAAAACAAAACTTTGTTTTGTTTGACTCGCAAAATGACCTTTTCAAAGTCACTTTAATTTAAACAGGAACGAAAAATCATGCGTCAAGCATAGATTATGTAACCCTTTCCAACGCTTCCAAAATAATTTTACAAATCATACCGTTTAATAAGCTAAAAGATAACATCTAAGTAAACAATTTGGAAAACGCATAACATATTTAAAAACATAATTTCAGGAATTTCCAACATATACAATATTCGGAAAAATATCCGAATACTTTTATTCAGCCCTGTATAGGATGTATAGATTTGTATATATACTACATAGGATGCTAAATTTTAGTTCAGTTAGGAAACGCGTAGCACAGTTTAAAATTCTCCGTCTGGAGTTTCTGTCAATAAACGGAAATGTGTTCGCGAACTTTTGTGCTTCCTTGTATAGGATCTACAGAATTTGTACACACCACGTAATAGACAAAAAGCGAGTTAAAATTAAAATCGCGTTCAGTAACTTAAAACGCACTTCCAGGAATTATTGTTAACAAACAGTAGAGAATTCTTTTGTGTGTCCCTGTAAATGAACGATGACTGCTATACACACAATATTCTGTAGTAAACCTCTTGTAATGCACCTTAGTAATATATATAAATTTCAATGCGTTTAAAATAGTGAAACATTATTTAAATAAACCACAGACGATTTTTCTCCATAGACATAATGAAACGGAATTCTTTTGACTGTCCCTGTAAAGTAACTATAAGTGCTATACACACCCTATTCCATATTAAGCTTCTTCTAATGCACCTTAGTGATACATATAAATTTCAATGCGTTTAAAATAGTGAAACATTATTTAAATAAACCGCAAATGATTTTTCCACATAGACCGCAATGTAACGGGATTCTTTTGAGTGTCCCTGTAAAAAAACTATAAGTGCTACACACTTCCGTTGAAATAGGGAACATGCTATAGCTAACGAAAATAACATATAAAAATTGCAGAGCAATCCGAGCATATTTACGGTAGTTAGAGCACGGACAGACGGCCATACGGCCAGACAAACCGAAGTCATAAACACTTTTCAACTAGGTTGGAAAGTGTTAAAAAGCCTGCAGATGAAATAAAATTAAAAGCAACTTTAAATTTTAATTAATTAAAGTTTTAATCTTTCATTCCATAGCTATAGAATCTGTGTCAAGAAATACAGTTAGCAGTTTTATAAGCTTGATAAATCTTTTTGATTATAAGCAGGGTTGGCTTTTTCCCGTCCAAAACTTGTTTTTCCCATCCCACCGGGAAAAACTGGTAAATACCGGGAAAAAGTGGTTAATACCGGGAAAAAGTGGCTAATACCGGGAAAAACTTCCAAATGACAATATGTAAGAAATATTCTGGCTTTCTAAATCTGATGTGTAAAATTAAAGTTAGAAGTACATAGTTATTACAAATTTCCCTTAGGTTTAAAATAATTTTGTAGGAAAGGAATATAAATAAATAAGAATTATTGCATAAAACATAAAATGTGCAAATAAAAATGTTTAATAAAAATGTATTTTCTTCTAAATCAGACCTGATGAATCTGAAATATAAAGATGAAAAGTTATCACAAGATGAGGGGGTATCTAACTGCTCGTGAATATTTAAAGCAGACTTTAAATACAAAGTACTTACAATACACAATACAGTTCAAGTCAGAAGGTGACCCTTTTCCGAAGACATTACAAACACTATTTCACTTGCACTATGGTGAAAGAAATTAAGTAAAACTGGAATAGATGCACAATTTCTCCAATTAATGGAACATCTTCAGGGATGTCTTGCATCATCAGCATCTCTGGAGTGTATTTTTTCTAATTTTTTTTTTTTTTTTTTCATCCAAAACAAAATTAGAAATAGATTGGCTTTACAAAAAGCCTCTAAATTAGTATTTTGTTATATAGTGCTAAAATCCAATGTGGACGTGGACGACGAAGAATATGAACATGATTACAATTGGTAAATGTTTTGGTATTTGTGAGGTGTGTAAATATATAAATAAATCCACTCCATTGTCCGTTTTTGTAGATCTTCCTTTTCTTTTTTTTTTTTTTTTTACCTTTCAAGCTTGTAAAATGAAGTTCTTGGTCGTGGTAAAGTGGATTTGATACGATGAGTATTTCGATGGCAAAAAACAATATTACCTTCTAATTAATCTGTAAAATTCAGAAGAAATGAGAATAGGCAAATTTGGAAGAACAGGCAGACTTGAGTAGATGAAGGTGTTTTAATAATATACCAGGTTCTATAGATAATGCACATGTACAGGAAAACGTTGGCTGCCCACGGCAGCGCAGGGCACCCGGGGCCACAACACAATTCGTGAAAAAAGTTACATGTTGAAAGCAAGATGATTAACGAGAGAAGTAATTGTTTCTTGTATCATGACATGAAGTCGAATGAAAATTACATTTCGCCAAAAGGTTACAATATGGCGATCATTTCTCCAAACAGAGCATAAAGACAATTAAAAATTTAGAGAACAGAGCCATTTTTGGCATAAATTATCCTAACAAATATATTGGCGGTAGCCAACATGTATGGGAATGCTAAACCACACAAATGGGGCTCGGAAAAGTTTTCGCATTCTTGAACCCGCGAATCGTAGAGATTGTTATGACTTTGATAAGTACGTTAGATATATTTGGACCGGAGTTATTCAGATGCGCTTGGGAATCATTGTAATTAAAAAGGGTGTGTATGAAGAAATCAGTTAGCAACAGAACTGTGTGACCAAATAAGGAGATAGCAGATGGGCATATTTTTGCTGGCTATTTGAAAGTGTAGATGTAATGGTTTTCATTTACTTTATCAGCACAGTATAGAAATATTTTTAGTGTAACTGAATTAAAAGGATATTAGAATAAACGGAATTAAATTTGTTGCACGGAATTTAACAAAATGGTGGGAAAGGAAAATGAAAAAGTATTTCTGTAGAACAGTGAGCGTTAAAATAATGAAAAAGGAAACAAATTTGGAAAAGGGAATTAATTGAGAGGGGAATAATTACTAAAATTGAATAATATATGATGCGACATCATAAAGCTATTTACTTAGAACTCAATTTTGACATTTTTAAAGGTTGTTTTGAATTTATATTTATGCTTTTAATAATCAGTTTTTCCCATGTGGGAAAAACATACTATTTCACAGGACGGTAAATACCGGTTTTTACCATGGTATTAACCAAGGGTGGAAAAAACTTTGCCAACCCTGATTATAAGGCACTTTAGTTTTACGCTTGATAAAAAAATCTTTAAAATAAATTCATAATAACAGGCACAATTCATCATCATTTCTCTTTCTAGATTCCTGCTAGATCATTATTTAAAGGCCCAGTCGTTATTAAAATCAGCAAAATGAACCCCGTCCTTTTTTTAAATGGTGAAATACAACTCCTAGTTGTGCCTAAAGATACGTCATAGAAAATATTTCTCGTGCCGCAGTATTTGTATATCTGCACGCTCGAGTGCTTGCAAAAAAATATATATAAAATTTTCTCATTTCTTTAGAAAAAACACAGATTATTCAATCATGTCGTAGAACTATTTCATAGTCATGACCAAAATGTTTTTTTTTTTTTTTTTTTTTGCTCGAAAAGATTGATACGACTGATTTTGAGTGTTGGATTAGTTCTTACAAAGTTTCAAGTAAATCTATAATTACAAAGAGTGATATGCAATTTGTGAACATGCTAACCAGGTATCTGTTTATTAAGAGGCTACTTCACTCAGGCGAAAACATCCGCTCGCTAATGTTAATCCTATGGGGGAAATAATTTACGATATCTCGTTCGCATTTCAATATTTTTAAATGATTTTTTTTTTTTTTTTTTTTTTTTTTTTTTTTCCATTGGATAGCTGAGGTCAATCTCTATGCAAGCTTTTTTGTACTTTTTCGATTTTTGTTGCGTTTTTTTTTTTGTTGTTGGGGATATTTTCACTTTCGAAACCGGTTCCGAAAGTGAAAGTATCTTAATAAAAAAAAAAAACTTGTGATCAAAATCAAAAAAGTACAAAGGAGCGTGCATAGAGATTGACCTCAGCTATGCAATGCAATGCAAAAAAAAAAAAAAAAAAAAAAAAAAAAAAAAAAGTAATAATAATAATAATAATAATAATAATAATCATTTAAAAATATTGAAATACAAACGAGATATCGTAAATTATTTTTTCCATAGGATTAACATTAGCGAGCGGGTATTTTCGCCTGAGTGAAGTAGCCTCTTAAAGGACACCTTTACAATTTTTTACATTTCAAAACAGGACTTCCAAAAAATTTTCCATCTCAACAGACCTTTCATAAAACTTTCCTCCCTTCAAACGAAACCTTTCACAAATTTAGTCATTTAAAAGTAAAATATGACTGTCACTTTTACATATATAAAGAAAATACGTCTATTTTACATACCTACATATATCTGCTTAAAAATATATAAACAACCCCCTGAATATAACGATCATTTCAAATTCACAAAATTATGGATTAAATTTTTCACAAATGTAAAAAGCTGTTTTCAAATTCACTAAAACAGGACCTTGGAAGAACGTCTAGACAGACCCCTGCTAACTACAGCCACAGCATCGACTACCTGTGTTGAAAAGATTTTTTCAACATTTGGTGTAGTTCTGCTGGTTGCAAACTAACATCGTTTTGAACAATTGAAACTGTTAGTAAATGATAAATCAAAAATCACTGATACCTTACGCCAAAGATCGACCTTATTATTCGTGCGAACGCGCTTGAATATTTTAAAAATCCTCATGGACGTCTCTTTCGCCCCCCACACACATACATATTTTGTTATCCTCACTTACATCTATGTTTGATGGATAACAGGTGTATTTATGGACATTTCTAAAGTGTAAGAATTAAGAAAGTTTCTTCGCAACTTCCAAGGATACCACAAATTAAAATATGCCGACAGGCTGGCCAGCTTATTTTAAAAAAAATCAATTTTCATATTTCAAATAATCCAAATCTGTCGCAATTTTTGTTTAAGGAACTTGGTTAAAATCTATTGAATATAAAAAATAACAAATGAATTTTTTTAATTTTTCTATTAAAAAATTTACTTTTTTCATTTTTTAATATTTTTTTAAAAGGGTTCTGACCCCACGAACCCTCTCATTGACTATGCCACTGATCTATGAGTATAGATAATGTGCACGTTTGTCAACAAACTGGCTTGTTTCGTGTCTACTTAACTTAATGTAGGTAAAACTTCGAGCTAAATTGCTCGCAGTTTTGCGAAAATGCTCGTAATTTTCTCGTAGTTATAATATATCATATTATGTGTAGGAAGTAATACATTATAAATTACTAGCTCTGCGAGAATTGTTACTTTCTGCCTACATCCAGTTGAGAAGAACGTCTTTACTTGGGGGCGTGACGTCACATGCACATTTTCTTTTATGAAAAGCATAATAACATAATGAAGTAAAAGAATCTAGGGGGAAAAAAGAAACCGGAAAAATCGTGACAGAAAAAACAAGAGCGGAGAAAAGGTGACAAGGAATTGATAAATATTGAACTTATTGATAAATAAGTGTTAAAAACTAACGAGGTAACAAATGTCTGATTTATATCATAATCGTAGGCGAATATTTGCAGTAAATATTTGTGAATGCTATTAGCAATAGTGTAAAAAAGTGAGAATATTCGCGTACGACAGCCATACTCAACCTGCGGCCCGCGGGCCGCATGTGGCCCGGCGACCTCTTATTTGCGGCCCGAGACACATAATAATTATTCTATATTTATAAATTTAATAGAGAAGTGCACAAACGGTTTTCAGTACCTTCACTTTTGTTTTATATTTTTTCATGGAAAGACAAAATGTGCCTGTTATTTATAATTATCCCAGCTACGCCCATCTATCACAGTTTTATATGAAAAAATTTTTTGGATGGATGGTCGAAGCCGGATTCTACGATAATTATTTTTAGTTTTATGCATATTTCCGTTATAGGTATTCTTAAACTTAATGCAAGAGTTGGACAAACGGACGAATCCCGGTTTTATGCAGTCCAAAAGAAATAATAAACAAATTGATCCCCTTTTATAAAAAAAAAAAATTCCAAAGAAATATTCATCATATTTTAAGATAGATTTATAAAAAATACACGAATGTGATAATTTTCTCTCATAGTCAACTAAGTCTTATTGTTTATTACTTTGTTTATATTAAAAATATCAAAGAGCTAATAGATTACACCAAAAAAATATATTTCTCGAAGTTCTAAAAAGGAAATTTCTACGTTTATTTTGCAGTCCCTGTAGTAAATTTTCTTCGCTTCAAACGTTCAATCCTACTTAGAATATTAACTTTGTTAAATTGCTATTTTAATTATCCATTTACATTATTATATAAGTTGCGGCCCGCCGAACGTCGCAAACATATATTTGCGGCCCGCGAGAAAAAAAGGTTGAGTATGGCTGGCGTACGAGAATGCTCGTATTCATCACTATTTGATTTTTGACATTCGCGAACGCGAATACGAATATTTGTCGTTGAAGTCTATGAATGCGAATATTGAAAAGTGCTGTAAATATTCACATACGACAATACTCGTATTCATCACTACTTGATTTTTGACATTTGCGAACGCGAATATTTTTCGTTGATGTCTACGAATACGAATATTGAAAAGTGGTGTGAATATTTGTATACGAAAATAATCGTTTTAATCACTATTTGATTTTTGACATTCGCGAACGAGTATTCTCGTATGCGAATATTCACATCACTTTTCAATATTCGCGTTCGCGAATGTCAAAAATCAAGTAGTGATGAATAGGAGCATTCTTGTACGCGGATATTCCCACTTTCTTTACATTATTGCTAATAGCATTCACAAATATTTACAGCAAATATTCGCCTACGGTAATGATATAAATCAGACATTTGTTACCTCGTTAGTCTTTAACGCTTATTTATCAATACGTTCAATATTTATAAATTTCTTGTGACTTTTTTTCCGGTCACTTTTTCTGCTCTTGTTTTTTTTGTCACTTTTTTTTTTCGGTTACCGAAGTGAATATATACAGAGGCCAGTCAAATTCCCAATACTAATCATGTATCACATGCACCAAGATTTTAAAAGTAAATTTTGAAGGGGAAAGCCAAGCGGCATGTACAAATAAAGTACACTATAAATTACTAGCTATGCAAGAATTGTTACTTTCTGCTTACACTTAGTTGAAAAGAACGTCTTTACTTGGGTGTGTGACGTCACATGCACATTTTCTATTGTGAAAAGCATAATAACATAATGAAGTAAACACTCCCTGGTGTATTACGAAAAATCTTGAAAATTAATTTTATCATTTTCGTTCCTTTTTTTTTTTTAATTCCACAATTACAGAACGACGATCAACCGTATTTCAACATCCTTCCCATGGCGCACACATATATATAGACGAATCCATAGCTTTAAAAAGCAAAAAAAAAAAAAAAAGAAAAAAAATCCGTTTAATTCTTGAAATCCTATTTCGCCTAATACATAAATCCCTAGAAAAGAGATTCCACACCAACAAATGTCACCATGGTGTCATATTTATTTCTTCCGTATAAAAGAATCGGAATTTTTCTCCTCGCACATGAATAGCTTCACAGAGTGTGGTGATGCGCGTCGCCATAGTAACCAGTCGAAACATTTCGACACGGTAAGAAGAAAAATGGTAAAATCAGAATTCGCGAAACACGAGATTTATTGCTGAATAAAGACCGTCAAAAAAAAGTCTAGTGGGCCAGGAAATGGGGAAAGAAGACCTTGACATTTCTTTATTGTCCTGTAATCAGATGAACACCACATGCAAATCAAGCGAGACATTTTTTTTTTTTTTTTTTAACGCCTTCCAAAACATATGAAAAATATTTATGATTGAATTTGTCTATTTGCAAGTCCGCGTATGGAGAAATGTTGAAACAACAACTATGCTTTACTAGAGATGACTAAGATACTCCAATTTAAATTATGTAATACTAGATAAGACAGTACCCGTCAAGATTGGGCGGTAAACAACTTGAAAGTTTCATTTGAAAAATGTTTGAATTTTTAATTAGTTGTTTTTAAATTAAGTATTGAAAACTTGAAGAATTGCTATATTGTATACGCGATTCGTACAGATATAAGGCGATAGATGTTGCTCTCACAAGTAAATATACTATAGTCTGTGGCGGTCAATTTCGATTTTTATAGCTTCGCGATTCGTCTCATCGGGTTTAGTAATTTTATACCTCGCATATCGGCCATTGAGTTTTTATAATGACAGGGGGCCTGGTCAAAGTACAAAATTTCGTTCACTGAATTTATTCAAGACTACATTTTAGCCAACGAATTAACCCTTTCCGGCGCGGAGTAAGTCTGTTTTTAAAATGATGAAATTATGGACTGACACCAGAATTTACCAAAGAATTTATTAGAAAATAAAAACTTGTCTATTTTCCCGTACTTTATAAAAGGAAAAATTTAATTAAATATTCTTGGTGTCGTTTGTCAGGTTTGGAATTAAAATTAGGTGTCCTTTTTTGTGACCACCGCCCGCTTAAGGGTTAAACATTTCCCTCATGACTAGGAACACCGCCAGAAAGCTTTAATCATTGGGACATTATTAGTTTGTATCAGTTAAATTCATTCCTATGTTCAAGTATGGATTTGCCAAAGGAGGATACATTGATAAAGACGAAAAACTACGTCACCCCTACAGACTACTGTTTTAAAATTCTAGAAAGAATGCGTTTGTTTGAATATGTTTTGAATGCGTCGTCGAGTCAGCTGAAGATGCCTTTGCTCGTTGTGCGCAGAAATATTTTTGTTTTACTCACTTCTTCGGAATGAACAATGTGTCAAAAATGACCTATCATCAATGCATGTCAGTGTAAGAACCATAAATAAATTTAACCCTTTTTATCCTGACGGTACTTGTAAGTACCACTTTAATAAAACACCTATACATTCGTAATATGGCCGTTTTTCCTAACGGTATTCACAATGGCACAAAGAGTGTATTTCTGACAGCAGGCAGGAGATGGCAAATTCAAGCACATATCCTCTTTCTTTGCATTGTAGGGATTTTACAGTTGCCACGCTACATTCGAAATCCATTTTGCAATAGAGTTGACATGCATGTTGTTCTTCATTTGAGTAATTTTAGTGGTTTATTACTATCTTAGCGGTTATTTAGTGCTATTATTTTCTATACTCTACAGGTCAACATTTCCTATATTTTATTTAAAGTTTACTATTTGAAATTTACTATTTTATTTTATATCAGAATAAAAAATGTATGGTGGTTACAGTTGCATAATTAATCACTAAAACACCATAAAAAATATTTTCCTCTTTCCTATGTTTATTCTGCACCAAAACTTATCCAATGATGCAAAAATACAATTCAGGATATAAAGGGTTAAATCTTACTCATTTCTTTGACGGCAACTGGTTTTCAATGAACGAAATTTTAAACTTCGACCCGGCTCCCAGCCGTCATCGAAACTCAATAGTCGATATGCAAGGTAGCAAATTACTGAGCTCGATGAGACGAATCGAATGAGCTATAAAAATCGAAATTCGCTGCCACAGACTATAGTACCTTTACTTGTCAATCCAACATACTCAATTAATGAAGTGAAATAATTTTAAACTTGTAATTTATAACATATGCTTGTTTTTTTAGCAGAAGTTTAAAACTAAAAATATTAATTGAATGGAAAGGGCACTAATTTTTATTTATTACAGTCCCAAATTTGAAAAAATAACAATATTTAGTATTTTCTAATTTTTTAAAACTATGCGATCTTCAAATTTTTCATTAATCTTATTTCTATCAGTCTCACTCTTAAACCCCGAAATTAAAATTTGCTGCTTGCAGGTAACGATTTATAATATATATTTTTTAATTACTTGAATTTAATTTAACATTTTCATACATTATTTAAATATGTATGAAATGTAATTTCCTTGATATTCATGGAACTTTTTCTTTGTTATGCCATACCGTTTCCCCCTTCTTCCAGTATATTCAGTGCACATTTGAAGTCATTCTGTTTAGTGTTTCCTTTTTTACAGCATTTTGAAAGTGAGACTTATAATCACCCTATACATATATATATTATACATATAGTTTTTCATATGAAATGATAGTTTTTCATAAGAAAAATCCCTGACGGCTTGGCCTACAGGCACAGGTAGATTTCGAAGACGCAGACCGTAGGGCGCCTGTTTATTGGGAATTGCAGAAGAAATGACCTTTTTGCCTGTGGCAGTTGGGACCGCCCATTTTGAAATCGAACTGTGTTTAAAGACAAAGCCGGCAGATTTTTTTTATTATTATTTTTTTCCTGTAAGGGTTGGTCCTATAAAAAACTTGTTAATATAAAAGGTGTAGATAATATTAAGTGGATTTATAATAAATTTAAGCGGATTTGATATCTTGTGAATTGACAAAGTTATGAATTTTTTTCTTCTTAAACCCCTATCGCCCCCCCCCCCTCCTTCCCCGTGGGCCCATTTTTAATATCATCAAAAATCTGTCATACATGAATTTTCGGCTTTTTCCCTAGAAGTAATAATAACTTTAAACAGATTCGATACGTATCATAATTAAGAAGTTATGGTGTTTTTTCTGTTTGCACAAAAAGTCCCCCCCCCCCCCCGACCCGATTTCGCTCATTAACGAACTTGACCGAGACTTTTATGCCCCTTGATTTTATGTATCAGTTTGGAAGAGATTTGTGCAGAATTATTGAAGTTATCGTGTCCATAAAAAACTGACATAGATAGATAAAGTTTTGAACTGGCGGTTGTTTTTAGTGTCTGGGAGTCATGATCGGGGTATATCTGCAAAAATTTTCCAGAAATTCCAACATAGGGGAAAATGTAATAGGTAGTATTTCTTACGAAATCTACCTAATATAACCGAACTCGGCCAGCAAGAATCTAAACTCAATCCGAAGCCGAAAAAGAAATAGAGCCAATCCGACCCGATGCAAGAGTCTGCGCACAATAGAAGGTCAATGTCCACCGTTTTTATGCTTGAATTTATATTTTTGTAACTATATTTACCGTTCTTATCAGTCGATTTACATAAAGGGTGTGGTAAACCTACAGGAAGAGTCATAAAATAAAAAGGTTACTCTTCAGGGAACAACTTTAACTGTTGAAGAAAATACGCCATGCATAGCACTGAAAACTGCTGTTACAAAAACATTTCTACGGCTAATTCAAATGAACGCCGTGAATAAGAAGAGCATCCCCCGTGGAGATACAAATGATGCACCGATATCATCGTCATTAGAATAACAAATCAAATGATAAGAGAACGGTCCTTCTCACGCCAATAATATAAAAGGATGGGAACGTGGGAAGGGATGCCCTACTTCAGATGCGCGAAGAAAGAGTGGGAGATGATCGGAAGAGGCATTGGGAGATTGATCTTCCGCATTCCCAATCACGTATCGGTTCATTGGTAATGAATGCAAGTCTACAACAAAAACACGATACCCTATCTCGAATCATAACAAAAGAAAACAAACTTAAAAAGGACTCTGAAGTGTTAAAGCTTAATTCGGAGAGATAAAGGAATTAATTAGTACATGCAGCTGAATATCTCCAGTTCGTTAACTGCGCTGCTCCTTAAAGCATTTCTATAAATATTGAAATTCAAAAAAACGATATCCTCCACGTACACACATATATAAATGGACGATCAGCAAATTTGGATTAGTTTGATTTTTAGCAAATCTACATATTTGAATACATCGCACACTTATTCGTAAAATCACAACTCAGGAAATGCATAAAAGCAACATTTTTTCTTTAGGAAAGAATTAGCAATTAATTTAAAACTTTAATATCAAGCGTTTTATGTAATTTATTTCCATATTGAACAAATTCAGAGCCATAACGAGCCAACGAAGTCAAAGAGGGCTTTGGAAATTTTTGGTGGAGCTAATTCTGAATGCTGTTCCCACGTCTGATAAAACATTGAATCTAAAATTTTTTTATCTTTGTTTTTGGGATTTTTTTACGTGTTTCTACATTTTGACAATTTTAAAGTGTGTTTGTAATCAAAAGTTTTAAAATTTTATTATTAAAATAGTATGATGGTTAGGGAAGGGGTGGGGTTACTATCATCCCCATCTGGTTACGGCCGTGGATATGTTACAACAGGTTATCTGATAACTGACAGGCAGCATTGTGTAATTCCAAATATAAAAAATGATAAAACTGCTCCAATTAGGTCATTTTTAAAAATATTTAAATGCTCTTTTTCTTTCTTTTAAGTTGTGCCACTTTACAAATAAGGGGCCTCCCATTAATTGCGTGACACTTCAAGAGGGAAAGGGGTCCACAAAGTGTGGCACAGTGTGAGGAGGGAGTTAACAGGTTATAACGTCACATCTAAAATATGAAAGCAATTAAGCAGGCATTATTTTCAAGTAGTATAATAAAGTTTATTAACAAGTATGCCTTTTTATTCAGGCAGAATTAGGTACCATTTCCCCCCTTTTTATTTGAATTTCAACATCTTGAAGCAGCGATACTCAAACCTTTTTTTTTTTTTTTTTTTCCCTTTTCGGACCATAAACACATGTTTGCATTACTGCTAATTTGACGCAGTCAGGTACATGATTCGTTATAAGTCTCCTCTATTGTTTGAAAAAAGATAAATGAGGGCGTGTCCTTTAAAAAAAAAATAACCAGTGTCCCCACCTTACAAAATAATCAGAATGAAATTATACTAAATTGGCAATAATAAGGACCACGAAATAAACCAGATATACTCGTTGGATTCAACCATGGGGCTTATAATGATAGTTCGTGTTCTCACAAATATTTTATACGGTAAAAAAAGAACAGCTCTTTTATCATTATTGTTATTATTTACTTTCTTTTTTAAAAAACAAATAATTTAGCTGGGTGAGCAAAAGGAATCCTACGGTATAATAAATATGTGTTCCAAGGCCAACAGAGCACACAACAATGCCTTCCTTACAAGGTTAAATGGGTGGATAAGCCTAAAAAAAAGACAAATAGGAGGAGTCATGCTAAAAGAACACAAAAATCCAGGCGCATCGGCGACGGTGTTAAACAAAAAAATAGCTGCAAGAAAAGCAAATAATCCTGTGCTAGCGTGAAGGTAAAGGTTTCAGGTAAGACAACACAGGATGCGCATACTTGAAATCGAATTCAGCTCTTCTTGTTGCTAGACGGTCCTGTTCGAAATCGAAAAAAGAAAAGCCTTAATTGTTCATTTTCAAGTACAAGAAGGAAGGGTAATTTAAAAGCGGGAGAAACGTGAGAATTTATTAAAAACAATAACTCCTACGTTGTTAAACGCCGATAAGAATGGGCGAGTTTAAAGTAGCAATTAGGGAGTAATTTTGCGAATATATATGAAAAACAGTCACGTATTTTGTATTATTTTAACAATTATTAACATAAGAAATAAATTGCCAAACACAAAGTATCTTGGCTTCAAAATATAAGAGAAGATGACAGAACTTCCCTAAAAGTTGAGGATTATCGAGTAATTAAATATCACTTAAGGATTATTTGCTATTTATTACACTAAGATACAAAACAAAAAATCGCACATAAATCTGCACAGTCATTTCTTTTTTTATTTGAAACCTGGCATTAGTCCCGCATTCTTAATCTAATACCTTTTAACATAATACATCAATTAATCATAACACTATAGTAATCTTTGTACTACTATTCTTATAACGTATCGTAATCTCTTGCAATTTATCGCAGATCCTGCTGCAGTAAAATCTGTAAAACATAACCTAAAATTGGATCTGACATTAAACGGAATAATTCTATGGTCCCGTGAAAAAAAAATATATATATAACGAAAAGTTGTATCTGCTACGAAGGAAAAGCTATCTATAACGGAACTTTTCCGTTAGCGATTCCGTTCATGCAAGTTTTACCATGTAATTCATATCATAGCATCGATTCACTACGGTGAAAAAAAGGACGAAACTACGTCAAAAATTTAGCATTTTAGTTGTAGACTGGCAGAAATAACATCATATTTTGTTTTAAGCAGTAAATATTTACTAAGGATGGATACACACAAAGGGATAATTCTCATGATGGATACACACAAAGGGATAATTCTCATATGCAGTGACCTTTTTATATTTAGACATATTTTGCATGACACTGCATTTGCCCAGTGCACAAAGCCATATTTTTCTAATGTAAAATGTCTGTCTTCCTGCGCTGCCACGATAAATTAAACTTGTGTTTAATTTATTTCGTTAAAATATTGAATTTTTCATTAAAATATTGTTTTTAATATTGTATTATTGATAAAAAGTGGATCAATGGCTTTTCTGGGCCTTTTATTAAAAAGTCCTTTGTTTTTCATAACGAAAACAAAATCCACTGTGAAAATGTTGCCATTGTAAAGTCAAAAATACACGCCACGATAAATTAAAATCATGTTTAATATTGAATTTTTCATTAAAATATTGATTTTAAACATGAAGTATTAAAGTAAAATAAATTCATAATCAAAATGTAACGCCCCTCCATTTCCTCCTCCTGTTAGTAAACAAGAACGAAAAATCATGCGTCAAGCATAGATTATGTAACACTTTCCAACGCTTCCAAAATAATTTTACAAATCATACCGTTTAGTAAGCTAAAAGATAACATCTAAGTAATCCGAATACTTTTATTCAGCCCTGTATAGGATCTATAGATTTGTATATATACTACATAGGATGTTAAATTTTAGTTCAGTTAGGAAACGCGTAGCACAGTTTAAAATTCTCCGTCTGGAGTTAAATAATACGGAAATGTGTTCGCGAACTTTTGTACTTCCCTGTATAGGATATACAGAATTTATACACACCACATAATAGACAAAAAGCGAGTTAAAATTAAAATCGCGATCAGTAACTTAAAACGCACTTCCAGGAATTATTGTTAACTTACAGTAGAGAATTCTTTTGTGTGTCCCTGTAAATGAACAATGACTGCTGTACACACACTATTCTGTAGTAAGCCTCTTGAAATACACCTTAGTGATATATATAAATTTCAATGCGTTTAAAATAGGGAAACATTATTTAAATAAACCGCAGACGATTTTTCTCCATAGACGTAATGTAACAGAATTCTTTTGACTGTCCCTGTAAAGTAACTATCAGTGCTATGCACACCCTATTCCATATTAAGCTTCTTCTAATGCACCTTAGTGATATATATAAATTTCAATGCGTTTAAAATAGTGAAACATTATTTAAATAAACCGTCAATGATTTTTCCCCATAGACCGCAATGTAACGGAATTCTTTTGAGTGTCCCTGTAAAAAAACTATAAGTGCTACACACTTCCGTTGCAATAGGGAACATGCTATAGATAACGACTATAACATATAAAAATTGCAGAGCAATCCGAGCATATTTACGGGAGTTAGAGCACGGACAGACGGCAGACGGCAGACGGCCAGACGGCCAGACGGCCAGACGGCAGACGGCCATACGGCCAGACCAACCGAAGTCATAAACACTTTTCAACTAGGTTGGAAAGTGTTAAAAACCAGAGAATTTATGAGTTGAGGAGGAGGAAAGTTACAAGGTAAGTTAAGGTAACAAACCGCAGATGAAATCAGAGTACGAACGTGCCGACACATAAAAGTTAATAAAAAGTCTGACTCATCGAAAAGTATTTCTGTTATGGGGCAACTATTTGAATGCATTCTACGATATAGCAGAAATTGACAATCAAACGCCCACATACTTTTTGGATATTTTCTATCACCTCGAAGTCAGGTAGGTGTTATGTGATGCATATTAATAAAATTATCGTAAATCGTTTCAATAAATTTCGTACACAAGATACAAAATCAATATTAAAATGGGGAGGGGACGTAATCGACAGCCATTTCAAAGATTCCTAGAAGCAGTGTTGCTAAATCTGGCGGGTTTTTATTCAGAATTTCTGAATTCTCGCCAGAAATTTTGAATGGTTTTCGCGAATAAAAGAAAAGAAAATTACTACTCAAACTTTTTTTGGTATGAATACGGAATTTCTGAATAAAAAATCCGCCGGATATAGTATCAATGCCTAGAAGCTTCTTCTTTAGATCCACGGGGAAATATATATATATATCTATATATATATACAATATATATATTAGTAAATTATTCTACTGATTTAGAATTAATGGAAAACCTATTATCTAATAATGCTATTAACTTTTTAGACCTAAAACGTATACTACACGATAACAATACTATTACAGACATATCAGGGTTCATACTCATTTCCCCCCAAAAAAATCCCCTGATATATTTTCCAGGATAAATAATTTTCCCATGTTGACAGTTAACGACATTTTTTAAAACTTAGTAAGTACCACCCCTCCCCCCCCCCCAAAAAAAAAATAAATAAAATAAATAAAATAAAATAAATAAACAAAACTCATTCTGAAGCACAAACTACTGATTTGTTAAAGAATTTTTTGCAAAATTTACAAATTGTTGAACAGATACATGCTTTTAGCATCAGGTTTTATCCACTTTGTCCAATCAGAATGAAATTCTTTATTACATCAGACACAGTTAAATACAGATTGCTTTGACATATTTTAATACAAATAATAAATATTCAATAAATTAAGCTAATAGATATTCTTGCATTATGACATCACAAAGCAAGCGAATACCTGCGAGTGCCCTCATTTCCCAGAGTAGCCGATCATTTTGCCAAATTTTCCCAGGTTTTTGGTATTTTTTGGAAAATTCCCTGAGATTCCCCTGATTTTTAAGACACAAAATTTATCCCCTGATTTTCCCCTGATTCCCAGGTTTCCCCTGATGAGTATGAACACTGCATATATGAGAAACGTAAAGACTTTAAATTCAAAGTTAATACATTTTCCAATTTTAAGTCATGTCTTCACATTTCTTTTTACCGTAATGTAGTCTTCTTAATCCTACCTTCAGAATAAAACGACTATGCACTTCTTATCTTATAAATAAAAATATGAAACAACTTATTTATGATGCATTACAACATGGTTTTCCAAAAAAAAAAAATCATATATTCTTTGATATATTAGTTAATCCATGATTGAATCTACAGGACGGATGGGTGAGTAGATGTTACAGTATGGAGGAGGGAGGTGTTGTATTGAAAAAAAATAAAATGATTAACTCATTGCAAAATAAAAAATTACAAAAATAAAAATATATTAAATAAAAATAATAAAATGAAAAAATAAAGTAGATGTTAGTGTATGGAGGTGTTGTATAGATAATTAAAATGCAATAAATAATTACAAAAAAAAATGATGATGAAGAGAGAGAGTGGGTTATTAGTTTATTTTGTATCCTTTCACTACATGTTATTCTTTTGATGATTCTGTTCACTTCATTTTGTAACAAAATTCGTTCATAGCATTTACTTCATGTTGTATTTCATTTAATTAACTTTGATTTGTTTGGGGCAATGTCACTTTAATCACTTCATAAATCACACTTTATTATATCTAAATTTGTTTTTTTAATTATTTTCTCCTAATTCATAAATATTCTTACAAAATACTTCCTTTCAATATATAATAGTAATGATTTTATATCATCTTATAGGCAGTTTTAATTTAACCTACACAGAATTTTATTTTACTTCTTTGATTTAAGTGGCACAATGTCATATCTAAAGAACTTCATTAATCATATTTCCTTAATGACTATCTTTGTCCTTTTTAAATATTTACTTCACTCCTTTATTTTTTATTATTATTTGCTTATAGAAATAATACTATTATGCACTGTCAATGTATTAATTCATTTTTTATTTTATTTAATTAATTTTTTACATATTTCCAATTTAATACGTTTTCACATTCCTCTTTAACTTTTCATTCATTATTTACATTAAATTTTCTTAATTTATTATTTTCTCATTAATCACTTTCTTTAAATTTTAAAATTCCACTCTCTATAACTAATTTACGATATAGTTTCTTACATTGACACCAGATGGCATGTCCATATTTGTATCTAAATTTATTATTCACCTGACTTGAATATTCTTTTTTGAACAGCCAATAGAGCATTGTTCCTTAATGTTATTTAATTCTACTTTTATCACTTGTATTAACACTAGAACTGCCGGAAATTTTACTCAAGTTTTTTAAAACTGTTTCACACCAGAAATTTTATTTAAAACTACTTAACTTATTCATTTAACGTATTTCTGTGAGTTTTATATTTAATTTATTTTAAAAAGAAATTTCTGGTTCGAATCAAAATATATGCATTTGGTAACCGTCAAAATGACGGCTCATGGTAGTTCTAGTGTTAAATTCATTTTGTCAAGGATTAAATATTTTAGATTCATTCACTTCTCTTGTAATTCATATCTAATGAATTAGTAACTACACTGCTCAAAACAATTAAAGGATATTGCAGTTTTAGGTGGATTTTGTATCTGGGAAACTTTTTAGCTGATTGATACATGGTCGACAGACATAGTAGGTTATATGAGAATAAATTACACATGTTTGGCAGAAAAAAATGCATTTTATTGCGCATTTGTGTACAAAAGGAAAAAAACACAATTTGTGCATATGAGAAAAAAAGAATAAGAAAAGGTGTTTTCTTCAAAGAAAATCATTTTCAGTAGGGGTATGGTTTCCACGGGCGGCCAGCAACGTTGAACACCTTTGAGGCATGGACTCAATGAGGCTATTAATGACGAGTTGGGGTATTCTGCCCCACTCTTCCAGAAGAGCTCTTTCCAGTTCTTGGAGAGTTTGTGGTGGTTGTTGGCGGCCAGAAACTCGTCTTCCTAGAGCGTCCCAAACGTGCTCGATTGGATTCATGTCTGGAGAACACGCTGGCCATTTCATTCGAACGATTCCTTCCTCGAAAAGGAAATCCTCCACCAGGTTTGCTGTACGATGTGGCCTGCAGTTATCGTCCATTAAAATGAAGTTATCTCCGATTGCTGCAGCGTAAGGGACTACAATAGGTCTGAGGATCTCATCCCTATATCGGCGACCAGTCAGAGCTCCATCTCGAATGATGTAGAGGTCAGTGCGCCCGTCAATGGAGATGCCACCATACACCAATACTCCTCCACCGCCAAATCTGACACTTTCGTGCACGAACGCAGGATTATTCCTACTGCCACGGTCCCTCCAGATGAAAATACGCCTATTATCCGGATACACAGAAAAACGGGACTCGTCAGAAAACAGAATATTGCTCCATTCATTTCTCCTCCAGTTGACATGCTCGGTTGCCCACTCCCTGCGGTCGCGACGATGCCTTGATGTTAATCTAACACATACCATCGGTCGGCGAGCATACAGACCTACAGCATGGAGCCGGTTTCGGACAGTCTGAGTTGAAATCGTGGTGCCTGTAGCCGAGCGAAGGTGTTGTTGGAGAAGAGTAGCGTTCATGTTTCGGTGTCTCCGAGCTGTTAACGCTAAATACCTATCTTCATTGGGCGTTGTTGCCCGTCTACGACCTTGCCCTGGTCTTCGGCCTGCACATCCACTCTCCAAAAAACGGTTCCAGATCCTGGAAATGACACTCTGTGACACTCCAATGGCTTGCGCTACTTCGGCTTGAGTTTGGCCCCCTTCTAACCTACCAACAATTCTCCAAGCTTCTGAATCTGTCAAATGACTTCGCTGAGACATCGTACTCATCGAAACAAAGCAATCACTGAATGCCGATCATCCTTGTCTTCATTCTCTTTTATCCAGTTGAAAGTCAAATATCATTCGCTGCCGCTGAAGCGACGTTTTTGACGTCGAACTCAAAATTTGCATACTCCACAGTTTGAAAACCAGAAAAATTTGCATTTGTGATTCTCTTCTTCTATTTTCGGCAAAAAAAATTTCGTTTATATCTTTATTTTATATAAAACTTCAAATATCCTTTAATTGTTTTGAGTAGTGTATTTTTTGCTAACAGGTGAAGATATGTTGATCCGTGGCGTTTTTGTTTTAACCTCGTTTCTTCCTGGTTAATTATGGGGAAATTATCCTCACTTTTTTTAAACATATTTTTCATCTCTATTGCCTTAATTCTGGTTTTTTAATGTATGATAGCCTAAATTTTGTACAATTTTAATTTAATAGCTCGTACAAATTATTTCACCTATTTCACCTTTTTTCTTTATTTGTTAATTTATGGATACATTTCAGAACAGATTTGAGTTTCATTCTTCAGGTTTTTATTTTTATTTTCATTTTTCCCCTCCAATCTGTTTTATATTCTCTTTGTTTTATTATTTTTCCCCCCTCTACATATTTCTGGATATTATTCAAATAGTGTTCATTTTTCATATTTAATATATTTTTCCCCCAATTGTTGTATGATGCTTCTGTGACGTTATTTAATGGATATATATATATATATATATATATAGAGAGAGAGAGAGAGAGAGAGATGTATGTATGTAAGTATGTATATATATATATTACAGTCTTTTGGCTGCAGAAATGAGAAAAAAAAATATATATGCATATTTTTCAGCAACAATTATTATTCTTCTGATACGAACAATAACGCACTTTGTGAATAAAAATGCGTTCATTTTCTTTAGAATGTGTAGCTTTACTGCTGATCACTTTTAATAAAGATCATCTCTTGATGACATTATGCAGAACGTTAAAACTATACTCAAATACAAACTCGCTATTTTCTGTCACATTTACTAAATCATTCATAAAACTGCAAATATTCAGATGCTAAGTAATCGAATAACGTTTTTATTTACAAGTAAAAGATAAAAAAAAAGAACCTTTCAGGACATTCCGTCAAAGTTTACGCTTTTGACCGGTTTTCCAGACATGACAATCACAGAAAAATTAGCAGTTGACTATATTAAAAGATGAAGCAATTTCTAGGAAAATATAGAATATATTGGTCCATCCTTTAATACATGAAATTTTAATAATATAAATAGTTTGTCCGCCTGTCTCTCACTAGTTCGTGTTGCGTTGTGATGAAGATGCCCACCGCTAAGAAATTTGGTGAGAAGTTACTATAGAGAGCGGACGGGGAAGGAAAGGTTGATTGGTTGATTTTATGACGGCCAATTATTTACACGAGGGATATAGGCCCTGGGGGAGTGCCCTCCGTGGGGGTCTTTCTAAGGGATCCTAACTCGCATTTACGGCAAGGTTCGAAGAAAATCATTGAAAACTCCGAACGGTTAGGTCGACGAGCGCGACAAGAGTTTGAACCCAGCACTTCCCGTCTACCAGCTTTGAGAACAGAACCTCTCAGCCACTGGTGGGAACGTCTATTTAAAATTATCGTTAAATCGGGGAAAACTATCGTTAAGACGAGGATCATTTATAACACAGAAATAAATATAGGCGAATCCGGATCATTAATATTTATCGTTAAAATAAGCAAATCGTTAAATCGAGTTTACACTGTACGTTGTTACATTAAATCCTAAAATATTTATAAATAAAAATTAATAATTTCAACAAGAACATAACTTTCCAATAAGGCACGATCACGATGTAATTGAATCAATCAGCGAAATAAATACTTCACAACTTTGCAAACTATTTTTAGTCGAAGAACGATCGTAATTTTTTCTCTCTATCGTTAAATCGAGGGAAATTAATTATCGTTAAATTATATCATTTATTTTTTTATCATTATTAAATTATTATAGTTAATTATCGTTAAATCGAGGAAAATTATCGTTAACACGGGGATTATTTATAACACAGAAATAAATATTGGTGAATCGAGACATTAAAATTTATCGTTAAAATAAAGATATCGTTAAATCGAGTTTCAATGTACGTTGTTACATTAAATTCTAAAATATTTTATAAATAAAAAATAATAATTTTAACAAAACATAACTTTCCAATAAGGCACGATCACGATGTAATTGAGTCAGCGCAATAAGTACTTCGCAACTTTACAAACTATTTTTAGTCGAAGAACGATCGTAATTTTTTTTATCTCAATTTAAAATTATCGTTAAATCGAGGAAAATTATCGTTAACACGAGGATTATTTATAAACACAGAAATAAATATAGGCGAATCAGGATCATTAATATTTACCGTTAAAATAAGGAAATCGTTAAATCGCGATGTTACATACACTGTATGTTGTTACATTAAATCCTAAAATATTTTATGAATAAAAATTAATAATTTTAACAAGAACATAACTTTCCAATAACGCACGATCACGATGTAATTGAGTCAATCAGCGCAATAAATGCTTTACAACTTTGCAAACTATTTTTAGTCGAAGAACGATCATAATTTTTCTTTCTTTGTATTTAAAATTATTGTTAAATTGGGGGGAAAATATCGTTAAAACGAGGATCATTTATAACACAGAAATAAATATAGGCGAATCCGGATCATTAATATTTATCGTTAAAAAAGTAAATCGTTAAATCGAGTTTACACTGTACGTTGTTACACTAAATCCTAAAATATTTATAAATAAAAATTAATAATTTTAACACGAACATAACTTTCCAATAAGGCACGATCACGATGTAATTGAGTCAATCAGCGCAATAAGTACTTCACAACTTTGCAAACTATTTTTAGTCAAAGAACGATCGTAATTTTTTTCTCTCTCTCTCCTATCTCGCGTGTTCTGCCGTTAGTCTTGGAGAAGAGTAAAAAAAAAAACAGTTACGTACCTATATATATAACTAATAGTGAACATAAAAGGTTATCTTACGTGACTTGAGTTTAATGTGTAAAGAGCTGACACAAATAACGTCTTTTCTTCAATGACACGGTCATGTCTTTTTATTTTTTTCTATTTGAAGGGCAGGTCTCAAATCAATTACTGAACATCGAAAAACAATAAAGAGTAATCTTTGTTTCAGACTGGACTATCTTCTGAACTTGACATTATGACATTCGGTATTGTCACAGGAACGGTATTGTTGATTTAAAACGGAAGAACTGGGACAACATGGAAGATTAAAAAAGGAAGAAAAGATGTAGAGATTCTTAATTTCTCCTATAAATTTAAAGAACAATTACTTTTTATTACTATATCCTTAATGATTTCTATTTTCTACTAGACATTCTGACACTCGGTATTGTCGCAGGAATGGTATTGTTGATTAAAAAAAACTGGACAACACGGGAGATTAAAAAAGTAAAAAAAAAGTATGTAGAAATGCTACGTTTCTCCGGTAAATTTAAAAGACAATTACTTTTTATTACTATATCCTTAATGATTTCTATTTTCCTATTTGACTTTCTGACACTCGGTATTGTCGCAGGAATAGTATTGTTGATTAAAAAAGAACTGGAGACAACACGGAAGATTAAAAAAGGAAAAAAAAATGAATAGGTAGAAATGCTACGTTTCTCCGGTAAATTTAAAGAACAATTACTTTTTATTACTATAATAATTAATTATTCCTATTTTCTACTTGTTCTGACACTCAGTATTGTCGCAGGAATGATATTGTTGATTTAAAAAGAACTGGACAACACAGAATATTAAAATAAGTAGAAATTCTACGTTTCTCCGGTAAATTTACAAGACAATTACTTTTTATTACTATATCCTTAATGATTTCTATTTTCTACTTGACATTCTGACACTCTGTATTGTCGCAGGAATGGTACTGTTGATTTAAAAAGAACTGGACAACACGGAATATTAAAATAAGTAGAAATTCTACGTTTCTCCGGTAAATTTACAAGACAATTACTTTTTATTACTATATCCTTAATGATTTCTATTTTCTACTTGACATTCTGACACTCTGTATTGTCGCAGGAATGGTACTGTTGATTTAAAAAGAACTGGACAACACGGAATATTAAAATAAGTAGAAATTCTACGTTTCTCCGGTAAATTTACAAGACAATTACTTTTTATTACTATATCCTTAATGATTTCTATTTTCTACTTCACTTCCTGACACTCGGTATTGTCGCAGGAATGGGATTGTTGATTAAAAAAGAACTGGACAACACGGAAAATTAATAAAGGAAAAAAAAACAATTATGCAGAAATTCTACATTTCTCCGGTAAATTTAAAGGACAATTACTTTTTATTACTATATCCTTAATGATTTCTACTTTCTACTTGACATTCTGACACTCAGTATTGTTGCAGGAATGGTATTGTTGATTTAAAAAGAAGAACTGGGACAACATGAAAGATTAAAAAAGGAAAAAAAAAATGTAGAAATTCTACATTTCTCCGGTAAATTTAAAGGACAATTACTTTTTATTACTATATCCTTAAGGATTTCTACTTTCTACTTGACATTCTGACACTCAGTATTGTTGCAGGAATGGTATTGTTGATTTAAAAAGAAGAACTGGGACAACATGAAAGATTAAAAAAGGAAAAAAAAAATGTAGAAATTCTACATTTCTCCGGTAAATTTAAAGGACAATTACTTTTTATTACTATATCCTTAAGGATTTCTACTTTCTACTTGACATTCTGACACTCAGTATTGTTGCAGGAATGGTATTGTTGATTTAAAAAGAAGAACTGGGACAACATGAAAGATTAAAAAAGGAAAAAAAAAAATGTAGAAATTCTACATTTCTCCGGTAAATTTAAAGGACAATTACTTTTTATTACTATATCCTTAAGGATTTCTACTTTCTACTTGACATTCTGACACTCAGTATTGTTGCAGGAATGGTATTGTTGATTTAAAAAGAAGAACTGGGACAACATGAAAGATTAAAAAAGGAAAAAAAAAATGTAGAAATTCTACATTTCTCCGGTAAATTTAAAGGACAATTACTTTTTATTACTATATCCTTAAGGATTTCTACTTTCTACTTGACATTCTGACACTCAGTATTGTTGCAGGAATGGTATTGTTGATTTAAAAAGAAGAACTGGGACAACATGAAAGATTAAAAAAGGAAAAAAAAAATGTAGAAATTCTACATTTCTCCGGTAAATTTAAAGGACAATTACTTTTTATTACTATATCCTTAATGATTTCTATTTTCTACTTGACATTCTGACACTCGGTATTGTCGCAGGAATGGTATTGTTGATTTAAAAAGAACTGGACAACACGGAAGATTAAAAAAAGAAAAAAAGAATACGTAGAAATTCTGCGTTTCTCCGGTAAATTTAAAGGACAATTACTTTTTATTACTATATCCTTAATGATTTCTATTTTCTATAAACTTTTTTATAGCTTCTATTTTTATTTCTATATTTTTTTCTTCGTCAATTTATGTTAAGGTCTAACGGAATCTGAAGTTTCATGAAATTATTTGCATTAGTTCTTGAGCCATAGCTATCATGAAAATCGTGCAAAATGCAGCATAGCAGCGTAACCTGTACCGCGAATTACACCAAAAACTAATCAGCATCAATTTATATCAGGGACTAACTGAATATAAAGTTTTATTAAATTCCGTGCATTAGTTCTTGAAATAAAGCGCCCACAAAATTTTTGTCACAGACAGAGAGACAGAGTCGCAGACAGACGTTTTCTAAAAACAGTCAAATCGTGTTCAGGACAATCTAAAACGTATAAATCCGCAGAAAACCGAAAGTCGGATTTTTTTCACGAATCCAATACTTTATTCTTGTAAAGATAGAAGAAAGTAAAAATAAACAAATAAATAAAAATCGGAGCGCTTGTTAGAAAATTACCTATATTAGGTAGATATATTTTGTAAATCGTACAATTATTCCCAAAGCAACACAACTCAAAAATTGTGATTCTTGAGATAATAGTACGATGAAAGAATCGCAGAAATACCTTTAAACCTGTTTGTTAAAAGCATGTTTAAGTATCTTCGAAAATGGCTGAATTTCAGCGGTTTTATCATTTTAAGAGTTTGGTGTTACGCAAACCTTCTGTTAAATCGTCAGATTGTAACGTAATCTTCGATTGTAACTTAAGCTCATATGAAAATAAATAGATAAAGTTAACCTAGATAGAAAGTTTTGAATTAATTTATTGAATAACAAATCAGTTTTCATGCTTGAAAACGTTTTATCGTCTTTACAACACATATAAATGCATACGAATACATTAATTAACATTAAAGAAGACGTTTTAAATTAATCATGTATTGCTCCCATTTATCAAGGTATACATGTATACACATTATCAAAATTCGCTTACTTATGCTGTCACAGAGGAAAAAGAAGAAAATTCAAACATACATTAACATTTAATGTTTAATTTGAGCTATGCATTATATAAAGAAGACTATATTAAATATTTCTAGCATTAAAAATTAAAAAAATCAATAAAAATTTTTGAGATATAAATCAGTATAAATGGATTAGTGTCAAATCTGTTACCAAATGTGAAGTCCGTTACCACACATTTTTTAAATGTATTTTAATATTAATATCATTTTTTCACCATTCTATTGTTATTTTTCTTTCAACTAAGAAATAGAGATATAATTTTCTTAAAATTCAATAATTTACATAAATATATATTGTTAATATTAGAAAAAGTTTTGTATAAAATTCTATGTGGTCAAAATTTGTGATTATAAATGTCTCTCATTTCAATTTAATTTAAGCATTATTGTTAAATATCATGTTCTGATATTTAGTAACATAAGTCACTTCAAAGTAAGTTGATTTTTGAAACTTTAAAAAAATTTAAAGGCGACTATTTTGAATAGTAACAGACTTGATGCTTGGTAACGGATTTGACACTAATCCATTTATACTGATTTATATCTCAACAATTTTTATTGATTTTTTAAATTTTTTAATGCTAGAAATATTTAATATAATCTTTATATAATGCAGAGCTCAAATTAAACATTAAATATTAATGCATGTATGTTTCAATTTTCTTCTTTTTCCTCTGGGACAGCATATGTAAGCGAATTTTGAAAATGGCCCACATCCAAATAATAACCTTTCATGTAAATATTTTGGTATTTATGTACGCACTTGAAAATTTCAAGAAACTAATAAATAAATAATAATAACAAATGTCATTATTTACAGAACACAGTAACAAAAAATGTTGTCGTTACTTATAAAGAACAAAATAGACATCGTTACTGAAACGAGAAAATATAGCAATTTATTTTTTTTAACAATATATCGCAATTTAGTATACGAAGCTCACAGAAAACGAACAAGCTGAAAACACGTTATTTAAAAGAATTGATTCCAAGGTAAGAGATTAAGCACCGAACTATGGCAATTCTTCCAATACCCCAATGACACAATTACGTCAATATTATTTCTCGATCTGGAAGCCATGGGGCAACTTTTTAAGAAACAATAAAGTGGCCTACCTGTCCTTAATTGGGCTCGCAAAATTTTCGATGTAACTCGAGATGTAACATTGTCTTTCGAGCGGTATTGTTGAATGCAACAAAGAGCTGAAACAGATATCCCCAAATAATAGGCAGAGGTAGAACATTTTATCGATCAATTGCACCCGGAAGGAAACAATATACGATTTTAAAAGGACATTTCCGATGCCACACCAATGTGTGAAAGTTTACTATAATATGCAGAAAAGATTTTTTTTCCCTTCAAATGAAAATGTTTGGAATTACAACCAAGAGAATCTAGTTAGAGTCCTGCAACGGGTCGGCGCTGTATTTTTTCGTTGCGGTTCAGGTTGGGTTGACTTCTACATTTTGGCTGCGGGTCGGGCTGACTCCCATTGTTGCGGGTTCGGGTTATGTCTTAACTCTTGCAGGTCAGGTTAGGGTTGACCTGATTTGTCAAAATACGTCTAAAATATTTTTTTCAGGCTAAAATTCTATGCACATTAAAACCTCCATAACGAACACTCCCAAAAAGTAGGCACCTCTTTTTAGCGAACGCTTTTTCAGTTCTTAACACTTATATATTTGTACGTTTTAACCTCTGAATAGTGGACACCTCCCAATCTACACACGTGTAACCGTGTGCATAGACTATCACAAATAATATACTTGCGTTTTTGTGCGGATTGATAATATATTTTATAATCCGAGAACAGAAAAAATGGTTCTTAATTGTTCTACAAACCGTAAAGAAAGAATAACCTATGATCACTTTTCTTACAAACATTTTACATATTTCTTAAGCAGTAAATTGAATTTATACTCATTAATATTCAAATACGTATTTATTTTCATCTGGAACTAGTTCTGTTCAATCTTTTGTGAAAATCCATAAAACCCGACTTGCAAACAAATCTAAATCTGACCCGTAAGAATAAGTTCTACAGTGAAAGAAAATTAGTCAGCCCGTCCCGAAAAAAGAAAATTGGAGACTTTTACCCGATGCAGTACCCTGTTCAACGAACTCGAGGTATCCGCTATTCAGAGATTTTACTATATTTGAATATTAAAGAATATAGATACGTATATCTATTTATTATATAAAAAATAAAAAATGGTATTAGACATATAACTGTAGATTACTTTTTATAATTGCATTAAAACCTCATTTTCTTTCCATTCGTCGAAACGTACGTTTTACTCAAACTGCAGAGTTTTAAACCAAATATTTAATAAATTTATATTGTCACGGTCTCTTCGTTTTTCGTTGAGGGGTTTATAACAAAAATACACGCTGGCTCTCTCGAAATCATTACACTTTTATTCTACGAATGTTCCATAATTAATGTCAGCTAACAGAGGCATTTTTCACGACCACAAAATCAGGAAATTTACGTGATGCATTCAGCTGAATATGTCACAGACACGCAACACAGCTTCTGATATTGCTGGCAATAACCCCCAACTCCAGTGACTTGACCGGCGAGCTAAACCTTCGCGATATTTATTTTCGGTTTATTCTTAGTTTCCTAACCAGTGTTGCCAATTGAGTGGACTTATTATTATTATTCAGAAATCTATCACTATTTTCGAATAACAATATCAGTCTTATTTAATGACAGATTAAATATGGTGAATATTACTAAACTATTCGCAAATAGTGGTAGATTTTTTAATAAAAAAAATAAAAAAATCAGCTCAATGGACCATTAATTTCCTTTGGGTTCGAGGCTATAAAAAAATCAGCTATTTGGGAAAACATTGAAAAATCTCTCCATTTGAAAGCATTATGTTCTTGAAGAATTCACTTATTTTTAGCACTTTCCAACCTAGTTGAAAAGTGCTTATGACTTCGGTTTGTCTGGCCGTCTGTCCGTGCTCTAACTCCCGTAAATATGCTCGGATTGCTCTGCAATTTTTATATGTTATTGTCGTTATCTATGGCACGTTCCCTATTTCAACTGAAGTGTGTAGCACTTATAGTTTTCTTACAGGGACACTCAAAAGAATTCCGTTACATTGCGGTCTATGGGGAAAAATCATTTGCGGTTTATTTTAAAAATGTTTCACTATTGTAAACGCATTGAAATTTATATAGATCACTAAGATGCATTAGAAGAAGCTTAATATGGAATAGTAGGTGTATAGCACTTAGAGTTACTTTACAGGGACAGTCAAAATAATTCCGTTACATTACGTCTATGGAGAAAAATCGTCTGCGGCTTATTTAAATAATGTTCCACTATTTTAAACGCATTGAAGTTTATATATATTACTAAGGTGCATTACAAGAGGCTTACTACAGAATAGTGTGTGTATAGCAGTCATCGTTCATTTACAGGGACACACAAAAGAATTCTCTACTGTCTGTTAACAATAATTCCTGGAAGTGCGTTTTAAGTTACTAAACGCGATTTTAATCTTAACTAGCTTTTTGTCTATTACGTGGTGTGTATAAATTCTGTAGATCCTATACAGGGCAGCACAAAAGTTCGCGAACACATTTCCGTTTATTGACAGAAACTCCAGAAGGAGAATTTAAACGGTGCTACGCGTTTCCTAACTAAACTAAAATTTAGCATCCTATGTATATATACAAATCTATAGATCCTATACAGGGCTACATAAAAGTATTCGGATATTTTTCCGAATATTGTATATATTGAAAATTCCTGAAATTACGTTTTTAAATATGTTATGCGTTTTCCAAATTGTTTACTTAGATGTCATCTTTCAGCTTATTAAACGGTAATGATTTGTAAAATTATTTTAGAAGCGTTGGAAAGTGCTACATAATCTATGCTTGACGCATGATTTTTCGTTCTTGTTTTATTCTGAAACTGAGACGATAAAAATGTAAGCAATAGATCTGAATAATATAAGGAATATTCATTCATTTAATTTCAGATTAATTTTGCGTTAATTATCCAATTTATTAGAAATATAACGTTAAAATAAATTAGGATATATATAGCCAATGCCTATAAAAATAAGTGAAATTTCACGTGTTTAAGTCGAGGTTTGTTTATAAATTATGCCAATTAAAAGTACTTTAACTTAAATAGACTTTTACTTCACGATTTCAGTGTTAATTTTTCGTATTTAGAAATATTTTCATTTAAATTTTGCAAATCATACTTTTATCTAATTTACTGGTAACCAGTTATAGGAGCTTTTTACAAATGAAAAAACTATTTGAATAAAAATGAGTAGGGTGAAACCCCCCAGTTATTGACACCTAACCAGTAACTGACACTTGAGCAAATATTTACTCAAATAAACATTTTGTTGTAAAATTCTGGAAAGTAATGTCATCTAGTGGTAAATGAGACACTTATTTTTATTTTGGAGTCAATTTATTCACCACTAGAGGCCAAGAACGTATTCAATGAGGAAGAAACTTTTGAGAATACAAAAACTGCCATTTTGAAGCAACCATCTATTTCTAAAATTAAGGAAGTGTTTTTCTAATCTACTTATAATGCAACCATCCTAAACTTTTTTCTTAAAGTTATACTAGTAGAAATTAAATTAGAGATGCATATGATATATTAGGGCCATGATTTAGGGTTTATAGTTATTTAATTTAGCTGAATGAGGGGTGCCAGTGATTGGTTCATACAATTTCATTTCACCAGTCTCTGACACAGATGTTAGTTATTGGCTATATTAAAGAAACTTGAAATATATTATTGGAACTGTTTAAAAATGCATAATAATAAATTAAATTTATCTTGTAGTAAACACCATTAAAGTTTAAGTTATTTTACCAGTAATCTAACACCAGATGTCAGTTAATGGTTCATAAATGTCAGTTATTGGATATCTGCATTACTAATAATGCAGTACAGCTTACTCAATCCCACTTTCTATAATAAATATTAATGTACAGGGTGATTATAAAAAAACTATCCCGATATATGAGCCCATAACTGTCATACCGTTCACAGAAACTGAATGAAATTCTGGCCTAAAGTATTTTGAGGTATGCGCTCAAGAATCACGTGAAAAACAACAGTTAAATTCTAACAGTTACGGTTACAGTGACAAAATTTAGAAAATTTCAAATGGCAACACCTACTTTTTTTTTTTTTTTTTTTTTTTTTTTTTGGAATGTGATCTTTGTAGTGAAAAACCATAAAAAGCGTTGGAACGGTACCTGTAGCACGAAAATCGCCGGCGCTAGACAGACTAAGAAGAAAAGTGAAAACAACCAATAAAGGACAGAGAAGCAACAGAAAGTAAAACATTTTATTGTTCAGTGCTATCCACCATCTGCCGCATGTAAAGTGTCGTTGTGTGTAAAATGGAAAATGTATGAAACACAATAAAATGTTTTGTTTTCTGTTGCTTCTCTGTCCTCCTTATTGGTTGTTTTCACTTTTCTTCTTAGTCTGTCTAGCGCCGGCGATTTTCGTGCTACAGATACCATTCCAAAGCTTTTTACGGTTTTTCACTACGAAGATCACATTCCAATAAAAAAAAAGAGTAGGTGTTGCCATTTGAAATTTTCGAATTTTTGTCGCTGTAACCGTAACTGTTAGAATTTAACTGTTGTCTTTCATATGATTCTTGAGCGCATACCTCAAAATACTTTAAACCAAAGTTTCATTCAGTTTCTGTGAACGGTATGATAGTTAGGGACTCATATATCGGGATAGTTTTTTTTATAATCACCCTGTATTTTGTTTTTATAATAAAGAATAGTTTTTTTTTTAAAGCATTTTAATATTTTAAAATAAAATGTCAGTCACTAGCTGTGTCAGTTATTGGTGTTTCAAAATAGGGATGGTGTCTGTTACTGGAGCTTTTTACCCTATTTATGAAAAAAATTAATTTTTAATAATAAAATGTATAACTTTTCAAAATTTTGCCAAAAATATTTTTTTAATATATCTCTACTATCCTTTCAAAAACAAAGGTAAGTATAAAAAAGATTTAAAATTTTTTAAACAAGTTGGAAATTGTACGTCAAACGTGACAAACGAGGTGCGTTCGTACTGTAGATAGTTATATAAATATTCAGATCTTGATGATTTTTAATTCTGTGAAATGAATTATATCGTCTGCAGATTAATTTCTGTCATATCTCGGTCGCTTGACGATTAAACTTCGGAAGCTCCTATAACAAAAAAGCACCGATTTAAAAAAAAAAAAAAAAAAAAATCAAATTTCTTAATAAATATTTTTATTAATATCTCTTAAAGTTTTGATTCGATTTTAATAAAATTTGAAATGTCTCGACAAAATTCTGCAAAGATAATATATCTTAAATCTCAAACCATTCGGTTGGGTAGTTTTTGCGTTGTTATATGCGGACGGACGGACAGACAGACGGGCGGACCAAGCGACGACAATAGGTGCTACGTATTTATATAATTACGAACGCACCTAACAAGGAAGAATCCTTAAAGTGTCAGTTACTGGGGGGGGGGGGGGGGGGGGGCTTCACCCGATATGTATGTGGCGTTTTTACGAAGATGAGATACCACGAGATGTAATATTCCACGAGAAAATGGCAGTCTGTTAAAGATATAGAAAGTTGCAGTCGATATCAAGAATCATGGCGAAGAGGTGAGGCAATGAAAAGATTCCACAAGAGTTTCTTCAATGAAGACCAGCCAATTTCCAGACAAATAGTTTATTTAGAAAAAGAGCGATGCAGTAACAGTTCCCACAGGTATAAACTTATAGCCCTCAGGCTTCACACGATGGCTCACTACATTGTTGCCGAAACGTCAGTGAAGGCTTACTGTTGAGACCCGAAAAGTTTTTGGTTTCTGTCTGTCTGTTTGTTTGTTTGTCTGTCTGTCCGTTCCGCGATAACTGCCGCAAAAAAGGTCCGATTAGGTTGATTTTTGGTGGGTATGTTGGCGAGGTACCCGGAATTAGCTGTATAGTTTTTAGTTACATTTGGTTCATTCGTTCGAAAAATATAGAACATTTCTTTTTAGGTCATAATGCTTTCCTATGGGACTGCAGACGATTTTTAAATCTCATTTTTAACTGAAATGAAAATCGCATATTTGAATAACGGATTTCAATGTAAAATTATGGATGTTGATTTGCGATATGGAGGTTTTAAATATATCCAATAATTTTGAAAAATTGCCGATACATTTATTAGAATTGAGATATTAATTGTTTAAATGATTGGCAATTTTGTTGCATCTGTTCCGGAAATATAAAACTTTTATTTTCATGTTTTTTACAAATTTTAAAATGCATTTCTTTTCACTTTGCTCTATCAGTTGCCTAGCAACGATATTTCAAAGAAGATAAAAATAATAAAAGTAACTCGCATTATTTTCTTCCAATAATTTAATAGCAAAATAAATTAGTTTTGTATTCTATTGACATAAATGAAGAATTTATTTTAATACAAGTTTATTTTTTAATCTAAAAAGTTGCATGAATAAGAAGTTCTTAAGAATTTCAGAATATCATTGCATAAACCGTGTTTAATTTAACGTTTCTAATTTCTGAAACCTCCGAAGAATTGTATATGCCTGTAAATATGTATGCAATAGAAAAAAATTAAATTGCGGATTGTAAGATGCTAAATAATATGAAAAGTGAGATTAAAAACAGTGACTTGAGCTGACGTTGAGGCTCCTGATCTGCAGATTTACTAGTTTAATAGATGTTAAAGAGCTGTATGAAAATTCTACGAGACTACAACACCAGATACCCATTTGTTTACACTTCCAAACATGTCAAAAATCTTGCCCTCCAAAGCATGCTAGCGAGTTTTGTTCACTGAGCGTAGACATACAGAAATACGACGTCACGTGCGCACAAACGAATGAGTGAGAGGCGAGCTGCAACCCAGCGAATGAGGCGAGAGGGAGAAGTTCTAACACGAAAGAGTTCCTCTCCTGGCCGCGTATTAATTTTGAAGTGACAAAACCCCAGCGCGCGAAACCGAGCATTGAATAATAATAATAAGAAGAAGAAGAAGAAAATGGCTTTTAAAAACATTCGAAACGAGAAAGCGTCTCTCGGAATTTTATAGATTGGGGAGCTGATAAAAGTTACGAATGAACTTAAAATTTTAGATTAAGATTTGGAATAAGATAATTATTAATATACGGGTATTTACTTTTTAAAAGGACATTAAATAGGAATAAAAATTATTAAGAATTAAGGAAATACTGACTATGTCAGAAATTAGATTAATTTAAAGGACTAATGCGAAATAAATGTGAAGGATTTACGAAGGAAATAAATTTTTATATAACATGTATATATTAATTTTTCTACATAAAAGATAAAATTTATATTAGAAGTATAATTAAAAAGACTATATAAATTAAAATATCTATTAATTTTATTTCATTTCAGGGTTAATAACGTCGGGTTCGGGTTGGAGTTGCCATCAAATAGTGCAGGTCTCTGCCCAACTTCGAATTTCAATAATTGGGAAGACATCGGCCGCTTCCAGAAAGACTAACATCATGATCTCGGATTGACCATCCAGACATTAGATTTACTTCTCCAAATAACAATTTCGGTTCACAATGGCGGAACGAATGGAATCACTCGTGAACACGTGCGGGAGATTAGATTTCGACAGTGAAAATTAATGATGTTGGACGAAACAGGAGAGAGGAAATAAATGGATGACAGTTCGTAAAGATGCTAGATATTGAGAAAGCTTATAAAATCGTGGTAATTCCTCTAGCAAAAAAATTCTTTCGAATATTCAAGGAAATATTGTAAAAAAAAGAATAGCTAAAATTATCATTCAGAGAACAGCTTCAAAATAAATGAAGGGCTCGGGAGTAAAACAAGGTAACTAATATAGTAAAAGTTTCGACATATGAAAGTTTTTAAAAAGTACAAAGAAAACGATTATAATTGCTATGCATCCTCTAAAACATCTCTAATCCTTTCGGTACCCTTTATTTATTTATTTTTTTAGCTACTTTACATATCACAAAATGAAATTGATAAACAAAATTATTTTGACCGAAAAAATAAACAAGTGGGTAAGTGTGATCGAAGGTCGCACAAAGGGTTTCGTTCAATATTTCTTTTAGAACATTTCATCCTTTAAATAATAAATACAAATCATTATTTTATAATTATTAAATTCTTATCATTTATCAATACACTTTATTAATAAGAACACAGATGGCAGCATCGTTAAATTTAATAATAAAATAACAAATGTTTTTTAGACAGTTGTAATAGCATATTTAATTACATGACTTAATTTTAGATTAAAAAAAAAACGAAAGTTGTTTTAATTAAATCTAGATCGAATCCGATCGATTATTATAGGAGCTAATGCGATTTGTGAAAAAATCGGAAATTTCAACTTCCGTCGTCGAGAATAGAACCTGGAACCTTTGGGTTAGGAGGAAAACGCGCTACCACTGAACCATACAATCTACACGAAAAAGACTGAAATTAAAGTTCTGTTTTAAAATCTAAATCGTGAAAATGGTCGGACGTCATTAAATTAATTCATTTAATTTAAATAATACGATTTTTTCAAAATTTTTGATTTTTCGTGTGACAGGAGGTATTTAGCTATACGTATGCAAAATTTCAAGTCTCTAACTTATACATTTTTTGAGAACGACCTTTGTGAGAGACAGACAGAAAAGAGTGAGACAAATAGGGTTTCGTCAGATGATTGAAACCCTAAAAATAGGACAAGTGCGAGTAGCATTCCGTAAAATTATGTCACTTTATTGTAAATACCTTAGTTTTCTTGACAAATATACAAAAAATCAGTAATTTATAATTCTATGTCGATTTATTGCGTGACAAACTCATGAATTTCTATAATCGGGAATACCAATCACGTAATATCTCGGCACAGAATTATAAATTAACGATTTGCGGATTTTTGTCTTTTTGTCAAGAAGACAAATCTTCTAAGCTTGTTTCAATGGTACACTTATATATAGTTAATGTAGCATAGAGGAATACATGCATAACTTCATGACCAGTCAGATCTTATCAGCAAAGTAAATCATTCAAGCTCAACTCCAAAATTGGAGGAACAACTCAATTGTTTGTTTTCATCATTTGGTCACTTTAGTAAAAAACATGCAAGATATAGTATATATCATTTAAGAGCTTAAACAAACTTTATTAAACACTAAGAACTATAAAATATTTTTAACTTAATAGTATAGTTTTTAGATTAGCTGCGACAATCGCTTTAAGCTGAAATTCACTATTGAATTGTTGTGCACACAGCACTTTGTCGTAAGATTTTCGAGAATTTCGTCTGAAATCGAAGAATCCGTATTTATACGTGGACAATCTACGATCTGTTTTAGCTGAATCTTTAACTTATTGATCGTTTTGGACGAATTGATTTAGAGAAAAAGACATTCGCGCCACACCCAGTAGAGATAACAGTATAGCTGCCGAGCTTACCGATTATTGAATAACATTATTTCAGAATAAAATTATTGGCTTTATTTTAAGGGGACAAATCACCTTTAAAATGGTCAAAAATTCAATTTCAAGGTTTTGATGTCAGTAAATAGTACATTTTATTCTGAGTAAAAAGTTACCAATGTTTTCAGAGGCGATAATTATTGATGAAGTTTTAAAACAAGATGCAATCGTCATTCTTTGTTTTTGAATGGGGAGTGAAAACTTTTTTAATTCATTTAATTCACAACAATGATTTACAAACTTGCGCGCACGATTTCTCCAAAAATAATTTAGATAGAGCCTCAAAATTTTTCCAACTTATTAAATGCGCTTTTTGATGAATTGCAGTTAATTATTTTTTAATGTATTGATCAAATTCAAAGATTCTAGTTCATTTTGTTCATTGTTACAACATTAAAAAGTTGGAAAATTTTTGAGGTTCTATCTAAATTATTTTTGGAGAAATCGTGCGAGCAAGTTTGTAAATCACTGTTGTGAATTAAATGAATTTAAAGTTTTCACTCCCCATTCAAAAACAAAGAATGACGGTTGCAGTTTGCTTTTATCATCATCAATAAATATCGCCTCTGAAAACATTGGTAACTTTTACTCATAATAAAATGTACTATTTACTGACATCAAAACCTTGAAATTGAATTTTTGACCACTTTACAAGTGATATGTCCCCTTAATGACAGACATTTGAGAGGAGTTTTTTACGGGGGAGGAGGGGGGAGGGGAGCAGCTAATGCACATTTGCCAGATACACTGTCGCAAAAATCGGGACATATTTACAGTAAATCCTATGAAAACGGAACCTGTATATAGCGGAATTCTGATTTAAACGGAACATATTTATAGTCCCAACGCAAGGAATACCATACAAATAATATACATGCTAAGACGAATACCTGTCTAAAATGGAATTTTTCTCTGGCCACTTGCTAATCACATGCTTGTAAAAAAATACACTGACCTAAATTTTATGAAAAACAGTATCTAATCTCATCGCATTTAATCAGATACAAAACTCCTTAAACCAAAAATCTGATCGTGACTTATTTTAATCATAACCGTTATTCAAATTTTTGAAATTGATTCGAAATTCGTCAGCAATGTCTGATTTAACATATGACCGATTAAAAAAAATCATCTAATTAGTCACGGTTCAAAAAAGGGCCTAAAGTTATTTCAAAAACTCTTAACAATTCCTCTCTCAGAATGTTTACTATGCAGTTCCTTGGATTCTAGAGAAATTGAGGGTACAGAATATTTATTTATATTACAAAATATATATCTTAGGAATGTTACGCAGAATATATTTCTAGGGGAAGGGTGGAGAAAGAGAGAAATAAAATATCGACGTTTCCATGGTATAACGTTCAAAAGAAAAATTATACAGGATGCGTTAACATATCATCAGAATCCATTTGGATAATTTTTATACATTTATTTTTGCATATTTTATTGCGAATTCTAAATCAGATGAGTTGAGCATTTTTTAATGCAATGCTGAAAGTGATGCACTAAAACAGAGTTCAAAAGTGGTTTATAATTTTCTATCCTAATGTTTTCACTGGGAAAAAAAAAAAAAAAAAAAAAAAAAAAATCAGTGTTTTCAACCAGCATTAACGATAATAAAAAGAAAAATATTTAGAAAAATATATTCTAAATTATTGTAATTTCATAATACATCGTTTAAGGCTGTTTCTCCAATACAAACTGACACATTTTCGAATTGATTTGTGTTCTTAAATGCACGGATTTTACAGGTTTTCTTATCCAGAAACTAACAAATCGAAAAGCCTTTTCCCATTTTTCGATAAAGGCAAAAACAAATTTCCGAAAATGCCGTGAAAGTTAGTGTTTTGGGACAATTTTGGAGTGCGACAGTTCGAGAAAAGTCGTCATAAGGCGCCAATCAATTATAGCTCAAAATGTAATATATTTACCAAGGAATGAAAAACATTATAGATTTTAAATCACTTCAACGGTCATACCTGCAAATTTCACACTTTTACGTACAAAAATGTCTCTGTGAATGTGTCAGGAACACTCTAAAAAAAATCCGTGAAAATACAAGAGATTTTCCGTAAAATTTCACGGAGAAGTTTCATTTTTCCAAAACAACAGTATAATTTCCGTAAATGACATTAGTTCCGTAAAAGAGATTTCAAAGCCGTAAATATGCAGAAAGTTTTCCGTAAATTAAATGGATTTTGTCCGTATTTCTTTCAAAACAGTACAATGTCCGTATTTCTTCCAAAACAGTGCAATTTCCGTAAATAACTTTTAGAGGTTTGCGTACAGAAATCGCCTTGTTTGAAATGGGAAATTAAGATTATTCTATTTACTAGAGTTATTCAAGGATCCAGGCCTGACCCGGCTTGACATGCTGGCCCATTCTAACCGGGGCCGTGTTGGACAGTAATTTTTTGTGAAAATAATAGTAATATTTATATTTTTTAATGAAATATTTAGAAATTAATTTTGTTTTTATAAGTTACAGAAAAATATTTTTTTATCTATTTTTTTATTTATTTTTATTATTGATAGTGCTTCAAAATTAAAACCTTTTTTTTTTCACTAATTCTTTAAAATTTTATTTCAACTTTTCTAACGTGAGGCAATATTGGGTTATTTGAAGGTTTCATAACATAATATCTCTGCAAGTTATCGCTATGTATATTGTATTAAACTAAACTGATTTGGCTTATAAATTTATGAATTAAACTAAAATTTATTATTTTATAAATTATAATTTTACAACGTTTATAATTTTTTCCTTAAATTTATAAAAATAGGTAATATTTTTTCTTTACTTTTATAAAAATGAAGTTTATAATTTATTAACTTTATAATTTATTTCTTTAGCTTATAATTTTATAAATTAAACTAAATTAATTTAAACTAAATCAATAAGTCCAAATTTAAATCTTACCTATCACAAGATCATTAATTTCGAAATTGTCTTTAAGAATAAATTTTTTGTTTTAATATTATTAAAACTATTCAGTTTGACAGAACCGTACACAAAAGTTCTCAGCATAGCTCAAATATAATAATTTATTATAAAATTGTCTATTTACGTAAGTTTTTTAAAATAAGAGATAACGAAAAGTTATTTTAATAGCATGTAATAAATACGTCTCCTTCAGATAATTATTTTTTTTATTGGAATTGATAAATAGATCATCAGACAAATAATTTTAAAAAGTATATGTTAAAAAAAAAAAAAAATGTTGTACTATTACAAAAGGATGCAATCATAAAATGACTCTTAATACAATGTTTTACGAATATAATACGTAATAAGTTAAAATTTATCTGTTATAAAGCTTCAAATAATAAAGCAAAATATTGAAAAATATGAAAAGAAAATATTGAAAAGTATGAAAAGAAAATATTAAAAACATTGCACTCTCAGAAATAAAACACTCAATTTTGACGATTCCGCAATCCTCAGGCCTCATTTCGTTATTTTTGACAATCATTTTGTCACAGAGTCACGTGGTTTTTGACGAAACGTGAATCCTCAAATATCTGACGAAACTGTTTCCTCGCTGTCAAAAAAAAAAAAAAAAAAAAAAAAAAAAACTCTCACTTTTGACGATTCCGCAATTCTTGAGCTATATTTCAACATTTTTGACAATCATTTCGTCGTCTCAAAATTAAGTGATTTTTAATAAAATGAAAAATCTCAAATATTTGAGAAAAATGTTTCCCCATTCCCGGCCAGATTATTTTTGTTGTTACAAAATCGTTCAAAAAAATAAAAAAATTACACAAAAGTACTAAATTTACAATATATTAATGAAAACAGACACAAAAATATTTCATCCTTGGGGACCGCTATAACACGAAAGTACCAAATTTCTACTTTATTTGTCATATCTGATAATTTGAGTCTATCCTTTTTGTAACGATTTTATGCATTTCTATTGCCTATTCAAAGATAAATTTTTCTAAAGTTACAGAATTTCGTTAAAAACGCTTAAAAAATTCTTCTAAAGTTACAAAATTTCGTTAGAAACGCTTAAAAAATTCTTCTAAAGTTACAGAATTTCGTTAAAAACGGTTAAAATAGTAAAATGCGAACATCATTCGATCCATTTTCGACCGAAAGCAACAACATTTTCCCAATGGTTAAAAAAATCAAAATTTTAGGAGCTCTTTTTATTTAAGAAATAGATTCATATAACAATAACAATCAAATTTAAAATAGGTATAACTGACCCCTTCCCCTCTATAAACAGTAATCTTATCCGCTAAAATTGATGAACTCGCCTCCAAAATATGCACTTCAAAATTAATTATTTCTGATCGACAAAATAACTAGACCATATCATTCATATAATCATTCATTGAACAAAGGAAATTTATCTAATAAATTATATTAATCCAGCCATATTCTAATTATTTATTAACCATAGAAAAACCATAATAATAATCTAGCCTTATTAATTAAAACATGCAGAAGTTATAACAGTACCGATAAAAATACAATCTGCTTTCTAAAAATATAAACACACATCAACATCCCGTAAATACTTTTAAAATCAGATAATTCCGAAGTCCCGCTAGCTAAGTGGTAAGAGGCGCTGGGCTGTCAAGCTAAAAGTCGCGCGTTCGAACCCCGTCGGAGGACGATTTTATTTTTCCCCAAGTCAATTAAAGATGCTTCTAAAAACTCCGATAGATGGCAGCATCAACCTTTTTTTTTTTTAAACTTTCAAAGAAATAATTTGACGAAACTCATTTCTTCGTAATTTTGAGGATGCAAATTTATTCGATTTGACGAAATATTTACTCGGAGCATTTCCCAAGAAACCATTTCGTCAAAAACGAAGAAAATTTCTTGAAATCTGAGTATTCATTTTTGAGAGTGTGGAACTGAAAAAAAAATCCATGGAACTTTAAAGTTTTCGCATCATAAAAAGCGGCTGAAATAAGTAGCAATGCTTGAAAAAGTTGAATATCTAATCATAGCGTAGAGGTTGGGACCTCCGGTTCAGTAAGCGAAAGATTGCGGGTTCGATTCTCATAGAAGTGTTAGTTATTTACACAAAACTCACTCAGAAGTGAGGGGGAAAAAAACAGTATATCTGTCCTTTATAAGGTTTTTTCTTGAGAAGAAACTCTTTTTTTGCCCTATAATGTTTATTTTAACATTATAAAAATTTCTAAAAAATACGGAAGATATCTGTTATAAAACGGAAATTTCAGAAATCACGGAAAATTTCCTGTAATTTACGTATTTTTTTTTTTTCTGTTAAAAAACGGAAATAGTACTGGCGTCTCGATTGCCAGTACAATTTCCGTTTTTTTTTTTTTTCAGGATTTTTTTTTACAGTGAAGTTTTGCGTTACCGAGTGGGTATTTTTTTTTTAACAGCTTTTATAGAGAACAACTTGGAGCAAATTTTAAAATTGTAAGCACAAGGGTACTACTAGCCCTAGATGATATTTCAGGACATAACTTTTTTCGATATTTCAGGACACATTTGCTTGGCATACTAACGGAAAAAACCCTTAACTCCCTCTTCAATACATTTTATTATCATATATACTATATATATATATATATATATATATATATATATATATATATATATATATATATATAAGTATAGGTACATTTAAAAGAAAAGTAATTTTACCAGAACCCTTTGACCAAGCTGCTAAAAAATTGCAATTTTTGCATTATTGAAGGACAAAAATCGATTTAACGAAAATTGCAAAATATTTTCTTTTTTATAACTGATTGGTAAAAATTACGATTGTTTGTGATTGACAGACAAAAATAGCAAGCTTTTTTTAATGACTAATCAATAAAATATGTGATTTTTGGTAATTGATAACCAAAAATTATTTTATTTATTTATTTATTTTTTATTCATTTTTTTTTTTTTTTTTTTTTTTTTTTTTTTTTTGTGCAAATCGACGAAAATCAGTATTTTTAACGATAAATTGAAGAAAATTGCAAATTTCGGGATCATTTTGCATCAGTAAAGAGGTACACCTACGCTCTATTTGATGATATCAACTGCCGATATAGCACAAAACTCGCAAAATTTCAGGAATTGTAGGACAGACTACCATATTTTAGGACATTTCAGGACGTTTTTATTTTTATTTTTTCAGGAATATCAGGAATTTCAGGACAAGTAGTACCCCTGAAAGCAATTCCTCCAAATACTACCTCCTCCCTCATCCTCCATTCGAAAAAAGGCTCTTTCTAAAACATTTCGCTTTAAGGACGAAAAAAAAAAGGCTTGTTATGCCTTCTGAAATAAACAAGGAAACAAAATACTTTTAAAGTTATATGAAAGGATGGTGGGAGAGATATAAATAAATTATTTTAATAATTATTGAAATTGTAAAAAAATACTCGGAATTTTATATAACTTATAATAAAGAAAAAAAAATGTGAGCATATTACAATTTTCTTGATGAAATTCAAGATAAAGAAATACATTTGTTCACACCTGTAGGCGAGTCAAACTGAATTTTTGGCCCAAAACACACGCAAAGCAACATTTTATTTTTAATTTTAACGTGATCAGGAGTTTTGCTGAAATAAAACACCTAAAGAAGAAAAACTTTTTTTTTAAAACTACGACACTATTATTTTTTATGACTTTGCAAACTTTACTTTGATGTTTAGCAGAAACACTATATAAAGTGAAACAAATATATCTTACCCATATTCTCATTTCAGTTAGCTTGTTAGTCAACTAGTACAAAATAGTAAGACTTACCTGTGAAGAGAAAAGAAATGACATAAATTACATTGAAAAATACTATTATACTTTCATAATGAAAACTATTTAAATGTACACAGCAATACATTAGAAAAAAAAAAGTAATAAAGGAAAAAAATATGTATACAAATATTTTTCAGCCACTTGTTACAACAGTTTATACACTGCAAAAAAACTCTCAACTGGACGGAAAAAAAAACTGTCAATTTTGGCGCCCGTGGAAAACCGTTTAATTTACAGAAAATATCTGTACATTTTCATTAAAACAGTTTTTTCTGTAAAAAAATACATATTTTTTCTGTAAAAATTACAGCTTTTTTTTTTTTTTTTTTTTTAACAGGAAAATACCGCTTTTATTTAAAACAGTTTAAATCCCTTATCATCCAATTGGATTCTCCAACCCCTCCAATCTGTGAAATAGCGCACGGTATTGTCGATATCGTTCCGAGTTTTCACGATATTTGACTGGTCTTTTTATAAGTTGCTCTGTTGCTCTATAAAATTGACTACCAAATCATGAAAAAAAAAAAAAAAATCTTTCGTATAGTTCGCGCATGCGCAGTTCAAAATTATTTCATGCAAATGCCTATATCTCAAATATTCAATATATTAATATTTTAATCGGAGTATATTGTTTCTACTGTTCTTGAATCAAACATGTGCTTTACATTCTCGAAGTTCAAAGACAATTTGTCAAGAATTCTGTGGTTATTCGACAAACCATGTAATAACCGAAAGCGTCTGGCTTGGCCAAGTAGTGTATAAGCACAGTATGCAATGCGTAAGGAACACAAGGATTGATATAGCCCATATGATTTATGATTCACTGACCATGAAGATTGTTTTCATTGCAGTTTACTTGAACTTTCGTTACTATCATGCTGACCAAAATATGGAATGAGATAGACTATCGTATAAATATTTATAGAATGACTAAAAGGGCCTGTATCAAGCATTTGTGCATAGTTGTATATTACCCTGAAAAGTTATTCTATACATAAGCACCTCTTGCAGGGGTGATTGTGGGTTCATGAAGAAATACCTGAAATTTTAGCAAGAAAACGTTTTCGTATGGAGAGAGGGGAAAGGGGGAGGGGACATATAATTTATAACACAGAGAGGTCAAATTATGAAAGATGTTAATTTTAATTACGTTTAGCAATCATGTGAAATTGATATTTTAATCTTATTTTATGAATTTAACTATCAAGAAAACCAGAATTTCGGTACTGAAAATGAAAAAAATACCTGAATTCAGGGATATTACCTATTCACTCACACCCCTGCTTTTTCGCGTATTTCATTTGTACTACTCATGATAAAAGTTGCAAATTTCGACAATCACACATAATCATCCTGTACATGGATTTAATTCTTTAAAGTGCGGGTAATACTTAATTTTAATTATGTATTTTGTGATATATCAAGGGATTAAGTTTGAAATACTAAAGTTCGACTGTAATCCGTAAGTAATACACCACAAAGTTTAAACTCCTTTACTAAAGGTCAAACAATCTTACTAGCATGCGAATTAATGAATAGCTTCATACCCATGAAGCTATAGATGATGAGGGGGGGGGGAAACCAATAATGCACAAGCCGGTACAACATTAGCGATAACCCTGAGGCAAATTCCCATACATTTTTTTTTCCCGACCACAATCAGTAGCGATAAAAAATAAGTACGCTCATCAACAACAAGTTTGTGGCTTTTCGAGCAGAAGACAGCTTTGTAACAGCTTGTTATCCGATACCAAATGAACTCGGCAACCTGTAATTACGTAACCGAGAACGATGAGAGCATATAAGGGAAAGCCATTTAGCGAGTGGCCATTATTGATTTCCGACATCTATCAGCAAGAAAAATTAAAAGCGAAAATTTAGAAAATGGATGATAGTCAACGATAAAGAGAAAATTATGCGTCGAACATAAATTATAGTATCACTTTCACAAGCGAATAACTTATTCCCTCAGCTTATTCTCTTTTGGTATTCAAAGTAAGGACCATCCCTTCCTGCTATTCAGATAGATGAATAAGCTCATCCATCGTCTCGGTGAAATTTATGATTCCGCACGAAGATGTCTTGTTTGCTTAAAGTTGAGATGCTTGCAATTTGTCAATTAGTTGTTTCTGTTAAATGCCAATATACAGGGGCCTAGCTACCGTGGAGACGCCCGAATCCTAAGGGCGCAAAATTAGAAAAAAAGAAAAATTTGCAAAAATATTTGCATTTTTTAAAATAAAAATCAGATATTATAGATGAAGATAAAATAATAGCAGATAAAATAATTTATTTTTTGTACAACCAAAATTTACCGAGTTGTAATGATAAAAGTTAAAATTTCAGTGCAAATTCACCTTGTTTAATAACTCAAATTCATTAAGATACAACTAAATGTAAATATATTGCTTGAAGGTGCGTAAAAACATACATAAAACATTTAAAAGCACATTAAAGTCCTTTTAAAAATTCCAAAACGTTTTCAACCGAAACCCGGTCATCATCAGTGGAAAAACTAAATTGTTGAGTTGAGTTGTTATCTCTTTGCGTTTTCTTGCTTACCCGGAATAAACTATTTTACTATTTAATCGAGTTGCAATGCTTTGAATTTTATGAAATTTCAGTATTTTTTGGCATTAAAAATGGAAAAACGTGTTTTATCCACATGCGAAAAGTAACAACAAAAAAATCTTGACAATAGTGAGTTTCTGTATTAGTATTTTATGGTGCTTCGAAATTCTTGAATGGAAAAGCAGATATTTAAGGACACAGATTTTACTTGGCCCATGGGCGCATTTTAAACGGCAATCCTGCCCAATTCGCAGTGAATATTGGTAGGTAATTTATAGTTAAAGAATTATAATTCATTTTATTATTATTTGTATTTAATACGTTGAATATCTGGCTGTTAAAATACTTCGACTTTCAAATAAAAGTAGGGTTTTAAATCACAATAAGAATATATGGATTTTAATCTTCAAAACAAAATTGCGAGAACTATTTCGAGTGACAAGAGGGCGCACCAACTTTACTTGCTACAGGGCGCTGAATATGTAGCTACGCCGCTGCCAATATAGAATATTTCCGGCTTTTGCTAGATTTCTTGCTGTTGATCTTTTTGATTGAGGATACCTGTTACTTTTCAGCGTACCAGTTCTAATGGTCAATTTGAATTTTACCGGATTGTAGCTTGTGGTTCTTTTGTAGTGGGCGTCAGAGCAGTAGTTCTATTTTAAATTGTGATGGAATTGTGGTTTTACAACCGCCAGATATAACCATTCTTCAGATCAAATTACGTGGGATTGTGTGGCATTGATGCCAATCAATGTTAAGTTTTCCAGTACGTTCTTTTTACAATTTTGATGATTTTGTTTGAACTGATGAGCGCTGTTCTACTTTGGTCTTCTGTTCTTTAAATTTTAGTTGAAAGAGTAAACCTTTCCTATTTTGTATGTGAGGAAGTCGCCATGCATCGCCTTTTTGGTCCGATAATGAAAAGTTTGTAGTATCACCGTTCTATATTACTTTTCTAATCGACTACTGGGTTATTCCATGTCAATTCTACCAATTTTTTTTTTAATGTTTTGTAACCCGACCGACAGAGATTTCGGGGAAAGTTTTTGTGTACATACTACCTCTACCTTGATGAGAAGAAATGAATTTTTTTTCCCTTTTATAGCGATGTCTTCATAGTTTTTGAGGCATAGGAAAGACCGAAATTTTGGATTTTTCTCAAATCGCACATTACTGGATCTGTATATTTAGACTGCAGTTCCATCTTCAAAAAACTGTTTCTCTGTATCTAATATCCGAATCAGCTTAAAAGTATCACACATCAAAAATTGCAGATTGTAATAAAAAAAATATTTAAAAAAATAATTTGCAAATTTTAGGACCAAAAAATTAAATTTAAATTTAAAGTTACGGTTATTTTTCGCATTTTTTTGCTTTCTACAAAAAATGCTCTCAACAAAAAAGCTTTTTTTTTAAAAAAAACAGTTTACACTTAGCCATTTTAGCTTTTAAATAAAAATTATGTCTTTCTCATGACTTATAAAAAAAAAAAAAATCCCTGACGGCTCGGCCTACAGGCACAGGTAGATTTCGAAGACGCAGACCGTGGGGCGCCTGTTTGTCGGGAATTGCGGAAGAAATGACCTTTTTTATGATGATGCGGCAGTTTGTTTGAACCGCCTACTTCGAAACCTAACTTGTTTGCAGACGGATTCGGCAGGGATTTTTTTGTTTTTAATTTTTTTTTTTTTTTGGTATAACGGTTGGTCCTATAAAAAACTTGTCAATATAAAAGTTTTAGATAATATTAAGAGGATTTATAATAAATTTAAGCGGATTTGAAATCTTGGGAATTGACGAAGTTATGCATTTTTTTCTTCTAACCCCCCCCCCTCCCCCCCCTCTTAAGGCAATTTTTCATTATATCAAAAATCTGTCATACATAAATTTTCGGCCCTTCTCCTAGAAGTAATAATAACTTCAAACGGATTCGATACGTATCATAATTAAGAAATTATGGGTTTTTTTCTGTTTTCACAAAAAGGCCCCCCCATTCCCCCCCCCCCTGGTTCGATTTTGCCCATTAACGAACTTGACCGAGATTTTATGCCTCTTGATTTTATGTATCAGTTTCGAACAGATGCGGGAGTTGGAACCGCTTACTTCGAAAAATAACTTGTTTGCAGGCGGAGCCGGCAGGGGTTTTTTCGTTTTTAATTTTTTTTTGCTATAACAGTTGGTCCTATAAAAAACTTATCAATATAAAAGTTTTAGATAATATTAAGAGGATTTATAATAAATTTAAGCGGATTTGAAATCTTGGGAATTGATGAAGTTATGAATTTTTTTCTTCTAACCCCCCCCCCCCCTTCCCCCGCTTAAGGCAATTTTTAATTATATCAAAAATCTGTCATACATAAATTTTCGGCCCTTCTCCTAGAAGTAATAATAACGTCAAACGGATTCGATACGTGTCATAATTAAGAAATTATGTTTTTTTTTTCTGTTTTCACAAAAAGCCCCCCCCCCCATCCCCCCCCCTGGTTCGATTTTGCCCATTAACGAACTTGACCGAGATTTTATGCCCCTTGATTTTATGTATCAGTTTCGAAAAGATGCGGGAGTTGGAACCGCCTACTTCGAAAAATAACTTGTTTGCAGGCGGAGCCGGCAGGGATTTTTTTTTTTTTTTAATTTTTTTTTTGCTATAACGGTTGGTCCTTCCTATAAAAAACTTGTCAATATAAAAGTTTTAGATAATATTAAGAGGATTAATAATAAATTTACGCGGATTTGATATCTTGTGAATTGACGAAGCTATGATTTTTTTTCTTCTAAAACCCCCCTTTTTCCCCCCCTTGGAGCCATTTTTAATTATATCAAAAATCTGTCATACATAAATTTTCAGCCCTTCTCCCAGAAGTATTAATAACTTTAAATGGATTCGATACGTATAATAATTAAGAAATTATGGGGTTTTTTCTGTTTTCACAAAAAGCCCCCCCCACCCTCCCCCCTTTGGTTCGATTTTGCCCATTAACGAACTTGACCGAGATTTTATGCCCCTTGATTTTATGTATCAGTTTCGAAAAGATGCGGGAGTTGGAACCGCCTACTTCGAAAAATAACTTGTTTGCAGGCGGAGCCGGCAGGGATTGTTTTTTGTTTTTAATTTTTTTTTTGCTATAACGGTTGGTCCTATAAAAAACTTGTCAATATAAAAGTTTTAGATAATATTAAGAGGATTAATAATAAATTTACGCGGATTTGATATCTTGTGAATTCACGAAGCTATGATTTTTTTTTCTTCTAAAACCCCCCTTTTTTCCCCCCCTTGGAGCCATTTTTAATTATATCAAAAATCTGTCATACATAAATTTTCGGCCCTTCTCCTAGAAGTATTAATAACTTTAAATGGATTCGATACGTATAATAATTAAGAAATTATGGGTTTTTTTCTGTTTTCACAAAAAGCCCCCCCACCCTCCCCCCTTTGGTTCGATTTTGCCCATTAACGAACTTGACCGAGATTTTATGCCCCTTGATTTTATGTATCAGTTTGTAAAAGATTAATGCAGAATTTTTCCAGTTATCGTGGTCAGAAAAAAGTGACATAGATAGATAGATAGATAGATAGATAGATAGATATAAACTTTTGAACTGGGGGTGGTTTTGGGTTCTGGGAGTCATGATCGGCGTAGATCTGCAAAAATTTTTCAAAATTTCCAACTTAGGTGAGAATGTAATAGGTAGTATTTCTTATGAAATCTACCTAATTGGTACTTTTCTGTTAGCCGGCCACCTAGTGTTATATATATACATATATATGTGGGTATGTATATATATATATATATATATATATATATATATATATATATATATATAGGGTTCATATCAAAGTAGGGGTAGTATGTACACAAAGTTTCATTCAAAACCCTGTCGGTCGGGTTACAAGGTCTGGTTGAATTGACATGGAATTACCCTACTATTAAAATGTTGACTTGTGTTCAAATTAAAACTGGTTTATTATTTGCAAACATTTTGCAGGAAGTATCTTACTTTCCCTTGATTTCTGCCCATCTTTTAAGTTATAAACTTGGTATTACGAAAAATCGAAGTCCAAATCCATCTCTTCTTGAGTAGATGCTGCGATGATAGAGAGCGGACAAGAATAAGGCGTACGAACAGGAAGTTCAATTTGAAACAAATATGCTGATTTCCACGTCTAATTAATTGCATTTTCTAATTCACGTTAGAGTAACAGTAATTGACGACTCATTCATCATAATTATACAGAAATTAAAAGTAATTACAGAATATTTCCAGTTATCTTAATGAACAATCTGTTGATAATTAATTGCATATAAACTGGTATACGCAGATGTAAAATGCCGAAAGACAAGTTGAGCTTTTTTTTTTATTACTTGTTTTGATTATTTTACTCGTTTAAAAAGGACCTTTATTCGATCCGCTTTATCACTCTATTTAAAACAGTTCGGTTTGTTTATTGGTTCTCACGTTGCTTAGAAGATCATGACTATCTGCCGTACAGCAAGTAATCAAAACAAATGCCAGTTGTTGCTCAAAAAAACTTTTTGAAGTGAGGAGTTGTGCGTTATATTATATATGTACGGAAAAAAGTGATGTCACATTTAGCCATAGAACGCCGGAAAATTCTGCTAGTTGTGCATAAATTCATACGTATACTTTGAGCCAGCGTTATAAATTTTAAGTAATCATGACGGTTTTTAAGGACCAATTGCAACATTACAGTGAACTACTACTACTGGGAATTACTATAAATTACAGGTGTTACGGAAGACACTCTGAGATTGGCATTTCTGGTTAAAAATACATTTACAGAAAATCCGTAACTGATGACTGTAGAGATAACTGGGGGTGAAGGGGCATGCTTTACATTTCATATTGAAAAAAGTGTAATTTATAAAATTTCCAGGGTTTTTTTTTTTTTTTTTGACAGACAATTATTTTAAATAGTTTTCTATTGATAGATAAAAGATATTAGTTACAGCTGCTTGCCTAGGGTCTAAAGCAGTGGTTCCCAAACTTTTATGGCCACGCCCCACCTAAGCTTATCTAATCTTTGTGCCCCCCCTCCCCCCTACCTCCCGCTGTAACATATAATTCCTATTGTTTAACCCTTTCCGGCACAGACAAAGTCTATTCGTAAAATGAGAAATTCTGACTGACACCGGAATTTACAAACGACTTTTTTAGAAAGTATGAACTCCTTATTTTAAGCTTTCATTATATAAACAAAATTTTATTAAAATATTCTTGGTGCCGTAAGCAAGTTTGGAATTAAAATTAGGTGTGCCCGGAGAGGGACCACTATGCCGGAAAGGGTTAAAAAGTGAATTCAAATTCATATGGAGGAAGCTTAAAAGAACGAATAGAAATACAGACCTCATTCAAGAAATGCTAGTCGAAAAAGTTGTAAAAAAAAATTCTTAAAAACACAAATAACCAGAAAAATCAAAACTAATTATAGAAAAAAAGGCGATTAAATATCACAAAAAAATTGTCAGAATTATTCCTGTATTTTGAAGTTTGCATAAGAAATTTTTGAAAATTGAATAAAAAGCTTATCCTTTTCAATTTTATCTTCGATATACACATATACGAAGACGATTTTCGACATTTTTGTGTCTCCGACCATCTGGTTTATAGATGAAGAGGGCGCTAACTCTCTGAAATTACCTCGCCATATTTTAAATTTTTACCTGAACCGCAGAAAAAATCTCTGGCTTATGGCCAAATGGTACCTCTGTAACACCAAATAATCACCGGAAACACAGTCTACTCCTTATTCCTTTCTTATTATGAAGTCTTATTACTTTCTCTAACGTCTATTTCCAACATTTATAAAGTCAAATAAAATAAAATTTTAATATTTCAAATTTACCGAGTACTCTTCGCAGCCCCTCCAAGTTAAAGTACGCTGTTTTGCGTTCGTAAGAAGCAGTGGGGTGGATAGGAAATGCATATTTAAAACTTAATTTAAAAGTGGGGGTAGAGCCCCAAGACAAAACTCAAATTCTTCTCGTTAACGTTAAACCTACGGCCGTGGAATGCATTCGTATTTTTAAACAATTTTAGTATAGAAATTCTATTTTTAAGACTTTCCAACCTAGTTGAAAAGTGTTTATGACTTCGGTTTGTCTGGCCGTCTGCCGTCTGGCCGTGCTCTAACTCCCGTAAATATGCTCGGATTGCCCTGCAATTTTTATATGTTATTGTCGTTATCTATAGCATGTTCCCTATTTCAACGGAAGTGTGTAGCACTTATAGTTTTTTTACAGGGACACTCAAAATAATTCCGTTACATTGCGGTCTATGGGGAAAAATCATTTGCGGTTTATTTAAATAATGTTTCACTATTTTAAACGCATTGAAATTTATATAAGGTTCATTACAAGAGACTTACTACAGAATATTGTGTGTATAGAAGTCATCGTTCATTTACAGGGACACACAAAAGAATTCTCTACTGATAGATAACGCTCGTATTTATAAATCAATTTTGATGAAACTAATTGTGTGTATTAAGCTCACCAATGTCTCAACCGAGTTCGTTGGCCAGCTTGGTCCGCCATTTTGTTTCAAGATGGCGGCCATTTAAAAATTTAAACTAAAATAAATATACAAAAAAGTTAAAAATTCAAATTTATTTTTAAATTACGTGTTAGTGACGTAACATACAAGTATTCCAGATACTTGAATACAAGGATTCCAGAGCATTTTTTGATTTACCTCTATCTTAAAAAATGGCTGAGATAGAGCAGTTTGAAATTCTAGGGTGGCTGACATTTTGAAACAAGACAGCACATTAACGCGATTACTCGCAAATTATTTTCTTTCATTGTTGTAATAATTTTCCCAATCATACGCATAAAACTACATATTCATATCCATTAGTGCCAAAATTGGAGACAAAATTGGCAAACTTACCGACATTTGGCGAAATATCGCCAAATTTGGCGACCAAAATAAGTTTTCATAAATGAAGCCAATTTGGCTATTGCTCAATTTGGCTAATTTGGCGAATTTCTTATTCAAATTCAGTATTAACGAATCTTTTGTAAACGTTTTCTTTGCATTTTAACTTGCTGTTTTCGTTAACATTAGCTAATATTTTAAAACGAAGATATAGGAAAGCTACCTTTTCCTCCCGGTACAGGCCGGAAGGACTTTTTAAGTTTTGATCCGATTTTCATAAAAATTGAAATGACTCGACAAAATTCTGAAACTATTTTTCAAACCATTCGGTTGGTTAGGTTTTGCGCTGTTATATGCGGACAGACGGACGGACCAGACGACGACTATAGGTGATACGTATTTAGATAATTATACGAACGCACTAAGAGACATCCTTCACGAAGAGTACACGGTAAAAAGAAGTTAAAAATATCAATTGCCTGAGAATAGATTTTAAAATACGAACGCATCACACGCCCACAGGTTTAACATTAAAAAGAAAATTTTGAGATCTCACTGACGAACACCGAGCATGTATAACAATATCAATTATACTGAAAATCGTCATTTTGACTTCATGATCGTGTTAATCAAAATATGCAAGCGACCTCATTATCCCTTCCAAACTTCAAATTCTAATACAACAGACGATTAACTAACAGTGAAATCAGGAAATGACCATAGACCTTCTAATACTAATCTTTACTCTGAGGAAATCACCGCCCCCAATGTAAATTATTAGTAGAATTTAACACACACTAATTCAATGTTAGCTTGTTATCTGTTTTCAAATAGGGTTGAAACATGTAACAGATTGAATTACTAGAATTACAGCATGTTTATACGTAAAAAAATTGTAGAAAACTGACGATATAATGGAGAAAAGAAAACTACCTGGGAAATTGACATTATTGGTTTCCACTTTTTTTTTCTATCTCCGTTTGATTTCTATTCCTTCATTTCTATTTTTTTAACCGAATAATTAAAAAGGGGAAAAAAAAAGGATGCAGTTCTCAACTAGACTACAATACGAAAAAAAAATCTTGCAAAAAGTCCGCTGAAAATTTAAATTCATATCAAATGCGGAAACGATTGCAATTTGAATATTTCAACATGGATAAATTAGGAAATGCGTACGTCTCCCCCCTCTCCCCCTCAAAAAAAAAAAAAAAAAGAATAAAAATACCATTTTTAAAAAAGGAAAAAAAAAGTATCACCGTAGATACGTTTCAGCATTCATACAATTTAAGAACACTGAGATTTAGAACGATAAATCGCTTAAGAAAAATATTGCTAACGGAATCTTACTAAATCTACGAATACTGGGATTTGGGATTGTTATAGTGTAAAATATTTTCATAAAGTAACTAGGGGGTTACGCTCGCCAATATATAATTGAAAATTAATACAATGTTGTGAAAATATTAGTATTAGGACGTTTTAAGATAAGGGTGACTGCAAAGAAAGTCGGTACGAATAACAATATTTTCACAACAGTGTATTAATTTTCAATTTTATATTGGCAAGCATAGCCTCCTAGGCACTTTATGAAAATACCAGTGGGCCTGTGCGAAGATTTCGCACTGCAGTCTAATATTTTTTACATGCAGGTTTAAATTTCTAAAAAATTAAGGACTAAAAATATCTCGAAATATTAGTCAAGCCAGAATATCATCTTATTTATACATTGTTGAAAGTTACACATCACAGTTGCCACATCACAGATATCAAAGTTAGTTACACTAAAAACTGACCGATTTTCAAGATAAGCACTGAATGCTTATAAAAGAGTGCATTTAAAAAACTGTTCTTTCTTTTGTACTCCAACCCTTGAAATACTAACACTAAATTAACCAAACGGTACTATACGGGCCTTGGCGAGAAAATTTATGTGGCAACCTACTCACTGTATCATATACACAAGCACTTTTATTCAATATTTATACAATTTATTTAATAAAAACAAGTTATTTATCAATTTTTATATACAAACAGAAGTAAATTGTATATAAAAATCAACAATAATAATATATTACATATGTAAACAAGTATAAAGGTTCATTAGGTTTGTTTTCACAGTTGTTTATATCATTTCGCAATGTCACTTTCTGAAGCCTGAATTGCGCCAAGCTTTTAAAAATACGCCACGGCACCGCACCCATACTGGAAAAGTACCAATCCAACTACATACATTTTTTAAAGATGATACTCTTTTGGATATTTTCTCCCAGCAATAAATAGAATCTGAATTCTAAGCTCATTAGAATTCCAAGCTGGTGGATTCTGGAGATAAGTTTGAAGATAAAATTTCGAACATGTTTCTAAAACAATTGTTAGAAGATTAAAAAACTAAGAATGTGAAGAAGAACGTGTCCGGGACGCAGCTACGCAGCAGATATTTAATAGCTTGTTATCTCATCCTGAATGGATCCGCACCCTATAATTACAAACACTTGGGGGATTGATGATGGGGGTGGGGAATGGAAAAGTCATTTGTGCGGCAGCCATTATTGATTTCCAAGGTCCTCTTCTCGCAGGAAAATAGCAACCCGGAATCGAATTTTAAAAGAAAGAAGAGAAAAGTCAATAATTAACAGGAAAATAAAATTAAGCAGTTACGAAAATTAGCTGCAAAGAAAGTTCGATCTTCTATTTAAAAAAAAAATTAAATAAAAGATTTTTACTTTAAAAACTAGTCGTTGGAGGCCACCGTAATACTTATCCACTATGTATATGCATAATATAAAATATGAAAATTCAATGTTTTCGGAAGATAGAGTGTTTAAAATCGTGGCTTGATGATGATTAGCTTTCTTTTAAATAAACAAAACTAGTCGTTGGGTGCCACCGTAATACTTACCCATCATGGATATGCATAATATAAAATATGAAAATAAAACTTGTGTAAACTCTTTATAAAATGCATTGCAATTCGTATAAAATCAGGCTTGATGACGTCCTAAACTTTAAATGCTCTTTACTGAATTGCGTAAAAGAAACATCCTTATAACTCCAAATATGATAATCATATTAATTAAGAGTTTACTGCGTCGGATTAAGCGTCTCATTCCCCAATTAAAATGTATCTTTGAATTAAAATTTGAATGAAATACAGTGTCATGAAAAATCGAAGAGTGTGGAAATAGGATTACAAATATCTCGACAACTCATTATCCGGTTAACTTCATTCTTTATGCAAAATTTATGTTTCTTTATTGTCTTTTATATTCACTCCTTAAAATAAACAATTTCGAAAATTTTTATATACCTTTTATCAGAACGAATATTTCGAGAGCCCGAAAAGAAATCGTTCCGGATAATCGAGGTTATTGAAATTCAATAGGCTTCTTCTCATTATTATATATTAAGTACGTAACCAAATTCCAAGTCTCTATCTCAATTTGTTCGGGAGATAGAGCGTTTACAGACACACAGACAAACGGACAGCAATTTTTTTTTTTTCTAAAAATATGTTTTTCGGAATCTCCAGTGTCTGAAACGTGTAAATCTGTCAATTATTATTTTTTTTTTTTTCGTATGACGCGTAAGTAAAAAAACATCCTTTTTAATTCGGATATAGGCCATATTTAATAGGCTATTAAAAAAAGAGCATTTTGACAAGTTTGGTTTTCTAAAAATTTTCCGATCTTTATTTCGGTAATGTGGTGCCAAAATCGAAGTGCCGGATAATCCGAAATTATTTCATGCTTATACAGAAGTTACGAAAAAAGAAAACAGTGGTTAATGGAGCGTTTTTAACTGAAAAATAGTTATTAAAAGTTTAAAAAGAGAAAAGTGTAATAAATACGAAGACCAATACACGGCTGACAACTGTATTTTTCATCTAAAATATTATGTAAATGTAAAAGCAGAATCCTTACATACAAAGAATAAAGAAAATTTAAATTAATCTATTAAGTATAGTTTGTTTATTGTTGCAATCATGATAAAATTCAAAGCGAAAGTTTAAGCTTCTCTCTTACTGCAAAGAATTCGTTCCAAAAATGGTTTCATATTTCACAAACACAAAGGAATGATCTAAGAATTACTTTACTTTCTTTTATTCAAACAATTTAAAAAAAGATTTTTACTAAAACCATACTTTTTAATCCGGATATCGGCAATATTTAATAGACTAAGAAAGATCACGTTAGCCAGTTTTTGACAAGTTTGTTATTTCTTAAAGTTTTCCTTTATTTTAAGAGGAAGTGCCGAATGATCCAAAATTAATTCATTTGTATGAGAGAAGAAGACAATAGTTAATGGAGCGCCTTTTACTGAAAATAGTTGTTGAAATTTTTTTAAAGAACGTCTAAAATAAGAAAGCAGTAGAAAATAAGAAGACCATTACAGATGGCAACTGTATTTTTCATATAAAATATTATATAATTGTAAAAGCAGACAACTTATATACAAGAAATAAAGAAATTTAAAAAATATATTACGACCAAGGTTCAAGAAATGCGGTTGCCAGCTCGCCACTGGCGACCAAAATATTTAAAGTGCCTACTACGCTTTAGATACCTCAATTTTTTGTCTATTTTCTTTCTTTTCTCTCTCTTTTTTTTTTTTTTTTTGTATTTTAATGGAAAATTTGTCATAAAAAATAAGTGGTAGGACAGTGACCAGGTCTAAAACTCATACCTAAAGTAAAATGTCCGAATGCTGACACTTTAAGAATACTCTTCAGAGTTTCTTTTTTTCCTGCCAAGTGACGTCTTTCAAAATAATTTTCTTAAAAAAAAAATTATTTTAGTTAAGAACAATTATTTTTCTTATTATATGGATTTTTATTACATTCTTTATTTATTCAAACTTTGCAATATGAATTTCGTCTTTTTTTTCAGTTGTATAATATTAATTGTTAAAAAAAAAAAAAAAAAAAAAAAAAAGCTTTTCAAATGATTTTATTAATTGAGTGAAAGAGTTAAGACAGTTCAAGATTATTATTACAATGTTTGTGATTATTCGTTCTCTATCAGTTCATAAAACTTTTATGATTTCTGAAAATCCATCATTAAATTAAAATAAGCTTCTTACAAAAATGTCGTTTCTCATATTAAGAGTATCTTTTATTGCTTTAATACAAGAACGAAAAATCATGCGTCAAGCATAGATTATGTAACACTTTCCAACACCTCCAAAATAATTTTACAAATCATTACCGTTTATTAAGCTGAAAGACAACATCTAAGTAAACAATTTGATGATCTATAGATTTGTATATATACTACATAGGATGCTAAATTTTAATTTAGTTAGGAAACGCGTAGCACAGTTTAAAATTCTCCTTCTGGAGTTTCTGTCAATAAACGGAAATGTGTTCGCGAACTTTTGTGCTGCCCTGTATAGGATCTACAGAATTTATACACACCAAGTAATAGACAAAAAGTGAGTTAAATTTAAAATCGCGTTCAGCAACTTAAACGCACTTCCAGGAATTATTGTTAACAGACAGTAGAGAATTCTTTTGTGTGTCCCTGTAAATGAACGATGACTGCTATACACACAATATTCTGTAGTCAGCCTCTTGTAATGCACCTTAGTGATATATATGATATATATAAATTTCAATGCGTTTAAAATAGTGAAACATTATTTAATTAAACCGCAAACGATTTTTCTCCATAGACGTAATGTAACGGAATTCTTTTGACTATCCCTGTAAAGTAACTATAAGTGCTATGCACATCCTATTCCATATTAAGCTTCTTGTAATGCACCTTCGTGATATATATCAATTACAATGTGTTTGAAATTGTGTAACATCATTAAAATAAACCGCAAATGATTTTTCCCCATAGACCGTAATGTAACGGAATTCTTTTGAGTGTCCCTGTAAAAAAACTGTAAGTGCTACACACTTCCGTTGAAATAGGGAACATGCTGTAGATAACGACAATAACATATAAAAATTGCAAGGCAATCCGAGAATATTTACGGGAGTTAGAGCACGGACAACTAGGTTGGAAAGTGTTAAAAATGGAAAAAAAAAACTGACAACGGCGTGTGTATGTGTGTGAGAATTGGAGGGGAAAGAGGGGTATACGTTTTACTGGCTTAGATATTTTTGCTGGCTACAAATTTCTTTTTTTTTCCCAATTTGTAGAGCACTGGTTATGACCACGATAATATTTAAATAATAATAAAATATATTAATAATAATGATATTATATAACGATATTTAAATTTAACGATAATATTTAACTTAAAATAATAACATAAATAATAAAAAGCGGAAATTTTAATAATCTCTTTTACCAGAAGAATTCGTTTCAAAACGGTTTCATATTTCACTTCATTTAAACACAAAGGAATGATCTAAGAATAAGGCGTAATACTGTGTAATTTTAATATACCCTGTCCCAAAATTAAATATTTATAACAGAGTTTGAGAGTATTAAATTTTATTTTTGAAATTGCAAAAAACTATGACATGAGAAGGGGGGAGAGGGGTACAAAATAAAACTCCCCTTCTGAGTAATTCGATTGTCATTAATTCTTTATTTTTATCGACTTCCTCTAAAACTTTCCTATTTTGTCTTTAATAATCCGTCAGTGTTTTGGAAATTTTAGAAGCGTGTGAAAATTTCAAGAGCAGACAAACGTCAAAATAGAAAAATAAATAAAACTTCGGCTATTCAAAGGCAAATAAATTATCTGAATTATTTGTGGTGGCAACACGAATACCTGATGATCTCATAACTTACACTCATAATGAGACATGAAACATTAAAAATCTGTCTCACCTGTACTTTTTATTGACGCACTAGCGAAGCAAAATATATCTTAAAGGATAAATTAATAGTTATTTATTCATCTTAGTCACCATAGTGTTTAAATAAAGATTGCTGATAAGGCAATTTTCATACTTTTATGCTGGATTGCTTTCAATATGTTCTCATTTGAAAGACGTTTCTGCAATACCTATAGTTCCATCCCAGGTCCATGGATTTTCTTTTTATAAATTCTATGAGTATAGTGTTGTATCTTAATTCAAAAATACGAATAGAATTCAATGTATTGTATAAATGGGCATCTTGTGTTTTGAACTGCAATTATTTTTCTCACTTTTCCTTCCTCTCAATATGTGTTTTATTTATAAGTACTCAAATAATAATGGAAGGTGTTAATATAATAAAACCACTAAATAACGAACATTTAGAGATCTCGGAATTTGTTATTCAGAGTCGTCCGCTATTTAGAGGTAAAAATATATAAAATTATAATGTGTTGGGGATTGAAAGAGTATTCGCTAAATAGGTGTCCGCTATTCGGGAATATCTTTTATGGAGGTTTGACTGTATTAAGATAGATATAATATTTTATAAGGATACTCTAGAAAATGGATGTTATAAAGTGACATAAAACTTGAAGTGTGAATGATCCTGGGTAAAAGTGATCATTTAAGATACAATATGACATCAGACAATTGCACTATCTCAAAATTTTTCCGATAAGATCATCCTAAAACAACTTTAATATTATAAAAGATTTGTGCATTTTACAGGTTCGGTCGTTGCCACCGTCAATACAATATGACATCAGACAATTGCACTGTCCCAAGTTTTTCTCAATAAGATAATCCAAAAACAGCCTTGCTTAATATTATAAAAGGTTTGTGAATTTTACAGGTTCGGTCGTTGCTACCGTCAATAGGATGTCAGCCTTACTCATGGACATATTTTTGCTTTATAATATACAGGTAAGTCAAAATGATTGCCTTGATTACAAATGACAATAACTTCGCTTTAAAAAATGATCGGTAGAAACAACACTAAGCACGTCATAGAAAGAAGCTCAAAGTTCTGTTTGCATACTTCATAACTGTTCCAAGTGGCTCCTTCAAGTCATATACACAAAACATCCGTGAAATCGACCAATAAATCAATCAATCCATTTTGCGCCAGATATTGTGAATAATATTTGGATAGACACTCTTGTCAGTGCACTTTCAGTTGGATCACTTTTATAGACAAAGAAGGAATATCTCCATAAACAGGAGTTATGCACAACGCATTCACAATGTTTGGTTAAAAATGGACCATCACTTTGATAATTTCTGTGTGACTAAAAAACGCCACATAGAACAGTTATGAAGTACGCAAACAAAACGTAGCCCTTTTTCTGTAATATACTTAAGAGCCTACACTAGTCACGGGAAGAAACGCTCAAGCTAATGTTAAGTCTATGGGAAGATTCTTGACAGATTTCTCGCTCGCATTCTAATATTTTTAAATGACTTTTTTAATATAAGGGTAGTTTCACTTTCAGAACCGGTTCCAAAATTGAAAATGTTCGCTTACAAAAAAAAAAAAAAAAAAAAAAAAAAAAAAAAACTGGAACCAAAATCGAAAAAGTAAAAACTAACAACGTTAGAGATCGACTTCAGCTATCCTATGCCAAAAAACATCATTTAAAAATATTAAAATGTGAGCGAGAAATCTGTCAAGAATCTTCCCATAGACTTAACATTAGCTTTCTCCGGATGACTAGCGTAGACTCTTTAAGGCGTTTCTTCCAATTATTTTTTACAATTAAGTTACTGTCATTTGTAATCAGGGAAATCATTTTGACTTACCCTGTAAATAAAATCATTCAAAACATTATCGGAATATTCCGAACTTTTCCTTGTACCAAAATGATGGAGTTTATGTATTAAACTTGAAAAGTTATTAAGAAATACATTTAATACAAGTACTGTAACAGACTGAATACTTTTGGCTAGGGACACATTCATCGATTTTCCGAGCATTCTTCTTAGGACGAAGCTATTTACTTTTCACTTCACTTACTCAATAGCTTGGCTGTATCGCTTTCGCTTTTCCATGAATAAAAGAATCTCCGAGACAAACTTGGCGAATTCGATTCCCAACGATTGGCGAGCAATGGCCATTTAAGTCTTTTGAATTTAACTTTCGGTCAAAGAAAATCTGGGTCATTCTCAGTTTAAAAGTCACATTTCTCGCTGCAATACGGCCAAAACTGGGTGATGCAAAAAGAGATGAAAGCGACAAAGGAGAAATTCAAAACTCATTAATTTAAATAACCATATCTTCTATATATATACAAACGGAGGAGTATCTTGATATTTATATTTTAAAGCAAAATAAGTACTTTTATATGCATAATTTATAGGTCATATATATGTAAATTATTATATATACAAATATAAATTGGTATGCATGTTACATTACATTAATTTATTTTTATTTTATAGTAAGAAATTGATAGAAATGAGAAATTGAAAACTCATGACTTTAGTATTCATATTTTCGATAAATATGCAAATGAGGGCTTATCTACATATTTATTTATATTTTAAAGCAAAATAGATATTTTTACATACACAATTTGTATGTCATATATAATATATGTAAATTATAATATATATAGAAATATAAATTTGTATACATTTTTTATTTATTTATTTTATAAGAAATTGGTAGAAATGAGAAATTGAAAACTGATTATTTTAGTACCAATATCTTCGATAATTATTCCACAAAGAGGACGTATCTTTATTTATATTTTAAAGCAAAATAAGTACTTTTATATACATAACTTATACGCCATATATAATATGTAAATTATTATATACACATATATAAATTTTTATACATTTTATATGTACATAAATTTATATATATTTATTTATTATATAATAATAAACAGATACATTATCTTTCTAAGACTTTTTCTTGAAATTCTTTTTAAAGTTGAAAAAAGTCTAACTGTAAAAACTTTAACGACCTTCTTAATATATTCAATCGATTTTATGAATAATGCAAAATCTCTTTTATGCTTGAAAGCTTTTAATGACTTCCAATGACATATAAGATGTTGAAGATCAGTTTTACCGAATCACATAGTACATAAATTATATAATTTTTTTTTTTCTCAGAAAAATCCCCTTTTTTGAAAGTTATAAATTTGAGATTCTATTTTTGAAACGTATTTTACATCTTAGTACCATTAATTCTAACTTCCTATTATTTTAGGATTAGAATAAACGGAAAATCCCTAAAATAAAAGCATCTTATTTTGTGCAAAAGAAAGCTCTTTTTTCGCTACAAGCTTTAAAAAACAATCAGTTAAAAAAAGAAGAAAAGCTATTCAAAGTTCGTAATTTCGCCGCCTTCTCAATTACTTGACAGCAGCCATTGAAAACTGATTTTTTTTCTTTTTTAAATAATACAATTTTCACTGCTGTTTGAGAATTTTTTTTTTTCATAGGTATTTTAAAAAACTATCCGAAAATCATAATTTCGCTTTCTTTTAAAATATTTAACAGCATCCATTGAAAAATGACTTTTATATAATGAAAATCCCACTGGTATTAAAAATATTTTAGATACAAAAGAAAAAAAACTGCGCGAAAATCCTAACTTCGCTTTCTTTTAAAATATTTAAAAGCAGCCATTGAAAAATGACTTAGTTTTTTATAATGAAAGCATCACTATGTATAAAGTGGGAAATCGAAAAAAAAAAAAAAAAAAAAAAAAAAGGAGAAACATTTTCGACGTTTAAATAAATTGATTGTCTTTTTATCGGTGTATGTCGCGCAGTCCCCGCCCCCCAACAATTTACTTTAAAAATCGAGGTAGGTGTGATACAGGAGTATTTGGGATTTGGCACCATCTTCATTGGCCTCTACCTCTTCACATATGAAATACTGGTCACTGCATGAAATCACTGGGCGGCAATTTTACGAAACCTTGAAGCAATAATGTTGTGAGAATATTGTGCAATTTTAATAATAACAATTAGATTTTAACAGACTTCTGAATAAAATATGATTGATATAACTTTCTCTTATTTTTATTTATTCAATTCCTACTATTAGCTCACACTCTCTCTATATTTATATATCTTGTTCAAATTTTCAATCGTTAAATAAAATATTTTCTATTCATCCACTCAAGTTCAAATACATTTATTTAAACTTGTAGTGGATGACACTGGATGTTAATACAGTTTTTTCAAATATTAATTCATCAATTAAATTAAATTAATTAATTTTAGTTTATATGGGAGAAAACAATTTCTCCCATTGTTTTCATAAATGAAATGAAATATTTTCCCCAAATGAGTGATGCCACAAAAATAAAATACCGCAACGATAATTATAAAAAAATGTTTAATAAAGATAACGTGGGACATGAATGCTGCACGGGTTTATTTTATATATTTATGATTAAAAAGTAGGAATTGGCTTAATTTTTTTTTAATTACTTGTTATTATTTTTTTACAAATAGAGTATTAAAAATTAGGGCGCTGCGCGTGTTATAAGAAGTCGCGGCATAGACGAAAAAATACGGTATATTAATATAAATCAGCAACATGTCTTACAAATATACAATATATTTTTTTTAATGAACAAAATAACAGAACTATTAAAATGTAATTAAAATATAGACAAATGCTTAAGTGATTAAAAGAAATAACAAAAGGCTTATAAAAACCTTTTTAATGATTCAACATACGTTTCAACGCTACATTTCGGCGTCATTTTCAGTTACACACATTAATTATTCACATTTTAATTATAATTAGTGATATTATTTTATGGTTATGTAACAGAACTATGTTTTAAAAATGTAAACATTTTTTAAACACCCCCCCCCCCTTTTTTTTTTCCTGAATAAAAAGAGAAAATATTTTCCTTTTGTGATTGACAGATTTCCGGAGAAGTGAGGGGGGAAATACAAACTCAATCAGCAAAGCGGATCGAAAAAGGCTGTCAAATATTATCTGACATGGCGATAAGCACTAATACTTGTTTCCTCCTATCAATTATTTTTAAAAGAAAATTTCGTCATATTCGCTGAATAAAAAATAAGTAAACAGTCAAGAATAGGTAACCATTAAAACTAAAAAGGAAATGGCTTTTCCAGGATGTTTTTGTAAACAAATATTTGTTCAGCATAAATATTTGACTCAACTTCGATTTTCTCTTGAAATTAATAAATAAGACGTATGAGGTGGAATTTTACATTCGCATATTTTAAGGCTTTTCAAAATCAATTTCTGTTAAAATTTTTGGTAGCTTACATATAATACACACACACACACACACACACACATATATATAATTTCGAATATTAATTTCATAATATCTGAATTATGAATGTGACATATTAGAAATCAATTAAATTTTAATATAAATTAATTCATTTTTTTTAAAATCAATTTAAAGTACTTGACACCTTAAGCTGCTGTTAGGTGCACTTGTATCTAAGCCAACACAAACTAAAAGTAGGCCGCTTGTGAGATTATTTTTAGTTTTATATTTTTTTTATTTGGGGGGAGGGGTGGGGTTATGATCCGCCGTGAAATACAGGGAGTACCGTACATAAAATAAAATAAATGAATAATCAATTAAATCTCAGTAACTGGCAGATTTGCAAGACAAATAATGTTTTCTTTAACTCCCTTTTTAACCCCCATATACAAATTACTCTTATAGCATAATCTCCTTTAACTATGTTTATATTATTCAATTATTGTGTACGTCACCTTTCTTTATAAATACAAAAATTTTAAATATTAAATACCTGTATTAAAAAAAATAATAATTATACCCAAGTGAATCATATATTCTTCATTTTTTACGAGAAAGAAAAAACGAGCGTTAAATATCAAGAATTTCAACTATTATTTTCATGCATTAATATTTTTCATCAGTATTTTAAGTGTAAATTAGAAACGACCAGAAGGGTTCGGAACAATGTATCTTTCTAAAGAGATTAATGTATAACACTAAAATTTTATGAAATTGAGTCATTTTTGGATATAAGTTTTACGAAACATACAGACAATGTCTTAAATCGAAAACAGTGTCGCCCACAGTTTGTGTCAATTTAAGGCAAATGGATGTCATTTTGTTTTATCTTTTTAAAAAGGAACTCAGTCCTTTGCGAAAACATCTTAAAATATCCAGACAAATAAATGTCCCAAAACACATACCAAAAAATAAATTAAGAAACTTGTTGACTGTTGAGATTTGAAATTAGTCCTAGAGTTAATTAAAAAGGTTTAATTGAAGTTTAGTTATCATAAATGAGTGAAGATAATAATAATAAAATTGATAGTGCCACATTGACCAAAAAATAAATTAAAAAATCATACTGAGACTCGAAATTAGTCCTAGAGTTAGTTAAAATAGTTTAATTGAAGTTTAGTTATCATAAGTGAGTGAAGATAACAATAAAATTGATGGTGCCTGATTAAATACAATCATATTTTATAACAGAATAAAGAGAAATTCACAATAAGCTGAAAATAACTCATAAAAATTAAACAATCTGAGAAGAATTTTCCAGAAATATAATTGTCAAATACAGGTAAAGGTCAATCCACACAAGTTGGGACCGAAGATTGTGCAGGTTATAGAATAATGCGGATTATGGAGTATTATGGATTATGCGTAATTTTTTTTATTTCTAGACAACATTTTAATTCCATATTCAGTATAATATGAAAAGATAAATATGAAATCTAATAATCAGAATAAAAAAATGGAATAATTAAAAATGGAATTAATAAAAAAAGGAAATGTTCAGTGAGCTATGATATGAAAAATAGCATCTTGGAATATTGAATAATATTTATAAAGTTTTTTGTTTTGCAAAAAAAGAGCCAAGCGTTGTCTGTTTTAAAACTTTAACAGTCATTAACTCTTGTTGAGAAATAAAACTCTAGCTCTAAAAAGTTCAAATATTGTCTACCCAAAGCTAGTCCCTGAATGCCCAGTTAGCCTAGGTGTGTTCTGTAATGCAGTTTAGTTTTTACTGGTATATAAAAAAGAATATGTGGTAGACATAAAAATTTGTTTTATTATAAACTTTTTCTACATTTATTATTTCTTTTAAAAAACCACTTTTGGATCAAGAATCTGTAAATTTGTTTAACTGTTTACATTTGGTAAGCAATGGAGATTATGGAAAATTGTGGATTATGGGTATGCAGATTATAGATCCTTGACTGTATTTAACTACTTATTAAAGCTTTTTTCTAATATCAGATATTGGTAATGATTTTGGTTAAACATTAGCTTAAACGAAACCCATCATATGATCATAATTCGTATGAGAAAACAGGGAGATTGATTGGGGACTTTATAAAGATATCATAGACTTACATTATATCTCTAGGACTCACCTTTACATCCGCAAGACCTGGTGGTACGATGTTGTTTTCTGTCCGCATACCGAATCATATTGTCAAAGAGTAATATCCAATCAGTGTCTTCGTCCCACAGAATGCTGGTACCATTGGGCGACAACAGACCCTCAAAAGACTTGGTTTCACTGGTACCCGAATTGGAATCCGTCTCTTCAGATCTGCTGTTCCCTGGAAGTAACAGCATTTGGTCATCTCCAAGCCATAAGGTCGGGTTGACGCCCGTGGCACCACCTTCCGTGGGAGAATCATCGGAGTCCACTTTGGAACTGATATCACTGGCAGGAATGTTTGAAGAAGTATCACTAAAATCACTGTCACTGAACCGGACACGAAGGTCCGGACTTCTGCTGGACGTAGCACCATTGGACACAATCGGACGTCTAATAGGAGATGGAGAGGATGTAAGCCGGTACCTCTCCGAACTACCATTTAAAGTACTTTCTGTGGACACTGTACTGTCTGTCGAGGACTCGGCCACCCTGCTGTCCAGGGTCTCGTTTGAACTAGTCGACAGTATACTAGAACCAGAGGCAACGCCTGAATCGTCCATAGAGTCTTGAACAAATTTGTCAAGATTGCTGGATGGAAGCTTTTGGTGGGAATCGACTGCTTTGGTGAGATTAGATCTGTCAGAAAATTGGTGGCTGCCATTTTTGGAAACGTCCGATTGTCCTTTATGCACATGAACACTACCGTTCGATATTCCATTTTGTTCTGCTGGAGATGCATTTTGGCCTATGTTAGGCTTTGAGATGGGCATGAGGTAAAAATAATGTTGTCATAAATCGCCACAGATATTTAAAGTAAAGTGACAACCACACTGCTACGCACCTAATACTATAATAAAGGCATTGCCACGGGAAAAAGGCAACTATCTCCAGACAATGGTATTTTTAAAGACACTTCCGGATTACATATAAATATTGGCTATTTTGTCTCGTAGAAATAAAAAATGAATGTTGCCACTACACTACTCTGTCGATTTCTAAAAAATTGTAAATATCAGCTATAAAACTATCTGTAAAAGTTCCATTTAAAAATATCACAATCTTCATACAAAAAACACCGAACCATAAATTAATGAGAAACAAACAAATTCGCTCTCGACTACTTATAAATGCACAAAAATCATGACCGGCGTCCGAGTAAATTCATCAAAAGCACAATAAAAAATCTTCCATCAAATAACTTCTCTAACGGACGATGCATTCGAATATCAACAATAACAACAACAAAAAAAGTATATCCAAATAAAAAAAAATACTATTCCCCTGGAACTTTTTTTTTTCTTCACAAAAGCCGATATGCTTCAAAGATGACAATTCACAAATACACGGAAGAAAAGAATAAGTGTTGACAGGAAAAATCCTTGACACAGACACACAAAAGAGAAGACGATAGGCGAATTATAAAAATGCAAAATCACTGGGATAAATCCTTTAGTGTAGTAGCAGGAAACAAAAAATGTTAGGCATCGGCCGTAAAGACTGCATCGGTCCACGCTACACACTGATTGTCACCCATCTCCCTCCGCTAGTAGACGGTATTGGTGCTCCACCTCCCAGCTGTTTTGGTGCGGCGGAACGACCTATCAGAAGCCAGAACTCATTCCGCCATTGAAAAAAGCGAGGGTTGACATAAAAATTGATACGCTGCAGCCGCAGATCTATCTGTTCGCGGCTGATGGATACAATTTCGGATGAAAAATGCATGAGGAGGGGGAAGAAAGAGGTTTACATTCCTCCCTCCCCCGTACTTTAAAATAACAAAAAATTAAGGAATGCTCTCAAGCGTATGACATAACAGTATTTGGTAACCCTCTTCATTTAAGAAAATGTTTTGAAATTCTAGAGCAAGACATTTTATATTAAAGAAAATTCTATGCAATTAATATCACAGAATATTAATTTTTTTATTATTATTAATTACTTAAAAGAAATAATATTGTAGACATTTTTATATCGAATTATATATTTAAAATACATAAATTACCAAAATTTACTTTTTTTTAAAATATAAAATAAGCAAATGGACATTTTTATCAAATGCCCCTCCCCCCCTCTCCACTCCTCAACACACACACACTTTCCTTAAAAAATATATACCAAATTTCTTACAACTGTTTTAAGAGATTACGTTCCTTCATGATTCACGAAACCCTTTCGGGTCTGGTGTACTATTAATTAATACATGTCATATATTACATGTCTTTCTATTGAGTACTATTTTGTCTTAATTATTTTCGTTATTATAATTCTGTAATAATAGTAGTATATCTCTATACATCTATTATTACGACTTCGTTTATGCTTTAGCATTCAGTAATAATAATAATAATAGTTTTCTTAATTCTCTTTGCACCGTTGGCGATTCTTTTATTTCAACCATTTGTTTCACTCTCTAAATTTAAAATTTTGGCTACTTTCTCGAACGTATAAATTGCGATGAAATATAAAAAATATTAGAAAATGTTATGCCTGTTTAATACTGTTGTAATAAGACATTTTTCCCAAACGTCTTCAAAATTTCTTCCTTAGTCTATTTTCACATGAATAGCATACAAAATAATTATTTTTGTTAGATTTCAGTAAATAACACATCCTTTAAATTCCAGTAACCTTTAAATTTTGTGATTTGGATAGCTACTTTTAATATTATTAAGGTAAAAGTAAATTTCATCAAAACTGAAAAAAAAAATAATATATATATTCAAATTATAATTAGATTTTTTTTTTTTTTTTTTTTTTTTTTTTAGTTAACAGTTAACTTAAATTCTATACATAATTTAGATGATGCTACATCTAAATTTGCCGCTCATATACATGAAAAATTAAAAACGAAACTAAAAGTTATTCCGCTATCGGGAAAAAAAAAAAAAAAAAAAGAGTTGACATAAAACATTGATATGCCGCAGATCTATTTGTTCGCGGCTGAGAGATAAAATTTCAGAGAAAAATTCATGAAGGGAAAAAGCTTTTCATTCCCCCCACACATTAAAATAACAAAAACTTAAGGTATTGTATACATATATATGATATAATCGTGGTCGACCGCAAAGGAACAGGGGAAAAGCAATTGCACTGCTTTGGATTTCCAAATTTAATTAACTTTTTTTTTTTTCTCTCATGATTAAAAAAATAACATTTTTCTTTTCAAACGATTAAAAAAATTTAATTTAACACTAAGAGAAGAAGGAGACAAAGATTTTCCGTCAGGGGAAACAGGTAACTTTATTTTAATTTTTTTTTTCTTTACTCTTAAAAAATTACCTTAAAAGGAAGGAGGAGGAGGGGGGGGGGGTTGATGGGAAAAAAAAAAAAAATTCTTCATTTTGAAAAAGCCAAGAAAAGCTTATTTTTAAATTTTTAATTTCATTTGTTACATTTCTAATCGCATTAATAGATTTACAAATTGTCTTACACGTGGGGAGAAAAAAGAAATACTGGGTTTTTCGTAATCGGACTGCATGCAAAAGAGGTAGATATGATTTTTTGTAATTATGCTTGAAAATTATCTTAAAAACCATAAGAAAATCAGTAAATTGAGATAGTTCTCAAACAAATTGCATCTAAAAGAACATTTTTCTTCCCTATTCGACGGTGTAAAAATTTAAATTGCGCGACGCGACGTTTAGAAGCTGCAGTGAAATTCCTTTTAAAAGCAAACACTAAGGAAAAGGTGAAAGTTGTTTTACAGGAAAGTGCTCCTAACAATAAAATTTATTTTATTCACAAATATTATGAATACAGTAAAACTTTTGTTTACAGAAAGAAGAATTCCTAAAGTCATAAACTTACTTTAAGGGCAAATAGCAATGAAATTTTATTTTACAGTTACATTTATTTTATAGATTAACACTGTAATTTCAGTAAAATTCCTTTCAGAAGCAACCGCTAAGAAAGCAGTGAAAGTTGTTTTACAGGAAAATACTCCTAACAAATAAATTTACTGTACGCACTACTATGAATGCAGTGAAACTTATTTTAGAGGGAAGTATTCCGAAAGCTACGAAACTCATTTTAAAAGCATATACTCCTAAAAAAAAAAAAAAAAAAAAAATTATTTTACAGATTAACACTCTAATTGCAGTATTCCTTTCACACGCAAACACTAAGGAAGAATGAAAGTTGTTTTACAGGAAAATACTAATTTTACAGGAAAGCTTGCATGAAACTTATTTTAAAAGCAAATACTCCGAAAACAATGTCATTTATTTTACATGTAAATACTTGGAAGTAAAGAAATTTTACTTTACAGTTAAATTTATTTTACAGATTAACACTGTAATTTCAGTAAAATTCATTTCACAAGCAAACGCTAAGAAAGCAGTGAAAGTTGTTTTACAGGAAAATACTCCTAACAGATAAATTTATTGTACGCACTACTATGGATGCAGTGAAACTTATTTTTAGAAACTTATTTTTTAATTTATTTTAGAGTATTCCGAAAGCTCCGAAACTCATTTTAAAAGGATATACTCCTAAAACCATGAAATTTATTTTACAGATTAACACTCTAATTGCAGTATTCCTTTCACACGCAAACACTAAGGAAACAGTGAAAGTTGTTTTACAGGAAAATACTAATTTTACAGGAAAGCTTGCATGAAACTTTTTTTAAAGCAAATACTCCGAAAGCAATGTCATTTATTTTACATGTAAATAAAGAAATTTTACTTTACAGTTAAATTTATTTTACAGATTAACACTGTAATTTCAGTAAAATTCGTTTCACAAGCAAACGCTAAGAATGCAGTGAAAGTTGTTTTACAGGAAAATACTCCTAACAGATAAATTTATTGTACGCACGACTATTAATGCAGTGAAACTTATTTTTAGAGGGAAGTATTCCGAAAGGTCCGAAACTTATTTTAAAAGAAAATACTCCTAAAGCAATGAAATTTATTTTACAGATTAACACTCTAATTGAAGGAAAATTTCTTTCACAAACAAACACTAAGGAAACAGTGAAAGTTGTTTTACAGGAAAATACTAATTTTACAGGAAAGCTTGCATGAAACTTATTTTAAAAGCAAATACTCCGAAAGCAATGTAATTTATTTTACATGTAAATACTCGAAAGTAAAGAAATTTTACTTTACAGTTAAATTTATTTTACGGATTAACACTGTAATTGCAGTAAAACTCATTTCACAAGCATACGCTAAGGAAGCAGTGAAAGTTGTTTTACAGAAAAATACTCCTAACAATTAAATTTATTTTACGCACAAATACTATAAATGCAGTGAAATTTATTTTAGAGGGAAGTATTCCGAAAGTTACGAAACGTATTTTAAAAGCAAATACTCTTGAAGCAATGAAATTCATTTAACAGATTAATACTCTAATTGCAGTAAAATTGATTTCACAAGCAAACCCTAAGGAAGCCGTGAAAGTTGTTTTACAGGAAAATACTACTTTTACAGGAAAGCTATGAACCTTATTTTAAAAACAAATACTCCGAAAGCAATGGCATTTATTTTACATGTAAATATTCGGAAGTAAAGAAATATTATTTTACAGATTAACACTCTAATTGCAGTAAAATTCATATCACAAGTAAACGCTAAGGAAGCTGTGAAAGACGTTTTACAGGAAAATGCTCCTAAGAGTTAAATTTATTTTACGCACAAATACTATAAATGCAGTGACATTTATTTTAGAGGTAAGTATTTGAAAGCTACGAAACTTATTTTAAAAGCAAATACTTTTGAAGCAATGAAATTTATTTTGCAGATTAACACTCTAATTGCAGTAAAATTCCTTTCACAAGCAAACACTAGGAAACAGTGAAAGTTGTTTTACAGGAAAATACTACTTTTACAGGAAAACTATGAAACTTATTTTAAAAGCAAATACTCCGAAAGCAATGTCATTTATTTTACATGTAAATAAAGAAATTTTACTTTACAGTTAAATTTATTTTACAGATTAACACTGTAATTTCAGTAAAATTCGTTTCACAAGCAAACGCTAAGAATGCAGTGAAAGTTGTTTTACAGGAAAATACTCCTAACAGATAAATTTATTGTACGCACGACTATTAATGCAGTGAAACTTATTTTTAGAGGGAAGTATTCCGAAAGGTCCGAAACTTATTTTAAAAGAAAATACTCCTAAAGCAATGAAATTTATTTTACAGATTAACACTCTAATTGAAGGAAAATTCCTTTCACAAACAAACACTAAGGAAACAGTGAAAGTTGTTTTACAGGAAAATACTAATTTTACAGGAAAGCTTGCATGAAACTTATTTTAAAAGCAAATACTCCGAAAGCAATGTAATTTATTTTACATGTAAATACTCGAAAGTAAAGAAATTTTACTTTACAGTTAAATTTATTTTACGGATTAACACTGTAATTGCAGTAAAACTCATTTCACAAGCATACACTAAGGAAGCAGTGAAAGTTGTTTTACAGAAAAATACTCCTAACAATTAAATTTATTTTACGCACAAATACTATAAATGCAGTGAAATTTATTTTAGAGGGAAGTATTCCGAAAGTTACGAAACGTATTTTAAAAGCAAATACTCTTGAAGCAATGAAATTCATTTAACAGATTAATACTCTAATTGCAGTAAAATTGATTTCACAAGCAAACCCCAAGGAAGCCGTGAAAGTTGTTTTACAGGAAAATACTACTTTTACAGGAAAGCTATGAACCTTATTTTAAAAGCAAATACTCCGAAAGCAATGGCATTTATTTTACATGTAAATATTCGGAAGTAAAGAAATATTATTTTACAGATTAACACTCTAATTGCAGTAAAATTCATATCACAAGTAAACGCTAAGGAAGCTGTGAAAGACGTTTTACAGGAAAATGCTCCTAAGAGTTAAATTTATTTTACGCACAAATACTATAAATGCAGTGACATTTATTTTAGAGGTAAGTATTTGAAAGCTACGAAACTTATTTTAAAAGCAAATACTCTTGAAGCAATGAAATTTATTTTGCAGATTAACACTCTAATTGCAGTAAAATTCCTTTCACAAGCAAACACTAGGAAACAGTGAAAGTTGTTTTACAGGAAAATACTACTTTTACAGGAAAACTATGAAACTTATTTTAAAAGCAAATACTCCGAAAGCAATGTCATTTATTTTACATGTAAATACTCGAAAGTAAAGAAATTTTACTTTACAGTTAAATTTATTTTACGAATTAACACTGTAATTGCAGTAAAACTCATTTCACAAGAAAATACTAAGGAAGCAGTAAAAGTTGTTTTACAAAAAAAAAAAAAAAAAAAAAAAAAAAAACGCCTTAAAGTTAAATTTATTTGAGAGGCAAGTATTTGAAAGCTACGAAACTTATTTTAAAAGCAAATACTCTTGAAGCAATGAAATTTATTTTGCAGATTAACACTCTAATTGCAGTAAAATTCCTTTCACAAGCAAACACTAGGAAACAGTGAAAGTTGTTTTACAGGAAAATACTACTTTTACAGGAAAACTATGAAACTTATTTTAAAAGCAAATACTCCGAAAGCAATGTCATTTATTTTACATGTAAATACTCGAAAGTAAAGAAATTTTACTTTACAGTTAAATTTATTTTACGAATTAACACTGTAATTGCAGTAAAACTCATTTCACAAGAAAATACTAAGGAAGCAGTAAAAGTTGTTTTACAAAAAAAAAAAAAAAAAAAAAAAAAAAAAAAAAAAAAACGCCTAAAAGTTAAATTTATTTTAGAGGGAAGTATTCTGAAAGCTACGAAACTTATTTTGAAAGCAAATACTCTTGAAGCAATGAAATTTATTTTACAGATTAATACTCTAATTGCAGTAAAATTCCTTTCACAAGCAAACTCTAAGGAAGAAGTGAAAGTTGTTTTACAGGAAAATACTACTTTTACAGGAAAGCTATGAAACTTATTTTTAAAAGTAAATACTCCGAAAGCAGTGGCATTTATTTTATATGTAAATACTAGGAAGTAAAGAAATTTTATTTTACAGTTAAATATATTTTACAGATTAACGCTCTAATAGCAGTAAAATTCATTTCACAAGCAAACACTATAAATGCAGTGAAATTTATTTTAGAGAGAAGTATTCACGAAACTTATTTTAAAAGCAAATACTCTTGAAGCAATGAAATTTATTTTACAGATTAACACCCTTGTTGCAGTAAAATTCCTTTCACAAGCTACCCTAAGGAAGCAGTGAAAATGTTTTACAGGAAAACTTTGAAACTTATTTTAAAAGCAAATACTCCGAAAGCAATGGCATTTATTTTATATGTAAATACTCGGAAGTAAAGCAATTTTATTTTACAGTTAAATATATTTTACAGATTAACACTCTAATTGCAGTAAAATTCATTTCACAAGCAAACACTATAAATGCAGTGAAAGTTATTTTAGAGAGAAGTATTCACGAAACTTATTTTAAAAGCAAATACTCTTGAAGCAATGAAATTTATTTTACAGATTAACACCCTTATTGCAGTAAAATTCCTTTCACAAGCTACCCTAAGGAAGCAGTGAAAGTTGTTTTACAGGAAAACTTTTAAACTTATTTTAAAAGCAAATACTCCGAAAGCAATGGCATTTATTTTACATGTAAATACTCGGAAATAAAGAAATTTTATTTTACAGTTAAATATATTTTACAGATTAATACTCTAATTGCAGTAAAATTCATTTTACAAGTAAACGCTAAGGAAGCAGTGAAAGTAGTTTTACAGGAAAATATTCCTAACAGTTAAATTTATTTTATGCGCAAATACTATGAATGCAGTGAAACTTATTTTACAGGGAAGCATTCCGAAAGCCACGAAACCTATTTTAAAGGTAAAAAACCCGGACGCAATGAAATTAATTTTAAATGTAAATACTCGGAAAATAAAAATAACTGTTTTTTACAAGCTAATGCACCGAATAGGTGAAACATATTCGATAGATTTTATGAAGAGTAAAACCGAACTCTATTATGTATATTTTGCAACACTAAAACTACTAATCTATTGTGAATGCTTCACATTCTTATAATTAGAGCTCGAATGCAATGGAAGAAATTAATATTGTTTTAACCTTTTCCGGCACAGTTGTCCCACTCCGGGCACACCTAATTTTAATTCCAAACTTGCATTCGACACCAAGAATATTTTAATAAAATTTTGCTTCTACAATGAAAGCTTAAAATAAGGAGTTCTTATTTTCTAAAAAAGTCGTTTGTAAAATCCGGTGTCAGTCAGTAATTTCGCATTTTACGAACAGAATATGTCTGTGCCGGAAAGGGTTAATTATATTGTATTTTTTATCTAATTTAATAATAATAATAAAATAAATACATTTTTTAATTGAATTAAAAAGAAAAAAAGAAATTACGACTTATTATCGACATATTAGGCATTACAAGCATTGTTCCACCTTTTCCCCCTAAAAAGGAGAGGATTTCGGTATGTTTACCATGGGCAAAATACCGCCAAATATTGTCATGCATCAATAAACTGCCAACTCTGAAATAAATATCCATTCATGATTTGACATTAGATATATTTGTTGATGAAGTAAATGTATAGAGTTATTCTAAATATCTGAACTTTTTTTTTTAATGTGCAAAATCACTTAAATAACTGAACAATTGACGAAAAAAATGTGACAACTAAACATTAGAAAAAAGCAAACTACAAAAGAAAATTTCTAAACTTTACTTCAAAATTTAGAACTATGAAAATACGCATGATTAAATTTTTAAGACGTATTTTTAATTTTTATTGCGTGAAATAGGCTTGTAGTAGTGAGCGTTAAAAAATAGAAATAAACTACAAAATTAATTTCTAGGGAGTGGATTGTTGATTTGAAGTTTAAAAAATAAATAAATAAATAAATAAATAAATACTTTAATAAAATCCAAGTGTAGGTGACCATTCCGAGGCGAACCCATCCGTCTTACCAACAATGTACCAATATCTTACATGTAAACAAACAATGAGCTGTGTAGTGAGTCATTCGTTTTAGAGATTCATTGATGAAAAAAATTAAAAAAAACTTTCGCACATTGGATATTTTAACCTTCTGTAGTATGGTGTCTACATATTTAAAACACAAGGCTGTTTTTTAGTTATCTGCCTTGAGCTTTCTATTGAACCGATTTTGCTAAGTATTTATTTTTTCTTTAATATAACTGTTCATTTGTAGATGTACACGCAACTAGCTATTTTTAAAATATTCCCGCTTTTATATTTTAATTTTAAACTTTTTTTAATGAAATTTATTCAAAATGGAGGCAATCGGATTACTTCCGCTGTTGAAGAGAAAAGAAAAATAATCAAAAATATTTAGACACTTGGCTTTTTGAACGCATTTTATTTGCAAGATAAATTTCGGTAAAAGTATTTATGCACGTATGCTTTATTTTTATAAGCGAATAAAAATTCATACTTATTGTGACGTTACTAGAACATTATCCATTGGGTTTATATTATCTTTATGCTTTTTGATGTTTTTTTTTTTTTTTTTTTTTTTTTTTTTTTTTTTTGTTCATTACAATTAAATAAAATATATATTTTTATGTGAATACATGTTGGTTAAACATAAAAATACGTACATAAAGTACACATGAAATGTTTGCGCCGGTGAAAATGGTGTTATGCTTATAATTGTTTCAACATGACGTAATTTTCATTTCATAATTATAAAGATTATGGATTACAATGAGAGATTTTATTGATTACTTCATCTTGATTGCATACTTTATTAAAAAATTATCAGTTGAAAATATTAAAAATCTGTCTGATCTGCAGATTGTATATTATTACTGTAAAATACTGATCAGCATGCATTTTGATGATCATATAAATATATATTTTTCTGAAAGTGTTTTTTATGCTGATTTCAAAAATGTAAAGCATTTTTGCACACCACGTACACTTTTTTTACAAATATTATTTTTAATTAATTTTATTCTTAAATCATAAATTACTTTATAATAGTAATACTAGATGGCGCCACCAAATTTTTTAGGAATTGATTCCATATGTATATACATTACATTAATTTAAATAAATGAGAAACTGTATTTAGGAAGCTGAAATTATTTATTAATATGATTTAATAATAATAAAAAAAATTATTTATGTAAAATTAAAAAGAAAAAGCGAAATCCATAAATTTAATTTTGTAAAAAATATCTAAATTAATACTTGCTAGGTGGCAGCACCAAACAATGTTTGATCTAATGCATAGGTTTTAACAACAATAAATTTCTTTGTTTATTCACGTCTGTTTCTTTCGATTTGAAATATGTGATATATTTCACATCTTCTTTAATTGAATAATGGCTTCACGTAAATGTGTAAATGATACAGATATATTTTGTTACATTTGTGGAAATTATACTGTAGTAAAACAAAGGCAGGATATTACAGATTTTGTTAAAAATGCTTATTATGCTTATTTTGGTGTGAGACTGGGTGACCAAGATAAGACATGGGCCCCTCATAAAGTGTGTAGAACATGTGTTGAAGGATTACGACTTTGGTTGAAAGGCAAAAAGAAATGTATGCCTTTTGCTATTCCCATGGTATGGAGAGAACCTAGAAATCATCATGACGATTGTTATTTTTGCTTAGCTAATGTTCATGGTATAGTTCGAAAAATAAAAAAGGAATTATATATCCTAACTTGCCTTCTGCAATAAGACCTATATTGCATAATGAAAGTCTTCCTGTTCCTTCTCCTCCAACCAATTTGGAAAGCATAAATGAACCAAATAATTCAGAAGATGATGAAAATCAAGAACAAGATGTCTATAAACCAGAAGTAAATGATAAAGCTCCAATTTTATTTAATCAGCATGAACTCAATGATTTGGTGCGCGATTTAAATTTGCCAAAAATAAAAGCTGAACTTCTTGGTTCTCGGCTTAAATCTAAGAACTTATTATTACCAGAGACACAATTCTCTTGGTACAGGCATCGTGAAAAAGAACTTGTTCCATACTTTTCTGAAAAGGATAATTTAGTATATTGCAATAACATAAAGGAAATAATGAATTTTTACGGTATCCTTTATAATGCATCAGAATGGAGATTTTTTATTGATTCCTCCAAGACAAGTTTAAAAGGGGTTTTGTTGCATAATGGAAACCAATATGCATCAATACCTATAGCCTACTCAGTTCATTTAAAGGAAACATATGAAAATCTTGAACTTTTGCTAGACCAGGTCAAATATAAAGATCATGAATGGTTGTTATGTGGTGATTTAAAAGTGATTGGAATGCTACTTGGACAACAATCAGGATACACAAAATTCCCATGTTTTCTGTGTGAGTGGGACAGCCGGGATAAAAAAAATCATTGGGAAAAGAAAGATTGGCCATCAAGAATATCATTATCCCCTGGAACAAAAAATGTAATTAAAGATCCCTTAGTCAATCCTAAAAATGTTTTGCTTCCACCTCTGCATATCAAATTAGGGATAATGAAACAATTTGTGAAAGCCCTAAATAAAGAAAATGAATGTTTTAAATATATTTGCAGCAAATTCCCTTCTATTACTGATGCTAAGCTTAAAGAAGGTATTTTTGTTGGGCCTCAGATACGAAAATTACTGACAGATAGTGAATTTGAAAAAACAATGAATGATTGTGAAAAGGAAGCATGGCTGAGCTTTAAATGTGTAGTGGAGAACTTTTTAGGAAATAAGAAAGACCCAAATTACAAAATTATAGTTGCAGATATGTTAGAAAAATTGAGATTACTTGGTTGCAACATGAGTATAAAAATACACTTTTTACATGCACATATCGAATTCTTTCCCGAAAATCTCGGAGCAGTGAGTGAGGAACACGGTGAAAGGTTTCACCAAGACATCAAAGATATGGAAAAACGGTACCAAGGCAAGTGGAATAAAAATATGATGGCAGATTACTGCTGGATGTTAAAGAGAGATCTTTGTGCTAGTGGACGAAAAGCAACTAAAAGGAATTTTTCTCAAACTAATTGATTTTTTTAATATTAATCAAATTTGTCCATATTTAAATATATTGTAAGTATTGTTACGGTTGGTTTCAACCAATTTTTTTTTAATCTACATTAATTATTTAAATCACTTTCTCTACATTTATTTAAAAGCACTCTTTTTTCTTCTGTTTCTAATAAAAATTTAAATAAATAAAAGTAATTGTAATAATAATAATAAAATCAGTTTTTATTTTTTCTTCTTTCTTTTTCTTTTTGCAAAGTAAATTCAACGTTTATAGTCTAGCTTTGCTTCCTGTTTTCAAATACGAAAGATAAATAGCAGGGAGGGAGGTTTCTCAGTAAAAGACCACACATAGTGTATTGGGCAGTCGTGTACGTTTTCTCCCATACCCTTGAATCATGTGTTGTAGTCACCTAGTCTAGTTTTGGTTAAAAGAAAGACCGTCCGCCCTGTATAGGAATTACGTTATCTTATGAGTGTACTATATACGCAATTAGGCTTTGTAAGCTTACGACAGGCTTCAATGGGCTCTGCTATCAGGCGGATAGCTGGCGCCCAGGTCAACAGAGGCTCACAGGACCCCCTTCAGCACACGCCATGGGGGTGAAACATGGCTGCCTTCCCCCATGAAGCGGCTGGCAGGGTGGAACGACAGGCTGGTGCCTTCAAGGAGAGTCCATTTTCCCTTTTTTTTCCATTCCCGTACCCCTGGCAGAGTGGATCGGTCCCGTTTTTCAAGCAGCACGGGAGAATGAATGTTTACGACACTTGTTGCTTGGCCAAGGGACCTGTCGTTTGACTCGTAAAAAAAATTCGACTTATTACGGGGCTCGAAGACTGGCCTGTGGGCTGGATCGCGAAGTTGTTGAAGGCGGACAGGTTTCTGGAAGATTTTTTTTTGAGAGTGGGGCATTGATGGCCCTACATTAATTATCCTAAATCATGAGGTTATGATGAAAAGAGGCTATAAGGGCATTTTCGAAGTAAGGATCTGTATCTGATAGAGGGCGAATGAAAAGAAAATATGTTTGACCCATCATGTAGTAGCGGCGTTCCTAGAAAAAGTGTTGTCTTGTGTTGACTTCTTAAGCGGCGGTTGTTATTGATGCCTTGACGAAAAATGAATTAATGATTAGACGAGCATCACTTCTGGAGATGGGGCATTATTAATCCTAGACTAAGAAGGCTGGTGTGACTAGCTGAGTAGACTTGCCCGCTTTACAAGGTATCGGTGATGTGACGACGTTTTGAATCGGGAATAAATCAAAATCTCCAAGTGATGTATGGAGTAACGGTGTTGACTCGTAGAGGCAGCTGAAAAGAATAGGTTGATAAAAAAAAAAAAAAGAGATTATGGCAGACTAACATGTATGCAAAGAAGTGTGCCCACATTGACGGTAGTAAATATCAAAGTATATTGTAAGTAACCCATATTTCTTCTTTATTACATGTTGTCTACTGTTGTAATATTTATAAATACCTGGAGAAACAAAAAAATATAATTATTGGTATTTTAAGATGATTAACATGTAACCTGTTTTTTTTATGATTGAACGACATTTGAATTGCTGGTTTGTTAATAGTTTAAGATTTATGATATTTAATTGAAAATTAATCAATAACTAAATTTTGAAAAGTTGATCCATCTTTAAATCATGGTATTGTGGTAATTTTAGGGACTTTGCTGCTTAATGTAAAGTGTTATAATAAGTAATTTCAGTATTTTTTTTTTTTTTGATCAACTTTGTTATTATGTTATTATTATATTTTGTTTGAGAACTACCTTACTTTTATAATTTTTAATTATTCAAATAAAGAAAGTTTTTGTTTATTCTCAAATATGGTATGTTTTTCTTTATATATAATTTTTAAATAATTAATATTTTTATAATTACAACATAACTATAAGAAGGAATTAACCTCTCAGTAAGTGTGATTAAAAATATGAAAGCTATAATTTTGCTAAATTAATACTTTTAAATTTCTTAAATCTAAAATTCATAGCAATAGTTTAAATGAACATTAATTGGGGTTTACGTAAGGTTATTAGATGTAATTATTGTTCCTATCTCAGTATTGAATATACTGATAATTGTTGCTAAAGTAAAATTAAGTCTAATTTCTTAATTGATTAATCTAAATTTTTAATTATCCTTTCTTTGAAGTATTATTCAAAGCAAACAACAAAATGGTTGTTTTTTAACAAAAAAAAAAAAAGGGTTTTCAGTTATTTTATACCACTATACGATTCTTGGCTAACCGATCTGATCTTGTTCAGAATCTCCATTGTTGTTCTAAAATTTTAGTACATCATCATATCCCTATTCTATTAACGGATTTAACTCTTTCTCCTTTTGGTCCTCATATTGGAGGAATTTCAGGTTGTCTGCATTTCTCCAAATTATATGATGATTACACTTTTGTTAATTTAATGTGTATGGAGATTTGAGCTTGATCGGGTTGGAGTGGAGTTGGGTGTTCTTTATGCAATTCAGTATGCTACTTGATTTAGAAATCTGTTGCCCCTTACTACACTTAATACTGTCTTAAAATAATGAGTTCAAAATTATCATTGTTGTATTAACCTATTCGGATTCTTAAGTTTTGATATTTTGATTAGTTTAATATAATTTGCTCCCTTTTCCATGGCAACAGATTTCAGTGGAGCTAATCAGGGTATACTTATTTTTTTTTAAATATTTAATTGTCAAGTGAAGATTGAGTAATAAATGTGTTTTTTTAAATTTAAATACCTATTCGGATTCTTAAGTTTTGATATTTTGATTAGTTTAATATAATTTGCTCCCTTTTCCATGGCAACAGATTTCAGTGGAGCTAATCAGGGTATACTTATTTTTTTTTAAATATTTAATTGTCAAGTGAAGATTGAGTAATAAATGTGTTTTTTTAAATTTAAATAAATAAGTTTAAGTAAGTTGTGTTTTAGAAAGAACCCCAAAACCCACAACAGTATAATTATTATGTCTATACTTTAATTTTTCATACATTAATTTTTTAATACATATCCTAGTCTGTATTAATTATTTACCTTTGAATAATATTTTTTTTTTATAAATTTATATAAGTGAAAGTTAAAAAATCATATGTTTTTATAAATTTACAAATTGTTAATTTGTAAAAAATCCTGACGTGATACGCAAATTTCGACTTTACTTTTGAAATCAGCTTAAAAAATTGATCTAAAATCACCTATTCATTTTTAATCATAAAAAAAAAAGTTTCAATATGCAGATCAGTGATAATTTATACATTTTTACATAAAAAATGATTAATACAAATAAGTTGTTAAAATCACAGAGGCCAATGTATTAAACAGATCCTAAGTTGCAGATCATGCCCCGTTTCAGGTTAGTTTTCCTTATTGTCGATGATCGTATGAACATTCTTATCAATTATTTCAAATTTTAAGTGAAAACTACGATTTCTACCCACCGTCAGGACGGGCATTTACACTAGCATATATATATATAAGTTTTAAAAATAATAATAGAGAGAAAAAAGAATGTTTTTTTCTCCCCCCCCCCTCACTCTGATTATCTTTTTTTTTCTCCCTCCCCCACCCCCCACCCCCTCTTTCATTTTATGCAAGGTTGGAAAGTTTTGTACATCCGCCGGTTTTTAACCGGTCTTACTATGGTTAAAACCGCCATGTCAAAAACCTAATTTTAATTAAATTAAATTAAAACCAGTTGACCCGTCCGAAGATTTAGCACTGCAGTCTGATATTTTTTATCAATATCTAATATTTCTTAGATGCAGGTTTAAACTTTTAAAGAAAAATTAAGGACTAAAAATATCTGAAAACAACATTATTCAAGTCAAAATATCATCTCATTTATTCCTTCAAAGTTACAGTAAAAACTGATCGCAGATAGGAAAAGCAAAAAGGAAATATCAATCGTATTTTAACTGCTTTAGAAAATGACATCATCTGTTTAAAAAAATGAAAAATAAAAATAATTAATTTAGCATTTGAATTTCAATTTCGCTTTTAATCAGAAATAAATAATAATAATAAAAAACCCGTGCAGCAACAATGTTTCACTTTATCTTTATTGTGCTATTTATTTATTTTTTATAATTATTGTTGCGGTATTTTATTTTTGTGGCAACACTGATTTGAGAAAAACCTTTTATTTTATTGATGAAAACAATGCTGATTTAATTTTTAATTAACTGCAATTTTTAACCAAAAAACATGTTTTAAGAAAATGTAAGAGTACTATGTCAGAAGCCTGTTCAAAATCCTTTCATATGGTATCTCATTCGTCGTTCTGCGTTTCGTATTTTCTTAGGAAAAGGGATGTTGACAGGAGAAATCACATATACGATAACTATTTCGCAGAGTTGGATAGACTTTAATCAATAAATTCTAAATAAAACTGCATAAATGCATTAAAACTGTTGGGTATAACTCTACAAATACATTCTTGAAACCTATTCGTAGAGACTATAATAAACTGCAAATAGATTTCAACCTGATAATTTTTTTAATAAAACTTTCCCAACTCTTATTTAATGAATTATTGTTAATGCATGCTTTTAATGATGATAATGCATAATTAAGATGAACAGAATTATTAAAATGAACAGATAATTAAAATTAAGTAGGTTTAATCTAATATTTTGCACAGAGGTAAATTGTTTAATTTTTTTCACTTTTTTAACGCTAGAAGCAGGAAATAATCCGTCACAATTTGTATCTAAATGAGGGTATCAACTTTCCTAAAATAAGGTACTCAAAAAAGCCCCACTAGAAATCCACATAAAAAATTTCGAAATTAACAAAGTTTTAAATTTCATATTTGATTGAAATTCAATGCATACTAGAAAACTAAAGTGCACTATAAACAAAATATACTCTGTAGCTTGCTATACTAACATAATTTTCTTTCTTGTTCTGAGTGTACTTAAATGTTAATGTTTTTGACAGTTTAAACCGGTTAAAACACGGTTATGCCACATCAAAAACTAGTTTTTGACGGCTAAAACCCAACCCTAATTTTATGATTCCCAGCAGTTTTTCCAAGCTAACTTTCACTTTCTAAATGCGATTTTAAAAAAAGAGAGAGAGAGAGTTGATTTTTTTTTTTTCACTTCAAATACAAGGTTTGTCGTGATAATGCTAACTGATGTTTTTGCAGCCCCTATTGTCAACTACCGGTACCAGTTCCCGTATTACGTCAAGCAAACAAGATATGAAACAAGAATAAATAAAAATAAATAAAAACAACAAGAAAAATGTAAAGAGACCAATTTGTCGGCTATTTCATATCAAGTTAGGATAATAGGCAATTACAATATATATAAAAAAAAGTTTGTGTAACTCATTCAAAACTTTCTCTGTCTCGAACTTTTGTCTCATTATATACAAATTTAATTGATATACCTCACACATACTATCATGTTTTCTGTTGTTAGGTGCAATAAGTCAACTATCACGATTGAGAAAATAGTTTTGAAAAGTACTCAGGCAAATCAAATCATTATTAGTTGAAAAGTTTTTATATATGATTGTTCAAGTATTGCGAAATCAGAAAGTTGGACAAATAACAAAACTCGGCGCTTTTCATTGAGTAATGTAAATGTAATAATTTTTATCTAAAAAAAATTGCAAAATTTTCTTTTTTAATTACTTGTATTAAAACAAATGAATGCTTTTTAAACATGAAGAACGAGAAAATTTAATAATGCTAATGAGTAGTTTCTTTAACACGAAGAAAAGTCATACATAATGAACAGAGGAAACTATATTCAAGTAGGTAAATTATATTCAATGGTTAAGGTATCAGAGTTGAGATATTTTCCAACAGAGCGAAAATATGCCGGGACCAGGACTCGAACCTGGGTACTTTGGCTTAAAATAATGATCTAGTTACATGGTATACAGGAGTTTCCGTGCTATTTCAGATTCCATCATGTAAAATGCTATAGCTATAGCTCGGATGTATGAAATTAGCGCTGCAGTTCGCAGCCTTGTCCAACAAATAAGAGTGAAATATGCCAGCCAGGATATCGTTGGGATAGCTCAGTAGGGAGAGCGTTGGCACGGCAACCCAAAGTACCCAGGTTCGAGTCCTGGTCTCGGCATAATTTCGCTCTGTTGAAAAAATCTCAACTATGATACTCCAACTATTGAATAAAAAGTTGCACATTTTGTTTAATATTTCGAATTGTATGTACGTTATATTAATGGACTAGGAGCTTCTACGAGCTACGCCCGCCAACCCACGTCCAGACTCCATTTGCTCCGTTTTAAAAAGATTACCCAATTACAAAAGATTGAAAGACATTATCGGGATCAGTGGCGACTTTCTGTAATCGGGTTACCGTTCATTTCCATTTGAATGGAGAAATTTTCGCCCCCCCCCCCCAACGCCACATTCATCACTCTGACGTCAGCTAACACCTTATTTGGTGATACGATCTATCACACATTTGAAAACCAGCTTGTAAAATTGGTTAAGTAAAAAATGTCACTGCCTCCCAGACTTTTATAATTATGTCTAAAAGTTTTCCTTTTAGACGCTATAAGAAAATCATTGTAAATATGACATTTTAACTATACATAATTTTCCTCTAATGCTTTTCGCACGTAATTTAATATTTTAAAGTTTTCTTTCTCTATCAATATTCATATTTAAACAAAAAACATAAAATACCTAAAATATAAGTAAAGCGCTATTATGGGGACTTAAAACTCTTAAAACTTTCAAAAAAATCCATTTAAAAAATAAATCCTATATATTAAAGCGACAAGCTAAAATTTTCAGCGCAAATTCAATGTTTTTGTGCATGCGTGAGATTAAATCTAAAACCAGATCAGTTTTAAGGCACACTTGAACGCGGTCAGCATAGGCGAGCGGTCTAAGGCGTTAGTTTAAGCTCTGGCTATCTGCAGAGAAAATGGATTCGAATCCCACTTCCGACAGAATGATTTCTTCATTACTTTTTTGTCTGTAATTCATTTCAATTACTGTCACATTTTCAGGAAAAGAAGTTACGTATATAATTTGTATATTTTTATTCAAATGCTTTTGAATTAAGTAAAGTTTAACAACCAACAATATGTTTACAAATTAAATTTGTATTAAAAACATAATATTTAAAAATAATAATAATTAAATAAAAAAAATTGCTTGTAATCATTATCGATTAAATAAATTGAAGTGAACTACAATTTTTGCTATATTTCGTATGACGAAAATAAATTGTCTTCATATATCCATGGTTTAATAATAAAAAAATTCAAGGGGCCTTGGACAACAAAAGCTTTTTTTTTTTTTTTTTTAACTATGAAAGGATCCTACGTGAAATAATACGAGCAGTTTTATCACTAAACATCAATATTTTTTCGCGATTTTTTCATTTAAAAATATAAATTCATACAGAATCGGATTAAAGATATAAATAATAGAAATTTGAGGTTTATTTAAAATTATTGTCACGGACCCGGGCAACGCCGGGCGGGTCAACTAGTAAATAAATAATTACATATATTAAAGAGTAATCTTTTCTTTAAAGCACTTTTCAAAAAATGTGATTTGGAAACATTCGCGCAAGGTAGTTAACAACTTTTCAATATTTTTTTTATGAAATTTTCAGGATATATAGTGGGCTATATAGGCTGTATAAATAAATCTAAATTTTCATCTTTTTTTTTTTTTTTTGTTGGATTTTTTTTCTTGGTGTTATATTGCTAAAATTTTGAAAATTCTATATAAGCAAAATAAAGTTTTGTTTTTAAAACATAAAAATGCCATAAATAAACAATTTTTTAGGTTTAGTGTAAGCACAACACTCCCAAATATAATTATATATACCTTAGGCTTTGTTTTACGCGCAGAAATTCTTTTGTAATCATTGCGTAACCCGCGATTCCAATTTTCTGCTCGACAAGTTAAAATACACCTATAAAAACCAACTTCCCCAATTATGATCTGAAGAAAATATGTAATAGAAGAGAAAAATATGTATCTATTACTACCTTAAGAAATGCGTTTTTGTAATGTATATTTTTTAAGATATAAAATGACAAAAAAAAATGGGAATTTGTTTTCATTTTTCGTCATTTTAAAGAGTCACAAATTCCTTTAATTGGAATTAAGGCATCGGTTATTTTGGCCAATTTACTAGGATTAATTCCTGCATGGAATATATTTGATTGATTGATTGATTTTATGACGGTCGATTATCTACACGGTGGATATAGGCCCTAGGGAGGAGTGCCCTCTGTGGGGGTCTTTCTAAGGGATCCTAACCCGTATTTACGACAAGGTTCGAAGAAAACCGCGGAAAACTCCGAAAGGTTAGGTCGACGAGCGCGACAGGGGTTTGAACCCAGCACCTCCCGTCTGCCAGCTTTGAGAGCAGAACCTCTTAGCCACTGGTGGGGCATGGAGTGTATTTGAAGAGAAAGATGTCTTAACCCTTTATCTACCGAATTATGAATCAACAAATTGTTCAGTCTCAATAATTATCTTCCTTGATGCCTGAAGGTATATTAGACAATTTATATTATAATAATATGAAATTTAAATAAGGTTTTTCATTAAAACTGATTTAATAATGCGGTAGTAATAGCTCTTTTTGTGAAATATTTACAAGAAGAATTAGATTAATTAACAGAAAATGCTGTTAAGGAAATATCACAATTCTTAACTTGCTAACTACCGTTTAAAGTTCTTCATATTCTTGGAAAATGCACTATGAACACAAAGTACATAAACGAATACCGAAGCTACAGTAAAACAATTTAAGAGTTTCTCGAATATATTTTCAAAAATTATAAAAAAGTAAAATTTTTGAGAAAAAATTATTTAAATAACTAAATATATGAATGAATGTAATAATTTAAGAAAGATAAAGATAGATTTATTTGAGGATTCATTTTGTTATAATAATAAAATATACTAATATCTACAACAACAACAAAAATCAAGTACAGAAAGTCTTGAAAATAGTGTTATCATTCATTTTATAACAACACAAGCATTTCCCTGTTTGCCAATAAAATTAATGCCGTTCATTAAAATCTGATTACCTTAAGTAAATATTTACTGTTGGCCTACCTCTTTTTATCCTACCGCGGCTTGGTCAGCCGTCAAAAGTTAGATAGTATCAGATGAATTTATGATTGGAGATCTGAGTGAACCAATTACGATTTATCACACGTTCGAGAGTTAGAAAAACCAATTTGCCAATATATTTATTTTCTGATCGTCTTTCGCCCCAACGAGTTACATAAATGAAGTTGTCCCATTCATCATATTAAAATCGTGTTTCTTAATATGTTGGGCAAAACTAATTAGCTTACTCTAATTAGCAAAATGATTGAAATAGCTGTAAACTTATCAGCAGAATGACTGCGGAAGCTGTAAGCTAATTACTAAAGTGATTACAGTTTCACTAAAAATTAGCATGGAAATAGTAAATCAAACACGACTACGTGATAAAAGATGTTTTTATAACGCAAAGGGAAACATCTGAAAAGCGTTTGGTATTTGAAACGTCTTTTTAATTTATACAACTAGCAACAATTATGAGCATGTTTTTTTTTCTCCGCACTGTGTGGAATATATCGTAGCTTTAAGTTTTCAAAATACTCAGAATAAATTTCAAAATTCTTCCCATGTAATAAACTAATCTGCATTTAAAAAAGAAAAAAACAATTTCAAGCATTAGAGAGCATGATTTTTCGTACTGTGCGAAAAGACGAATGCCGACGTTAAACAAGTAAATTTTTCAAAATACTCTGAATAAATTTTTTAATTCTTCATTTATGTGACCTTTCCCCTGAAATAAACTAATATACATAAAAATAAATAAATAAAGGAAAGGAAAGGAAAAGAATTTTTAGGGTTGATTTTTCGCAGTAGGAGGAATGACAAAACATGGAATGCCGAGGCTTTTAAAGGAAAATTCCCAAAGTATTTGGAATAAATTTCGAAATTCCTCACGTATGTTCGACGGCAAAACATTACAATGATTTTCATGATTTACTGTAAAAGCATTTTTAACCCCTTGGGGACGAGTGACACGTATACGCGACGCATAAGATGCTCAGAATCCTCGATTATTCCCACCAGTTAATTTTTAGTGTAAGCTTTGCCTTATTTAATGACAGTATTTCTGCGATTCAATTAGCTGAAAATTTCTGTTTTGAAAAACCGGTGGTAAAAGATTAAAAATTCTGTAAAGGACGCTCGTCGCGAAGGGGTTAAGTTAAATACGACAGCAAGCACAGAAAGAAGAACACCGAAAATAATGTCATCACGCAAAACATAATCAATAGAATATAGCTAGAAAACGTTCACTTTGTGCGAGTTCAAAGACATGAACCAAAGATTTACAACGTTAAAACACACAAATTCAACTATCACAATATTACGGCCGTTTCAAGGATATCCCAGATCCACTTCATCAGCATAAAATAAAACCAAAAAAAAAATAATAATAATAACAAGAACTAAAAATTATGCGTGAAGCATAGATTATGTAACACTTTCCAACACTTCCATTATACTTTAACAAACGTTTAACGTTTAATAAGTTGTAAGATGATGTCTAAGTAAACAAAATGGAAAAATCATAGATTATTTAAAAATCCAATTTTAGGAATTACCAACAATATTCGGTAAAATAGCCCAATTCTTCCCTGCATATGATAAATAAATTTGTTTTATATATGTTACGGTCATTATTAATAATAACCGGTTATTATTAATAATGAACATTAAATTCAACTGAAATTATTGGTTTTCTCTGGTAATATGATCAGATTGTTTTAAAAGCACTGTCTGGCGAAAACGACGGGTGTGTAAGTGGGTTTTTTTTTAGCAATTTGTAAGGAATGGAAACATCTGATATTATGAAAGGATCGTGCAAAGATCAACAACGCAGTACTTATAAATAACAATAATAACAATAAAAGATAATTAAATCAAAAGAAGAAACTATTCGAAATTTGTATTTTTTGAAACTATATACTAAAAGATCTCGACTTTATTCAGAAAATTTTAAATATATATAATTTAAACTCTTTTTAGCACTTTCCAACCTAGTTGAAAAGTGCTTATGACTTCGGTTTGTCTGGCCGTCTGCCGTCTGGCCGTCTGGCCGTCTGCCGTCTGTCCGTGCTCTAACTCCCGTAAATATGCTCGGATTGCTCTGCAATTTTTATATGTTATTGTCGTTATCTATAGCATGTTCCCTATTTCAACGGAAGTGTGTAGCACTTATAGTTTTCTTACAGGGACACTCAAAAGAATTCCGTTACATTGCGGTCTATGGGGAAAAATCATTTGCGGTTTATTTAAATAATGTTTCACTATTTTAAACACATTGTAATTTATATATATTACTAAGGTGCATTAGAAGAAGCTTAATATGGAACAGGGTGTGCATAGCACTTATAGTTACTTTACAGGGACAGTAAAAATAATTCCGTTACATTACGTCTATGGAGAAAAATCGTCTGCGGTTTATTTAAATAATGTTTCACTATTTTAAACGCATTGAAATTTATATACATCACTAAGGTGCATTACAAGAGGCTTACTACGGAATATTGTGTGTATAGCAGTCATCGTTCATTTACAGGGACACGCAAAAGAATTCTCTACTGTCTGTTAACAATAATTCCTGGAAGTGCGTTTTAAGTTATTGAACGCGATTTTAATTTTAACTGGCTTTTTGTCTATTACGTGGTGTGTATAAATTCTGTAGATCCTATACAGGGCAGCACAAAAGTTCGCGAACACATTTCTGTTTATTGACAAACTCCAGACGGAGAATTTTAAACTGTGCTACGCGTTTCCTAAGTGAACTAAAATTATCATCCTATGTAGTATATATACAAATCTATAGATCCGATACAGGGCTGAATAAAAGTATTCGGATATTTTTCCGAATATTGTATATGTTGGAAATTCCTGAAATTATGTTTTTAAATATGTTATGCGTTTTCTAAATTGTTTACTTAGATGTTAGCTTTTAGCTTATTAAACGGTATGATTTGTAAAATTATTTTGGAAGCGTTGGAAAGTGCTATATAATCTATGCTTGACGCATGATTTTTCGTTCTTGTTTTAAATTTACATGGAAATGCATAAAAAAAAAAAAAAAATTCAACCAAGAGTAAATTTCATGAAAATCTAATGTACAAAAATAATCTATAAAATTGAAATTTATGCATACTAACTTCACAAATTAATTCCACGTGATAATATAAAACAAAATGTTAAAAATTTAAAAAACATAAATATTAAAAACTACAATTGGTTTAAAAAACTACGAGTATTAGGTGTAAAGAAAGCCACTATTTGCACAGAATTTACAAACTAATACTAATGTTTTATCGTAGTACATTTTAAAATGGTGATTATGTAAAGTATTTTAGAAAAGACAAATATGCAAAAAATTAAAAATACTTTGGTACATATATATATATGTGTGTGTGTGTGTGTGCTACAAACAGATGTAGACAGAATATTTAGATTATCCAAAACTATTTCCTAAAACAAAACTACTAATCAAGTACAGAAACGTGAAAAAGATTTACTTTCAAACTTTATATATATGCAGTCGTCTAACAGACTGACAATGAATAGTCTAAAGCTAAGAACACCATTTCGCATTATAATGAATATTAAAATTTTTATTTAATTTTTACTTTCAAATTAAATTTTATTTAAAAAATAAATTAACTTTCCAATAGCATTCTTTCAGTCTTCAGATGCTATAAACCCGAGTTTTGACAGCAAAAGAAAGCTCTAACTACTATAAAATCTTTAGCGGGATGGATCTACGATTGAACTTTTAAGTACAATGGGGGAGAAACATCATCATCTTGCATCATAATGAATATTAAAAATTTTAATTTGATTTATATTTTCAGATTAAATTTTATTTTAAAAAGTAAATTAACAGTATAATAGCATTATTTCAGTATTCATGTAGTACTAGATATAAACCTGAGATTTGACAATAAAAGGAAGCTATAACTACTATAAAATCTTTAGGGGGGTGGAATCTACGATAGAACTTTTAAGTATAAGAGGGAGAGAACTCAAACAACTTTATTTTTTCCCTCCAATAATGAAAGTGACATAACAAAACAAAACAGCTCAAAGTACAGAAATGTGAAAAAGATTTAATTTCAAGCTTTCAAAATTTATATATATATATATATACACACAGTCGTCTAACAGACCGACAGTCTAACACTAAAAACACCATTTCGCATCTTACTGAATATTAAAATTTTCATTGAATAATCATTTTTAAATTATATTTTATTTAAAGATTAAATTAACAGTCTAATAGCATTATTTCAGTCTTCAAATACTATACGTATAAATCTGAGATTTGACGTTAAAAGAAAGCTCTAACTACTATAAAATCTTTAGCGGTGGTGGATCTACGATAGAACTTTTAAGTATACAAGGGGAGGGAACTCAAACAAATTTAAACAGCTTTCTTTCTTTTCTCCAATAATGAAAGTGACATAAAAATACAACAAAACAAAACAGCTCATAACTCGTTTAAAAGAAAAAAGAAAAAAGAAAGAAAAGATAAAAGAAATATAAAACCTTAATTACCTTCCATGAGAATCTCGTGCAGTCAAAATTTTAGGTTGGACAAGTTATGATTTCAAAATATTTCTAGTCCAATAAAATACAGTAACTCCACCCACGGAAAAGGAAAAGAAAGAACAAGAGAAAGAAAGAAAGAAAGTTAAAAAACGGAAAATACCTCTGCATATTCTGAGGAACATAATACACCTCAAACAAAGAGCTGAATCATGAATCTAAAACGGAACCAGATCTGAAACGAGGAATATGGGTTACGAAAGTGGCAAATATTGAATAGATAATATTGAGAAATTTTTTTGGTTTTTACTACCATTTTTTTATTATTTCACTTTCTTTTCGCATAAATAACTCCATCATTTTCTTTTTTGGACACTATCTCAAATGAGTCACAGAAACGCGCGATTTTTTTTTTTTTCAGGCAGAAGCAAGAAAGAAAAAAATGCTGGGAAAGAACAAAGGATTCACAGACAAACAAGGAAACAAGGCTCATCTGATATATGGTCGGAATCCTAGGAGAAAAAACAATTTACGTGAACCGAGCAAAAAAAATCGAGACAAACAACACAATTGTTTGATTCATCCTTCCAATTCCAGATGATATTAACCGGGATTACACTAATAAAAATTTATAAAAGTAATATTAAGTCATTTTATAGTTCTACCTTCATTCAAAGGGGCATACGAAAAGAAAGTGCTCATGGAGCTCAAGCCTTCCCCATTCAAACTAGTCGGATGTGCCAATCCCAAAACATTCTTCTATCTCACACAGGTTTCGCATACACTAAAAAGAATCAGCAACCAATTGATATCAAGGTCTAACTGAACCTAAAGCTTTATTAAATTCCGTGCATTAGTTCTTGAGATAAGACTATTGCTATAATCGGGTAAATCCTACAAATGCAGCATAGCAGCGCTACCTGTTGGGAGATTTAGACCAAAACCTAATCAACAATAACTTATTACAACGTCTAACTGAATCTGAAGTTTGATGAAAATCCGTGCATTAGTTCTTGAGATAGAGTTATCGTGATGATAATGAAAAAAGTGGTATAGTAGCGCTACCTGTTGGGATATCTACACCAAAATGTAATCAGCGTCTATTTATGTCCAGGTCTAACTGAATCTGATTGATGAAAATAACTGCATTAGTTCTTGAGATAGAGCTATAGCGGAAATCGCACAAAAATGCAACATAGCAGCGTCATCTGTCGGGCGATTTTTACCAAAAACTAATCAGTACCCATTTATATTAGGGGTTAACTGAATATAAAGTTTTATTAAATGTCGTACATTAGTTCTTGAGATAGAGCGCCCACAAAATTTTTGTCACAGACAGACATTTTCTAAAAATAGTCAAATCGTGTTCAGGACCTTCTAAAATTTCTAAAACGTATAAATCCGTCGAAAAACGGAAGTCGAAAATTTTCATGAATCCAATACTTTATTTCTTGTAACGATAGAAGAAAGTAAAAATGAAAAAGATTTTTTTTTTTTTTTAATCGCACAAACCTATACCAAAAAAAATATTTTCTGTCTTCAGTTATTTGACAATTCATCTCTGAAAAAACAACTCTGTACATACATTGATTATATTTCTAAAATGCGACCTACAGTTCTCCATGTCAGGTAATTCCAACATCAGCTCTGGGAATCTCATTTTTATTTTGAATTCATTTTATTAAATATTTAAAACCTCTCAACTCTTAATTTCTTTCTTTCACATTATTGTTACTATAAGTACAGTGTTGCCAGATTGGCAAAAGTGAATTTCCCAACAACTCTGAAAATTTCCTCAAATCAGTGACTTTTTTTCAAAAATTCCCCAACTTAGTTTTTATTCAAAAAAGTAAATTTTATTTATTAAATTTAGCAATATAAAAAATATCTAAATATCTATATAGCAATATAAAAAAAAAAAAAATCAAACTATCTATGTCTAAATTTACCCCAAAATCATACTTTAAAAAAGTCCTTAATAAAAAAGAAATCTGCAAACAGATTCTTAGAAATTTGCATATGCGTGACTACAAAACTCGATTGCTAACGTTTCGCATAGTAGTGTAATAAATTAGAAAAAGATGCACGCAAATACAAAATTTTTAAAAATAAATTATTTTGTCAGAAATGTGCATCAAGAAATAGCGTCAAAACTGACAAAAATTTTAAAACAGCTGAAAATCTAATCAAAGTTAAACCACTCAGTAATGAGATAAAATATATAAATTGGCAACATGTTATGATTTTTTATGGAATTCATTCCCCAGTCATGTTGGAGTTTTCATGATGGTTCATGAACTGCAAGGTATCTTATTTTTATCTCTTTTCATCTTTATGGATTTTATACTTAATGTCTCTATTAAATATTCTCTCTGTAATTTATAAGTATGGCTTCTTTCCTTTTTAACACTTTCCAACCTAGTTGAAAAGTGTTTATGACTTCGGTTGGTCTGGCCGTATGGCCGTCTGGCCGTCTGCCGTCTGTCCGTGCTCTAACTCCCGTAAATATGCTCGGATTGCTCTGCAATTTTTATATGTTATAGTCGTTATCTATAGCATGTTCCCTATTTCAACGGAAGTGTGTAGCACTTATACTTTTTTTACAGGGACACTCAAAAGCATTCCATTACATTGCGGTCTATGGGGAAAAATCATTTGCGGTTTATTTAAATAATGTTTCACTATTTTAAACGCATTGAAATTTATATATATCACTAAGGTGCATTAGAAGAAGCTTAATATGGAATAAGGTGTGCATAGCACTGATAGTTACTTTACAGAGACAGTCAAAAGAATTCCGTTACATTACGTCTATGGAGAAAAATCGTCTGCGGTTTATTTAAATAATGTTTCCCTATTTTAAACGCATTGGAATTTATATAAGGTGCATTACAAGAGGCTTACTACAGAATAGTGTGTGTATAGCAGTCATCGTTCATTTACAGGGACACACAAAAGAATTATCTACTGTATGTTAACAATAATTCCTGGACGTGCGTGTGCGTTTTAAGTTACTGAACGCGATTTTAATTTTAACTCGCTTTTTGTCTATTACGTGGTATGTATAAATTCTATAGATCCTATACAGGGTAACACAAAAGTTCGCGAACACATTTCGGTATTATTTAACTCCAGACGAAGAATTTTAAACTGTGCTACGCGTTTCCAAACTGAAATAAATTTTAGCATCCTATGTAGTATATATACAAATCTATAGATACTATACAGGGCGGAATAAAAGTATTCGGATTACTTAGATGTTTTCTTTTAGCTTATTAAACGGTATGATTTGTAAAATTATTTTGGAAGCGTTGGAAAGTGTTACATAATCTATGCTTGACGCATGATTTTTCGGTCTTGTTTATATTGTATTTTATTTTTTATTTTATCACTGATTTGAATCATTGTATTTGAGATGTAGTCCCAATATCATATTTTTTTAGCAATATATGGCTAATATGATGATGAAACATCTCATTTCATTTTATTTGTGGTATTTAGGCAATTGGGACTTGATAATTCTGTCTAAATTCCACAAATTTCATTTAATTTAATTCATTTAATTCCATATATTCAAATTTTTATTTAATTTCTTATTCTTTCAATGTTTTTGATTCCATATTCAGTGTGTTGGGGAATCTTTTATTGTCAACTAATTATTTCATACTTAATTAAATAAATGTTTAAGTTGGTGTTATGATAATGTTTCATTTATGGTTATATATATATATATATATATATATATCCGAGTTTTCCCCCCTCCCCCCAAAAAAATAATCCCGAAAGGCTCAGAATTCCCATAAAACGGGATAAAATTCTCCTATCTGGCAAGACTGGGTTCAAATAATTTCAGGAGATTTAATTCTTATGATATGTAATGGGAAATGCTGCGATTTACTATACGATTACGTGCACTGATGCTTCAAGACTTTCTTTTCTGTTTTTTTTTTTTTTTTTTTTTCATTATTATTATTTATTTATTGTTATTGTTATATCAATATTTTTTTTTATTATTTCAGAAGAGCAAACCCGCCCTGAACCGCCTGTTTCTTATTAATTTCATAATCATAATTCCCCTAAAATAATTAAAATCATTAAATTCGTGATAATGGCATTAAAAATTAGTTTGAACTATTAATTATTATCATAAATGGTTTACTAACTATTAATAATTCTGTTCAATTTATTTTTAAACGACTACTTGAGCTCTTCTTATAATTTTTGAATTGCTGCGCTACAGCTTTTGTACCGTACATTAAGGCTACTGTATATATGAGCTGGCTCGACGTCCGCAATTATTATTCTCAAATGGGAAAACTTTAGTAGCTCTACCGTTACATTGTACCGTTTCTACCTTCACTGGGACGTATTGAAGTATAAAAGATTTGGATTTGAAAGGTGGAAAGGCCGAAAATTAAGACAAAGATACAAAAAAGTAAGTCAAACGCCCAAATTTAAGTTTATTGTTAAAGATTAGAACCTAGGGTTTTCCTTTAAGATTTTGATTTCGAACCATTTCGCTTGAATATAGATTCAATAATTGCTTTTATCTTCTTCTTTCTATATTCCATTTCTTTCACATGCATTCACACGCATGCGTTATTGCGCAATATTTATATTTGACTAATTCAGGATTCCTACACATTTCTTTAGATAAAAATCAAGGACTTTTAAAATTTTTTCAAGGACCAAACTACAGTAGACAACAATGTAAACAATGAAATGAAACTTGCACTTAAGATGTAGCTGGAAAATTCAAGTTTTTTTTTTTTTTTTTTTTTTTTATATAGCATTCTGTACACATTACAATATGTAATTCCGGTTAATATGATTCAACTCATGTTTTTTCATGAAGGGAGCATAAATTTATTTCAGAAAAATTTCACGATAGCGCTTATATCAGTGGCAATAGCGATCTTTTTACCATATACATTTATATATTAATCAAGCTTTTTAACACTTTCCAACCTAGTTGAAAAGTGTTTATGACTTCGATTTCTCTGGCCGTCTGTCTGTGCTCTAACTCCCGTAAATATGCTCGGATTGCGCTGCAATTTTTATATGTTATTGTCGTTATCTATAGCATGTTCCCTATTTCAACTAAAGTGTGTAGCACTTATAGTTTTCTTACAGGGACACTCAAAAGAATTCCGTTACATGACGGTCTATGGGGAAAAATCATTTGCGGTCTATTTTAATGATGTTACATAATTGCAAATACATTGTAATTGATATATATCACTAAGGTGCATTACAAGAAGCTTAATACGGAATAGGCTGCGCTTAGCACTTATAGTTACTTTACAGGGACAGTCAAAAGAATTCAGTTACATTACGTCTATGGAGAAAAATCGTTAGCGGTTTAATTAAATAATGTTTCACTATTTTAAACGCAATGAAATTTATATATATCACTAAGGTGCATTACAAGAGGCTTACTACAGAATATTGTGTGTATAACAGTTATCATTCATTTACAGGGACACACAAAAGAATTCTCTACTGTCTGTTAACAATAATTCCTGGAAGTGCGTTTTAAGTTGCTGAACGCGGTTTTAAATTTAACTCACTTTTTGTCTATTACTTGGTGTGTATAAATTCTGTATTTCATATACAGAGCAGCACAAAAGTTCGCGAACACATTTCCGTTTATTGACAGAAACTCCAGAAGGAGAATTTTAAACTGTGCTACGCGTTTCCTAACTAAACTAAAATTTAGCATCCTATGTAGTATATATACAAATCTATAGATCATATACAGGGCTGAATAAAAGTATCCGAATATTTTTCCGAATATTGTATATGTTGGAAATTCCGGAAATTAAGTTTTTAAATATGTTATGCGTTTTCCAAATCGTTTACTTTGATGTTGTCTTTCAGCTTATTAAACGGTAATGATTTTTAAAATTATTTTGGCAGCGTTGGAAAGTGTTACATAATCTATGCTTGACGCAGGATTTTTCGTTCTTGTTTTAATATTAAATATGGCTAAACATGAAATCAAAACGTTATTTTAAGATTTTGACGTGAATTATTTGTGTTCATTTATAAGGAGAGTTTCAGTGCATAACTCAAGAAAAAATTCTCATCATTATGCATATTTAAGTTATGCATTATTAATTATTTACTTGACCTTTACTTTTAACATGTCATTTTTTTTTAATTGTCTTAATTTTTACTTTATACTTTATTTTTTTATACCTTCATTATAATTTTGAGTGCATTATTAAATTCAAATTACTGTTTAAAAATGTAAACAAAACAGTGAGCAGAAATCCGCAAAATTCTAAAATCCGCACAACCTCTGGTTTTAAGCTATGCGGATTTAGGGAATCTACTGTATTGAATTTTTATAGGTTTATTATACATTCAATATTCACAGTGAATAAATAGTTTTAGACATTTCAGTTTAAAAAATAATCCTCCTACATTTATGCTTTATATTTACAAGTTTTTTAAACGTTCTGTATCCAAATTCTCAAATTCATATGGACCGAATCCGAGGAGGAACGCAGTTTACGTTCACGTGAACCTAGCGAAAGGGAAACAAACAAACACAATTGATCGATTCATCTTTCCAAGTCCAGATGATGAAAAAATTGACTATATCTCAATAGAAAAGTTTATGGGTAGTCATTTAACCGTTTTACCTTCATTGGGAATTGAAATGGAAAATATTTCGATTTGAGGGAAGGAAGGACGGAAAAATAAGACAAAGATTCAAAAAAAGTAAATTAAACGCCCAAATTTAAAGTGTATTGTTAAAGATTACAATCTAGTTACGAGCCATTTCACTTGATATACATTTAATAATTGTTTTATCTTCTTCCCTTTATATTGCATTTCTTCCACGCGAAGTCACACGCATGCATTTTGCGCAATATTGTATTTAAATCAGTAGAGTAGCCAGGATTTTATTTCTAGGGGTGGGGGACAAAAAAATTTGTATCTTATATTTTTCTATGCAAATGGGCAGGATGCGCCTATAATTTCATGAAAAATGCCAATTTTAGGGAGGGAGGGGGTTCCAGCCCCTGAAGTTCCAACCTTGACCACGCCCCTGATTTAAATAACGTAGAAATAAGATTGCAACATACGATTCGTCAATATCTTTTCCCTTTTCATCCCGCCTTTATTAATTACCCTTTCTCATTGTTTTAATTTTTTCTTTAGCACATAACATTTGGAGTATTAATATTCATTAATTCATTTTAATATAATTCCATCAATGTTTTTGAAATTAGATTAGATTTTTATGGATTATAAAAAATCCATTTAATAAAACTGCCTCCTTTACAAAAATCCATTTAATAAAACTACCCCCTTCACAAAATTCAATTTAATAAAACTAGTCCCTTCACAAAACTTCTTTTAACACTAGAACTACCGGAAAATTTACTCAAGTTTTTTAAAACTATTTCACACCAGAAATTTTATTTAAAACTACTTAACTTATTCATTTAACGTATTTCTGTGAGTTTTATATTTAATTTATTTTAAAAAGAAATTTTTGGTTCGAATCGGAATATATTAATTTGGTAACCATCAAAATGACAGCTCATGGTAGTTCTAGTGTTAATAAAACAGAGCCCTTCACACAATTCCATTCCATAAAAACATACTCTTCATTAATTATTATTTTTATCGTGTTAGGTTTTAAAATGTGTAATTTGCAAACAAAGCAAGTTAAAAAGAAAGGGAAACTTTACCAGGAGTACTTAAAGAAGTTATTAATAATAAATGCTTCGTTCGAATCTGAGTAATTGGATTTCATCTTTCATTACAAAATGTTATTTTTCATAAAAATATAATACATTTCACAAAAATAACTTTTACTTTTCACAAAATTGGCCCCGAGAAAAGAAAAAACCCTGCATCGACCCCTGTTCAATATCTACAGTGATTATTATTATTATTTTTTTTTTTTCATGAAAGTTGAAGCTCACCGAAAAAGCTGAACTATGCACGTAATTCTAAGTTACTGCAATATATATGCACATGAACATGGAGAAATAAATATTATCAATGAAAATTACCAAAAATAACCGAGTTAGATATATAACCTGTAAAGTAAATATGCTAGTAAAGTTAAAAAGTATATTAATACCATTATTATTTTTATTCCCAATTATTTCCTTTATTTATACTAGGCTGAGTTCAAATACATCTTCATGTTACAATTTTTGCAGTATATTAGCTATTAGCATAGCTACTCAAATTGGAGCAAACAACATTAAAAAAATAAAATTAATTAAAAAGGCAGACATATATATCACAAAATTTGCATGTGCATGCATTATGAGTAGCAATTAAAAAAATAATGCATTTTAGTTTATTAATTTTTTAAAAAAAACTGTTTAACTACTACTTTTATTTTTATTTATTTATATATATATTTTTTGTTGTTGTTGTTGTTCCTTGATTTTGCATTTGAAAGAATATTCGGTGTAAAACTGGACACACTAGAAAAACGGTTAACACGCATAGATATTAGTTATTAAGCTATGCAATTTAAAATCGATTTTTAAGCTAACATTACTTTTTTTATTACTGTTTTATTTTTAAAATGTTATATATGTTACATGGAAAATATAAAAGCCCAGAATTTGTGCACCATTATACAAATTTATATAGTTTACTACCCAGGGGTGGAAAATCGAAAATCCATTTTTGTAGCAGGTTTGGAGCAGGTCAAATTGCAATTTTGGAGCAGGAAATGCCAGTTTTGGAGCAGGTTAGTTACAGTTTTGGAGCAGTAAATGCCAATTTTTGAGCACGTCAATTACAGTTTTGGAGCAGTAAATGCCAGTTTTGGAGCACATCAATTACAGTTTTGGAGCAGTAAATGCCAGTTTTGGAGCACGTCAATTACAGTTTTGGAGTGGGTTAATTACATTTTGTAGCAGCTCCAAATTAAAAGCAAATATGCTTTGTTAATGAACTTTTCTTTAACATAGTGCATATATACAATTTCAACAAAATTAATTACTTAGAGTTTCAAAATTTGTAGTAATATGACTATAACAGATGAATTAACTTTCCACATTCCAATAATACATAACAAATATACCATATTCTGACAACAAATGTTTTACACCCCTTTTAGAAATTAAAAAATAATTCAACTTATCTAACACTTTAGGAAAAGATTTAAATTAAAAACAGAATGTAACAAGTTAAATATGTTTACTTACAATAGTTATTTTAATTTTAATGCCTGAGGAAGACCACTCGGCTGAGGGCGAACCCAGCCGTTGAGCGTTTAATGTCTTCCCCGGCTAGCTCCCTGGCACGCAGGGATTATAATAGTTATTGTATATTTTTGGCAAATGACAAACATTTGATAGTAAATTTAAATAACCCAAGTGATACCTGTAACTGTGAGTAATCACTAGACTGCACAGTGGTTTTCTTTTTAAAAAATAGTATAAGTCAATAAGACACATTTTAAAATCGTGGCCAGGCCAAATGCATTGTGGCCTTTGTGAAGAGTGCATGCTTCTATATCAACAGTATTATTGTTGATTTCATGCAATTTTTTTTTTTTTTTTTTTTACAATCTTCGTGACATTCAGTCCACTGCTAAAGAACGACAGCAACCAATCTTTTGGCTAATTGGCTGAAGCACACTTTATAATAACAAATCTTCTGATTTGGAGTCTCATAATAAAGGAGTAGAAAATAAAAAAATTGTTTTTTTATCAGAATAAATTGCAGTTCTGTATCAGAATTTAATGGTTTTGTAGTAGAACAAACTTATGTTTTAGCATTGAAATCAAATAGAATTTTCTATTTTTCGATAAAAACAGATTATTTTTTATGTTATCAAAGTGAGCATTTTTAACTCAATTTTAGGATACTACAGTTCTGTAAAGGTCTTTATGCCTCAAAAATCACTTATAGCATAAGATGTGACATTTATCAAAAACTGCTATTCAATTTCATATCACTTCAGTAGTCATGCCTTACCAATTTCATGCTTTTACATCTGAAAATAGTTTGTGGATGTGTCAGAAATTTCTGTACTGTTGAGGGGGTAAAAATATTTTGTTTGAGAACAGTCTTAATGCTGGATATCTGTTCAATAATGCTTATTTTTGATAGATTGTACATCAGCTGTGTTTTGGAGTAATCATCCTCTTTGGATTAAGATATGTTATATTATAAAAACTGAAATGTAAGACAACAATGATTATGTAGTATAATCCATTATTCAGTTAGAAATAATTTTTAAACTTAAATGATGCTGCATATCTTAGCTACATGCATGATAGCAGTGAGTTGCCAAGCCTATACGAAGTTAATGAAATTTTTTTTTTTTAATTCTAATTTTTTAGATTAAGAAATTTCCATTTTTGTAGCAGATTGGAGCAGAATTTTAAAAAACTGCTATTTTTGGAGCAGAATGTAGCAGGAAATCAAAATTGGAGCAGTTCGGAGCAATTGGAGCAGATTTTCCACCCCTGACTACCCCTCCATCCAAATTTTCAGGTCATGATTTCTCACATTTTTTCACCAATCTCAGAAGCAGCCAAAATGACATTTTTAAAAAAAGCTGATTTCAGTGAAAAAACTGAAAACTTTCATACCGGATTTTTTCCCCCCAAACCTCTTCAAAAAAGAAAAGAAAAAAAACTGCATTTACGCAAAATATTTACAAGTTTTAGAAACGGTCTGAATTCAAATTCCGAATCAGATATACGGAAGGAATCTGAGAACAGAAGACAGTTTATGTGAACCGAGCGGAAAAATTCGAAACAAACGAAATTGTTTGATTCATCTCTGCAATTCCACATAATAATAAACGGGATTATCTTCATAAAAAAAATAATTTATTAAGTTATTTTACTGATACTTATAATTCATTCACATTTTTTCATCAATCTCAGAAGCAGCCAAAATGACATAAAAAAAAGCTGAAAACTTTCATACCGGATTTTTTTCCCCCAAACCTCTTCAAAAAAGAAAAGAAAAAAACTGCATTTACGCAAAATATTTACAAGTTTTAGAAACGTTCTGAATTCAAATTCCGAATCTAATATACGGAAGGAATCTGAGAACAGAAGACAGTTTATGTGAACCGAGCGGAAAAATTCGAAACGAACGAAATTGTTTGATTCATCTCTGCAATTCCACATAATAATAAACAGGATTATCTTAATAAAAAATAATTTATTAAGTTATTTTACTGATATTCATAATTTATCCACATTTTTTCATCAATCTCAGAAGCAGCCAAAATGACATAAAAAAACTGATTTCAGTGAAAAAGCTGAAAACTTTCATACCTGATTTCCCCCCCCCCCCCCAAGCCTCTTTAAAAAAAAGAAAAGAAACTGCATTTACGCAAAATATTTACAAGTTTTAGAAACGTTCTTAATTCAAATTCCGAATCTGATATACGGAAGGAATCTGAGAACAGAAGACAGTTTACGTGAACAGAGCGGAAAAATTCGAAACAAACGAAATTGTTTGATTCATCTCTCCAATTCCACATAATAATAAACGGGATTATCTTCATAAAAAAAATTATTTATTAAGTTATTTTACTGATATTCATAATTCATTCACATTTTTTCATCAATCTCAGAAGCAGCCAAAATGACATAAAAAAAGCTGAAAACTTTTATACCGGATTTTTTTCCCCAAACCTCTTCAAAAAAGAAAAGAAAAAAAACTGCATTTACGCAAAATATTTACAAGTTTTAGAAACGTTCTGAATTCAAATTCCGAATCTGATATACGGAAGGAATCTGAGAACAGAAGACAGTTTACGTGAACCGAGCGGAAAAATTCGAAACAAACGAAATTGTTTGATTCATCTCTCCAATTCCACATAATAATAAACGAGATTATCTTAATAAAAAATAATTTATTAAGTCATTTTACTGTTCTACCTTCATTGTGAATTGAAGTAGAAAATATTTCGATTTGAAGGGCAGGGAGGACGGAAAACTAAGACAAAGATACATAATAGTAAGTTAAACGCCCATTTAAGTTTATTGTTAAGGATTACAAACTAAATTTTTCTTACGATTTTAATTACGGGCCATTTCGCTTGATATGCACTTAATAATTGTTTTTATCTTCGTCCATTTATTTTTCCATTCTTCCATGTAAATTTAGTTGCATGCGATTTACGTAATATTATAAGTAAGGGGAGGTCTTCTTTGGCATAAAATTCACGTGATATATTTTATTTGTTCGATTACAAAAGAGATCTTATCTTCGGACTTTTAGGTAGATTTCGTAAGAAAACTACCTATTACATTCTCCCCTAAGTTGGAATTTTTGGAAATCTCTATAATAAAACTCTAAGTCATGTGACTGTCCTCAACAGTTCCGGTATGCCGCATCGCTTTTTCATATGCCAAGCGGCCATTTTTATTCAAAATTATTTTTTCGAATAAACTGCATAAAAGTTACATTTTAAGAAAGATCGTTCAAAATAAATTAATATTTGAGAGATGACTTGCGTTCAATTATGTATATATTCTGCAATAACTTCAGTCGAAAGATTCGCAGTTCAAATTCTCTATTCATAAAAGTAAACAAAAAAAAGATTGATTCGTCGTGAACATTTAAAATATTAAATCATGGAGGTAATCATTCGCAAAGCAAGTTCTCCGCGAATGAATTTTTGGACCGCTGCCTCGCGTCAAAAAAATAATTCGCACCAGTGAGACAATCAAAGTTTACCATAATTATGTGCTATACAACTCAACTTTCGGACCTTTTCTTGACGTAAATTGAACTCATGTAATAATATTTAATGAACCAGATTTTTAGCATTTTTAAAATCGCTAATACAGCTTTTATTTATCGCGTGTACAAATTAGAAATGATACTTTGATTTTGAAATCAAATGTTTTGATTTATGATATTATTTCTTATTTATTTATTTATTTTCTCTTTTAAATGAAAAGTGTGAAGTATTTTAAATTTATGTAATATAAGCATTTTAGATTAAAGTTAAGTATTTTAAATGAAATGAGTGACAGGTTTATAATTTAAAATTAAATTAATTGTAGTATGAATGACGGTGATGGGAACGATATTTGGCGAATTATCATCTGCTCCCGGCTAACAAAAATACTCATAATTAAAAAAAAGAATAAAAATAAATAAATGATAGTTTGTTGTAAATAAATATTGATATACATATCAAAAATAATTTATAGAATTAAAATAAAAAATAAAAGTAAATAAACAACAATTTCCATAACAAAGTTTTCGCCAAATTGGCAGGGGAGGGGGGGGGGGGAATCGCGCCAACGTGCGTATGTGACATTTGTGCCCAAAAAATATGCGAAATGCTACCATGATCGCAAAAGTTCATGATTTGTCTATTAGAATCTTCCGATTTGGCGAAGGATTAAGGGAAAATTAAATTATGAATAAATGTAACGTGTTGCAATGTTTAACATACATTTAAGGGAGACCAAACTGGTCGCCAGTGGCGGCTAGTAAATAAATAATAATAAAAACAAAAAAATCCTGCCGGCTCCGCCTGCAAACAAGTTAGATTTCAAAGTGGGCGGTCCCAATTTCCTCATCATGGCAAATGGTCATTTCTTCCGCAATTCCCAACAAACACGCGCCTCACGGCCTGCGTCTTCGAAATCTACCTGTGCCTGTAGGCCGAGCCGTCATTGATTTTTTGATTTGCATTATATTTATTGACACTGCGCTTATACATTACGAGTAGCAATCGAGTAGGCACACAGGACTTTTGAGTGTGCCGAAACGATAAAAAAAACATCACCATTTTCAAAGTAAAAAAAACTCAAATAATATGCAATTGAGATTTTTGTTTTATCTTTCTCCATAAAGTATATATTCTCAAGTATGTTACATAGAAAAATAAATGTTGTATATAACAAAAATGTTTAAATTTAAATTTTAATAATTCATATTACTAATACACGTGAATGAAAATCAATAAGTGATGCGCGCATGATAAAACTAGAAATCATGCATACAGAAAACAATTTTTGACCACACTAGAATCATAACACACTTACTTCCAACTTAAAACCAAAATATACACAAAAAATATCGTTTAAAATTTAATTTTCAAAAAATTTCAAAAACTTCAAAAAACATTTTTCAAATGCAAAAGTTCCATAGGATTAACATTAGCGAGCGAGTGTTTTCGCGTGAGTAAAGTAGCTCCTTAAACACAATAATTCCTGACATCCTGACTGCCAAAAAATATAACTCAAGTGCAAACAATAGAGGCAGCCTGTACTGTATTAATCCTGCTGAACGCCATGTATTTTTATAGTACATGTTTGTTTTGTTTTTAAATGCCATTTGTAAGATTGTTTATTTTACATGCACTGAAATACGTTGTACGATGATCGATCCAAGGATCGATCCAGGCAAAATTTGGGGCCTGTTAGGGCCCCTTCACAAAAGTCTATTTAATAAAACAGGCCTCTTCACACAAATCTATTAATAAAATTACCCCCTTCACAAAAATAAATTTGATAAAATAGGTCCCTTCACAAAATTATTTATAATAAAACAGGACCCTTCATAAAATTCATTTTACTAAAATAGGCCCTTTCACAAAATTCTATTCCATAAAATCTTAGTATTTATCAATTATTTATTATTTTGTGATGTTTTAAGATGTGTAATTTGTAAACAAACAGGTTCACCAGAGAAGAAAACTTCAGCAAAAGGATTTAAAAAAGTTTTTTGTTAATAAATGCCTGAGTATGAATGAGTAACTGGATTTCATCTTTCATTACAAAATGTTATTTTTTACAAATATAATAAATTTCACAAAAATAACTTTTCACAAAATGGGCCCCAAGAAAAAAAAAACCTGCATCGACCCCTGTAAACATGAGACTCCAGCGAAACATTTCTTCAGAATGCTCCAACCAGTACGCACTTTTAAGAATCAGATTGTAAATATGGATATCAGATTGTGAATACTAACATGTTCGTGCTTTTAATCCATATAAGGTTTCATTTTTCTATTTCTTTTAGCGATTTCATGAATAATTTTGTTCTAATTTCGCATAACATTTACTATACAAAGGTTTAGACTCAAACTGGTAAACAAAGTAATCATGTTGCAAATAAATATTAACTAAGTTTCCCCCAGACAGTTTCAGAAGGGTGCGGCACCCTGCCTACCCTTTGTTTTACAAAGTTAGTAGCACCCTTCTTGCCTCCTCCCCCCCCCCCCAAAAAAAATAAATAAATAAATAAATAAATAAAATGGCGCCTGTATTTAAAAAAATTGCTTGCAAAATAAAGATTTGTCCCATTTTGAAAATACTGTTTCAACTTTTAAATAGGAAAAGTACCTTTAGATATCAAAAGAGTGCCTTTAAAGAGAGAAAAATGCATTTAAGAATCTATAAAGTGCCCTTAAGAATCTAAAAAGTGTCATTTTCCCACCAGCAGCACATGCCCTTTTTTATTAATAAGGGAAACTCTCATATTAGTTCTCATCGTCTATAATTAATAATAGCCACATTTATTTTTTAAATCTTAGATATTTACTATTTCTATCTTAAACAATAAATAATTAGAGCATTAACCCATTTTCGGCCAAGCATAGAAATTTTTATAAAATGTGGTATTATTTGCATAGAAATTTGCTTAAATTACATTCATTAAGACATCAAAAAAGTTTCGTGCATGAAAAATAATATTTTATTTAATTTGACGTTACCATTATTAATTTATTATTATTAATTTATTATTAAATTTAAATAAAAAATTTTAAGTTTTTTTATGGCATTTGTTTTATTTTTATTTTATTTACAGAACTTGCACCTTTACTCCATTATAAAAACATATGATTCATCTCAAGTGGAATAATTATACATTTTCAAAAAGTCGAATTTGTCAGTAACCGTTTCAAGTAAAAAACCAGCGTATTTTGAAAATTTCTCAACAGAAAGTGATTACTTCAATTGAATTACTAACATTTTATAGATGTCTCCAGAACCCTTAAAAATAGCAGAAAAATAAAATTAGCGAAAAATATACGTCACAGTGTTAATAAAAAAATATTTATTAAAATGGTGCGTTTACGCACCTTTGGCCGAAAATGGGTTAAATAGGAAATTTCAGATTTTTATGTGTAGTGAATTAAATTATCGTGTGAAAATTTGAAAAAAAAAAGGGGGGGGGGGGTGAGGGAGGGGATAGAAACAAAGAGCAGATTATAAAGTATAATAAGAAAAGGCCTGCACTGCCAAAGAAAGAAAAACTTCGCCTAGAGTGGGTCGTTGAAAATTGGATTCGCTCTGCGTCAATACAAAATCCAATATCACACGATACAAAAAGATATTTCATAAAATTCAATTTCTGTAGAAGCAGTCTTTTCACAAAACTGTACGTTGAAAAGATACTTTCTGAAGAAGTTTCTGATCACATAAAATGAGAATTGTTATTTTTTAGTACTTATAAGAAATCAACAAAATTGTCACCAGGTTTGATTTAAATGAAGTAGTATTTCATTTGCTAAAAAGTAATTATTGCTAAAAAGAAAGAAAAATGATGCGTCAAGCCTGGATTATGAAACACTTTCCAACTTCAGTGTTTAATAAAGTGAAACATCATGTCTAAATAATATGGAAAACGTTTTACATTTACATAATACATTTTGAAAACCTAATTTCAGCAATTACCATCTATAGTCGGAAAAGTATCCGAATTCTTTTCTGCAGCCCTGTATATGATCTATAGATTTGTATGTATACTGCACATAGTATGCAAAAATTTAGTTCAGTTAGGAAATTCATAACACAGTTGAAAATCTCCTTCGGCAGTTTCCGCCAATTGTTGCAGCAGAAATAAAGTTCAACTAACTCTTGTTGCAGTTTCACAGTCAGTTGGCATACTTTGGCGATGCGCGGTTTGGCGCATAATTAACTCCATTGTTTTTGTAACTCATAAACGATTATGACCATAAATATTATTCGGCGATTTAACATCTTCAGCCGGCTAACGAAAAAATACCTTAAAGTTTATTCATTTCTAATTAATTTCTAAAAATATTAAAATGTTGCATTGTCATCGGAAACACACCGACCCATGCACACAATTCTTATAACCCGTGCAGGGGTGATTGTGGGTTCATGAAAAAATACCCGAAATTTTAGTGAGAAAATGTTTCTGTATGGAGAGAGGGGGGGGGGGAGGAAACATAATTTATTAACAGGGAGGTAAAATTAAGAAAAATATTAACTTTAATTATGTTTAGCAATCATGTGAAATTGATATTTTAGTCTTATTTTATGAATTTAACTATCAGAAAACCCCCGGAATATTGGTACAGAAAATGAAAAAAATACTTGAATTCAGGTCTATAATCTGAACATAATCACCCCTGAGCATATGAGTGAAAAATCGATTACAAAATTCCATATTTACATACAAAAAACAATTTGAGTTAAATAAAGAATGTAAAAAAGCAGATTAGGATAGATGCTTCAGCGTTCAATATTTGCGAATTTATCTAAAGTATAAATTATTTTAAGCAAGTACAATTGTTACACAGCTATGTATTACCCATTTCTAGGTGTGTGCATGTGTGTGTGTGTGTGTGTGTGTGTGTGTGTGTGTGTGTGTGTGTGTGTGTGTGTGTGTGTTTAACCACTACTATTTGCCAACAATCAATTTTAACAAATCAAAATTCTTACTATTATTGTCTAAAAGATATTTACTGTTTGTCGGACGAATAGGTCTGTCTCATTGACAAGGTAAAAACAAAAACATAAAACGTTTTTCGCATCTCGTCAGTTTCCCTGATTTTTGGGTATTTTTAAACAAATTTCCTTAGACTTTTTTTCATGATCCGTGGTTATTCCAAATTACATGAATACTGCATTTCCTAAAAACCGGCAACAATTTCCTCTTTCCTTATATTTAATATGTAAAAAATAAAAAACGGAACACAATAATGTTTTAAAAGTATTCTTTTACTTACATCCTATGACTCTTAAATTAACTAATTCGAAATGTTAAAAATTGATAAACAAGGTTAACTATGTAATACAAGGTTGAAAAACCTTCAAATTAATTGAAAAACAGGATATATCAAATATTGCCCAAACTTATTCGTACAAAGACATAACTCATAAAAACATCAATTTTCAGATATTAGTGAATCACATATATATAAAAGTTCCTATCTGTCATGAAAGACACAATTTCCATATTCTTAAAAATGGTCGAATTACAGTAACTTTTATTACGTTTCACATGATTAGTTGTAAAGCATATTGTCTACAAATGATGAAATAGGCAATTGTATCCAACCTTAAATATGAATATATATTCTTGACCCGGAATTCAAAAATTACTAATTTTTAATACCTTATACAGTTGAAGCACTTTATAACGAAATACGATATAACGAAAAGCACGATATAACAAAATGCTCATAATCATTTAGTTGGTATCCGTGTTAAAGAATACTGAATTCGAAACGATATTACGAAATATTTATAACGAAAAGCACGATATAACGAAAACAATTCGAGCATGAAAAGTGAAATAAAACAATATAATGATTTTTTTTTTTTTTTAACTAGAATTTTATTTCTTAAATACCCCAATATACTTTTATAGCCCAATTTTGTCTCATATATTTATTGATTAGCAATTGGTTTTTTTGTTAGAAATACATGATGAATATAGCTGCTTTGGGCGTTTCACTGTGTTATTTATTTTTATATTTTTTACAATTCTTATATATTTGTTTTCAGTATCAATGCAGCATTTTCCATCCCTTTGTAAATTCAAATTATAATATATTGTAACATCTGCTAAGCTCATTTAATACCATATCGATTTAATTCTGTACCATTACTATTTTTGCTGTTAGACATATATTAGCGTGGGTTAGATATAATATTAATAATAGTATTATATTTAGATTATGAAGACGGTGGGGTGGATGCATTACAAGCCATCTTTAAATAAAAGATTCCGTCATTTTTGTTATACGAACTTTTTTTCCCCCAAAGGTATATTGTGTAAATATCTATATAATAGTCACCCAATACATGTATAAATTAGAAATTACTTAAGAGGCTACTTCACTCAGGCGAAACACCCGCTCGCTAATGTTAATCCTGTGGGGAAAATAATTTACGATATCTCGTTAGCATTTAAATATTTTTAAATGATTTTTTTTTTCATTGGATAGCTGACCTCAGCTATCCAATGAAAAAAAAATCACTAAAAATATTGAAGTGCGAAATTATTTAAATTATTAAATTAATAATAATTAATTAAAATTAGCGTAAATTAGTGTAAATTATTTTTCACCATAGGAGTAACATTAGCGAGCGGGTGTTTTCGTCTAAGTGAAGTAGCCTCTTGTCTTAACATGAACTGCTACAAAAGAAAAACGCTCCGCTAATTCAGCCAAAGCAGCCCTGTAAAACTTCCTTCACCTTCGTAAGCACAAGGTTGGGGGAAAGAATCCAAAACTGAGAAGAATATATTGAGTAATAAGAAATGTTTTTATGAAAACGATCCCATTTCTGCCTGCTCTCCGTAACTTTTAAAATTACGTTCATGTGCTGAACATCCTATATATGTTTCCTTATTTATATGTTTGCATACATCTTACACACTTAAATCTATCTTATATATTTATATACATGATACAGCCTACATACATCTATTATGGCTACAACGTTTTTAGTTTTATTTTATTTTTCCCCGTGATGGCACTTTGTCGTAAATGATGCAATGTCTTTCAGGCGATTAACAGCAATAAGCAAATCTCCGCTTAATAAAAACGTATAAAAAGCTGAGATGTATCACTTTTATGAAATGAAACACGTGCGCTTGAGAATTCATTACACACTACGAGATGGCAAAAATAATATTTGGGCAGAGATAAAATCCACTTGAATAAAGCAAACCAATTACTACTTTATCTCATTTTTTTCATGATCGAACACTTTGTTTATAAATAACACAACATTTTTTTGGCGATTTAAAAGCAATAAGCAATCTTTCCGCTTGATAAAAATATCTAAAAAGCTGAGATGTATCACTTTTATTAAATGAAACACGTGCATTCGAGAATTCATGACACGCTATGATAAAACAAAAACAAAACAATATTGGTGCAGAGATGAAACCCACTTTAATAAAGCAAACCAATTACTACTTTCTCACCGTAACTGAAATAAAATGCAAATAAAGCTGAAAGGCAAAATATACATTATCATGTGTAACTAATTTAGAAAATCAGGCATTTAAATCCAATTACTTTTTCAACGCGGCCAGTTCATTAAAATGCACTCTCTACATATTTACATACATCTATTATCGCTACAACAATGTTTTTTCCTCCATGATTTGGTACTTTGTCGTAAATGACACAACGTTTTTCTGGCCATTTAAAGCAATAAACAACCGGTTGCTTAATAAAAAATATGCAAAAAGTTGAGATGGATCACTTTTACTAAATGAAACACGTGCACGTGCGCTCGAGAATTCATGACACTCTACGAGAGAAGGCAAAAACAATATTGGTGCAGAGATGAAACCCACTTTAATGAAGCAAACCAATTACTACTTTCTCTCCGTAACCGAAATAAAATGCAAATAATGCTGAAAGGCAAAATATGCATTATCATGTGTAGCAAAATAATTTATAAAATCAGGCATCTAAATCCAATTACTTTTTCAACGCGGCCAGTTCATTAAAATGCACTTATGCTTTATCTTCCGCCCAGTCTAGAGTTAAGAGCGGCAGAAAAATGATGCATGACAGAAAGGCCTTAACTAGCTGCTTGACTTGATAAGGCCCAAAAAATGAAAAAAATAAAAAGAAAGATTTATGATTACAGCTATAAAAACTGAATAAGAGATCGGGGGAGAGACGCACACATAATCATTAGCTTTATCTGTGCCGAAATGCGGAACACTGCAAATCATTACAATGAAAAGCTACGAACACACACAACAAAATGAAATCGGGTAATTATAAATTTTCTTGTTTGTTAGGGCTGGGGAGTGGGGGCTGCACGCACGCTCACTGAGCATAGTTATTTTCCAGAATCGTGGAATCACTTTTTATTTCTCAATTTCAGATAACTTTGAAAACTTCATTAACAGCAGCTCGCACAGGAAAAAAAAAATAATAAAATAAAAAGGGCAATATCATTTTACACATTTAATTAGAATATTTTTTCTTCAGCCTGCAAGTCAGCTTCTGTTCTTTTCAAATTTTCTACTTTTACTGAATTTTGATGACAATACTACATTTTACACATTTAATTAGAATATTTTCAAATATTTTTACTTCAACTTATAAGCTAGCTTCTATTCATTTCAAATTTTCTACTTTTACTGAATTTTGATGACAATACCACATTTTACACATTTAATTAGAATATTTTTACTTCAACTTGTAAGTCAACTTCTGTTCATTTCCAAATTTCTACTTTTACAGAATTTTGATGACAATACTACATTTTACACATTTAATTAGAATATTTTTCAAATATTTTTACTTCAACTTATAAGCCAACTTCTGTTCATTTCAAAATTTCTACTTTTACAGAATTTTGATAGCAATACTACATTTTACACATTTAATTAGAATATTTTTCAAATATTTTTACTTCAACTTATAAGCCAACTTCTATTCATTTCAAATTTTCTACTTTTACTGAATTTTGATGACAATACCACATTTAACACATTTAATTAGAATATTTTTCAAATATTTTTACTGCAACTTGTAAGTCAAGTTCTTTTCATTTCAAATTTTCTACTTTTACTGAATTTTGATGGTAATATCATTTTAAGCATTTAATTAGAATATTTTTCAAATATTTTTACTTCAACTTGTAAGTCAAGTTCTTTTCATTTCAAATTTTCTACTTTTACTGAATTTTGATGGTAATATCATTTTAAGCATTTAATTAGAATATTTTTCAAATATTTTTACTTCAACTTGTAAGTCAAGTTCTTTTCATTTCAAATTTTCTACTTTTACTAAATTTTGATGGTAATATCATTTTAAGCATTTAATTAGAATATTTTTCAAATATTTTTACTTCAACTTGTAAGTCAAGTTCTTTTCATTTCAAATTTTCTACTTTTACTGAATTTTGATGGTAATATCATTTTAAGCATTTAATTAGAATATTTTTCAAATATTTTTACTTCAACTTGTAAGTCAAGTTCTTTTCATTTCAAATTTCTACTTTTACTGAATTTTGATGGTAATACTACATTTCACTGATTTTTACAAAAATTATTCTCATAATTCTGTCTTGCATGTTATCGACGAAACCATATATTGTACAAGTGAATTCTTATGTTCTTTTCTGGGGTGATTGATTGTAACAAGAGATATATTTTTTTTTTTACTAATACTAAATTCATTACTAATTCCCGAATGTATGAATTCATTCTGATTTATTTTTTATGACATTCAATTTTCTGGTTAGTACAAAGATTCCTTTTTCAATTTATTTTTTATTGTTTTTTCCAATTCAGATATACTTTCTATAATCACTTCAACTGAAAAAAAAAATCTCGATGTAATTTAGATTCAGAGACATTTAAAATAATAATAATAATAACTTATAACTTAGTGCGCAACCCAGAATCGAACTGAGAACCTTAGCGTGGTAGACAGGCGGGCTGACCACCACACTATAGCGCTTCTTTAACTTATATTGCAAGAAGCAGTATTAAGGGTCCTCTTCACACACTTGAAAACACCCGCTCGTTAATGTTAATCCTATGGGCATTATTTTTTTAATATCTCGTTTGCATTTTAATATTTTTTAAACGATATTGTTGCATTGGATAGCACAGATTAATATCTATTTCCGCCGTTGATTACTTTTTCGATTTCCTTTTTTTTTTTTAGGAAGATACGTTTACTTACGAAACCGGTTCCAAAAGTGAAAGTATCTTCATAAAAAAAAATATAAAACATATACATACATTGTTTTTTTCAATTCCTACTATTAGCTCCCACCCTATATACAGGGTCATTCATAATTCCCTCCGGGGTTTCGAAACGTTATAGTAAAAAAACGAAGACGAATATGAAAAAAAGAAACATATGAAATTATTCCGAAACTATTCAAGTTTTACTTACATACATTACAGGTGTTCTATGTGTGAACCCTTGGTCACACGGCATACATCCATGCGATAGTCCAGTTCCTGCCATACTCCGTTTCTTTAAATCTGAATCAGTGGTGTCAGTTCAACGGGCCTTTCGTAATAAATATCGAAAACAGGGACCAACTGACAAAACAATTCATGTGTGGTACCGGAAATTTAAAGAAACGGAGTATGGCAGGAACTGGACTATCGCATGGATGTATGCCGTGTGACCAAGGATTCACACATAGAACACCTGTAATGTATGTAAGTAAAACTTGAATAGTTTCGGAATAATTTCATATGTTTCTTTTTTTCATATTCGTCTTCGTTTTTTTACTATAACGTTTCGAAACCCCGGAGGGAATTATGAATGACCCTGTATATTTATATATCTTGTTCAAATTTTCAATCGTTAATAAAATACTTGTTATTCATCCACTCCAGTTCAAATAATTTTTTTTAAACTTGTAGTGGATGACACTTGATGGTAATACAGTTTTTTCAAATATTAATTCATTAATTAAATTAAATTAATTTTAGTTTTATATTTCATTTCTATTCAAAAGTATAGACTCACTCCATTTCATTTTTGTTCAAAAGCATAGACTCACTCCATATTTTAGTCTCCTTCGCCCGCGCGCCGCCTGATCATCGTCCGTGAATAGCTGAATTATCTTTTTACGCGTGAATGTTTCGCTATGGTACTTCATTGTGAAGTTTGGTAACTTTTGAAATTCAACATTTGAAAAACGGCATAATCATTAGATTTGAAATTTATATCAAGAAAAATACAATTTTTTTACCTTTCTAACGCAGTTTGTCTAACAATTTTGTGGGAAATACTTTTCGAGCTATTAATTTTTGGTATTTTAGCTATTTATTTTTTATTTAATTTTTAATACATTTCAAAAAATTTTCTTATATAAGATATTTAGCAGGATATAAATTTTGGAATAAATACCGTCAGTGGCGAAACGTGTAGATCGCTGGGAAAAAAAATATTTTTGACCTAAGTAGGAATTGACTTTAAAATTTTTTCTTTTATATTACTTGTTTTTGAGATATTTACTTCAAGTTTTATATCCTGCCCTAAATAAGCACGGCATAGCATAACAAACAAACATTGTATATTCGCATCTTTCACAGATGTATCCTTTGTTACAATATTATTAATGAAACTACTCCTTAATCTACTACTTTTAAATGCTTTAGGTGTAAAATTAACAACATAATATAATTAAAATAACTTTTATTAGTTGTTTCATAATATAATTAAAATAACTTTTATTAGTTGTTTACATAATATAATTAAAATAACTTTTATTAGTTGTTTAATTATATTATGTTGTTAATTTTACACCTTTAGCATTTAAAAGTAATATATTATTACAAGGTGTTATAATTTATTATATTGTTACTCCTTAATCTTTAAAAAATATATTAAACACCAAATAATAAAAAGACCATACACGACCGCCTATATAAATCTTAAAATAGGTAAACTGTAGATATTAATATACAACTTTTTGGTTTAATTTTCATTATTGAAATTTTTACGCTCAGAAAGTAACGTTTTTTGTAGAATAACCGAAGTATTAGCATCCCCTGAATTCATACTGTGCTCACCTGGAGGTAGTATAGTATAATATTGAGAATTCTGCTACAGATTATCTATGAATGCTATACAAAAGTAACTATTCCAGTGCTTTATACATGCATATAAAAGAGTTACTCTTTGAGCTCAGTGAGGATTACCTGACCCCACAAAGCTGCTCTCGACCTCGCTGAACTACTGCTTTCACACAAGGAATAAGAGAAAAAAATCTTTTGACTTTTTTTAAACGTCTTATTTTATTTAAAGGAGCACAGGACTTATCGAAATTTTTATGCATTCATTTTTACAGCTCCATATACTCTTCCCAGGATTTAAAATTAGCATGTTCTTAACGAATATAGAATGTTTGGGGGTAAAATATAATAATATTATTGAAGAAAAAGTCTTTCAAAAAATTATACATAACAAAATTATATGTCTATCACGACTAAGGCGAATTTGGATCAATCGACTATCTGTCATAAATGTTATAAGCGAATATGAACATTTATAAGGAAAGGGCATGTTTACAAACAAACAGTTCCATCAACCAATCTACCACTACATTTTTGACGTAGCTATCATTGCAGGAATCATCATCATCATGCCGACGTAGGTTAGAACTCCTATAATAGTTACTATTATAGGAGTCTTAACGTAGGTCAATTATATTATAGACCAGTTTAACGTAGACCAATCAAATTTCCTCATCTCATGCGTACAGTAGGAGTCAAAGAAAAAACAGGTGTTTCTCCCTAACCAAAAGTAATTTAACCAACAGTGACGTCAGCTGCGCTTTCCTTATATAAAACTAGCGGAACTTCGCCCGCTATGCTGGTCGGTTTACTTAGTAAGAAAATTTCCTTTAGAATCCTGCAGAAACTGCATCAATGTATTTTTAAAAACTGTGATTGGTGATTTATTTTTTCACTGGTGAAACTCGGAACTAAATTCGGTAAGTTCTATCGATATCCATTCGAATGAGCCAAACCGCGTCGTGATCGGACCCATACCACCCGAGATAATTTGAAATGAAATAACAAAATCCTTAGCGTTTTATTTCTTTTTCTGTATAAAAATCGGAATTTTTCTAAAATAAAAAATTATGGGCATAATTCGAAAATTTTTTAAACTTTGAAATCCTAGTCCACTTTAAGCAAGGATACGTACTTTTCAGATCCGAAAAGGCTTCATTAACGTGGCACGTAAAGGAAAAACAAACTACGAAATTTTTATTGTAGTAATTTTAAACTAATCATTAATACATTACAACTCCCAACTTATAATAATCCAGGTTGCATAAAAATATATTAATAATTTCTTAATGCGATTTCTGTTGTAGGTTCGATGGAAAATATTCCATACACCTGATTTATATTTTGTTATTTTTTCCTCATATACATAGATCCACCTGCCTTTTTATTGCAGTGACTGTCTTATGAAATTCGCAAGACATTCGTTCGTAGAAATAAAACTTTTTAAATTCACATAGAAAGTCAAAACATGTCGAAAATGTTGCATACTATCGCTAAAAAAAGAAAATTTTATAATGTGTTAAACCATGCAAAAATAATTGAGGCATTGACAGTGAAAAGGAGGTAAGTGTCAAAATTGGAATTTTACAAAAGAGGCAAAAAACCATTTTAGCATGATTAAAAATAGCAGGAACACATCTTTTGAAGCTGAAAATTTATTACTAATACGAAAAACTTAGTTAGATTATAATCGAAAAATCACTAACGTGTAGATTTCAATTTATTTACAAATTTATTTATAAAATTCTTGGTACATTGCGCCAATGAAATCTAGCAGCAAATCTTTCCTCTTTCCTTCATTAATCGACAGAACTGTTTGATCTTATTCAAACTGCTCCATACCCATGAAATTTATGTATTTTCCCTTCTTGATAATATTCCTTCTCTCCCACTCTTTCATGTCATTGAACGCAGTTTTGTTGTGAACCGTCGTGGAAACATGGACCCATGATTTGTTTGAAATTTGCTATGAACTTGTATTCATGTAAGAGTCACACACACACACACACACACACACACACACACACACACACACACACACACACACACACACACACACACACAATTAGAAATTTTGGCACTTACCTCCATTTTATTGACAATGCCTCAACTGTATTATTTGTGACATCTGTATAGCTTAAACAATATTTTATTCATTATAACAAAAAGAACAAGGGCGGAATTGTGTGTCAAACGTGACAAATGAGGTGCATTCGTACTATAACTAGTTTTATAAATATTTAGAATTTGGTGCAAAAGCTACTGCACTCTTATGGAAAAATGCACGAATACAAAATTTATTTTTGTGCAGATTTTCGTATTATAGATATTAATTTTATTTTATAAAATTAGGTTTCAATACACTTTTACAAACAATTAATTACAATTCTGTTACTTTAAAATTACACTATGCGCAAATATCTAATACAAGACAATGTAAAAAAAAAAAAATCATCGTTATTATTTCACTGAAAAAATTAATTATATCATCTATTATTATGATATGATTAATTTCCATCATAAAATAAGTACATTTTATGTTGGCAACATTTTATCTTTTGTTGACATTTACTGAAAATTCCAATGAGAAACTTAAGCCTAGCTTTGAAAATTTCAGATCAATTCATATTTAGATTCTTTTTCCATTTAATATCGATTTCTCCGGAAACATCTATCCAAAAAACTGTCGGTAGATTATAGGATTGTTATAATTAAACAATTTTAGTATACAAATTCGGTTTTTAAATTCAGTAATGCAAAAATAATAGGACTCCATCTTAAATAGGACGTAATCACCATGACAATCTACAATCATTACCTATCATGGGATATCACTGAATTAATTACGTATGATAGGATTTGATAGAATGAAGAAAACTTTTATTCATATGTTTTTAAGTTTTGATTCGATTTTCATAAAATTTGAAATGACTCCACAAAATTCTGCAACGATTCTATATATTAAATATCAAACTATTCGGTTGGGTAGTTTATGCGCTGTTACATGCGGACGAACGGACCAGACGACGACTATAGGTGTTACGTATTTATATAATTACGAACTCATTTAAAAAGGAATTTTATCTGCATTGCATAATGATTATCAAATTTAAATTTTTTGCGTTTCAGAGGAATTCTACGTACCACCTCTAGCATATGCACCGTAGGTCCCCCACCCTTGCAATAGGCACATACAAGTTTTACTGTTGTTACTGTAGCAGGAGTCATTAAAAAAATCGGGTTACACCTCACTAAAAAGGTCTGCCGGTTGCAGAGAAAGTTAAAAGGCGGAACGATATTACTGGCTAACTTCAATATTATAAAAAATGAAGACTTGGCAACTAGTTTTACATACAAATAATCGAGAATTAATGGCCTGCCTCGGGGAGGCGTATGAATAATAAATTAAAGGATTAGCAAAAAAAGAATGCGGAGAGCGTTTAATTTATGAAGAGCAACAAACTGGTGAAGTGATTGATTAATCTAATAAATGGGCATAGAAGGTGATTAGAAATGTGGAAATGACTGATAGACTTATTTCACCACAATGAGAAACCAAATGACGTGAACATTTTTCTTGGATGCTTCTATTTCAAATCAAATAGGATCAAATTTCGCTAAGAAAGTGAAATATAAAAAGTAAAATAAGTGCAGGTGGCTTAAGAGTAATTTAATTAGCAGTTTTAAATGAGAAGATGCAGCAAAATATCCGTCCAGCATATATTAGGGTATCTATTTTTCTAGACTTGTGCACATGTTACATTAATTTTCATAGATGCTTTAATTTATACTTGTGCAACAACATAACAGTTGTGCAACTACCTTCAAGAAAATACAGGTGGTGATCAAAATAATGAAAACACCCAGACATAAATATATTCATTAATACGGCGTAGAGCCACCTTTAGCATGTAAAACGGCCTGAATTCGTTTGGTAATTGAAATATGCAAATAATCCTGGATGTTAGCTAACGAACAATAATTAATTTAATTACCAACAATGTTTAAATGACTGCTCACGTAAAGGACTAAAACTTCAAGTTAGTCACATTCCCAATTACTCTACTTATATTTATTGCTAAAAATAAGGCTATTAAACAAAGGCCAATGGAGAAAACTTTTTACCACTGATAAAAAGTAATTTTACTCAAAAGATTTGCATTTAATGCAAGAATGTTTGCAGCATCTTTAACCCTTTCGCGACGAGCGTCCTTTACAGATTTTTTAATCTTTTACCACTGGTTTTTCGAAACAGAAATTTGCGCCTAACTGAATCGCAGAAATGCTATGATTAAATAAGGCAAAGCTTACAATAAAAAATAACTCGTGGGAATAATCAAGGACTCTGAGTATCTTATGTGGCACGTATACGTGTCGCTCGTCCCCAAAGGGTTAAGGCTGCTCGTCAGTAAACTTCCCGATTCCCCTCGCTCATGTTATTCCTATGGGCGTAGGATGCATTCGTATTTTTAAAATATCTCCTTGGAAAATTATTTTTTTTTAACTTCTGTTTTCTTTGTATTGTTCTTAAAGAATGTCTCTTTTTTTTCTTAGTTGTCAATTTTTTCTGAAATATATACTTAATTTTATATGATATGTTAAAATCTTGTTCAGTTTCGCTGAGATTTTAACACACAAAAATATAAATTAAGCACATAGTTTAGAAATATTTTGATAACTAAGAAAAAAAGAGACGTTCTTTAAGAACAGTACACAGGAAGCAGAAGTTAAAAATATTAATTTCCTGAGGAGATATTTTAAAAATACGAATGCATCCTACGCCCATAGGAATAACATTAGCGAGGGGAATCGGGAAGTTTACTGACGAGCAACCTTAAAGTGTACCACTATGTTTTAATAGCCGATTTCGAGAAAATATCACACTTTGTATACGGCAATCACTATAACGGTGACACTTCGGGTTTCTCGATTATAAATCGTTATAACAGCGATGCACCCCCCCCCCCCAACCCCGAAGTCAGTTGAAAAGGGGAGAACATCCAGATGAAAAGATTCATCCGAGATTCGTGAGAAAAACCGACTAGCGAAGCTTCACTAGTATTTATATAAAACCGATCGTTTATTATCTATGTGATGTTGTGCACTGTAAAAAAAATCTCTGAAATTGACCGAAAAAAACTATCAATTTTGGCGCCAGTGGGAAACTGTTTAATTTACAGAAAATATCTGTATATTTTCATGTGTAAAAAATACAATATTTTTCAGTAAAAATTACAGATTTTTTTTTTTTTTTCAACATTGTGGATGGAATGAACTATCGTTTTAAATAATATGAGAATTTCCTGAAATTTTACAGCTATTTTTCTAAACTGACTTACAGAAAATGTATGAAAACTCATCAAAAGGATAATTTGAATAAATACATGTTTTTATGTTACGTTTAGATTGTACTTCATTACATTCTTGGTGTCGCAAACAATACAATTATGGAAAACAAAATGAGTAAACTATCATTATTTTTGTCGTGAGGACATTTTTGGTAAGTATAAAATTGTGCATTATTTTTTCCCTTAAAAATCTAAAATTGAAAAACAATTGCATCAAAGTAATTTATTTAACAAACGAAATCGTATTTTTATAGACTATATATTTGACTATAAAGTATTATCTTTGAAACAATTAGTATTATACTCAATTTGGCTTCATTTTGAAAAAAAGAAGGTGGGGGAGAGCGAACGGGTCAAACCACGGCCAAACTAGATTATTTTCGAGTTTGGTCAAATGTAATGGGATACTTAAAAGAAATAAGTAGGAAGTTCTATAGAACAACAACAAAAAAAAGTTACTTTTCACTATTTTAAACAAAATCCACGTTGCTGCGCTTCATATATTACTTGACCACCAATCTCAAAGAAAGTTGCTGGTGCTTGAAAAGTTTAAAATTCAGGTAAAAGTGCGTGACTGTATTTAACTTTTTCGGACATCATGTACTTTTCACCCAATTCCGGCAAAGTCAAAATCGAAACGAAATGTGTTTTTTCTCGCTCATGCCCATTAATTTATAAATTCAAATACAAATGTAATTTTTATTGCATTTCTTTTTTTTTTCTATCTTACTGATTAATCCAACTTGTATAGCTTGTATTAGTAACACAACTTTTGATGCTATTTTGAATCTTTTTCTTTTTTAGCTCACAGGCTATCAAAGCCTGAGAGCTAATGTGCCCGCCCGTTCTGTATGTATGTATGTATGTACGTAACGCGATAACTCGTGATAGAATTATCCGTTTTGCTTCAAATTTTGTTTACAGGTTCATTCTAATAAGGCGCTTCCCTGATTAGTTTTGGGAGTTCATTGGTTAAGTATAAAGGGGGGAGCTAACTCCCCCTTAATTTAGATAAATGGGTTTTTCATGCAGAAGTATCCGTTTTTCTTCAAATTTCGTATATAGGTTCATTGTGGTAAGGTGCTTCCCTGATTATTTTTGGGAGTTCATTTGTTAAGTATAAAGGGGGGAAACGGGGGGATAACCCCCTTAATTTAGATAAATGGATTTTTCATGCAGAATTATCCGATTTTCTTTAAACTTTGTATATAGGCTCATTGTGATAAGGCTCTTCCCTAATTAGTTTTGGGTGTTCATTGGGTAAGTATAAAGGGGGGTAAAGAGGGGGCTAATCCCCCTTAATTTAGATATATGGGTTTTTCAAGCAGAATTATCCGATTTTCTTCAAATTTTGTATATAGATTAATTGTGGTAAGGCGCTTGCATGATTAGTTTCGGGTTTTCATTTGTTAAGTATAAAGGGGGGGGGGATGGGGGGGGGGCTCACCTTCCTTAATTTAGATAAATGGGTTTTTCAAGCAAAATTATCCGATTTTTTTCAAATTTTGTGTATAAATTCATTGTGGTAAGACGCTTGCATGATTAGATTTTGGGGGTTTATTGGTTAAGTATAAAGGGTGGGAACCGGTGCTTATTCCCCCCGTTTAATATATTGTCGATTTCTTTATTTTTCAAGTGGCATTATTTTTTGAAAAAATAGCATAATATACAATTAGTGTGAATAGCCTGTGAGCTCAATGCCCTCACAGTTTAACTGGGCAGTTTTCTTTATTTCTTTATTTTTTAAATTCCTACTATTAGCTCACACTCTCTTTCTCTATATATATATATCTTGTTGGAATTTTCTATCGTTAATAAAATATTTTCTATTCATCCACTCAAATTCAAATACATTTTTTTAAACTTGTACTGGATGACAATTGATGTTAATACAGTTTTTTCAAATATTAATTCATTCATTAAATTTAATTAATTAATTTTAATTTTTATATGGGAGAAAAAAAAAACTCCCATTGCCATTGTTTTCATAAATGAAATGAAAGATTTATCTCAAATGAGTGATGCCAACAAAAAATAAAATACCGCAACGATGATTATAAAATAATGTTCAATAAAGATAACGTGGGACATGAATGCTGCACGGGTTTATTTTATATATTTATGATTGAAAAGTAGGAATTGACTTTAATTTTTTTTTTTTTATATTACTTGTTTTTGTTGTTGTTTTGTAAAAGTTACATTTATTTTACGCACGTTCAATGTAACGCGAATTAAACAAGTTGGAAATTGTACGTCAAACGTTACAAACGATGTGCGTTCGTACGCACGTTTTAGAATTAAATTCATGATATCCCGTGCGTAGAACGGGTTAAACAGCTAGTTAAGTATATATTTTATGACACTGTTCATACAAATATCTTAACTAGTTATATAAATATTCAGATATATATGTATCAGCTAGTTATATAAATATTCAGATCTTGATGATTTTTAATTCTGTGAAATGAATTATATCGTCTGCAGATTAATTTCTGTCATAAAATAAGTATCTCGGTTGCTTGACGATTTAACATCCATCGGAAGCTCCTATAACAAAAAAGCACCGATTTAAAAAAAAAAATCAAATTTCTTAATAAATATTTGTATTAATATCTCCTAAAGTTTTGATTCGATTTTAATAAAATTTGAAATGTCTCGACAAAATTCTGCAAAGATAATATATTTTAAATTGCAAACCATTAGGTTGGGTAGTTTTTGCGTTGTTATATGCGGACAGACAGACAGACGGACGGACCAAGCGACGACTATAGGTGCTACGTATTTATATAATTACGAACGCACCTAAAAATGAGATTCAGGCTGAATCAGCACAACAGTCCTTCCAGAGGCTCCATCTGGTATTGACTTTTTGATATCAAACGGTAAGTATGGATATCAAATTGTGAATACAAATATGTTCATGCAAATAAAATTTGACCACATAAGGATTCAGTTTTCTACTTCCGTTAGTTATTTCATGAATAATTGTTTATCTAAATTCGCATAATAATTATTATACAAAGGTTTAAACTCAAATTTCTTACAAAATACTGACCGAGTTTCCTTTATAAATATTAATTAATACTCATGATTCCATTATAAATTTTAAGTCAGCATTCACGATTTGTTTTATAAGCAATAGGCAACAAGGACACCAAAATCACCCGAAACAGAGTGTTTCCGATTTTATTATTATTACTGTTTTTATTATTAACCAGTTGATTAACTTACACATGAAAGAGATAAAAAGAGAGTACCTTACTGACTTATTTTATTTATACGTTAGAGTGGGTAAGATAAATACATATAAATACTTTTTTATATTTTTCTTTTAAAAGTTGCTTCTACGTAAATAAAAAATAGAAATGAATCCTATTTTTATTGTGTTCAAATTGATTAAAAAAAACAAAGAAACAAAACAAAACAAAAAAAGACTCAAAGCCCATTGGCACGGTAACGAAACTTTCGAAAGAGGCAAATTTGTAATGTTTTCAACTGACCATCTCTTTGTAATTCTTCATCGCCGCTTTACCATAATCGCGGTTATTGTCCCCTTTTCAATGATCGCGCTGTCTTTACGTCTCATGGAGTAACATGCAAAATACATCTTTAAAAATATTATGAATTAATTACAAGAAAAATGTGACATGCTTTAAATGAAATCGAACTTTTTATTCAAAATATTATTTCCGTGCTCCTGGATGAATTTGCATTTAAAATTAAATCTCGATTTAATTAAAGCTTAATAAATATACATTTAAATTCAAAACTCTTCTGTAATTATGCTTTATATTATTTGATATTAACGTTTTCTACAAAGAAAAATTATAGCTACCATTTCACAGCGGCGTAGCGTATGGAGAAGGGGGCGATTGCTCCGGGCACGAAATTTTTTGGGACGCCAGAAAATTGTTGGCTAAAGATTTTTAGCAAAGAAAAAAATGTAGTAGCCCCGGGAAAAGGACCGCAATATTTTGAATTCCCTCGTGCGCTCAAGACCCACGCTACGCCACTGCCCTTTTGCCTAAAAAATAAACACAAATTGGATTTTCTTTCTACAACCGAGGTGTTTTTATCATAATTTAGCGCTATTTTTCTGGCGACTGAAAACAATAGCTACTCAGCCGCTAATAATTTTAAAACCAGAAACGTGTTAGAGGTTATGATGTCAATTTTCTCATGTTTTCAGATTAAAAACTAGATTTAATTCAAATTATTGCCAAGGAAATTACCAAAAATACAACTTGTTTCAAATTTTAGATAGTGCTTGCTCAAACAAACAACTCTCAAATCACCTCTGAACCCGGCTGGTGAAGACACGCATCTCTCAATGAAGAACGAAAGCGAAAAAGATTAATATTCGCTTAAAACACGAATTGAACATTATCATGCAAATCCGTGAATAACAACAAAAGAGTGACGCACTCACGATAGCCCACTTCCAAATTTTATTTTCCGTAATCCTCATTTAATTCTCTTCAGGTTCATGTCTGTTGCCACATTCAAAAATAATGAAAAAAGAAAAATAAGAACAAAATGTATCTTACACTGTTCCCCCTTTTCTTCTCACGAAGATTCTGTCTGTGCGTATACAGGGTTCCCCACCTACCCATTTTCAAAAAGAAAAATAGAAAAGAAAAAATAACAACTTTCTGTTATTTTTAGGTGCGTTCGTAATTGTATAAATACGTAGCACCTATGGTCGTCATCTGGTCCGTCCGTCCGCATATAACTGCGCAAAAACTACCCAACCGAATGGTTTGCAATTTAATATATATAATCATTGCAGAATTTTGTCATTTCAAATTTTGTGAAAATCGAATCAAAACGTAAAAAGATATTAATAAAAGTTTTCTTTATTCTATTAAATCCTATCATACGTAATCTATAATAGTAAAAGCGCAAGTCATGTTACTGAGGAAAACAAATATGGGCTAACCACGTCTTTTTCCATATGCCAAGCCGCCATTTTTATTCAAAATTATTTTTTCGAATAAAATTGCATAAAAGTTACATTTTTAGGAATATCGTTCAAAAAAATTGTTTGCTTGAGAGATAGTTACAGTCAAAAATGTATAGATTCTGAGATAACATCAGTTGAACTTAGTTTCAAAGCCGAATATCTCAATCCATTAAAGTAAATAAACAAAATATTAGTTCAGCGTGAGTCATACAAATATTAAACCATTGAGGTCATCATTCGCAAAGCAAGATCTCCATGGTGAATTTTACAGCGCTGTCTGATGTCGAAAAAAACTAGTCGTTGGGGGCCACCGTAATACTTACCCATCATGTATATGTATAATGTAAAATATTAAAATAAAAATGTGTAAACTACTTATAAAATGCATTGCAATTCAAATAAAATCGTGGCTTGATGACGTCATAAAAAGGCTCGATTACTGAATTGCTTGAAAGAGGTTTTTCCTTATAACTCCAAAAATAATACTCCTATTAACTAGCGGTTTATTGCATCTGATTAAGCGTCAAATTTCCAATTAAAATATATCTTTGAAGTGAAATTTGGATGAAATACAGGGTCATGAAAAATCGGAGAGTGTGGAAAATAGGATTACAAATATCTCGGCAACTCATTATCCGATCGACTTCATGTTTTATGCAAAATTTGTTTTTTTTATTGTTTTTTATATTTACTACTTAAAATAAACAATTTCGAAAATTTTTATATACCTTTTATCAGAACGAATCTTTCGAGAGTCCGGAAAAAAATGTTCCGGTTAATCGAGGTTATTGAAATGAAATAGGCTTCTTCCCATTATTACATACTAAGTACATACCAAATTGCAAGTCTCTATCTCAATTTGTTCGGGAGATAGAGCGTTTACAAACACACAGACACACACACACACACACAGACGGACGGCAAATTTTTTTTTCTAAAAATATGTTTTTTGGAATCTCCAGTGTCTGAAACGTGTAAATCCGTCAAAAAAAAAAAATTTCGATTTTCAAAACGATTACAAGACTTACCCTATACTACGTATGATGGGTAAGTAAAAATTCGCATCTATAAACGTGGCATATGTAATTCTCATTTCGCTCCTAGCAGACGATATAATTTATTTCACTGAAATAATAAGGATGATTTTTTTACATTGTAAAACTATTTATAGAACGCACCTCATTTGTCACGTTTAACGTACAACTTCCAACTTGTTTTAAAAGACGTATAAAACAAAATACAAGGTTAACATTTTTAATTTGGAATAAAAAAGCATTTTTTTTTTAAAGCGGGTTGAAAAAAACAACTATAGAAATACTTTTTAAGAGTCATTAAACATTCCATTCTGTCAGGTGCTAGTGATGGGCAAATGAATTATTTTGATATTTGAATGAATCATTCGGGCATGCGCAAAAGCATAGCTGCCAACCTTCGTATTCTTTTTAATCAATTACAACAAGAAAGTTTGTAAAAAAAAAAATTAAGAGCCACATAAAAATGGCATCCCCCCCCCCCCACACACCCACAAAAAAAAATTCTGGTTTAAATTGATTAAAAAGTATACGAAGGTTGGCACCTTATACTTTTGCGCATGCAAGAATGATTCATTGGAATATCAAAATAATTCATCATGCCCGTCACTAAACAAAATATTGTAAGGGATTTGTGCCACCTGAAAACCGTATTCTGTTTCTAAGGGCAAATAAGGACTTTTGAAAGACTATTGGTGAAAATTAAGTATGCTTATAATAGCCCCTAGGCATCAAAAGTAAAAATAAGGACTTCTAAGCGCTTTATAAGAACAGTAGGGAGAATCCTGTATAAATGCATATTTTGCACTCATGAATAGTAAATACTGTTTTGACGGAAATAAGTAACAAGGTTCTCAATCTGTACAGTTTTCTTTTTGATAAAAACTGCTGGGAACAAAATATTAAAAGTCTCATATGCACTAAAAAAGAGGACATTTTGGGGCATAGGTTTCATTATTCGCATCAGATAGTTGTGTGGAAGCTTTGTTAAAATTTATTATTTGCGCGTAAAAATTTCATAAGTATACATCTATACCCATTCAACATCTTTATAAGAGATAGTGTATGTTTGTATAATGAGCATCCACACACGTACACATAAATAAACATGTGCGAGGGGCGGGGGAGCGTGCCCTTAAAATAGTTATGAAATTCAAATGCACTCTTGATGGTAAAAAAGTTGGAGACGCCTAGCTTAGGCGATTTCCCGCGTTGGTAACTAGATTTTGATTGTATTTACTAACACTTTTTATGAAATGGAAAAGATATATATTTAACCCTTTCTGACATTTTCTTCTTTTTTTAAAAAAAAATGTATATTTCTACATATTTCCTTCAATTTTGACAAATTTGCCATCTGTATACCTGTCAAGCATTTGGTAAATCGGAAAAATATGGTTGGTTGTATCGATTTTTAAGAAGTTTATCGATTTGGGTTACTAAGGTTATCTTTTGAACATAAGGGCTAAACAGACTGGGCCTATCGTTTAAAACGGAATCTGACCCCCCTACAGACATCCACCAATTATTCAATATCCACATTCAAACTTGTTTTAAGGTTCGACTAGATCAGATTCTGCGACGGCGGCCCTTTTTTCGCCTTCTTTGATTTGGGGAGTCTTCTGACGCAGTTCCACGGAGAAGAGTCCCTGAGATGTTTAACCACTGTCCTAGGGAAAGTTTCTTTTGTTGATTTAGTGCACTGTCCACAGATCCTTTTTGAAAAGAAAGACCACAGAAATAATTTATAATTTCTCGTCGCAGACTTTGTAAATGCGATCTGCACAAAGCCTTAATCGGTATTCGATACCGACACTTCCTAACTAGTATTCAGCAGCGTAAACACTAGATAAAAATATAGAAATTAAAATTTGTGAATCATTTTGTGCATTATAGTAGTCTTGCCCGCAATTCACAATTGAACTTAGAAAATGACAAAATCTTCCATACCCATTTATTACAAAAATAAAAAGCACTTTCTTATTCTACCGACACATACAACCCTTTAACAACACATTTAAAAAAAAAAAAATCCAAGCATTTTTTTTTTTTTTTTAATGCAGCTTTTTTCTTTCTTCGAATCCCGCACAGCAATGAACTCATTCATAAAGAATAAATAACCTTTCCACCCTTCTAAACGAAAGGGGCCCAAGAAGCACGTGCACCGTTATTATTCTGGGCCCTCCCTCCCAACCCTAACTGCAGTTACAACAGCTTCCGCCGGGCATGTTCAACAAAGCGTATGATAAAGCTCAGGGTATACGGCAAACGATAAACAGCACAGATGCGTTTTATGTAATAAATAGAACTCCGAAATCCATATTAAAAAGATTGCCTAAATTGTACTAAATAATGTAAAAATAAATAAATAAAATAAAATTAGAATGCTTTAAAATGCTAATACGTACCTAACTGATACAGAATATGCTTTCTAAAAATGTGGTATTTATATAATCCTTTTTGAAGCAATATACGGGTGTCATTTTTCTTCAACAGATTCAGAATATTCTCAAAAATATTATGGAATTTAAGGGGACAGATCACCTTTAAAATGGTCAAAAATTCTATTTCAAAGTTTTGATGTCAGTAAATAGTGCATTTTATTCTGAGTAAAAAGGTACCAATGTTTTTCAGAGGCAATAATTATTGACGAAGATATAAAGTAAAACGCAATCGTCATTCTTTGTTTTTGAATGGAGAGTGAAAACTTTAAATGCTATTTAATTCACAACAATGATTTTCAAACTTGCGCGCACGATTTCTCCAAAAATAATTTATTTAGAACCTTAAAATTTTTCAAACTTATTAATGTTGCAACAATGAACAAAATGAACTGGAATCTTTTAATTTGATCAATAAATTAAAAAATAATTAACTGTAATTAAATTAAAAACGCATTTTGAATGGTTTTTAATTTAATTAATTTAATTTAATTAAAAAAAAGGATTACAAACAATACCTCACTTTACTTTCTTTTTTTAAATGAATTATTACCCCCCTCCCCCCCCCCTTAAACGCCGTAAAACAACTTTATTTTTTAGGGACTCATCGCATCTTCTTTTCTAGTGCCAAAAACGAAGTTCTTCCCTAATTTTCGTGAATAGGGTTTTACAGAAACAACTGATGGCGATGGGCATTCATGAAAATTAGGGAAGAACTTCGTTTTGACACTAGAAAAGAAGATGCGATGAGTCCCCAAAAAATAAAGCTGTTTTACGGCGTTTAAGGGGGGGGGGGGGGTAATAATTCATTTAAAAAAAGAAAGTAAAGTGAGGTATCGTTTGTAATCAATTTTTAAATTCTGAATCGAACGACACAATCCGCAAGTCGATACGATCATTTGTTGCAAAGTTACGCCAGGTTTTAGGAATACAAATCGCCATCAGTTGTTTCTGTAAAACCCTACATTAACTGCACTTAAGGTAAGATCATCGACATTGTATATATAAAACCTGGTGTAACTTTGTAACGAATCATTCTATCGACTTGCGGATGGTGTCGTTCGATTCAGAATTTAAGAATGCATAACTAACGATACCCCACTTGACCTACTTAAAAAAGTCCCCCCCCCCCAAAAAAAAAAAAAAAAAACAGGGTAAAATAACTTTATTTTTGGGGGAACTCATCGCTCATCAGATCTTCATTTCTAATACCAAAACGAAGTTATTCCCAAATTTTGGGGAATTGCCATCAGTTGTTTAAAAAAAAAACCCTATTTTACCTGTACTATTAGTGCTTAGCAGAATTAGCTAATGCATCTATGTCATCAATTTTTTTTAAAGCTTTTTATTAAATTGACATTTTTTTTCCCATTACATATTTTGTGTAATAATTTATACATACAGATTTGTTATAACATGCCTTTCATAAGACATATACTGCTAAAAACAATTTTGAATTCTGTAAAGAACGAATGTTAGAATTACATTTATTTAATATTCTGAGTACACTATTCTAAATGTTTCATGTATGAAATTTTTGATTTTTATATTAATTTAATGCCTTTTTTGTTTTCTGCAGCTTCTTAAAAAATTCTTCACTTTTTTGTCTTTGGTTTTAAGCCAATTTAAGTAAAATGTTTGGACAATTAATTCTAAGAACAACGGCACAATTCACTAGTAATATAATTTCCCGCTCACCCCAGATAAAAAAAGCCATAATTTTTATTTACATTTAATTTTTCAAAGTATAATTTTAAGTACAATTGAGGTAATGCGAATGTAAGGTTAACTAAAGAAATTTGCTTTGAAATATTGTAATGTTTGACATAGGTGACGTATAATTAATGATCTTAACTTTAAAGTGCTTTCATGTATACATTCAATTAAGATAATGCAATCTCAGAAGTAATATTCAAAGTAATAGTGAGGATGAAATATCTTTAGTGATAACATTTTTCAATTATTTTAAATTGTACTCTGAACATATCACATAATGATCGAATAAGTGTGATAGCCTGTGTAAAGATGTTGGCTGATCAGATCATAGTTTGTTATTGTTGTTCGTGATCGAATAAAACAATCCACGTGAGTCAGGTTCTTGGTATAATACAAAAAAACTCCAGAATGATCGTCAAGTCATTTTATTATAAGATCATTATGACGATGCCAAGATGATTGCGGGCAGAAGAGGGGAAACAAGAAATACCGTTCTTAGACGGTCATTATTATGCGAAGGCAGGAGGCGAAGTGAGTGTTGTTTCCACGATACAAGTTGGAATTGCACTGACAAGAATCTCGCCAAAATAGGGTTGCTACAGAGTGTTTAAGCGTGAATACTTTCAGACAGAGGTACGCATAACAAATGGTATTTGCCGGGCTAGGTTACTAGATTATTGGCGAAAGGACGAATTTTGTTTCAAAAATTAATATCGCCACGGCGATTATAACCGACAAATATTTTTCTCATGTGAACGGATTTCGACAGACAAAACAACTTGTGCATTAACAATCAGAATATATTTTTAGACATGGGTGTGAGTGATTGAGTTATTACCACTACCAAATAAGGGCATGCATTTGGGCCAAATGGAAGATTCGCATAACTTTTAACCGATATTGTGGCCACAAAAATGCGTTATGCACATATTGTGTTATAAGCTTGGTTTCGGAAAGTGAAAATACGAAAAGGCATCTGTGCTGATTTAATTCTTTTCTTTTTCTATTTTTAATCGAAAAGCCGTGAGATATTAGTGATCGAGCACAAGTGAAAATGAAAAAGGGAAAGGGTATAAATTACAGCGGGATTATTGTTTGTAGTTAAAGATAACTCAATTAAATTTTGAAAAAGGAAGGGGAAAAATATAATTTAAATGAAGGATAGGATAGGTTAAAATTAATATATGATTCTCATATCATAGCCTGATTCATTCTTTTCAGTTTAGAACATAAAAGGGTTAAAATATATGAACAATTTCTAACACTCTACCTAATTTTAAATAACAGGAATGGGATAGACACTATTTTTTACTGAGTTATCGAAAAAAATTTATTTAGACAATAACTAATTTAAGAGGCTACTTCACTCACGCAAAAACATGGAAGGAAATATTTTAAGATATTTCGTTCGCATTTCAATATTTTTAAATGATTTTTTTTCCATTGGATAGCTGAGGTCAACCTTTATGCAGACCCTTTTTAACACTTTCCAACCTAGTTGAAAAGTGTTTATGACTTCGGTTTGTCTGGCCGTCTGGCCGTCTGGCCGTCTGCCGTCTGCCGTCTGTCCGTGCTCTAACTCCCGTAAATATGCTCGGATTGCTCTGCAATTTTTATATGTTATAGTCGTTATCTATAGCATGTTCCCTATTTCAACGGAAGTGTGTAGCACTTATAGTTTTTTTACAGGGGCACTCAAAAGAATTCCATTACATTGCGGTCTATGGGGGAAAATCATTTGCGGTTTATTTAAATAATGTTTCACTATTTTAAACGCATTGAAATTTATATATATCACTAAGGTGCATTAGAAGAAGCTTAACATGGAATAGGGTGTGCATAGCACTTATACTTACTGTACAGGGACAGTCAAAAGAATTCCGTTACATTACGTCTATGGAGAAAAATCGTCTGCGGTTTATTTAAATAATGTTTCCCTATTTAAAACGCATTGAAATTTATATGAGGTGCATTACAAGAGGCTTACTACAGAATATCGTGTGTATAGCAGTTATCGTTCATTTACAGGGACACACAAAAGAATTCTCTGCTGTCTGTTAACAATAATTCCTCGAAGTGCGTTTTAAGTTACTGAAAGCGATTTTAATTTTAACTCGCTTTTTGTCTATTACGTGATGTGTATAAATTCTGTAGATCCTATACAGGGAAGCACAAAAGTTCGCGAACACATTTCCGTATTATTTAACTCCAGACGGAGAATTTTAAACTGTGCTACGTGTTTCCTAACTGAACTAAAATTTATTATCCTATGTAGTATATATACAAATCTATAGATCCTATACAGGGCTGAATAAAAGTATTCGGATTACTTAGATGTTATCTTTTAGCTTATTAAACGGTATGATTTGTAAAATTATTTTGGAAGCGTTGGAAAGTGTTACATAATCTATGCTTGAAGCATGATTTTTCGTTCTTGTTTACTTTTTCAATTTGGTTGCTTTTTTTTTTTTTTTTTTGTTAATTATTCATGATACTTTCACTTTCGAAACCAGTTCCAAAGATAAAAGCATCTTAATAAAAAATAAATTTAAAAAAAAAACTTGTAATCAAACTCGAAAGAGTACAAAAGGGGCTGCATAGAGATTGACCTCAGCTATCCAATGCAAAAAAAAAAAAAAAAAAACAAGAGGGGAAAATTCTGCTATAAGGCCGAATATAGATTGCCACACACGGCATTTATTTAAAAAATAAATAAAGTAGCTGTAACTCAGAATAAAAACGCAATGACAATAAACAATTTTAAAATATCTAAATAACAAATAAAAATTCCCCTGTTAAAGTGTTGAGTTGTTCAATAACCATTCGATTTAGAAAAATATTTTTCTACCACTGAGCAATTTTTTTTAATGAAATTTAATTCATGTTGCTATGGCAGCAGACGATAAAACGATATCTTTGGAATAAGGGAATAAATAGAAGAAAAAATTTTGTTGATGTTTGTGATAAAATGTTTTTCTTTATTTTTAAAAAATGTATATACATAATTCACTTTTATATTTTAACAGAATAATAAGTTTACTATAATTCGTTACTCATGCTATGGCCAGTATACACGATACACGTCGAGCCACAATGCCTTTATCATTATCTTTTTACGCGTAAAAGTTTCGCTACGGTACTCCATTGTGAAGTTTTGTAATTTTTGAAATCTAATATTTGAAAAACGACATAATCATTATATTTGAAATTTATATCAAGAAAAATACAATTTTTTACCATTCTAACGGTGTTTGTAAAACAATTTTGTGACAAATACTTTTCGAGTTATTAATTTTTTAAGTAACTTCAAATGTTTCATTTTCCGAGATTAATCTGTGGCAACGATGGATTGCTGTGACTTTTCATAAACATGAAAAATGATAAAGATTGAAAGAATAAGCCACCCTGTGTGTGGCTAAAAAAAAAAAAAAAAAATCATAAAAAAATATTTAAATGCAAACAAGATGTCTTAAAATATTTCCCCCACAGGATTAACATTATCAGGCAGGTGTTTTTGTGTGAGTGAAGTAGCTCCTTAATATTCACGGCAAATATATAGGTTTACTAAAATAATTTGATTTAAAACTCCGGGCATTTTATGGCCTATGTTCTAATTATTCACTGAACTTGACAGTCATTGAGACTGTGAATACCAGTAATGAAACTATTGGTTTCTTTATCACCCCAGTACAAGAGTTGTACATTTTTTTTCCCTCTTCTGTTTGTGAATGGAATTTGTTAGTTGATTTAAAACTATAATCTAAAACATGGTAGCTGAATAGAATTGATGACCTAAACCCTGGATAATTATTTACTTGAAGTATATATGATGCATCAAATGTGCAATGACTTTTCAAAACTGGATGAACAATTCAAATAGGGTTCGTAAATATCATGATATTTTCGAAAATATCAAAAATATTCGATATTTTCAAAATAGCCAACTTACTGCTGATAATAAATATTTTCAAGCATACTAGAGATCAGAAAAGAAACTAAAATATATTGCACTTAACATGAAAACTTAAACAATATACTAAAACTGCTTCCCCCCCCCCCTTTTTTTTTTTTTTTTGAACAAAATTGAAGATTAACTAATCAACAAAACAGAAACAATTTGTTTTTTATACACTTATAAAAAAACAACGGTACTTTTCGGTTAGCCGGCACCAGTGCTATACATACATGTATATTATATATACACATATATATACATACATATATATATATACACATATATGCATGAATATACATATATATGTATATACATATATATTTATATATGTACATATATCACTGACGCCCGGCTAACCGAAAAGTACCAAAACAACTATGATTCAGTATCAACTATCAAGAAATCAGAAATGTATAAAACTAAAAATTGAATACAAAATAGTTTTTTTGAAAATTTGAAAATTTTAAACATAAATGTCAGCTTATTTTGTTATTCCCTAACATGTTGTACAATTTAAGCTCAACACCAAAACCAGAAATTGATTCTTGTCTAATGAAGCTGTACAGAACTGATTATCTGAATTAGACAGTTTACCTTCCTATATATGTCCTGAATTATTTATATCCTACATAATTATTAGTCCCATATAATCTACATTTAAAAATAAAAACTTCAAACAAAGCTTGGAAAAGATCTTTGTTTTTTTTTCTTTAGCTAGAAAAGTCACTGCCAGAGACAAATGTTCTTTATCTACAGAATGGAACAGTCAATATCAGTTGAAAATTTCATTTACACTTGTTTTGACATAAAATATCAAAAATATCTTGCACAGTGATATTTTGAAAATGAATATCAAATATTGAAAATAACAAACATCTTGATATTTTGAAAATAAATATCAAATAATATGAAAATATCGAAAATATCAAAAATCTTGATATTTTGAAAATAAATATCGGATATATATCCATTGATATATATCAACGAACCCTGAATTCAAATATCAGACAAAATGTCTAGCTGAAAAAATTACATTTATTTCATGCAGCAGAATTTAATATAATATTTAATATAAAGTGAACTTTTTCAATAAAATTGCTGCAGTTTTTCATCTACGAGTGCCGAATTTACTTTGGTTGCACTGAATGATCTAAATCACGTTTTCAAATGATTATAGTTCTGATGAAAATTTCAAAGAAGTTGTCGGAGGCTCAGAATTTAATTGTAGCATTATCTGTATTTTTTTTAGTAGAAAACAAATTGAGGCGACTTAAAAAGATAGCTCATAAAGATGAGAATATAATAGAACCTGAAATATTCTTTAAATTATTTTTCTCTTCTGAATAACCAATAAACATTAGCTTCTTTGAAACAGAGCTTTACTTTATTAAAAGAACATGTGAATTCATTTAATATTTTTATGTTGTCATAAAAAGGAACTGCCACATGAGAACTAAACAAGCAGCCATTGACAAAGACTAAATTTTTACACCGTTTGTTTCTATTTCTTTTCCATTTTTGGAGCATTTTAAAATTGCAATTGCTGGGGCTGGATGGAGATATAAAGCAAAAGATACATACTTTACACTGCTTTCGTCGTGTGGATGGTATCTTATTTAAAAATACATAAATTTTTACTATTTCAAAAAAGCATGTTTCGGGGATCATTTTTATATTTTCCTTTTTTTTCTGCATTTTTAAAATGTCACCTAATTAGCCCAACTGGAAATACGAAGAAAAATATAAATACTGAAGGATAGACAGTACTTTTTTGTGGGTAGATTTGCTAGTATATTAATAAATTACATTAAAACGAAAAGGGATTTTGTTAAGATTCCCATTCACAAAAAATTGACTTATTTGCGCATGCCTCAAATTAAATCTAGAACACATCCAGTGTTAAGGCACCCTACAATGAAGTAAGGGCGGCTGAGTTGTATAAGGCGCTGGGTGTTTGCTGAGGTTCTCTGTTTTGATCATCGGTTCATACCCACTTCGGACAGAATAATTTTTGTAACTTTATTGGTGATAATACATTTTAATAATGATATATTTTATTTCAGGAAGAGAAGTTATATAATTTATATATATTTTTTATTAGTATGCTTTATAATTAAGTAATTTTTAACAACCAAGACTATTTTTTTAATTACTGATTTTATATTAAAAGTATTTAAAGTAAAAGATTGTGCATGTAATTATCGATTAAATAAATTAAACTGGTCTACAGTTTTTGCTACGTTTGGTACAATATTAAATATTGATATATTTAAAATTTTTGAGACTGTAGTGTGTAAAAATAAATCATTCAATTAATATTTTTAGCTAAACTCTTGCTAAAAATCAAGCATAATAGGATGTAAATTACAAGTTTAAAATTCTTTCACTTCATTATAGTCTGTTCAGGGAAAGGAGATAACGAAAGTAAACAAATGGGTTGCAGAAAAATCGCCAAGGAGCCACACATTTGGCACAAATCCCTAGGTTGGCAAATTTTATTTTTTATGGTGATTTGAAAAAGCAGAAGCTCAAACACTTAAGACAGTCTGTTTGGCGCTTCTGGCACAGCACCAGGTTTAAGCATCGCCAATCCGCATGTGCATTTGTTTACTTCTGTTATCTTCTTTCAGCGAATGAAGTATAGTTGAGTAGGCTGAACTGACAACATCATGTATCATCTTATATATATATAGGAATCACATACACAATATAACAATTCATCAAGTTTTCATCACTTAATTAATTTAAATGCAACTAATTAAAAATTAAAACATATTTCAAAAGGAACTTTCAAGTTATTTACTGTTAAATCTTGATGGGTACTATCTAGTATTATTTATAGTAGAAATTAAGATATTTCTGCATAATAACCTCCTCCTTTTTTGAGTCGGTTAAAAATAGACATCTTTTACATATGCATGATGAAAATTGATGTTCCTAATTAATTATCAAAATTAATGAAATCCAATTTAAGTGTACAGTAAACTCTGTCTAACACAGGAAGATCTTAAAGTCTTGCAGAAGGATTTTCAATACAAAAGGCTCTGTCTAAAGCGGAATACTGTCTACAATGGGATATTGTTTCGATCCTGATCGATTCCACCTTAGACAGAGTTTACAGTAACTATTTTTTTAGTATATTTGTAACTTTTGTGTAATTCAGTATAACTATCCTATGATTTATTAATTAGTAGTTTCAGTATTAATTGGTTTAATTAATTCTTTTTAAATTTCACATACACAAATTGTCTATGATAAAGATAGCAATGCATAAAATTTCTTATCCAGGTACTTCATAATATATTCAATTATAAAATTATGAAAAAAAAAGTGCTTTTTTTTTGTGTACGTGCAATTTAAAAATATTTCTAAAAGCACTCATTCTAATTCAATGTATTTATTTCAATGTAATGTTTCTGTTGTGCATTGTCAGAAAAGTTTATATCTTTAGAAGTCGATCCAGGTAAAATTTGATGTCTATTTAGAGCCCCTTCACGAAACTCCATTTAATAAAACAGGTCCCTTTACAAAAATCCATTTAATAAAACAGGCTCTTAACTAATATTTTCATTTTTTCAAAATAGTCAACTTACTGCAGATTCTAAATATTAGAAGGCTCAGTCCCCTTCTCACTATCGCTCACCACGCCCATGAATTGTGAAGCAATTCACTTTAAGACAGCTACACTGTGGTCCCAGTTCACTTTGTTCGCTTGCCCTTACGAACACTTTCCAACCTAATTGAAAAGTGTTAATATTTGGTTTGTCTGGCTGCCTGTCCATGCTCTAACTCGCGTAAATATACTAGGATTGCCATGAAATTTTTGTATGTTATTGTCATTTACTATAGCATGTTCCCTATTTCAACTGAAGTGTGTAGCGCTTATAGTTTTTTTACAGGGACAGTCAAAAGCATTCCGTTACATTGCAGTCAATGGGAAATAATAGTTTCAAATGCATTTTGATGATGCTACATCATTTAAAACACGATGAAATTGATATATAATTATGAAGCGCATTAAAACATGCTTTTTGTAGAATATGGGGTGCAAAGCATTTATTATTCATTTACAGGGTCAAACAAAATGATTCTGTTACACATTGTTCTATGGGGGAAAATTATTTGCAGTGTAATTTAGTGATATTTCACTATTTTAAACATAATGAAAATTATATGCATTACTGAGGTGCACTATAAAATAATCTCTTGAAAGTGTGGTGTGCAGTGAGTTTATTTATAGGGACACACAAAAGATATCGATTACAGTATATGCGTGATATTTACAGTCTACGTGTGATAAGTGTGTTTTCAACTTTGGTTTGCGTTTTTAAGTTTAATTAAATTTTTTCATAGCACATGTATATTTATAAACTCGGTTGATCCTATACAGGGCTACACAAGGGAATCCGTAAGTATTACAGACTATGGGAGTGAATTGCTAAAGGGTAGTTTTTAATTGTGTCACACATTTTCTTGCTGAACTATATTTCGTACACTAATACAAGTTTGTGGAATATAAATAAATTCATACACAGGGCTACGCAAAGAAAAAGACACATTGTCGTTTACAGTTGGTAATTGCTGCGAGTGAGTTTTAAGTTGCCTTTTAGCTTAATATGTAGTGTGTACAAAAGTCTTCAGATAATATACAGGGCTATACAAAAGATTTCGAGTATATTTCCATCGATTCGCGAAAATTGCTAAATCAAATGTGAATATTTTAACTGAACTAAAATTTATCATGCTACTCATCTATTGATCATATACAGGGCTGCATAAAATATTTCAACTACTTTTTTGACACTGGAAGATAATTTCAAAAACTGTATTTTTCAATGTGTTATGTGTTTTCTAAACTTTTTACTTACATATCTTCTTTCACCTTATTTGACAGAGAAATTTCGTTTCAGTTTTCTGGCTGTGTTGAAAAGTGTTCATAATCTATGCTTGACGCATGATTTTCCATTCTTGTTTGTTTTTGCATTAACTCTAGCCGAAATAAGTACTAACATAAATCATTTTAACATACGAAATTGACAAATTTTTTTTATGTACAAAAAGTAATTGAAAACTTTGCTGAAAACACAATTAAAAATGCATTTAGTTGGTGCTACCAATGGACATAAATCCTTTAAAAAATGATCTTGGAAACACAATTAATTAAAACTTATTGCACTTATAATATTGTACAGCACGACTTAAATTCACTTAAAACACTATGTGATAGGAAGACAGTTTATATAAATAAAAAATCATTGTATAAAGTTTGTTCGATGTGAAAAATACAGTATCTCTCAGACAGATGTAAACATGTTTACTATTGTGTGCAAAAGCACAGTAAAATGCTGTGTAGCTGATTTGCTGAATGCATTACATAACTGTAAAATGAACCAATGACATACATCTTCGAAAACAGCTGCATCAGCTGATAGATGATGCTGTGTTTAAAAAATGATCCGGCTCTCAATTTTGATTTGCTGAATGAAACCACGTGGCCATACAATAAACCGCTCAGAATCATCACTCTGGAAACTACGGTTGTTGCCAAATGGCAAGCTAGAAATTCAGCCTTGTTTTCACACCACGTAAGTGAAATATATATATATATATATATATAGATTTTCAAACTTAATATAAATTAGAAACTAAAACATATTGCACTTAAGATTAAAACTTAATAAAACAATATTCTATTGTTTTTTGTTTTTAATTCACTTACAAGAAAATTGAAGATCAAATAATTATAAACAGAAACAATTCTCTGAAAAGTTAAAGAGTTTGCTTTTTAAAACAAAACAACAAAAAACAAACTATAACATTCAGTATCAAGTATCAAGAAAATTTTATGCTTTATACATAATTATAAATGTAAAATAATTTTTTTTTTATTGAAAGTTTAATCATAATGAAAGTTTGACTGTTTTTTTATTCCCTAACCTGCTGTACAGTTTAAACTGAACTAAATTAAAACCAAAAAAACTATTTTCAAATGAAGCTGTAAATAATGCCCATGCTTAGTGCCCATCCGCAATGATTTATTCTCCCCCATAATTAAAGCTCTACACAGTATGAGTATTACACAGTGTGTAGCAATGCTTACATTTGACTACAATAATACCAGTATTTTTTTAATAATAACCTTTGCCTTATTTAATCGCATAAATTCAATGATTAAATAAGGCAAAGATTACTATTCAAAGATATTGATATTATTGTAGTCAAAGGTAAGCACCACTATGTACTATAATATAATAAAACTGATGCAAAACTGTAACACTAATTTTTTAAATGGATTATTTATTTTGGTTAAAATTTCTCTAGTTGCAAAATGAAAAGTGTTAGCATTTGATCTATTGTTATTGAACACAGCAGCAGATTTTCCTGTGTTAATCTGCAGTAAAACAAAATTTATTTGCGACCCAACAATGTCTACTACCATAAGAAATAATAGTGACTCAGAAAATAAGCAAAATTTGCATTTATAAAGAAAATACAGTAAGAAAAGAAGATACAATAATCTACAGACAAAGTAACATTTAGAATTTTTTTTTTTTTTTTTTTTTAAAGCTATTAGATTAATCTACAAGGTTTAAAAATAAAATGCTTGCTTCATGCTGCACAGTTTTTGGTACTGATGTTATGACCTTAGTAAAAAAACTAGTTAATTATAAATTTAGCATGCATAATTAGATTTTTAAACACCTGACTGAATTTACATATTACATATAAGAAAATACATTTACATACATCTCAAAAATATAAGTTATAACATTTGTAGTAAATTATTTTTAAAAAATCTATTTTTCCGCTAATGGAAGAAACTTGTTTCTTCTGGCTGGTATTTTCCACTTTAGTAGAAACTTGCCAGCCCTGCTTTTGACGATTATCTATACATTTAAAGCGAAAAGCGCATAGTGTCAAATTCACACTCTCTTTTCTACACGAAAATCGCCTCTTTGCACATGCTTCAACTTTTTTTGAAGGCTTCTACCTTCAGAAACGGGAAATGTGTTTAGCACTCACCTGTTTAGCCTAGGAGATTGAAAAGAGTTGATTGAAAATGGATGGCCAATGCGTTGAAAGCTTTTTTTTTTCTTTTTTAAAGAACTCATCTTTTCACTACTAAGTATGCATATTTTTTCATAAAATTTTAAAGAGAACTTGGATACAGTTATATTTATAACGGATTGAAATTTCAAAGTGTGCAGAAGATGAGAACTATTTTTTTATTGGTATGTTAAAGGAGCCAATGCGAAAACAAACAAACAAAAAAGCGAGAAGAAAACCTTTTACAACTTGATAACAATATTTTTACACGATCTGTAAAACCGTTTTATTTATAATCAATAAAGATTTCAAAGAGTTCGGACAAAAAGAACAAGAAAAAGAGCACTTTTATCACTAAACATCAATATTTTTTTCGCAAAATTTTCATTTAAAAATATATATTCATACAAAATCGGGTTAAAGATATAAAATAATAAAAACTTGATTTTTTTAAAAATTATTATCACGGGCCCGGGCAACACCGGTCAGAATAAAATTCCCTGACTTTTCCAGTTGTATTTTAAGAAAATTTCAGTCTAGTGGTGCAATGTGCTCTGTACACGCTGAGGGTGAAATAATTTTTTTGTCACTTGAAAATACTAAATTTTTCTAACTACAAATATTGATTGAAATTTTCACTTATGCATCCTCCCTCCAAAAAAAGAAAAAAAAAAAAAAAAAAAAAAAACTTACTTCTAGGACTATAATAGCAATTGCTTTCTTTAATAAATTATGATAGTCACAAACTTTCAGATAAAATTTTCTCCAAACTGAAAGGGACAAATAAAAAGCAAACGGCTCAGCCAAACCTGACGGATCAGGCAACAGGCACGGGTAGATTTCGAAGATGCAGACCGTGGGGTGCCTGTTTATTGGAAATTGCAAAAGAAATTACCTTTTTGCCATGATGCGGCAGTTGGGACTGCCCACTTCAAAATCTACCTGTGTCAAGTAGGCAGAGCCAGCATGGATATTTTTGCTGTAAGGTTGATCCTATAAAAAACTTATCAATATAAAAGTTGTAGATAATATTAAGAGGATTTGTAATAAATTTAAGCGGAATTGATATCTTGTGTGTTGAAGAAGTTATGAATTTTTTTCTTCTTAAACCCTTATTTTCCCCTCCCCCCCCTTAAGGCCATTTTTAATGATATCAAAATTCTGTCATACATAAATTTTCAGCCCTTTTCCTATAACTTAACAACTTTAAACGTATTCAATACATATCATAATTAAGAAGTTATGGGGGTTTTTCTGTTTTCAGAAAAAGCAACGCCCCCCCCCCCCCTCCCCTGGTTTGATTTTGTCCATTAATGAACTTGACTGAGATTTTATGTATCAATTTGGAAGAGATCTATGCAGAGTTATTGAATCCATAGAAAAGTGATATAGATAGATAAAGTTTTGAACTGGGAGTGGTCTTGGGTTCTGGGAGTCATGATCGGCATAGATCTGCAAAAATTCCAACTTAGGGGAGAATGTAATAGGTAGTATTTCTTATGAAATCTACCTAATACAATATTTTTGTATTGAACCATCGTTCAACCTATTAGAAAGTCACTTAAGTCTAACTTTAGACAAAGAGGGAAGGAGAGAAGCAAGCATTTCAAGGTGGAGATTGAGGAGATTTGAAATTAGTTCTATTAAAGGCAAGGAGTAAGCAAAAATTTCCGGGAGGGGATTGAAAGATTGTAGAAAAAAGGGTAACCAGTAATTAGATAAAATGTTTATTTCTCCCTTGAATGTGCTTTATTGCTGATAAAAGTAAAAGACAAAAAAAGTGAAAATATAGACTGAAAGCTAAATGTAGTGACTAACAATGACTAGCCCTGAATCTTGCCCTCACTTGCAAATTTTCAAACTGCAGGTAAAAAAATAAATAAATAAAACAGAATATTTCTGATAAAAAAAAATATTTCTATTAAAAATGTACAATTTTGCTACCTTGTAAATTTAATTATCTTGATAAAGAATCATCCTTATCTTCCAAAAAGTTTGCCTGTATATTTCCGTTACCCAAAAAACACTTAAATCGGCTGCAAACAAAAAAATCTTTTTCCCAAAATTTTAAGATATATGTAAAAAAGTCTTCCGGCCTGTACCGGGAGGAAAAGCTAGCTTTCCTATATCTTCGTTTTAAAATTTTAGCTAATGTTACACGAAAAAAGCAAGTTAAAATGCAAAGAAACGGTTACAAAAGATTCGTTAATACTGAATTTGAATAAGAAATTCGCCAAATTATTGAGCAATAGCCAAATTTGCTTCATTTATGAAGACTTATTTTGGTCACCAAATTTGGCAATATTTCACCAAATGTCGCCAATTTTGGCGAGAATTTGGCGCTAACGGATATGAATATATAGTTTTATGCGTATGATTGGGAAAATTATTACAACAATGAAATAAAATAATTTGCGAGTAATCACGTTAATGTGCTAATTTGTTTCAAAATGTCAGCCACCCTAGAATTTCAAACTTCTCTATCTCAGCCATTTTTTAAGATAGAGGTAAACCAAAAAATGCTCTGGAATCCTTGTATTAAGGCCTAACACGTGAGTAAAAAATAAATTAGAATTTTTAACTTTTTTGTATATTTATTTTAGTTTAAAATTTTTAAATGGCCGCCATCTTGAAACAAAATGGCGGACCAAGCTGGCCAACAAACTCGGTCGAGACATTGGTGAGCTTAATACACACAATTAGTTTCATCAAAATTGATTTATAAATATGAGCGTTATCGTATGACATAGCTCAGATATATATATATATATATATATATAAATCAACATTTGAATGGAGGGTGGTTTTGGGGTCTGGGGGTCATGATCGGTAAAAATATATCGAAATTTTCCGAAACTGCTTTCCTCCGAATGGCTGCAATAGGTAGCTTTACACTTTTTTGTATTGAAAGCTACCAAATAAAAGGATATGAAGTGTTACTTAGAAACAAACAGGGAAAGAAAACTTAAATAAACATTTGTTTTAAAAAACATTTTTATGAAAATGCGGGAAAGCTCTCATCAGGGTTCGCAAGGTTTTTCCCACCCCCAGTATATACCATGGTAAAAACCGGTATTTACTGTCCTGGGAAATATTATGTTTTTCCGTATGGGGAAAACTGATTATTAAAAACATAAATATAAATTCAAAACAACCTTTAAAAATGTCAAAATTGAATTCTAAGTAAATAGCTTGAAAGGTAAAAAAAAAGAAAAGGAAGATCTACAAAAACAGCCAATGGAGTGCATTTATTTAAATCCACACAGATTTTTACACACCACACAGATTCCCCTGTGTTGAATAGGTCTACTTAAAAAGTAATAAATTTTTTATTTAAATTTAACACAAATTATTTATTGCTTATCTTGATGACACTAATATTTTTTAGTTTAATAATTTTATTTTATTGTGTTCTAAAATATGTATTTAGGAAATTCATTATTATTAAAAATTTTTATGAACAAATTTTATGTTTTATGAAATAATTCTTATTTATTTATATTATTTTTCTACAGAATAATTTTAAACCTAAGCGAAAATTGTAATAACTAAGTACTTCTAACATTAATTTTACAAATCAGATTCAGAAAGCCAGAACATTTCTTAAATATTGTCACTTGGAAGTTTTTCCCGGTATTTACCCCTTTTTCCTGGTATTTACCCGTATTTCCCAGTGCGATGGGAAAAAGTCAACCCTGGCTCTCATACACACAGAAAGATGTCACACTTCAGGAGAGAGAATCCACAAAGTGTGACTAGGAAGGTAGGGGGGCAGAGGGAGAACAAGTTGTGACATCACAATAAAAATATGAGAAACAGCTAGGTAGGTATTAGGTTGGCAGCACATTAAAGTTCATAAAAAATTTTTTTTTACTTAGGTATATTTTTCTATTAAAAAAAAAAAAACTTAACAACATGCATCTTGGTGGTTTTAGACTAATTTCTGTAAGTAATAGATAATATATAACTTTTCTTATATAATGCTAAAAAATACCGTATCGTAAAAAAATTTATAAATAAAAAAAATAATAATCACAATGTTGCCTTAATTAAAAAACATTTAGATGTCATAAGAGGGAAGGAGATACCACTTGAGTGTGACATAAGCAAGGGAGGGGTCAATAAATTAAAAAAATTGCATGACATAATCAGGCTCCTAACTGAATAAAGCGGAACTGAACAAAATCTTATTTTGATTTTTAAAGAGTAATTTGTGAAATTGCTGGGTTTTTTTTTTAATTATTTATTTATTTTTATTTATGCTATATTTATTTAAACATATGTTTTCAGGCGCTATTTTTTAAATATGCATTTTTAACAATGTCTCAATGTACAGTAAAATTTCAGTTATCTGAGTTAATGTCGACAGAGACCACACAAACTTAAAAAAAAAAAAATTATTTTATTTATTTATGTATTTGGGGGGGGGGGGGGGGGGGGGGCGTGATCTTTCTGTGCACAAATGAGAAGTAATTGATGCAGTTTTATGCCCGTACATATTTTAAAAATTATCAAAAGTACTCATTGATGATAAATGTGTCTCACTTTGAGAATGTAGCAATAGCAAATAGGAAATATTGTTAATAATTATTAATTTTTGTGTTTAAATTGTCTATTTAATGCTAAAGTTCCTTTTTTAATCAAATTTCATAAGTTATTTTAGCTTTTGTGCAATTTTTGATTATTATTATTATTCTTAGTGTAACCTGGGATGACTGCTACATATCATCAAATACCTTGGTGAGGAGGAACTGAACTTTTCCCATCCCTCGTAGACCTCCTTGAATCACTCCTGAGATAACTTTGAATAACTGAAAATTCAGATAAACTAAAAAGTGCAAACAGAAAGATATGTTGAATAAATATTAGTAGAAAAGACATATTTTAATGCATCTCTAACAGAAACAGCCCAGACTGAATTGAAAAACTAGAACTTGGCATGATTACAATTCTGTTGAATTTGGATTTTATAAAGAATAAAACTCATAAGCATTGAAGAACAGTAAACATGTACGTTAAAATAAATTGATATGTACAACTCCATTATGGTAAAATATGAATATCAGCGGATTAATTTAAGATTAATTGGAGTTGTCGTGTTGATACCGATTGATTTTGGTAGAAAAGCATTAGAATTTTTCATGAAAAGAAGAACGAATTTTGATCATCGAAGAGATTTTATTGTTTTCTTCAACTAGAATACAACGAGGAAAGCACTCTCCACTCATATTTGATAATGTATACTCTTTCACCACTAATATACTAAAGGCTAATCATGGTATACTTCTTAACTGGATTACATTGCAGAAATGATGTTATAATACTCATTTGAGTATTCTAAATTCTCACTACAGACAGCACATAATTTTGAAGACAACAAATATCACAGAAATCTGCACTCCGCAGCTCATGTTCGACATTAAATAATCCAAGCACGCAAGGTTAAATACGCATTGCAGATGCGTAGGACAGCAAATCACTGTTCCGAAACAGGTGTGAACTATATTCTTATGGCATCAGAAAATTGACTTGTGTAGGTCCTTGCAAGAAAAGGGCGCAAATTTAGCTTTGGAATAAAAAATTTTAAAAAGAAAATGATACAAAATGATAATTTTAAATAGAATAAATTCGTCTTTTTAAGATTTAATTATTTTCTTAAATTTTAAGATTTAAGAAATAAAAAGGTTTTGAAGAAAACTAATTACAAGAAGCATTTTTTAGAATATTTTGAAGGGAAATAAAATATTAAAATAAGCATTTTAAATAGAAAGGAATTTAAATGAATGAAATATTGTTTAAGATAGGAAATAATTTAATAAACTAGGGTTGTAGAATAAATTTAGAAGGGGAAAGTTTTATGGAATAATTTTAATGAAGTGCGGAATTTTAATTTTTGTAATATGTATCTTTAAAGAAATGTTATAAAATAAAACACACATTTCAGATAAAATTAAAGTAGCTGAAATTCATTCCTCAAATCACAGGTTATTAAAATGAACAACAAAAATAACATGCACTCTGTTGGCTACAAGATACGTTCTCAGCCACTACATTTACATTTGAAAAAATGCCAGTAAAAATTCCAGTCAAACTTAATTTTAATATTTCTTAAATGTTCGTTATAGTTCTTAAAAATTTGGTACTTAGTTATTTAATGGTTGGTTGATTTATAACGGCCGATTATCTACTCAACGGATATAGGTCCTAGGGGAGGGGGGAGTGCCCTCCGTGAGGATATTTCTAAGGTATCCTAGCCCGTATTTAAGGCAAGGTTCGATGAAAACTTCGAACGGTTAGGTCAACGAGTGCAACAGCTTATTTATTTAATAATACACAATGATAAGTAATAAGCAACTTTTACAAGATATTCAGAGAAAATTTTAAATTATCAATGTAGTTTGAAACTTATTAATTCTGAGAAGATAGAAATGACCTACCTGATTTCTCTGTTGCAGTAGGAAGTAAAGCACCAGCATTCTTTACTTCATCAAACTTTGTGAATAGCAGTTGTAATCTAGAAAAAAATAAAGGTGGCTCTTAAATATAATACATAAAAGATAATGGATCATAAGTGCCACTAAGACAAAACCTATTAGGGGATGTTTTTTTTAGGGGGGGGGGTGAAAAATTGATGTTTTATCATATATTCTAATATGAGGAAATCTTGTGGGTGGTTATATATATATATATGCAAAAATTATCTTAAAAACAGCTCTAACGACTTTGATGAAATTTCGTATCCTACCGTTTTGGGGCACCAGAAAACCATTGGGCCAGGTCACATGCTCGAGAAAATTCGATTAGTGGGTCATTTTGGGTCATGGTCTAGCTAATTGTATCTACAAAACGGTTCAAACGATTTTGACGAAATTTTGTATCCGACCATTTTCGGGCATGAGAAGTCAATTGGGCTGGGTCACACGTTCGAGAACTTTCGATTAGTGGGTCATTTTTGGGTCAACGCGGGTCAAATTAATTTTATCTAAAAAACGGCTCTAACGATTTTGATTAAATTTTGTGTCCTACGAGTTTCGAGCACGATAAAAGCATTGGGCTAGGTCGCATGTCCGAGAAAATTCGATTAGTGGGTCATTTCTGGGTCATTGTGGGTCAAGATTTAAAAAGCAGCTCAATTTACACTAAATTTTGCATCCAATGGTTTTCGGGCACGAGAAGACTGTTGGGCTAGGTCAGATGTTCGAGAAAATTCAATTAGTGGGTCATTTTGGGTCATGGTCAAGCTAATTGTATCTAAAAAACGGTTCAAACGATTTTGACGAAATTTTGTATCCGACCATTTTTGGGCATGAGAAGTCAATTGGGCTGGGTCACATGTTCGAGAACTTTCGATTAGTGGGTCATTTTTGGGTCAACGCGGGTCAAATTAATTTTATCTAAAAAATGGCTCTAACGATTTTGATTAAATTTTGTGTCCTACGAGTTTCGAGCACGATAAAAGCATTCGGCTAGGTCGCATGTCCGAGAAAATTCAATTAGTGGGTCATTTCTGGGTCATTGTGGGTCAAGATCTAAAAAGCGGCTCAATTTACACTAAATTTTGCATTCAATGGTTTCCTGGCACGAGAAGACTGTTGGGCTAGGTTACATGTTTGAGAAAATTCAATTAGTGGGTCATTTTGGGTCATGGTCAAGCTAAGTGTATCTAAAAAACGGTCCAAACGATTTTGACGAAATTTTGTATCCGACTATTTTCGGGCACGAGAAGACTATTGGGCTGGGTCACATGTTCGAGAACTTTCGATTAGGGGGTCATTTTTGGGTCAAAGCGGGTCAAATAAATTTTATCTAAAAAACGGCTCTAACGATTTTGATTAAATTTTGTATTTTACGAGTTTCGGGCACGCGAAAATCATTAGACTAGGTCACATGTTCGAGAAAATTCGATTAATGGGTCATTTCTGGGTCATTGTGGGTCAATATCTAAAAAGCGGCTCAATTTACACTAAATTTTGCATCCTATGGTTTTCCGGCACGAGAAGACTGTTGGGCTAAGTCACATGTTCGAGAAAATTCAATTAGTGGGTCATTTTGGTCATGATATTTGAACTCAAATTTAATTTTGACCGAGCATAGCTCGGTCTTCCCTGCTCGTGATAATAAACAGTGAAGAGGGTATTGGGTATTGCAAAGAGAGAAACTGCAAAACTGTGATAACTTGATCTTTTATGATAACAAATAAAAATACTTTTATTCCTTCATCGCAGTTATTTTCACTCAATGTTTAATTATTTTAAATCACTTGGAAAAAATGTTTATCATTCTTTTAAAAATCATGACGCATAATGGGTTTAGATGAAATTTCAAAATTCAGGGAGGGTCTGGGAACCCCCCTCCCTTTCCTTCCCCATGGATTGCCCTAGCTGGCACCCATGAATAACAGATAAATACCCTCAATGAATAACAGATAAATTAAGTTCTTCAAACATAACATCTTGAATAAAAATAATTGAAAATTAATAAAATGTGGCGCAAACTCCCTTTAAAAAAAAAATGTATATTAGTTTTAATTTATGTATTATAGCCATAAAGAAATTTCACTTAATTGAAAAAAAAAAAAACTTTCTTTAAACACTAATATATACCTTAAAAAAATTAAAAAATCCACAAAAAAGAAAAGAAACAAGTGGGTAAGTGTGATCGAAGATCGCACAAAGGGTTTCATTTAATATTTCTTTCAAAACACTTTATCTTTTCAAAACACTATTCAAAACTCTTTATCTTGAGAAACGTTTGAAAATTTCCATTTTATTACCAATATGATGCCATATTAATCTTTTTCTTTTTTAATTGGTGAAACTTTTTATTTCATTTTCATTTTTCATGTGGAAATCTTTCAATAGAAAATTAAGTATTATAGATTTTTAATTGTTGGCAACTGCTATAACGAAAAATGTTTACATTTAATAGGAAAAGGCTGTTAGATTTTTGGTTTTTTATCTATATATATATTAAAATAATTCAATTTTTTCAAATTTTATGATTTTGAGCTTCATAGTAGGTATTTATCTATAAGTACACAAATTTTCATGCCTGCAAGTTATATAAATTCTGAGAACGGCTCTGTGATGGTCAGACAACGGAGTGGAAGTAATAGGGTTTCGTGAGATGAACGAAACCCTAAAAAGAGGGAGACAATATTAATGGATAAAAGTATTAATTCATGCATACAATCTGGAACATAACAAAAAAGACAAATTCAGAGTTTCTATGCTAGATATACAAAAGTGATTCCTAAATTTAGTTTATTGATCTTGGTAGCAGCAATTAAATTAAAAAGAAAAAGTTTAAAATATTTGATGCTTTTAAAAATAAAAATTTAAATGATTCATTGTCATTATGATTATATATGCCAAAATAAAGACGTCCAAAAGTTAATCACAACAAAATTTAGATCTATTTCACATATAGAAACTGTCTTTACTGCATTTTATATAACTTTACTTGAAGATGGCAGAATTTAAAAAAAAAAAAAAAAAAAAAAAAAAAAATCTGCATGTTGGCAAAAGTATAAATAAACACGTAATTTCATAACAGAGACAATGTTTTTAAAGTGTAAAATTATATATTAAAATATTTATTACTCATATAATAATGTGATATCACAATAAAACTGCTTCTTGAGTCAACTTTTTTTGTTGTTCTTTGTTAATAAAATTCACATCAGTGAAACCTTGTTGAATCTCATTGATAAATTTATTAATAATACTTGAATTGAAAATTATGTTTAAAATATTATTATGAATCAGAGAATCACAGTTTATATTTTTGGTAAAATTAAAAATGTCCATTTTCTATTTCTATTAACAGGCTTACTTTGAATGTTTATGAACAAGTTATTTAAAAATAATAAAAGTGAAAACAAAATCTTTTTAAAAAAGACTCTTTTATAAGCATTCAATTTTTATCTTAAAAATCATGCATAATTTCATGTAGTTCCAAAAAATTTCCATTAAAATACATTTATTTGGAATGAGCCCAGATTATTAAAAATTCACTGTTTTGATTTATGCTTCATAGAAAAAGAGAACTAGTGAATTCATTAAAAACATAAATAACTTTTGCTCTGTTTCTTTTTTAAGCTATGACAATTGGGCAGTTATTAATTAAAACCCTTCAATTGTCCAAACTGTTTTTAATGTCTTTTCATCGCTAATTTATAAAAAAATCACACAGAAAAAAAGACAAAATATATCCTTTTTGTGTGATAAGATGTATAAATTTGCAAGATTTAAAAAAAAAAAAAAAGGTTATACAATTTGATAATATGCACATTTTTAATGTATATCCATGCATGAAATAATCCTAATTCTTGTATTTTGTAATATTTTAAATAATTTTCAGACATGTAAATTTTTAACTCCTCAACACATGACATAACAATAAACAGTTCTTTACATAATAATGTAATGTAACTTAAATATAATGTAAATACAAAATAGAGCTTTAATCAAATATGAAAAACTAAGAAGAAGGTGGCACTGTTACCTACTAAAACATTATTTGGTACTTTAGAGTTAAAGCAGCCCCCAAAAATAAATCGCTAAGCGACCAAGATTTGTCACAACTTATAAAGCATAAATTACATTATAACAACAGGGGTCGATCCAGGCAAAATTTGGGGCCTAATTAGGGTCCCTTCACAAAAATTAATTTAATAAAATGGGCCCCTTCACAAAAATAAATTTAATAAAATGGGCCCCTTCACAAAAATAAATTTAATAAAATGGGTCCCTTCACAAAAATCAATTTGTTAAAATGGGCCCCTTCACAAAATTCCTTTTATTAAAATAGGCCCTTTCACAAAGTTCTATTCCATAAAAACTTACTATTTATTATTTATTTACTATTTTGTGATGTTTTAAAATGTATAATTTGTAAACAAACACGTTCACCAGAGAGGAAAACTTCAGCAAAAGGATTTAAAAGAAGTTTTTGTTTATAAATGCTTGGTTTGAATTTGATTAACTGGATTTCAACTTTCGTTACAAAATGTTATTTTTCACAAAAATATAATTAATTTCACAAAAATAACCTTTACTTTTCACAAAATGGGCCCCAAGAAAAAAAAACCTGCATCGACCCCTGAACAATATATGATGTATATAACATTTTGTGACACATATGGCCAAGTCAGGATTGGCAAGTTTTTGCCATAGGTGAAAAAAAACTGGTAAAAATCATCCTGGCAAAAATAAGTTTTTGCCAAAGTGGCAGCAAAAATAAGCTATGTCCTTTGTTTTCCCAGGAAAAAAAAAAAAAAAGAAAAAAAGAAAACTAAAATATCTGATAAAGAAAAAAAACTTAATACTTAGTTAAAAAAGTTAATACTCTACATTTATTTTTTAACTTTTAAGGAAAATAAGTATAATTATGCATTTTATGAAAGAATACTAACTTATATAACAAAATTATAAATGAAAAAAGTACTAATTTTATATAAATAAATAGAAAACTTAATTATTTATTCATGTTTATACAATAATTATTAATTATTATTTACACAATAGAAATGTGCAGATTGTAATTTTTGGTAAAGCTTTTTTGTTTATTATGTGTAAGAAATTCAAATAAACATTTATATTTTAAATTCAAATTTTTTATATAAATTCATAATTAAAGCAGAACACTATAAAATGACTACAGGCTATATACTGAAAGTAAATAATATAACTTTCTGTCCCTTTCTTGGAGAGTCAGATGGAGGGGGAAAAAATTCTAGTTTCTTAACAAGACATAATTTTCAATGTAATTTAATTACTTTTTTATTTATAACAAACTAGTTTCATTCGATAAATATTTATAAATTAGTAACACAGACTTAAATATCTACATATTTTTAGGACTCATTACATAAAACAAAAGTAGCAAAGTTATATAAAACCTTTTGATAGTTAAAAAAATATTAATGACAAAATACATGCTGACAAAATACTTTATTCAGGGCTCGAAAAATAGTGTTCCCGGTATCCCGGGTAACCCAGAAATCATTTCTGGGAACGTATTTTTCCCACTCAGGTTCCCGGCCGGGAACCTAAAAATTAAATATTGTATATATATATTAATTATTTGTTCTGTATACGTTTGAATAAATTAGTAAATGCAATATATAATGCTCAATTTTAGTGTGCAAATGTAATGCAACATTTCCTTTTAAGTTACACATCTATAAGAATATGAAGGGAGGGAGGAGGTGCTTTTGGATAGAGAACAGTCAAAACATCAATTGATAAACCGTAAACTAAAATTTTTGCTTATTATTCAAAAATGTGTCTATATGACACAATATCTTCATTCATTAAGCTCTGAATATTAAAAAACTGGGAACATATAAATTTTTCTGGGAACCTACACTTTTCATGTAGGTTCCCAGCTGGGAACCTTAAAATTTTCAGAATTTTTGAGCCCTGCTTTATTTAAAAAAAAAAATAGATATCCAATTTTTAATTTGGTTCTTAAGTTCCTAAGTATTAGACTGAATCTCACCTATTTTATAAACATTTAAAATATATAAAACTTTTTTAATTACATTTATTAATTAGTAAATTAAGTTAAAAATATTAAATGATACATGTTATTTATTCTAATTGTTTATACCATTATGATTCTTATTAATTTATAGAACTTACTACACATTATAGGCCAGTAAGAATTTGCCATTTTTGCCCTGGTTTTTCCCAGTTTTTGCCACTGTCCAGGCAAAAATACATACCCTGGCCAAGTTATAGCCATATATGATGCATACATGATATATATATATATATATATATATATATGCCATGTGTATAAGATGTATATATAACACATGACATAAATAATATTTATAAAATGACTTATACAGGGTTCTTACACAATTCTGGTAAAAATATTCCTGTATATCTGTTTATAATATATCCGAATAAGTCCGAAATATATCTGTTTCGAAGCCCCTAAAGCTCCATCATCAGTGCCAATTCAAAAGATTAAAACAGATTTAAAAGTTTAAGCCATGTAAAATATGCTTGCGTCTTTTGCATGAGCCAAGATTGAAATTTTTAATATTTTTAATAAATAATGAATATGTCAGAATTTAGAATAATTTAAAGGAATATTGTGAAGTAAAATTTTTTATATAACATATATATGCGTATATATGATGCATATGTAAGCTTTGCAATGATCTTGGTGAAATCATAGCTGCAACCTTGGCATAATTGATATTATAGGGGCTGCTATAACATGAAAGTACTCATTAATTTCAGTGTTTATACATTTAGTGTTTTATTCAATCTTCTATGACTAATTTTTTCAATAAGATATTTATGTATATATTTACAAAATACGTTCTTCGATATGCCTTAACACAGAAAAAGTTATTTATTTATTTTTATTATTTTTAATTAGTTCAAGATTTGGGTGTTTTTTAACTTTCCACTACTATACTAATACTGTGGATGGCGAAAAAGCCTGCTCCCAAATGAACTTAATATAAACAGATATAAGAAATTATTGAACAGAAAATCTAAGTAAATCTATCTATAGATATATCTTATGTAGCACAAAAATAAGGCTGAATTTGTAGCTTGCAACAACCATAGTAACATAAAATTAATTTGCCTCATTACATTTCACCAATCAGACGTGTGATACCACCACTTAAACTTGCATCATATTTAAAAGAAAAATTTCAATGGTTTTCATAAAATGTAAACATATTAAAATGATTGCATTTAATTATGCACTAGTCGCTGAAGAGCAGAACACAGATTATTTATTGAGAAATAATATTAAGTAATCAGTGTAAATAAAATAAATGTAAATAATATATCATAGTAAGCAATAAATATTTCAAATGAAAAAAAAAAAAAAAAAAAAAAAAAAAAGACGTCATTCCGAAAACAAAAGATGCATTTTCATACATTAATATAAAATATTTTGCTATAATCGTGTCAGTGATGACGTTGTATTCATATACCCTTATTTCTGCAGCTAAATATACTGAACTCTTGCTAATTATTTAAAGATCCTTGGTATGACCAGGGCTTTACAAATTTGAAAAAATCTCGTTTTAAAAAGCACAAATGTTTTTTATGAATTAAGTGAGAAAAAATAATAACAAACAGTTTAGAATTATTAGTTACATAGTTAAGTTTCATTTGAAAAGATAATACAACAAAATTTTCTAAGGAAATTTATCAAAATTATATATCTCTGGTAAAAAAAAAAAAAAAAAGAAGAAGAAGAAGGAAATATTGAAACTCTGAATTAACCGTCATATTCCGGAAATGCTGATTGCCGAATGCTTTAAACGTCCGAATAGTTGAGTGCTATAAAATCCATATCTGATGAGGGTGCATCGATAAAATAGTGAAGCAGGAAAACAATTTTTTGCCTATTTAGCCTATCAAATTTCGTCAAATAATTCTGATTTTATTTATTGATAATTAAATTGATATTTTAAGGGGGCTAGTACTTTTAGATCGATATTTGATAACCTAAATTACCCGTTCCCTAAAGTATCTATTTAAGAAAAAGGGTTCTTTCTACCATCTACAGCGTCATTTTGTTTGTACAAAAGCAATGAATGGGTATTTGTAGTATTATTTTAACCTCAGGTCTCAAGAGGTTTAGAACTGAGATAAGAGAAATTAATAGTAGTAATTAGTTTTATTATGTGCATGTTTTTAAGATTTCTATTACCTTCATAGGTATTACGAGTAACAGTTAATATGAGGACATTTATAATTCCCTTGCTCCTCGTATTAATTGAGTTCGACTGTAGTACTCTGTCACGAACAAATAAATATATCAGTGAGAAGGAGAGGATATTAAACAACAACCAAATATATCATTTACAAGAGTAAATTAAAAACTCACTTTGGAGCGGGAATTCCGGCTCTTTTGGCAAGATCATGCCGTAGCCTTTCGCCAACATGTTTGTAGACATGGACAAGAGTTGCCATAGATGTATCACGGACCTAAAATTAATGAAAGGATTATTACAGATTACGCAGGAGTTACTTTGAAAATTCATCAATTAAGAGTAAGATTAAGATTAAATTATTCTACTAATAAAATCAATGAATAGAAAAACAGTATAGTACACAGAGTTTCCCCCAGACAGTTTCATGAAAGTTGAGCCAGGGATCTGTTTAAGAAATTTTTGGGTCCTTATAAGGACCCTTCACCAAATTTTTCATATTAAAATAGGACCCTTCGCAAAAATCCTCATGTTAAAACAGAACCATTTACAAAATATTTCATCCCAAAACAGGATATAGACCTTTCACAAAACTTTTCTGCATCCAAACAAATCTTTCATAAATTTAATAGTTTAAAAATAAAATCTGGCCTGTCGCAAAATAATTCAACTTGTCAAAGAACGGATTACTTAGCTTTTTTTTATTTAAATAAGTAAAAAAACTCCTGTGTAAAGGATAGGTACACAGAAGCCTGAATATAGCAATAATTGCAAATTCACAAATATAAAAAATCTTTTCACCATTTCACAAAAACAGGACCTTGTGAGAAAAATCTGGATGACCCCTGTGTGCACTCTGCCTGCCCTTGAGTTAAATATACAGCACCTTCTTGCCCTCATTCCGAAATACGGCACCCTTACTGTCTTTTCAATTAAAAAATTGCTTGTATAGTAGAGAATTGACTCATGTTGTGTCTTGAAAAGAGTGTCTTTTAAATATTAAAAATGTCTTTAAAAATGAAGAATGCCATTAAAAATTAACACGAAAATGTCCTTAACCCTTTGTAACTCAACAACTCCAGTTTGAAAAATATTTACTCCGATGTTAAAATGCACCATTTTAAGGATGTAAAAAAATAATTAAAAAAATTTAGAACATAATAATAGAAAAAATATTCACTAAAAGGTACTTTTTTCACATCTGCAACAAACAGAAAATTAACAGACTTCTCATAGATAATGTCAATTTTATAATACAAAGTTGTAAAGTATATGAATTTACCTTTGTATAAAAATCTATTTTAAGACATCTCCAGCTTTTTTTATTTTACAAAATTTACGAAGTCAAATTTGACAAATTTTATGGTACAAATCACATTCTAATACGACAATTTTTTTAATTAATTTTTTAAATATGAACAGACTTATGGCTTATGGGGCACTCAGTACAATATAACATAATATAGAGAAAATACACAGCTTTTGCCGACATTTTTCAAAGTTAACTAATGATTTTCACATCAAACTGGGGTAATGTGAGTGTGTCTGAACTTCATAATAGTATAGCTCCTGAATGCAGATTGTTTACTGCAGATCTCTTTATATATGTATATTGACATCTCAATTCATTGTTATTCTATTCTCTCATTTATTAAACTTTCAAAATAGATAAAGTGGTAAACATTCACTATATAAAAAGAGAAAAATTTTGTTTATACTCAGTCTTTTTTTTCCCTGATTAAATTTTACGTTTGTCTACATCTATTAGTTATGACCACGAATATATCTGTGCATGTGCTTAACAAAATAAATGGAAGAGCTTTCAGAACAGGGGGAAATTTTCATAAACTGTAAATACCTTCATCCTCTTTAATAAAAAGCTACGTGTTGCTGACGACTGGGATTTTCGATAATTGTTGCCACAGATTAATCTCGGAAAATGAAACATTTGAAGTTGCTGAAAAAATTAATAGCTTGAAAAGTATTTATCAGAAAATTGTTAGACAAACTTCGTTAGAAAGGTAAAAAATTATATTTTTCTTGATATAAATTTCACATCTAATGATTATGCCATTTTTCAAATATTGAATTAAAAAAATTACCAAATTTCACAATGGAGTACCATAGAGAAATCTTGACGCGTAAAAAGATAATGATAACGGCCATGTGTCCTGACGTATATTGGCTATAGCACAAGTCACAAATTATAGTTAGCCTTACTATACTGTTAAAATATAAAAGTGAATTATGATGCCACGAGTGCATGATTTTTATTTAATGGAACAGATGTGTTACACTCATGCACCGATATTTAGCAACTTTTTGGTTAGCGCGATTTTCAAGCCTGCGCCAAACCAATAACTTAATACAATAGCTAAATTGTCATTAAAGGAAAAAATCCCTAAAATTTGATGACTTTTTTCCTTTTTATAACCGATTAAAAAAGAGAAAAACTGTGCATGAGTGTATAACATCATAGCCTATTTAATTTTAATATAATCATATTAGAAATAAGGTTTTGGAAAAAAATTTCGACTGGGACTAATAAATTGGCCAATACTGTATATTATTTTGAGTTTAAAAGAGGAATGGTGGAGGAGAGCTTTATATTATTTAGGTTTCCCCAGGAACTTTTGGTCATAATGGAAAGTTTTATATATCAAAATGTCAGAAATTAAATCGACATTTAATCGGCAATAACTGTAACGATTGTCCTTCAGTTCGTTTGGATAGATTTTCATTTAAAAATATAAAACCATTCAACATTGATTTTAGGTATTTTTAAGGTTATTATGACGGTCCCGGGCAATGCCGGGCATGTCAGCTAGTTTTAAAATATGCACTAAGAAATTCAGATTTTTCTTCCCCTTTAAGATTAAAAAATAACAATTTTAAAAAATCAATTTTTAAAAATATATGTTTAAAATATAATCTAAATCAGGGGTCAACAACTTATGGCCTGCAGGGGAGATGTGGTCCACAACTACAAAATGTCCCAAACCACAATTATTAGATTAATCTGGACTGCATACTTATTTTTAAATTCTTCATTAATCTGGAGCTCTAGTTCAATATTTTATAGAGAGAGTTCTAACAACTTTCTTTGAACTACCAGTCTAACACTAGCATGAGTGTCAACTAGTTCAAAAAAACATTATAGCCCATTCATGTTATGATTTTTAAGCCAGGTTATCTAGGATTTTCAAGATGATATATATGCTTGAAATAAATTTAATTAGGAACATTTTATTAAATGTAAAAGCATTTCTTTTGTATTTGTTAATAACACAAAATTTTAAACTTATTTTTGCATTAAATAACAAGAGGACAGATATTTAAAAACAAATAATTAGCTCTTTGTATTATTCATAAAACACAGGATTATATTTATTATATCAAAGCAATTTCATTAAGTTTTCAAAACACACATTCACATTTTATTATTTTTTAACATTTAATTATTAAAGTATGTTTATTGGTATTTCAGTATGTAGTCGATTGTGGAGTCAAAATTGAACTAATCCAAAACTAGAAAAATTTCTCGCCAATAAAGCTGCTGATAATAATTGTTACTCATTTTTTTCTATTATTGCCGAAACGTCAGTGAAGGCTTACTGTTGAGACCCGAAAAGTTTTTGGTTTCTGTCTGTTTGTTTGTTTGTCTGTCTGTCTGTCTGTCTGTCTGTTCCGCGATAACTGCCACAAAAAGGGTCCGATTAGGTTGATTTTTGGTGCGTATGTTGGCGAGGTACCCGGAATTGGCTGTATAGTTTTTGGTTAAATTTGGTTCATTCGTTCGAAAAATATAGAACATTTTATTTTAAGTCATAATGCTTTTCAATGGGAAGTCAGACAATTTTTTAATTTTAACATTCCGCGAAAAGAAAATCACGCATTGAGATAATTGTAAATGCTAAATTATGGATATTAAATTTACGAAATGGATATCTTAATTTAATTTGATCGCTTTGAAAATTTCCCAATATATTTATTAGAATTTCTAAATTAATTGTATAAAATATTGGGAAATTTTACGCATTTATTTGAAAGATATGAAAATTTTAATTTCTCATTTTTTACAAAAATTTCCAATGCATTTTCTTTTTCTCTTTCATTAAATGGTTGCTAAGCAACTCTATTTTAAAGAATATCAACAAAGGAAAATTCAACTGAATTATTTTGACGTGAAATGTTATTAACAAAATAGCTAATTTTCGGGTGATTTAATTTTTTAATATGCTTTTTCTAATGAAATAGATGAGAATTTATTTTAACTACTAAAGAAAGATGACCCAATCGGCTTTCCAAATGAAAAATATAAAAACATTGAATGTCAAAATGGAATATAAGTCTCATAAGAGAAATTTACATTTGTATAAGCATATTTAATACACGGAATTTTATATTTCAGCAACATATGATATTTAGTGGTTGAAAAATAAGTATTCTTTTAAAGATAGGATAAAACATCCTGTACAAAGAGATGGTTAATTTAATGAAATTAAAATAGTAAATGCACTCAGACATATACTCGATTAATGAAAGTGCACAATTACTGGAAATTGATAATATAAAATGAAAGTGACATCGGGGGGTTCAGGGGGACAGAGCCCCCCCTGAAGATATGTAATCTTATACTGAAAAAAATACAGTAATAAGTAGTTTATCCTATCATTTATCAGACATAAAATTGTGTTTAATGTAATACTTCTAAAAATTTTGGAACTTTCAATAAATCTTATATTCTTATAAATGTATAAATAACTTTAAAAAATTTAATTTTAGGCTATCAAATATTATGCAGCTTATATTAAAAATTAGTGAGATTAATGAACAATGATTTGTAGAGCTGACATTGAGGCCTCTGATCTGTAGATTTACTAGTTTAGTAAAGACTTTAATTGCCGAAATGTCAGTGAAGGCTCACTGTGGAGACATGCAAAGTTTTTGGTTTCTGTCTGTCTGTTCTGCGATAACTGCTGTAAAAAACGTCTAATTAGGTTGATTTTTGGTAGGTATGTTGGTCAGGTGTCTGGATGTAGCTGTATAGTTTTTGTTTAAATTTGGTTCACTCGTTCAAACAATATAGAACATTTCTCTTGATGTCATAATGCTTTACTATGGGAATGCAGATGATTTTTAAATTTCATTGTTAACTGAAGTGGCACATTTGAATAATGGATTTAAACATAAACTTATGGATGCTAAATTTTCGATATGGAGGTCTTAGATATAACCAATAGCTTTAAAATTTGCTGATACATTTATTAGAATTTAGAAATTAATTGCTTAAATTATTGGAAAATTATTTTGCATCTGTTTGCGAAATATAAAACATTTTATTTTCATATTTTTTTACTTTTCTCTTTAATTTATTCATTGCTTAGCAACTGTATTTCAAAGTGTATCAAAATAATAAAATTCAAGTAAATCACACTATTTTGCCACAAAACATTTTTTGCAAAATAGCTTATTCTTGAGAGATTTTTAGTATTCAGTTGAAATAGATGATTTATTTGGAAAAATGTTCTCTTTTAACTATTTTAGAATAATCACTAAAACATAATTTTTACATGGAAATTATAAAAACATAGGATGTGTAATTTGGATTCAAGTCTAGTAGTAGGAATTTACATGTGTAAAAATATGTTTCTTACATCAGATGTTAATCAATTTCTGCAACAGATGTGGATGTTTCGCCATTGAAAAGTTAGTATTCTTTTAAAAATAGGATAAAATTTCTCTTACAATGAAATGGTTATTCTAAAGAAATTAGAGTGGTAAAATACATCCATACATATTGTCGAACATTACGGTTAGAGTTATATGATGCATAGTAGCATTACAGTTTAAATTTAATGAGGATACTATTAAAACGCTATCATTAAAAATACTTTATAGCTCCAAATCCCGTCAATTGGCAGTGAACACAATTATGAAAGATTATGAAGACCCAATATATTTAAAAGTTTTGAAATATGCCTATTTTTGGGCGATTTTAGTATAATATTGCTATAGAGTAGATCAGGATGCATTTACATAGAACCTTACTTCTAAATATTATAGAATGATCATCAAAACTGTTTTTCTGCAAAAAAAAAAAAAAAAAAAAAAAAAATGCAAAAACATTAGATTTCTAAATTAGATATAAGTGAAATATAGTAGCTTCAGTTTAAATTTCCATAAGTTACTTTCGTACATGAGATTTTATTCAACTTATCCATCAGATGAAGGTTTTTTGTGGTTGGCAGGTAAGTAAATATTCCTATTTAGATATTTAGACAACATGAAATCTTTTTTCCCAACAGTTGCTTATCCTAATAAAATCACAGTGCAAAACGAAATCCAATATATACTATAATCATTCGAACAATCAATAGGATATTATGAATGTTAATTTAATGTGACTAGAGGGGAGGGGTTTAGGGGGCAGAGCCCCACTGAGCAAATGTACTTTTTTATCAAAAATATTAGAAGAATAAGCAACATCAGAATTTCAGAATATCATTGCATAACACTATGTTTAGTTTAAATCGTAACTTTAGAAGAATTTTATATGCTTATAAATATGTATGTAATTTTAAAATTTTAAACTGCGGATAGTAAAATGTTAAATATTATAAAAAGTGAGATAAAAAATAATGACTTGCAGAGCTGACGTTGAGGTTCCCGATCTGCAGATTTACTAGATTTAATTTTAAATTACTAAACATATTACATCTGAATCAGAATTTTTAAATTAAAAAGACATTTAAAATCAGACATTTAATAAAACTAAAAATAATGACACTTAATAAAACCAATTACAATAGACATTTCAAGTAGACTATACAAGTTCATCAGTACAAATATCAATCAAAAACCAAAGCTGTTGTTTACACATGTTCATTTTAAAATTTATGAATTTAAAATATTAAATCACCAGAAAGTACATATCACAGCAGAACCACAAATTCTGATGAAATTGCACATGCTTCATTTAGGGGAATTTTTGTAATCTTATAAACCAACCTTCTAAAAAAATCTGCTTTTAAATAAAATTATTGCAGTTAGATTTATTTATTTGTTTTAATATTTTTGAAATCTATTTTTTCAAAAATATTGGCCTTTGTAAGTGAGAGAGAAGTGATTTTGTCATGCAACTTTATTGTGCAGTCAATATTTTCAGATTTTTTTTTTTTTTTTTTTTTTTTTTTTTTTTTGTGTGATGACACTTTTAATTGTTTATTTTTATAAGGTTATTTTTGGGGTTTTGTATAGCTATTGAGAAGGGAAAGTAATTTTGTTTCTATGACAAACTTTTATCCTCAAAGATTCATAATGTGATTACTTCCATTTATTATAAAATAATAAACTGTTAATTCAGACAGAGTTTTTAAAACATTAATTTTACACCAAAATGAAGTTATACCAGGGCCATGCTTATTTTTTCTTGGCTGACTTAGACCAGGAGGGTATGCTAGAACATAATAAATCAGATCACTCTGTACATAAAACAAATATTTTTTAAGAAGAGCAAACAGGAATCTCTATTGCTATTTACTTACAAAATTTTATCCCACCCTTCTTTTAGCAGATATTTTACAGATAAAGGGGAAAAAATGCATAATTTTTGCATCAAGAATTAACACATAAAATTAAGAATTTTACAAAATATTTTACAATTTTAATGAATTACAACTTAAGCTAAAAGATGTGTAAATACAAAATAGCAAATTAATGAACACTATCTGAACAATCTTATATTATATTTATGCAGTAAATATAATAATAAATATATAAAATAACTGTATAAGATATAAATAAATATATACTTGAGAATTAGGATCACCCAGAAGTTTGACTAGTGCAGGCATTAAACGTGATATTGTTAAAGATGATGACCCAAATCTGAAAATAAAGAAAATATCATACTAATTAAAGTCTTAACTCTTTCTAACATATAAAGGGATATTACTTCCAATAAGAACATAATAAATTCAGAGTATTAGTTTATAAGAATGCAAAAAATTAATAAAAGATAAAATACATTTTATCATTTTATGACAAAATCAAATCAAATTTTTATGTATAATATTTTATCACATTACAAAATAATATGAAGTATTTATTAAATATTATAAAATCTATTGAAAAAAAATAGTAAAATATGAAGCTAATTAAAGAGAATTAAATTTAAATATATATATACAGTAATCCCTTAACATTCGCAAGGATTACGTTCCAGGAAAACCTTGCAAATGTTGAATCTATCTCTCTGCACTAAAAAGGGAGGTACGTTCTATGAAATTTTAATTAGAGTGGCACAGTATTTAAAAAACAAAAGACTATATTTATTAATAATACATTATGTCTAACATATATGTAAAAGTTTAATGTACGCATATATTCATAAACATGACATTTATTTACGAAAGATAATTCAAATTAACTGACTAGAGAAATAATGACAGCTAAAAAAATCATATGTTTTTGTATAAAGTAGTTTCATCTCTCTCTATTCACAAAGAGATAATAATGTATTAGTCAGTCGGTATGCAATACAATATTAAAATATGATATTTAAATACAGCTAAATGCTTCAGAAATGCTTTCATTTATTTTCCATCTAACAGCAGTTTCAGCTCCATCTCTACGAGAACATGAACATGTTAAATTAATACTAGATTAAAGATGCCGTTACCACTTCTAATATCACCATTGCATTGAGTATTCTGCTGTTGTTATTATCTTGTTTTTCTACAATACTCACTCCTTTTTCAGTTGACAACAGATAATGAATTTGAAAATAGATACTAAGAAAACACAGCGGAAATAATCTTTAACCACTATAAATTCTGAAAAAGAAAGAGATAATAAAAAAAAATTCGCGAATGATCAAATCAGATTCTCGCGAATGTTAAATTTTTCTGCATTTTCATGTTTGCGAATGTTAAAACCGCGAATGTTGAGGGATTACTGTATATATATATATATATATATATATACAGTTCAAAAAATAAAATTAAATAGATTTTAAATAAGTAGCTCTGAAAGTGAGATTAATTTTTATTTCTGTGCAAAAAAAAAAAAATAATAATAATAACAAAAATGTTTACAAAGCTCTTCACTTCTTGAGCAGTATTTAGTTCAACACATGGATTTTGTGTTCGTAAATTATTTTCATATATTAGGTTAATAAACGTGTCCTTATTAATAACACTATGTGATCTTTGTTCTTTTTATTTTATTTCTAACTTGCACACATCTTGCGGATGTGATTTAGAATATTTTTATATTCAAAGGAAAATGGAAATTTTATGTTTGATATGATAAAACTTAATTGAAATTTGCAAAGAATGTAGCATTAGAATAAAAATTTAAAACTAAAATATTCAGTTTTGGAAGATAAATTCTCAGATTTGAAATGATACTTCATAAAAAAACAAAGTTTAATCATCATATCTAATGAAGATAATGCAGCTACTTTAAAATACTAGTTATTTGTTCTATCACATTCAGTTGCATGCACATCAAAATCATTTGCTCTGAAGTGGAAGAAATTATGTCCACAGCAATTAAAGAACTTTGAAAATACTATAAGGTTGAGTACCATTGCTACAAAGATTCATGATACAGCTAGAAATTTCAAAAATCAACTGGATGTAATTTCAATATTTGATACATGAAAATAATGATGCACAGAATTCCATTCACTCATTTGTTTTTATTTGCAAGTCTGATGTAAACTTATAAAAAATAAATAAAAACATGTATTTTTTTTTAATTTGTTATACACTTTATTTTTTAGTTATATTTTATTTTCTGCTTTTTGCTGTTTAAAATATTTGATTGTTGTAGTTTCACAATCAGAGCCATTTGGCATATTTTAGTGATTGTGTTTTGGCAAATAATTAACTCCACTGTTATAGATCATACACAGTTGTGATCAGGGCTTTACAAATTTGATAAAATCTAATAGCCAGAAAAAAGTACTAGTCGCCAATAAAAAATATTTACCCCTCACCCCCTTCCCCTCCATTGATTTTCAAAAAACCAAGCGTTTTTTAAGAATTGAGAAAAAATAACAAGCATAGTTTAGGTTTATTAGTTACATAGTGTAGAATAGTACATAATTTAGAAAGATAATAATTAACTGAGTTTTCTAATGAAACTTATAAAAATTATAATCACATATATGTTGACAATTTATATAAACACAGAAATCGGATTTGAAACTTATAAAAAAACTTGAGCATTTTTTAGCACTGTATCCAATTTTAGATACAACAGAGGCTAGATTGACACTATTTCTTACTGTTTTATTGCAATATTCCCTCTCCCCCCCCCCCATTCTATTCACGTGAGATATACTAGCTCGTTATGGCTGAAAAAGAATTGTGCTTTCTGTATATGAGTTGAAAAATGCCTTTAAAATTTAGTTCTTCCATTAAAAGTACGAGAGAAGAGGAAGTTCACTGTTTTTCGCACACGAGTAGGGGGGAGGGGGAGAAAAAATGCCATTTGTGCCAACCACATTTGTCAAGCCCTGGTTGTGACTATATTATTTATTTAAAAGAATATTTGGCGATTATTTCCTGTCCGCAGCTAACAAAAAAATACCTTAAAATAAATTTATAATTAAGTTCTAAAAATATTAAAATGTTGCATTGTTATCAGAAACACGCCTGTGTGCATAAGTTTTAAAATTCTATTCTATCAGGAAGTGATTGAATAATTGATTACAAAATTCCATCTTTGCATACACAAAACAAGTTAGTTTAAATAAAAGAATGTAATAATCGAGGAGCTTCTGAAAATTATTCCTATGCTTGATACAACTACCATAGCTGATGTTTCTGTCTTACTTATAAACGTTTTGACAGAATATGCACTTTGTTATTTAAAACATAAGTTTACAGTGGAAATAATAGCACCCCTGCCATGACTTATTTTCTAAAAAGTACAGAGGTGTTGGTAAGGTATTTGATGGTAATATGGCCAATGCAGTTAATATGGCCAATTCGTAATACTGTTACTAGTTAGAGTGAAATTAAAAAAAATGCACTTTAATCCAGTTGCAGAAAGTCAGAAGAGTTGGTTTAGTCCTGCTTTGGCCGCATAATAAAAATTCGTTAGGTATTAAAAAAAAAAAAAAAAAAAATACACTGCTAGACAACTGCTAAGGACGGATAACACTATCACCCATAGCAACCACAAAATGAAAGGAAGCAAAATGTGGAAAATTAGAATAAGTGCGGGATATAGTAAGAAGTGTGTGTATGCAAATTTTCTTTTCCACGTCTGTTCATCACGTGATAGTGCTGATAAGAGCTTTAAAGGATTTGACGTGTGTGGACAGTTGTTGTTCCAAGTCAAAGTTTTAAAGGAAAGACTTAATTGGTGAACTTGACATTTTCGGCATGTCTTCCCGATATCACTTAGATGATTTTATGCATGGCTGGATTATTGGAAAGATCGAAGAAGGGCGAAAAATAACAGATGTTGCCAGGGAGTTCGACATCGCCCACAGCGTTGTTTCACGGCTGTGGAAATCATTTAAAACTACTGGAATGAGTAGCAAGCGTCATGGGGGAGGTTGTGCTAAAAGTATGACGCCTGCAGGAGATAAGATACATTGTCCTATCGGCAAAAAGGAACCTACGCACCACTGCTCGGCAGGTGGCAAATCAGTTTCTTGCTGCCACAGGACAGCAGATCTCCCAAAACACTGTAGCCAAACGTTTGAGGGACAGAGGATTATTTGTCCTCAGACCTGTTGTGTGTGTCCCATTGACCAGACAGCAGCGTACAACCCGTTTACGATGGTGTCGTGAGCATCGCAATTGGACTGAACAGGACTGGGCATGCATACTATTCTCAGTTGAGAGTAGGTTCAGTCCGTATTGTAGACGCCAACTGATCTGGCGTGAGAGTGGTACTGCTTATCGTCCAGAAAATATCCAGGAAAGGGACCGATATCCGACATGCAGTGTCATGGTATGGACCGGCATCATGATCAATGGCGCACGTACCTACTAGAGATGAGACAGGCTAAGCCCGGGCCCAACACGGGCTTGGGCTCGATTTCTATACCAGGCTCGGGCTCATTCTTTCTGAAACTGAGAATGTTATTTATTCTCGCTTAGAAAAAATAAAAATAACTTTTTTTCCTTAAAAATTACTCGCCATTCATTCGTTCAAGTCATTTTAATGCTATTTTGATCAGAATGAAGAAAAACAGAAATTTTGTTTTTCTTTTCAAGTATTAGAATACTATTTCAAAAGAAAAAAAATCATACATATTAGCAGATTTATGTCTGGCAAAGATGACGACTGTTCATATGGCGCCATTTGTTGTTCAATTTTAGCTTGTAACAGCAGGAAATGCAATGTTTTAACTGGAACATTTATTTATTTTATTTTTTATAGAGATCTAATGTGAAGTAAATTTTTACTTTTGTTTTTAGTCAACCAGCTTTAGTTTAAGGTTTGCAAATTTTTAGTCTTCTATAGCGTGCGAGTAATAATCGCTCTTCAAAGGAAAATAACGTTAGTGATTCTTGCATTTTCATCATGCAGGCTGCTTACACTGCGTCTCTGCTCTGCACATTATCGAAGTCACTTTCATTCGTAAGTACATATAATTAATTAGCATGTATTGTTATTCCGATAGAAAGCAATCGAACAGTCTTTCCTCTTTTTTTATAAGAGAATCGTATCATACAGATTACGGTGTTTTTATTTAACCTGATGTTTAGGGACACGAGAATCACAAAAGATTGTTTTGAGGAAAGAATCTATTATAATTTAAGGTGTACACCTTTTGTGGGAAATAAAAAAAGTTGATCGATTCTTTGATATATAAATTGCAATGTCTGCAAATATCATGCATTTATTAATAAAACTCACTTCATTAATGTGTCCATCAGATTTGTTTATTGGGAGAGAAAGCTATGACAATCTTTTAAGGAAGTATATTTTTATTTTATACCAAACTTCTCTTTTGAGACGATTGAATGTAAATTTCCAAAAAAATAATTATATTCTTGGGATACAGTTATTTTCATGTAATAAGAGGTTTAAAAACCTTTAAAACAATTTGTAAATATTATGCAGTTTTTTTTCTATTGCACACTTTCAGTATCGGGCTCGGGCTCTGATGACACAAAATGTTTTGGGCTCGGGTGGGCCGGGACTCATCCCTAGTGCCTATACGTGGTTGTGACTGGGACTATGATGGGATAATGATACATTGTTGAAGTTCTACTTCCTCATGTTCGCCTTTTCCGTGGTGCTGTCGGTGATAAATTTGTTCTCATAGACGACAACGCACCATGTCATCGAACACTCGCTGTTCAGGATTGTCTAGACAGCGAATTTATTCAACGCCTCATACACCCAGCACGTTCTCCAGATCTAAACCCCATTGAAAATGTTTGGGATTCTTTGGAGAGGCAACTTGCTAGTCGAAACTATCCTCAAACAAGCAAGAACACCCTCATCCGTGCACTGACAGAGGAATGGGATAAATTGCCTCAACAGGTGCTGGATAATGTTGTGCAAAGTATGGTAAGACGTGTAGAATGTTGCATCACACTCCAAGGTGGACATGTCCCGTACTGACTTTTCTCCAAAATGCATGCTGACTTTCATATGCATTGTTCCATTTCTTCGTATGCAGCATCAAATGAAAATTTTTTTTCTTTCAGATGTTTCATAGCCTTTTGTATTTTCCAGAACAATAAATGTCCTTTATTCTAATGTCTGAAGAGTGTGGCAACAATATTTTATTCTACTAGGCCTCATATCTCGCTTAATGTTATGCTATATTGAAATTTGTGATCCGTCCTTAGCAATTGTCCAGCAGTGTATATATAAGTTATAAAAAATATCAAAATGAGAGATCAGTGCCATTTTGATTCAATGGGTTATCGTTAAAATCTAAGTATGATATACATATTTAAGTTGTTAACTTAATTCATAGAAAGTACCCACCAGTTAAGAGTCTGTATAACAAAAGAAAAAAAACACATTTAACACAATAAGGGAATGTTTTTCGGTTAGCATCCACATCAAAACAGAAAAGTAGAGTAATATCAAAACTATATATAAAATAACATATACAAACATACTGCTCTACTAGATAAATAATGTAATAATACATAGAAAACATTTTTGACATTAGAAAATACAAGCCAAAAATTAATAATGCATTTATAAAATACTTTAACATATGTAAAATAAACAAAACTATAAAAAAAATAATAAAATTAAATAATAAATACAATAAAAATTTAAAAGTTTTCTGAGTCTACTCTTTGCTATCTGATACTATTTGTATAAAAACATTTAACCTGATAAAGTAAAGTTGTTTGTAACATGCAAATTAAATTAAATTTTTTAACAATATTTTCCATATCTAAAATTCAAAAAACTACATAAAAATAAATTTTTGATAAATCATAAAACTAATTAAAAGCTAGTACTTACTTATCTAAAGCCTGTTGTAGAAGTACCATGACTTCTTCCCGAACTCGGAAATTTTTATGGTTGAAAGCTATTCCTAACTTCTCAAATACAAACTGCAATAAAATAAAACATTTTAATATCAAATAAAGTTATTAGTAATAATATAACGAACTTAATAAATAAAGATATGTTAAGTACACAAGCTTTCAACATAAAAGCTAATTCAATATAAATTGAAATAGATAAGGAAAACTAAAAACGGCTAAGACAAATAGTTCTGAACTTTATTTATACATTTGCTCTTATTTATTTATTAGTGATAAATTTAAGTATACTCCTCTCTCTTATAAACAAGGCTAAAATAGTATATAGGAGTGATATGACTGATAATATATAATGTATAAAGTATATAAATAATAATATAGAGACTATAAAAAGGGGAACAAGTTAGCCAGATTCACTAATCATAGAACTGAGTCAGTCAACAAGAAAATGTGAGTAAATTGAGAAAAATCACTAATCAGTTTGTAACAGACCTTCTAAAAAAAAAAAATCTGTGTATTTATCATAAGATTAACATGTTGCATACATGGGTGCTGTAATTGTAGGTTTTCAACAGCAGCTACTATGAATAAAAATATATATATTATAAAGAAAAGTTATATTACTTTTGCCTGTTTTTCACTCCCTGAAAATTGTTATATCCTGGTAGCCAGAATCACATTTTTTAATATTTCGTAATGTCAGTGATTTTTATATATATGATAGATCAGATGTTGCAGATACCAAAACTGCCGGTCAGCTAGTGCACTAGTGTGTGTGGGAGGAAGGGGGGAGGGATATAAAAGCATTGCAGAATCTGCTACAATGTGAAATTAATGGCAACCTGATTACTGATGCTGCTTCCAAGTTGACAGAACATCAATAATTAGATTGCTATTCATTTCACACTGTAGAGGGCTGTGGAATGTTGCTATGGCAACTCCTTTTGTTGGTGTGTCAATTGACTGGCAGTTTTGTTATCATATTAAAAATATTTTAAAGATGTACCAATTTTTCTTAATAGTCTGAGAGGGAGCGTCACATTTTTGCAACATTTTGCATCAATGATTTTGTTATATATAATAGATTACATGGTGCATACAATGAAAGTGCCACTCAACTGGCACATTAGCAATAAGTGTTGGCAATAGCAACATCGCACAGCCTGCTGCAATGTAAAACGAATGGCAATCCGATTACTAATGTTATCCCAACTCGAGGACATCATCAGTACTCGGGTTGCCATTCATTTCACACAGCAGCAGGGTGTGTGATGTTGCTATGGTATGTTCCTTGCTGGTGTGCCAGATGACTGGTGGTTTCGTTATCTGTACTATATAATCTATCATATATATCAAAACCACATATGCTAAAATTGTCTTTAAAAATATGATGCTGCCTCTTAGACTTAACACTTTCAAATAAGGAAAAGAGGTAACAATATTGTCATACACACTCAAAGTCATCGACACTGGTAAGTTTTTCCAATAAGTCATAGAAAGTAGGTTAATTTTAGAAAATGTGAAATTTGGAACAAGTTGATCCTTTATAAATATAAGTTGCAATTGGATTTTTGGAAGACTTTTTCTGTTCTAATTCATCAACTAAAACAATCCCCTATTTCTCAATTGCTTTTATTGCTGTAAAAGTAACAGTGGTAGTGGGTTTGGGAGAGCAAACAGTAACAGAGATATTTGCAAAAGAGTATTTTATTTGTATTACAAAGAAAATGCATTTCAAAAAATCTATTTCAAAAGAAAATACATATAATAAGTTTTTACTTGTTCACCCTAGAAAGAAAAAGGGGAGGGTGCTAATCACTAAAAAAAGCATTACTGAACCAGAAAAAGTAAACCAGTTGAGCAGATCATTCTTTCAAGAAAAAATTATTGTGCTTAATAATCATTAAAGACAAGTCAGAAAATTATGTAACTTTCAGGTATGATTAAATAAAGTAATATTAATATTGATTGATGTTAGGAATTATAAATAAAACAATATACATTTAAATTACAACATAATTTAATCATCTCCTGTATTTTCCCTAAAGAAATGAGTAAGTTCTATATTTTCGCAAGCTCTCAGATGCAATTAATTTAGAAATACTGTTACACAGGGAAAATTTTTATAAAAAATATTTTAGCACAACTAAAGGTGGAATTCAATATTTTTAAAAAGGCAGGGTGTATTTTATCAATTTTTAAAAAGACAGGGTGCTGCACCCTTAAAAAATGGCCTATGGGGAACATTACATATAATTAAGCAAGCATATTTTCTATAGCCCACAAAAAGACTAAACAAAGAAAAAAATATATAAAAAAAAAACAAGAATAAAGATATTAATAAAAGGAACAAGAATTCAAATAGTGTCCCTGCTAGACCAATACTTAAGGGTGCAGTACCCTGTTTCTTTTTAAAATGGCAAAATATACCCTGCCTTTTTTTTTAAATAATGAAATGCACCTCTAATTATACCCAGAGATCTCTCAAACAAATTTTACCCATACCACAGTATTTCTAAATCTGTATGCTCAAGCATTAATAAAAAGAAAAATAAATTATAGAATATAATTAGAAATAACATAGTTATATTATTATAAAATAGTCTAAAAAATTATAGAACTCACAGAAAATTATAAATACACAAGAAAATATTCAATCATGTTGTAATTTAATTGTATTTTTTAATTTATGATTCATAAAATGAATCTAAATTAATTTTACTTTATCCTAGCTAAAAATTGCGTATTTATTGACTAGCCCAGTGAGAATTGAAATATGAATCATTTGTAAGAGGTGTTGGAATGTCCCCAAGAGTCGATCCAGGCAAAATTTGGGGTCTATTTAGGGACCCTTCACAAAAATAAATTTGATAAAATGGGCCCTTTCACAAAAATAAATTTGATAAAATGGGCCCTTTCACAAAAATAAATTTGATAAAATGGGCCCCTTCACAAAATTCTTTATAATAAAACAGGGTCCTTCACAAAATTCCTTTTAATAAAATAGGTCCTTTTACAAAATTCTATTCCATAAAAACTTATTATTTATTAATTATTTAATATTTTGTGACATTTTAAAATGTGTAATTTGTAAACAAACAAGTTCACCAGAAAGGAAAACTTCAGTAAAAGGATTTTAAAAAGTTTTTTGTTAATAAATGCTTGGTTTGAATTTGAGTTACTGGATTTCAACACTCATTACAAAATGTTATTTTTCACAAAAATAACCTTTATTTTTCACAAAATGGACCCCAAGAAAAAAAACCTGCATCGACTCCTAGTCTCATACTGATAGGGTTAAAATAAACATTTTTGATAAACTTTTTTAAAATGAATTTTTTAGAATTTTTCTTTTACTGAATGTACGGTTAGAATGCATTATTTTGGCATAGGCACCGAATTAGATTACTGAAAATTCCCTGCTATTCTTACTCTAAGCACAAGCAACTGAATTTATTTAAAAATGTACAATTTTTGCTGTTTCTTTTTCAAGATGTGGCAACAGGAAAGAAAAAAAATAAACAAAACATTCTTTAAACTATCTCTGTTTAAGATTTCTAAATTGATTTCCCAACACATAATCGTAATTTAATTAATATCAATCCTTAATTGATTAAAGAGTTTTTTTTCTTTTAAATATTACACTTTTTATTTTTTATTTATTATTTTTTTTTTTTTACTTTTTAGTGTTTAAAATGATTCATTGCCTGCAGTTTCACAGTCATTTGGCCTATGTTGACAAGCGTGATTTGGTGCATAATTAACTCCATTATTGGTGTAGAAAGTAACTCGTATAGCCATAAAAAATATTTGGCAATTTATAACCTGTGGGTTAATGGGGAAAATGCCTTAAAATTAATGTATTAATTTAAAATAAAGTTCTATAAATATTAAAATGTTATACTGTCATCAGAAACACACCTTTGTACATATTTTTTTTATAATTCTAGCCTATCAGGAAGCGAGTTAAAAACAGATTACAAAATTTCATCTTTACATACAAAAACCAAATTGAGTTAATTAACGGAGTCTAAAATGAAAAAAAAAATTTAATTGCCAATTTTTTTTAGGGAACTTACTTGAGGAGAAGACACAGGAGACATGAGTTTTAACATTAACCCTTTAGCCTGCAGCCTCACCTAAAAATAGAAATTAAAGAATATTATAACTATCGAAAATTAAAGCACATAGATAAATACATAAAAATCATTAAAAGGTACACTTAAAGAACTGTATATTTCAGATAAATACAATAGCCCAACAGGACTGAAAAATTAGCCAGGACCGCCAGAACTCGAACCTGGGTCTACAGTGTAGCGTGTCGTTGCTCTAACCACTGAGCTAACCTAGCCGATATCCTAGTCTGACAATTTTTTTCTAATATACCATGTTGGGGAACGTCACCGTGTAAATCTAATATTAATTTCATAACACCAAATAAAATCTTGCAATATTTTTTTTAATAGACAGAAGAAAAATGGCTGTACTCACCTGGTCTTTACTATCACCAAGTCGATCTACTGTAGCAGGAAAAACTGAAAGGTAAAAAATTAAAAATGATATAAAAAGTCCTTATATTTATATCAACTCTTTTCAACTAACTGAAAATTATTATTAAGTACATGATGCAATATAATTGAAATGGAAAACAGCAATGTCAATAGCCCCAGAAATTTCAATTGCAATGCATTCTAGTTTCGGTAGCAGTGAGCATATTGTCCTCTGTGCAAAAAATGGCGAAAATTTGCCTAGACATATAGGAGAAGTGCGGCTCACATCTCCTATCTATCTGAGCAAATTTCAATTGCAATGCATACTAGTTTCAGTAGCATTTAGTATATTGTCCTCAGTGCAAAGAATGGCAGAAATTTGCCCAGATATACAGGAGAGGTGCGCCGAACCTCTTCATTCGCCAATGTTAAACCTATGGGCATAGAATGTATCCGTATATTTAAAATATATCTCCCCAGAAAATTAATATTTTTAACTTCTTTTTCTGTGTGTACTCTTTTAATGGATGTCTCTTTTTTTTCTTAGCTGTCAAAATATTTCTAAAATATATGCTTAATTTAATATTTTGTGTGTCAAAAGCTGATGAGATGTAAGTAAGATTTTAACACTTCAAATAAAATAAAGTATATTTTTTTTAAATATTTTGACAGCTAAGAAGAAAGACATCTTTTAAGAAGAATACACACAAAAACTAGTCGTTGGGGGCCACTGTAATACTTACCCATCATGGATATGCATAATGTAAAATATTAAAATAAAAAATGTGTAAACTACTTATAAAATGCATTGCAATTCAAATAAAATCGAGGCTTGATGACGTCACAAACTTTAAAGGCTCGATTACTGAATTGCTTGAAAGAAACATCCTTATAACTCCAAAAATAATAATCCTATTAACTAGCGGTTTATTGCATCTGATTAAGCGTAAAATTTCCAATTAAAATATATCTTTGAAGTGAAATTTGGATGAAATACAGGGTCATGAAAAATCGAAGAGTGTGGAAAATAGGATTCCAAATATCTCGGCAACTAATTATCCAATCAACTTCATGCTTTATGCAAAATTTACGTTTTTTTATTGTCTTTTATATTCATTTCTTAAAATAAACAATTTCGAAAAATTTGATATGCCTTTTATCAGAACGAATATTTCGAGAGTCCGAAAAAAATAGTTCCGGTTAATCGAGGTTATTGAAATGAAATAGGCTTCTTCCCATTATTACATACTAAGTACATACCAAATTGCAAGTCTCTATCTCAATTTTTTCGGGAGATAGAGCGTTTACAGACACACACACAGACGGACGGCAAAATTTTTTTTCTAAAAATATGTTTTTCGGAATCTCCAGTGTCTGAAACGTGTAAATCCATCAAAAAAAAATTTCGATTTTCAAAACGATTACAAGACTTGCCCTATACTACGTATGATGGGTAAGTAAAAAGGCCTTCTGGCCTGTACTGGGAGGAAAAGGTAGTTTTCCTATATCTTCATTTTAAAATTTTTGCTAATGTTACTCTAAAGCAGCAAGTTAAAATGGATCATTCAACGTCAAATCAACCAAAAATTTTCAATATTCAACCCGACCATTTCAGATTTTAATTAAACCTTCAGGAATCATTCTCCCTGATGATACAAATGAGAATATACTTTTATAATTTTTTTATCTCAGTAAATTTTTATGCAACTAATTTTTGTAAATTTCAAAAAATCATCATTTTTTGGCGTGTATAAATGTTTTCAATTTTGATTTTCTCAAGTTCTATCAGGCGTAGAAAGTTGTTTGACCCCTCGTTTTAAAGAGAATTTCTTAAGGTTTAATTTGATATGCAAATTCACTATGCTTGGTTCAAAAAAATTAATTTAATTTAAAAATTTTAAATAGTGTTTTTTTTTATTTTTTGAAAAAACTATGTTTTTTGTAATATTATAAACTTTAAATTCTGAAAGTTTTAGAGTGGGATCTCAATGGGATCAGCAGTTATAAAAAAAATGTTTAAAATTAATAAGACAATACTATCTTTAGCATAATCATAAAGTTGTCGAGGTGCCAACTTCAAATACCAGCACCAACTGGTGTTTAACATTGATTTTTTTAACATAACTGCTGATCCCATTGAGGTCCCACTCTAAAACTTTCAGAATTTAAAGTTTATAATATTACAAAAAACATATAGTTTTTTAAAAAAATTTTAAAAACACTTTAAAATTTTTAAATTAAATTATTTTTTTAACTAAGCATAGTCAACTTGCATATCAAATTAAACCTTATGAAATTCTCTTTAAAATGAGGGGTCAAACAACTCTCTATACCTGATAGAACTTGAAAAATTCAAAATTGAAAACATTTATGCAAAAACTTCTGAACTTTTTGGCATTAATTTAATCGAATTTTTGGTTCAACCCTAGCTTTTTTCAGAACCATGCATTAAACCATAATTAAATATAATTTTTTGAAAATTGTATTAACTTTCTATCTAAACAATCTTTTATTTTTTAACTGGAAACTACATCTTTGCATAACTTGGAAGATAAAAAATTTTAAAATAAATCTAAAGTATTGAAACAAACAACAATTACATCAATGCAATGAACATTAAAACTAATCAATGATGAATGCATATTTGGATTTGTAATTTGTAGTATATTTAAAAATGCATGTTTATTTTATTGATAAAATTATTTAATTATTTTTTAATTGATAAGTTTTTTTTAATGGATATTTTATTGCAAGACTTATTTGAAATCATTATCTTCCCATTTTTAAATTTAATCATGTATTAATAATGATAACTCATTTTGTATCTGCAAAAGAAAAATGTAGACAAACAACAACCTAAATCTGCAAAATTTTATAATCTGCACAAACTTTGATCCCAAGTTTAGACTTGAACTTAAAGTTAGGAGTTCAATGAACCTAGCACTGTGACCAGAGGTCTATTGTACTAATTGATACCAAACTTTGCAAAGTACGAGCTGTCTGTAGTTTTTATTTTCTTAAAATTGTTATTTTAAAAAAAAATTAAACAAACAGTAATTTTTGCTGCATTTTACATATGTAATGACATTTTGTTTATTTTCTCTTTTCGGAAATTCGACAAACTTGTAAGAAAATTGTGGAGAAGTCAGGTTTTAATTTTTTTGTATTTAAATTTTTCGAATTTTATTATAATTGCATTTTTCTTAAATAAACCAGTTTCTTTTTAAAATCATTTAATAATAAAGCAAAATGCATTATGAAATACTCAAATTTAAAAAAAAAAAATCAAAGGGTACAGACAAAGTTACATTAAATACATCATTGTTGTCAAAAGGAAAACTTGTAGGTGACAATACATAACTTCCTCCCACGAGTCCCTCAAATATATATATATATTTTTTTTTTTTTTGGTAATTACATATTGATATCCCGGCCGGGAGATAGATCCCCAAAAATGGTTGCCAATTGCCAATCTTGTTTAAAACAGCAATTCAACATTATTAAATACATAACATCGTTAAAAATCATAAATAATATAAAATAAATAAAATATAATAAATAAACAATAATAAATACCAAAAAACTATAAAATATAATGAAAAAAATAAACTATAAATTCTAATAAAAGAAATAAACTATAAATTCTAATAAAAGAAATAAACTATACATTATAATAAATAAATAAACTATATACAGGGGTCACATTCACTCAGGAAGAATTGGAGCAGCCAAAAACTGCTTTTGGAGCAGAAAAGTGAGTTTTTGGAGCAACAAAAAACGACTTGTGAAGCAGGAAATCGAGTTTTTGGAGCAGCAAAAGCTCTTCTTTTGAAAATAAATTCAGTATCACCATTGTACCCAACACATATGTTGAAATCTCATACAGTACAAAATCTATACTCCAGACCTCAGCGATTCCAAATTTCAGATCATTTGCCATAAAAAACAAAGAAATGAAAATTTAACCCGTCCCTTACTCCATGAAATATTTATATCAGGGATGCATTAGCAATACTAACTAGTATAGTGTGGCCATCACAAAATATTCTTCTATATAAATCAAATCGTCTGCAACAAAAATTAAATGCCAATGTATTCGAGCTTGAGATATAGCTATCTCAGAAATCATGAAAACAAAACATAGCAGCAACACTTGTCGGGCAGTATGCACCCAAAATTAATAAGGATCTATTTAATCGATAATCGAGGTTTTTATTTCGTGACCGTCTGACAAAAATTGCAGTTTCAATTTGCGATTGTTTGATAAAAATAGCAATATTATTTCTCGGTCACTTGCCAAAAATCATGATTTTACTTCAAGTTCGCTTGCCGAAAATCGAGGTTTTATTTTGTGAGAGTCCGATGAAAATCGCCGTTTTTTTCTGTGATCGACGAAAATCTTGATTTCAGATCGTGGATTTGATTTTGAAAAATTAAAAAAGGGGAAATCTGCCGTTTGGCAGAAAAATGGCATTCCTGCGAAGAATTGGCGCAAAGAAATCCGATTTCACTGTAGAAAAGAAAAACAAAATGCTCGTTTTAGAGCAAAAATAGTAAAAAAATGCATTTGTAGTAGATTGTAGCAGATATTTTGATTTGGAGCAGTTTGGTGCAATTGGAGCAGGTCTGTGACCCCTGTATATAGTTGTCAAAAAAATTATTAATTTTTTTTAAAAAAAATGAGGGTTACTGTAATTAGTATAATTGGCACTATGCTTGGCAGAGTTGTGTCTAATCAGGCACAGATTATATGTAAGTACCATTTTTTTTTAAATTGCTATTCCACTGTCATGTTATAATGTCCGTGCATGCCTTTTTCTTCCTAACTACTGAAAAATATCTACATTTAATGTGCAGATCTTTTTTTAAAGACCTTGCAAAATATGTTTGTATTTTTTATTTTCAAAAACAATTAACAGGAAAGATGTCAACCATTAATTATGTTACACAAATTTGGATTTTTTTTTTAACCCTCCCTCCCCATGTGTCACAAGTTGTCACACTCGAGTGATATACCCCCTACCTCTCTATTGTGATGTTTACATTTTTTTAAAGCTATTAATTCAGAGCTAATTTTATGAAAAGAAAAGTTATATATAGTCTATAAAAAGATTGATATAAATATTATATAAATTATCATACTAGTGGATATATAGGGCTTGAAATCCTCTTTCATTTCTTCAGCTAGTATAGTCATTATTTCAATGCCATTCTGTGCTACCTGAAATTATAAAAATATTTAGTTACCATTTAAAAAAAGAAAGAGAAAAGCCAAACAACTTTTCCAGTGAAACATTTATAGAATACATTTTTTTTTTCAAAAGATAACCCATAAAAAATGAATAATAATAAAAATATACAATAAACACTAATTTGACTGCCTAAGGAGGACCAAATCATCAAAAAAAATTATCACAAATAGACTCCATAGTCATCCCTGGAAGATCCCTGACATGCAGGGGCTCATAATGTGAGACCAAGACCAGTCCACGAAAGAAAGCACATGCTGAGGATCTCAAAACATGCATGAACCCTGGACTTTATGCAAGTTACATACTGTAGGTTCCAAGAACTAGTCTGCCAGAAGGCCGTCAATGGGCAGAAAAAAAGTGAATATATATGTTGTAACATTGGGACGTACTATAAAAGTTCAATATTATTTACAACAAAGGATGACATATAGATGATGAGCACAGATATCATACTTTGACTTTCGACGAAAATTAAGATGATGACATAAAACTGATGAGCACAATGATATTATAATTATATGATTGAAGACACAAGAAGCAAAAGCTGATGAGCACAAAGATGACAGATGAATATCAATTAAAGAACATGTAAATTTTGAATAAAACTGTGATTGCACAAAACCGATAAGTCCAAAGATGATAAATTATAGATAAGTGATTGAAGTACTACAATGAGCATTGATCAATGAGCACAAAGATAACAGGTGAATAATTATAGAGATACCCACAGTAGAAGAGCAAAACAACATTATATCACACACGTAACAATGACTTTACTATTTTTTTTTTTAAATTCTTATTATTTTAGACTAACGGTGTCACTACAAAAATGATTCTGTATGTGTCCTGTAATAGCAATAAAAAAAGTAAAACGTTATCTAAAAAATTCCATTTCCAAATTTGTCTCAATTTGCACAAAAACACTCTCTAAGTCTAAAAGTCACACACGTAACGGTGGAATCGTCCAACGTAATTTAAAGATAATAAATGTTTAATAAATTAAGCTAACAAATGTTCAGTTCCCAAACAAAGGTAAGTAAACAGACTGAAAATCACCTTAATCAATCCTACAAAACTGTACAAAGTTCCAGAGAAGATTAGTATTGAAGCTCTCTGGGTTACAAAGGATTGAAAAGGGATAGTCAAAAGAAATCACATGAGACTGAAATATGCTTTACAGTACTTATGAAGAACAAAGCTAGATTTTCTTAGTAATGCAATTTCAAATCCTTAGATCAGAAAAAAAATCTCGAATTTTTCTTTGAAATTTAAAATTTCCCTGGCTTTTCTTCACGAATGGTAAATTTCCCTGACTTTTTTCAGTCCATAAAAGTTACCCTGGCTTTTCCAGGTTGTCTAGGTGGCTAGACACCCTGACTAAATATAATTCAGTGCTAGAAAGTACAGAATTGTGAATTGCAGAAAGGTTTTCTCTTTCTGATCAAAACTTTTAATAACTACTTACAATAATTAGATCAATTTCTGAATTACTGACTAGCTAAAATTTTAAAGAGCATTTTGCAGGAATGGTCACAACAACATGTCAGAAAGAGAAAATACATCCAAGTGTATAAAAAGTGAAAGTCTTAAAAAAATTAAGAAAAGTAACAAATGTAGAAACAATAACTAACTAAACAATGATTGAAATTGACTTAAAAAAAAAAAAAAAAAAGATGAAAAATAAATTATTATCACAAATTATTACAGGGTTCATACTCTATTTGAATAACAAAATTCCCTGACTTTTCCAGGTTTTTTCAGACCATTTTTCCTATAATTCCATGCCCACAATTCATGACATCTTTAGAAATACGATTAGCAATTCTAGATCTTAATGATTAAATATACCTCTAAAAATAAAAGTAATCTATAAAATTGAAACTAAAAATCTATTTTTTGATATTTAAAATATAAAAAATGAAAAGCAATTAAAAACATACAATTTGGATGGATTCAAAGTAACATTTTATTGATATAATTAGATTTCACATATCAACCATTCAAATATTTTTTAACATTTCTACTACCGTGTCATTTGTTTGTGTTGTTTCAGAAACAGTTTGTTATGTAACTTTCAATTTTTTGTCTTTTAACAATTTAATTTTATCTACAGCTTTCCTTTTTTGCTTGCTTTATAATTTTCTTTCTTTTTCTTATTTAAATATTTATGATATCTCATCCTAGCCACCTTAACATGGCTCAATATTTCTTTCGCAGAAGTATCACCTACTTAGCAACAAATTTGTATGCGTAAAACATCATTATGTTAAAAATATGAATGTGGCATAAATACTACTTGATAGTAAAAAATCAATTTTTTGCAGACTGAATTTGGAACTTGGAAGAATCTTGACACATGATAGGACATATATATATTTTTTTTAATCCCTGACTTTTCCAGGTTTTAGGGGGGAAATGCGATTTTCCCTGACATTTCCATGACTTTTTGAGCACTTGTCATTTTCCCTGACAATTCCCTGTTTTCCAGCCACGTAGGAACTGTATTATTATCATTCTTTTCAACTAAGCCTCTCCAACTATGCACTTTTATTATAAATTATGCTAGTATGTTGAAAACAATGTTGCCGAATTTTCCAGAAACTTATGAATGTTGAATTTGAAAGTATTTCAAACAATGCAGGAAAGTTGGGCACTATGTATTTTTAACATAACTTTACACTCTAAATAAATTTTAAATCACATATAGGGAAATTACAACATTGAACAGTGAACACATGAATTATATTAAGCTGACATAAGAAAGAAAAGGAGAGATAGAAAAACTGTGATTCAATGTATATGAGGATTATAGTAATATAAATTAAATATACCAAACAAAGCAAAACAAAAAGGAAAGTAAAGAGAGAAACAGCCATTCAATGTGTATAATAATTACAGTATATAAGTATAAATTAAATTTATTACAAAGCAAAAAAAAAGAGAGAGAGAGAAACAGCCATTCAATGTGCATGATAATTACAATATTTATATTATAAATGAAAAACATGTAAAGTGAGAAATGCTGATGTCATATTGATACTGTCAACACCTGGCCAATAAATTTCGCTTTTATAACAATTTTCTAAACAATGCACATTTTTAAGTATTACACTGTAGATTAGAGATAAAAATGTACTTATCAAACACAATTTTTTTTTAAACTGTATCATAATTTACTGATTTTTTGTTTTTCAAATAATTTTCAAGCATGAATTTTTTTTAATTCATCTCTATTGCATGAAACTCAATTACAAAAGATTAACCCGCTTGCTCTTAAAACAATATAAATAGTTCAGAATTTGTTTCCGGCTAATATTCCATAACAAAAAACTTCACTAAAAAACAAATAAACAAAACACAAGTTTAACAGATGTGTAATCAAACTATATGCTTTGAAAGTAGCAAAATCTTTTATGATTCTTTGGCTATTAACACTTGGTATGCGGCTAATATGAAAGTATCACTTTTAATAAATTTCAAAACTTTATTTGAATACTTAAATAATATTAAATAAAATATAACATTGAATCAGACATAAAAGTTACATAAAATACAATTAAAACATTAAAAATTACTGCAAATGTTTCAGGCTATAATTTAGCCCTTCATCAGTGCAACTACGTACGTTGACCGGAAAATTATCAATCATGTTTACAGTTAATAAAGTTAACCAGTTAAACATGGTTGAAAATTCTCTGGTCAACGTACGTAGTTGCACTGATGAGGGGCTAAGTTATAGCCTGAAACAATTGCAATTATTTTTTAATGTTTTTAATGTCCTAATTGTATTTTATGTCTGATTAAATGTGATATTTTATTTAAAGACTTTTATTTATCAAACGTAAAAAAAAATGTTTAGTTATTTTAATTAATATTTTTCACATAAAAATGCTCTTGGGTGTTTTTAGTGGGCAGTCTAAAAAAATATATATATTGAATGTAAAAAATCTATTTAGAGTTTTCAATTAAAAAAATAAATAAAATGGTTTTTGCTTATATTTTGTAACTTGAGTTGGATTCCCTTGTATAAGTAATAATAAATTAAATGTACTACAAGGAAAAACTGAAAAAAGGAAAGAAAGAGAGAAACAGCCATTCAATGTGCATAATAATAACAGTAAACTGTAAAATAAATAATTATAAATTAAATATACTACAAAGCAAGACAACAAAATAAATTACTTTAAAGTTGCTATTTGATAGCCAGCTTGATATATTGTCAATAAAGAAGCCGATGTCATCACACTCCAAAATACAAGAAGGATCTTGCAGGCAGCTCAAAATATCACTTCCAAGCTGTATACGCTTCTTAATATCTTGGGTTGTAAGCAATGGAATGAATTGTTGTAGGCTGAGCGCCATGATGCTTATATCACACAACAGACTAACAGAAAATCTAAAAAAAAAACATTTATGGTGTTAAAATACTAGCACTCTATAAAATATTATGAACATAATTATAAACAATGATAAATACAAACAGCCACAAGACATACCTGTCAATCCTATTTGGTATTTAGAAAATAAATTGCGAGTGTTTACAAAGTTTATTTTCTAAATAAAATATGTTTTAAACATGTGCATATGATTTAGCATTTTCGCACAAGTTTGTTAATTCTATTTGAATACAATTTACACTTTCATACAACTATGTTGTAGTTGTTTCTAATCCTAATGATCTAGCCAATAGGCTAGACCAAGTCCATGAGCCCAAAAATTTGGAGGAAGTCCAAAATGAACAATTATGTGAAGAGCTACTTTTAAAATTAAAATTACATTTTCCATTCATAAAAAAAAAAAAAAAAAATTACCAACTTCTGGATATATTAAAAATATAAAACAATTTATGTAACTCTAGTATGATCATAGTATGAGAAATTTTCAGAAGAGTTTGGCTACAGGAATGATGCTACCCCTGGGTACTAAGGGGGGGCACCTTTGTAGGTGTCTCTACTGCGCCCAGGGCAAATTAATTCCGTGGAAGAGAACCCTGCCTAGTTGTGGGTCTCTGGTTGCTCTTGTGGGCTGCAGAACCGCCCGGAACGAGGATGGCACGGCTCGAATCTCCGGGACCGAACCTGCGGAAATACCTCGGCGCGTAATGGGGCGCTGCGCGCCGTTACTGAGTGGGACGACCTCGTTTCGACCGGCTCATCATGGGAAGCCCTATGCAATGACCTGTAGAGGTCGAAAGCAGTACGAGTTAGTTTTACAGGAATGATGAGAGATTTGTTTTTATGAGAGATTTCTGAGTACTAGAGATGTATTTCACTATTTTTTTTAAAAAGGGAAAGGTGTATTTTGTCGATTTTAAAAAGGACAAAGCTCTGCATCCTTATTTGGTCTTGTAGCAACACAATATATTTGTTTTAAAAGCAATGCACATCAACTTTTGGTGTATGCATTAAAAAGATTTAGCAGGCCTGGGCTACCACCAAATATGCACTGCACAGCCCAGTAACTAAACATCTTCCTGAATCGCATGAAAAGCAACAGTAGTTTCTCAGCAGCTGCAGCAAGTTTTTGATTTATTTATATATCAATTAAATTATTTATGACTGAAACGATTCCTTTGCATCCTATACATTATATTCCATACTTCAGTATTTTTTGCAGTGAGTCAAATAAAAAATACTGAAAATTAATGTTTATTATATGGTTTATTATGCCTTACAGAACAACTTCGAAAAGAAATAAGACATTGGCTGAGAAATTTTACTCTTGTAATAAGCTGTACTTATTAAATTAAGTAAATTAATTATGAATAATTATTAATAAGTATTTTTTTTAATTTATTTCAATTCAAACTAATCTCATTCATTAATAATTTATACCTGCTATAGATGTTAGCTTCTGCTACTTTCTGTCAGTTTAAAATGGTCATAACTAGTATTTGTCACTACCACAACAATAATTAATCTCTGCCAGCAGAAAGCCAATCCTGTTTTCAGGACATTAAAGCAGCTATATTACTTAGTAAGTTACTTATATAAGAGCAGCAACAGCTTTTAGAAATGGACAATATTCTTCCTTTCGGTTTGAGGCTATGAAAAACCAGCTGTTTGGGGAAACATTGAAAAATTGTTCCATTTGAAAGCATTTATTCTGTTGACGAATTCGCTTATTTTTTATTTTGTTACTGAAACAATAGACATGTATACATGATTTGAATACAGGGTTCCCAGCAAAACATGACTGGCAAATTCCCTGACTTTCCCTGACCAAATCTAAAAAAATTCCCTGACTAAATCTGGAAACATTCTCTGACCAAACGGGCATACAACAAAATTTGTTACTTATTTTTGCAATCCTTTGTCAAAAATTAGCGATTCTTTTTTTCTGTGATCACTCTTCAAAATTCTCTATTTTTCTCCCGAGACTATATGATGACTTTCTCATCATTTTTCATTTTTTCTCCAAAACTTTTTAGAAAATATTTGTAAATTCCCTGACTTTTTCTATATATTTTTAAATTTCCCTGACTACTTTGAAATTCCATGACTTTCCAGATTTTCCCTGACGCTGGGAACCCTGGAATAGTACAAGGAATATTCATTCAATTTCATATTAATTTTGCCTTAATTATCGAATTTATTAGAAATATAACGTTAAAATAAATTAGGATATAGCCAATGCCTATAAAAATAAGTGAAATTCCACGTGTTTATAAGTCGAGGTTTGTTTATAAATTATGTAAATTAAAAGTATTTTTACTTAAATATGCTTTTTCTTCCCGATTTCAATGTTAATTTTTCGTATTTAGAAATATTTTTATTTAAATTTTGCAATTCATACTTTTATCTAATTTACTGGTAGCCAGATATAGGAGCTTTTTACAACTGAGAAAACTATATATTTGAATATAAATGAGTCGGGGGAAACCCCCAGTTATCGACACCTAATCAGTAACTGACACTTGAGCAAAAATTAATCAAATAAACATTTTGTTGTAAAATTCTGCAAATTAATGTCATCTAGTGGTAAATGTAACGTTAAAACAAAATAGGTTATAGCCAACATCTATAAAAATGAGTAAAATTTCAAGTGTTTAAACTGAGGTTTGTTTATAAATTATGTAAATTAAACTTATTTCACTTAAATATGCTTTTATTTCATGATTTTAATGTTAATTTTTAGTATTCACAAAATTTTTCATTTAAATTTTGAAAATCATGCTTTTATAAAATTTTTCATTAATTGATAATTAAATAATGAAAGAATATGCATTTGTTTTCATTAATTTGCTTTCTGACCTCATAAGTGCGACAATAAAATAACATGATTAAGAGAAATAGCGATAAAAAACCCTTCGTAAATGCAAAGCGTAAACAAACAATCACGCAACCATTTTACCTACTGTGACGTCACAAGAATATTGTCCATTCAATAAGTAAATAAATGCAGTTTCCTCCGACAGTTTCAAGAGGGTGCTGCAGCCAGCCTGCCTGCCTTTTAGTTTAAAAAAATAGCACCCTTCTTGGCATCAGCAAAAAAAAAAATGATAGCTTTACTGTCTGTTCTATTAAAAAATTACTTGCATAGTAAAAACTGACACTTATTGTCACGTCCATAAAAAAAAAATATCCAGACTTTTAAAAATTAAAAGTGCCTTTAAAAAAATCCTTAAGTATTTAAAAAGTGCCTTCTTCCCACCACTTTCATCCTGCCTTAAAAAAAAAAAAAAGAAAAAAAACCTGGGGTACTTTTAAAAAATTGCACTTTTTAACTATTAAAAGTATAAAATCTCAAATATACCGGGGAAGGGGACATTTCAATGCACCAGGGGGGGGGAGGGAGTTCCCCCGGGCCACCCCCTGAATTCAACACTGCGTTCACAGATTTTAATAGAAGGGTATTTTATGTATTTTGCAAATCAAATTTAAGCCCTTTTCTGACAATATTTAGTTGAAAAAACACTTTATATAAATTAAGTATGCAAAAAGCCTCCTGTTTCATAACTTTTATATTTAATATAATTAAAAAAAAATAGATAATACAATTTATTAGTTACCAATTTATCAAGTTTCTCAAATAACTTCGAACGAAATTTACATTTTATATTTATGACTGACTTCTTTCCGAATCAGAGCCTTAATTTATTGATTCTACACTTCTATTGTTGAAATACTGGATTCTACATTAAATAAACCTAAATTCCAGCAAATCTAACACTACAGGCTACATGGTAAAACTTACAAGATTTTTTTGTATTTTTGTTATTCTTCAAATATGTTTTAATACAAATTTCAAATAAGGAATGGAGTTGAAATAATCATTTCAATAAGTGAATGATATATTATAAACTAATTATTCTCCCCCCCCCCCTTCCAAAGGGGAGGGGGAGAATTTTATATAAGGGGCGATTCCACCGTTACTGTACTATATATATATTTTTTTTTTAATTGTTATTACTTTAGACTAAAGGTATCACTACAAAAATGATTCTGTGTGTGTCCTGTAATAGCAATAAAAAAAGTAAAACATTATCTAAATAATTTCACTTCCAAAATTTGTCTCAATTTGCAAAAAAAAACACTCTCTAAAAGTCACACACATAACGGTGGAATCACCCATAATCTTAGGTAATAAGCATATATTGTGTACATGCTCCTTTACACAGTTAATGCATTTTTCTTTCTTTTTTAATCTGCATGAAGATGAAATTATGACAGAGAATAATTTAGGGATACATCATAAATTTCAAAAAAATAAATTTAAGATTATACAGGATCAGTCATTCAATTAAAAATCAGGAAAAATGTATAAGCAATTGACAATATTCTTGTGACGTTACAGTAGGTAAAATGACGATGTGATAGTTTGTTTACGCTTTGCATTCACGAAGGGTTTTTTCGCTATTTCTCTTAGTCATGTTATTTTATTGTCACACTTATGAGCTCAGAAAGCAAATTAATGAAAACAAATGCATATTCTTTCATTTTTTAATTATTAATTAATGAAAAATCTGATAAAAGTATGATTTGCAAAATTTAAAATGTAAATTCAAAATGAAAAATTTTTTGAATACTAAAAATTAACATTAAACTCATGAAATAAAAGCATATTTAAGTAAAATAAGTTTAATTTACATAATTGATAAACAAACCTCCATTTAAACACTTGAAATTTCACTCATTTTTATAGACATTGGCTATAACCTAATTTGTTTTAACGCTATATTTCTAATAAATTCGATAATTAACACAAAATTAATCTGAAATTGAATGAATATTCCTTATATTATTCGCTACTGCATACATGTCTATCGTTTCAGTAATAAAATAAAAAATAAGCGAATTCGTCAACAGCATAATGCTTTCAAATGGAGCGATTTTTCAATGTTTTCCCAAACAGCTGTTTTTTCCTAGCCTCGAACTGAAAGGAAGAATACTGTCCATTTAATATAAAATAAAATAACTTTACATAAAAGAACTTTGTATACAAAAGGAACAGGATCCATAAGCCGTGTTTTTGGCCCATGAAATAGACTAAAACTCGATTTTGTTATACTGACTTAATATTTCACTTTTTAATATTAGAAGGTTTATTCTGTACAATTTCAACAATAGTTCTTGCATTTTGTTCGAATTTATAGGACTTACACAAGCTCAAAGTTCGTATTATTCATAGTTTTTGGATGAAAAATACGCAATTTCTCCTCATTTTACCTCAATTATTTATAGGAGCGCCATTGTGCAACATTTTCTTCTTTACATATATTATAAAATACATCAAAATGTACAATATATGAAAAAATAAAAGTGTTGCAAAACTGCGTTCATAGTAAAATATTAAAAATTGAGATAAAATTAGGAGAAATTGCATATTTTTCATCAAAAACTACAAATAATGTTGAATCTTTGAGTTTGTGTAATTTATATAAAAACGAACAAAATACAAAAAATATTGTTGAAATCATACATGATAAAGCTTCTAATATTAAAAAGTGAAATAATTAAGTCAGTATAATAAAATCGAATTTTAGTCTTATTTCATGGGCCAAAAACACCGCTTATGGACCCTGATACTTTCTGGTCACTATTGTCTTTTCTGTGGCCACAAAATAATAGGCACCAGACATCCTTAGATCATAAAAAGTGCAAATTCTCTGTATCTCGAAAACTAACGATAGGAATGTCAATGTAATGAGTTGTACTTTAGCCAGTCTGCTATCCTCTTTGCTGGCTCAGAGCAAGCTATTGGAAATTCAAGAAAGGGCGATTCCACTGTTACATGTGTGACTTTTAGAGAGTGTTTCTTTGCAAATTGAGACAAATTTGGAAATGAAATTATTTAGATAACGTTATAACGTTTTACATTTTTTATTGCTATTACAGGACACATACAGAATCATTTTTGTAGTGACACCTTTAGTCTAAAGTAATAACAATTTTTTTTTTTTAAATAGTAAAGTCGTCGTTACGTGTGCGACTCAGAAAACTCACACACGTAACAATAACTTTACTATTTAAAAAAAAAAAATGGTTATTACTTTAGACTAAAGGTGTCACTACAAAAATGATTCTGCATGTGTCCTCTAATAGCAATAAAAAAAATTAAAACATTATCTAAATAATTTCACTTCCAAATTTGTCTCAATTAAAAAAAAAACCACTCTCTAAAAGTCACACATGTAATGGTGAAATCGCCCTTTTGAACCATTGTTATACTATACAACGTTGTTAATGAAAACTGCTGCTGAGGCGGGAAAAAACATTTTTTTCCCCACCATTTCAAAATTTTATGAAATTACACATTTCATTTCTAAACACCACTATTATTAAACTAGCATTTTTCGGCGTATTTAACCACAGAATTTCAGTGATTCAATAAGATGTAAATTGCTACGCAGAAAAAGTGGTGCTTAAAAATATACAGGATGCTCATCGTGAAGAGGTTAAGGAAGCAATTGGACATAGTATTTAGATACTTTATAAGATATTCATATAACATAAGTCATACAGATTACTTGCCATTAATTTATTGGTTTATTTATTCAGCACAAATTATAGTCTTTTTACTGATTTAAACTTAATAAAATGTATAGTTAAATCATAAACAAACATGAATCTATAACCTCCAAGATTTCATTAAAAAACAAAATCAATATTTTAAAATGCATAAATTATATTTAAAAAACACTTCAATACCTTATTTATAATATTTGAATTAAAAACTTTAAATTAGATTAAAGATTACCTTTACCCACCAAATACACTTCAAATGACCAAAACAAACCACTTTGATATTACAGGTTTCGAAACAGATGGTTATCATTCATATAAATAATAAGTAGGATTATGTGAAAGATGAATTTTAGACGTCACAATTGATGCAATCAGACAATATAAGCTTAGATTAAGCATTATTGCCACAATATTTCTTCATAAGCAAGTTTGCATAAATGACTTTATTTCAATGTATTTATTTTTATACTTTCCTGTGTAAAGTAAATATGTCAAATTATTTTTTCCATCGATATCTGATATAATATTTTTATTTCACTCATGAAAAGAAACATATTAAAATTCAATTATTGAGAAAACTGATGATATTTCTTGCATGAAATGCATGACTTTCATATAGCGAGACATGACTTTCATATACGGTCCGATTTATCCATATTTTATTTAATTGAAATTCACAGCATTTGAAGTTAGAATCGATAAAAAGGTAATCCGGGAAGGTTTGATATTCACACAAATCTAGAAATCGAAAAATTGGCAAATGATTTCGGCAAAAACAGAGTTGTTTACATTCAGTCAAATGACATCAAAAGCAAAACCATCAAACCGGTGTGAAGATAAAACACAAAATCACTTATACTTTAACCAACTGGGTGATCTTGAATGCACAATCTTTAAGATGATTCTATAATACACAAAATACAAGGCTCTAAAATCCGGTTTGCAAATGAAAATAACAATAGAGTTGATTTTACACTGAAACTCACCAATAAAATTATAATGTATAGCCTTGCAAAGTACTAAAAATATAAATTTTGAGTCTATATTTCATTTTTAAAATCACTAATAGTAGTTAAATCAAAAGAAATAAGAGTTTCTTTAAATTAAAAACACATGTTGATTCTTTCGTGATTTTCATACCGCCAAGCCATCACAAAATTACATACAACACAAGAGGGGTTGGATTAAAGTTTTGATAGAAAATCTGGCAATTTTGACAACGCAGCTGAATTGCGAAAATTGGTTTGCGATCTTAAAACTCTGCTGATTGTTCGCGCTTCTTTCAGTTGAATACCGTTGCTTGATATAAAAAATAAAAATGTTACTAGTAGTCTTTCTCGTCTAAAAGCATATTGCTCAGTGAAGTTAAATATATCTTTGTTTGACATGTATGGAATTTTGCATTACAGATGCCCGACGCTTGATGAAACTTGCTAAGAAAGTATGTTATTGAAAAAAAGCAAAAAATACTGTTTAATATTCTCATAGTTCCCAAGTTTATTCTCAAATTTCAAAATTTCTGGGTTTTTTTTAACTTTAAGTAAAAATCATTTTGGTCATTTTTGAAACTCCAAAGCCGTCTTCTGTCTTTTGAAAGAGTACCTTTATAAATACGAAAGCACGGCGCGCATGTCCAGATTGGAAGTTTTAATTCTGTCAATCGCATTTCAAAACTGATCAAATAATGACTTCAATTACAGTATTTTTCAGTAAGATAGACATTTTACCTTTACCTTCACAACTTGGGAGGGTGTTTCTATGGTAACGCATTGTAGATTTCCCAGTTACTCACCTTTTTTTACACTGCATTTGAGAATTGTTTCAGTTCCCAATCCAGATAAGAGACGAACTGTCACTGTTGCGTCCATGGTTGTATTTACACGCGCAGACGACTTTAATATTATAAGCTATGAGACTTCCGTGGCCGAGTGGTTAAGACACCATTCCGCTAATCGCTTGAGGGCATAGGAATCAGGCCGGCGAGTTCGACTCCCGCCAGCTCCATTGCACGCATTTTGTGGAGCTTGCGGTTGTAACTCTCTGGTGTTTTAATTTCCTTGTGCTATCTCGTCAAGTTTTATGTAATTATCGAAGTCATGTACCGGGTGGTTATAATATAAGTATCTCTATTTGGAGCTGTCTGTAGCTTGAAGGAATAACCCGAATGGTACCAAAATCGGTATACTTACTATTCAAGAAGGGTGAAGAAGAATGGATCAATAAAAAAAATCAATTGCAAAAGACGCCGACAGATGGCGCTTTAGAGTGTGAAATGTAAAGTGTAATATTGTGTACCATGGAGGTGACGCAATCCTCAATGACTTTACCGCATATCACAACATGTGCGAAACATCACTCCTGATGTGTTACATTCCACATTTGAGCACGTCGTGCACCGCTTGGATTGTGTCCTCCAGCAAAATGACCATGTGGAACCTGAACATGATCGGCACTGCCATGCAAAACCATAACCACGTTCACTGTGACATTTTCCAATAAATTAGGTGTGCCATCTAGTTTGACGCCTTAATTTTTTGTTCTTGTATTACACATTACATTTCACACTCAGTAACGCCATCTGTCCCTGATTATTGCAATTATTTTTTGTATTGTTCCAATCTTCTTCCCCTTTCTCGAATAGTATGTGTACAAATTTTGGTTTCATTCGGATGATTCCTTCGAGCAACACACAGCTCCAAATAGAGATACTTATATTATAACCACCCTGTATATATGTGTTTCTGTGAATAAAATTTATATGGATCATTCAAGACAACATCCTTTGTAGCTATAGGTCTCAAAGCATCACTCCTTCAAATGTCAAATTATAAGATATTTTTCGTTGCATGGCAACTTACTTTAATTTGTTGTTGTTCAAGAAATGTCATCCATGAGAGAGTTCACAATTTATATATTGAATAAAGTTCTGATTTTATATAAACGTTGAATTATTTTAGATTAAGAATTTAACATGCAACCTACCACAGTCACTGATACAAACAAATACAAGTGCATTTCACATAAATAAAATTTTCCAATAATTTTTCAATTATTAAAATAGGAATCTGTAGTACAATACATGATATATATACACGAGGGTTATTCAATAAGTTTTGCCTCCACGTCTGTAACTACTTTATTAACAGAACAAAATGAAATACTTTTCATTGATAAGTAACTTTGAAATATCCTCCTTTGAAGGGATATTCTATTTTTCGATATAGTCACCACTGGTGACGATGCTGTTTCGTCATCGATACGCTAGTTGTTGCAAGCCATCACAGAAGAATGAGACCGGCTGTTGACGACATCAAGAGCGCACCGCATGTGTGACTTGTTCGTCGGACCACTGCCCACTGAATACCATGCCTGAGCGCTGATACAAAAATTGGGGCAGTCGTGGGCGGAATGTTTTCAGCGAGTGTACGGTCCCTTGAAATTCAATACCGATAATTTCTAAAAGTTTTCGCTGGCTTATTTTTCTCAGATTCAATAAGTCAAAGAAAACTTTTAGAAAATACTGGGGTGCAAAATTAGGGGACAGTACATAGGTTTTACAAATTCCGTCCACGAGCGCCGCAATTTTTGTATCAGCGCTCAGGCCTAGTATTCAGGGGGCGGTGGTCGGACTCAAAGAGGATCTCCCTTACGAGTCTCGGGAAGAAAAACTCTAGCTAATGTTAAGTCTATGGGAAGGTTCGTGACAGATTTCTCACTCGCATGTAAATATTTTTAAATGATTTTTTTTTCGTAGGATAGCTGAGGCCGATCCCTAACGTTGTTAGTTTTTACGTTTATGATTTTGGTTACAGTTTTTTTATAAGCCAACATTTTCAATTTCAAATCCGGTTCGAACCGGATCTGAAAGTGAAAGTACCCTTATATAAAAAAACTGGAACAGTTCAATTACTCGACAAATCACTTCATTTACTCGACGTGCCTTGGTTCTCCATCCGGCTTCCACTTAGCCATTTCCTGACAGTGCTTCTGTCCACACACGCCTCGCCATACACAGCACTCATTCGCCTGTGGATATTGATTGGTGCAATACATTCCGCTGTCAGAAATTTGACCACCGAACGCTGTTTTACCGCACTTCTACACAGTCTGATATTCTCTGTTTCGCTGTTTACACGTGAGTGGTCTCACTTGCTAAATAAAAACATCATGAGATGAAGGACATTTCAAAGTTACTTGTCAATGCAAAATATTTCATTTTGTTTTTTTAATAAAGTAGTTACAGACGTGGAGGCAAAACTTATTGAAAAACCCTCGTACATATAAATAAATAACAGTACAAATGAGGGTCGTATAAATGAAAAATCAATCTATTATATTAATTTAATTCCATATCTCCATTCAGGGTCTCGCGGAAAGAGGAGCCGTGGCGAAGTTTCAATTTGGCGCCCCCCCCCTCCCCCCCCTTCCTTCTCTTTGTAACAGGTGTCACAAAATTGATAATGTGAGGAAACCGAACTAAATTCTACTGAAAAAATATTTCGCGTTTATTTTGGAACTTTAAAAAGTTTAATTTTAGTTCAGAAATTCCAAACAATTAAATTACATAAGAGAAAATTGAACTTATTTGTTAGAGAGATCATGATGTTTTACCAAAGATTTTTCTCAACCTTTCTCACTTTTTTTCTAACCATTTTTAGTTGTTGTTAGTATTAGGGTTGGAGAAAATGTGAAATTTGGAAAGTAAAAACAGCTAACAATCAGGTTGGAAACAAGTGGTCCCTTTGTCAATAAGTACTGAAAAAGAAAGAAAAATTGCACAACATAATATAAAAGATGAAAATAAATTATAATTTCAGTACAGTAATTAAGGAAGATAATGGATATAATTTTTAATTAACATAAAATAAAAAATATAATATCAGCCACATAAATTTACTTCAATTATATTTTTCTCACTTTTAGAGTTGCCAAAAGTCTATTATTTTTCAAATATCTAAAGACTGCATCACATTGAATTCAATAGAAAGTAAACTCACGTTGCTTAATCTCTCTTGGCCCGTAGTAGATCTTAAGTATTTTTTTTTACTACTTTAAGTTCTGAAAGACCCTTCCGCTGATGCAGTGGTTACTGGAATGCTTAGAAGAATCCTGTACGTTTTAATGTTTTTGTAATTCCGTGTTAAATCAAAATTGTAGAGCAATTGAAGGATTTCTAAATTGTCCATTTTATAAAAGTTCTCATCCAATAGTGGAAACAATATTTTTGCACTTAAAACCTCGCTTAACAATTGAGGTCCGTTTAAGTCAGCAGTATATTTATTTGCAAGGTCCATGCAATATTTACTTAACAGATTTTCGGTTCATGATTTTAGATTCACATCAGTCAGAAACTCAAAATGTTGCAATACATTTCACAGTTTCGTGAACCTCCAGTTCAGTTGCTCGATTATGATGTCCATAGCTGCCAACCTCCTGATTTCTTTAATACCAGTAAAATCTTACAAAAAAATTCGTTTTATTAAATTGAAGAAACTGTACGATTACATAAAACAAATGTTTCTACATAAAAATACTGGTATGAAAAAAATCGGGAGGTTGGCAACTATGGGTGTCAATATCTTCTATGTATGTAACACAAAATACCCCAATTTTTATTTAAATTGCCACTTTCATCAGGAGCGTCGTAGTCAAATTGTCTGCGAATTTTATGTTTCCTGCTTTGCTCAAATAAGGGCTCTATACAAGGTGTTTCTAAATGAATATCGGGGTTTTAACGCTTTGTAGTATCTACACTCATTGCCATAAAAATTTGCGCACCAAGAAATAATTGTGGGATCGTAACGAAACTTGGCATGAAGGTACATATCAGGCAGATATGCAAATGATAAGAAATTCAGCGTGATTGCGCATTCCGTAATGCCACTAGAGGGCGTTGAACTTCGTCCTCCTTGGAGTATAAAACTGGTAAGCAGAAATTGTCTGAGTGTACCTTTTCTTTTGCAAAGGAAACGCTGAGGTAAACATGCCGTTACGCAGCCATTGAAGACAATATGAGCAGCTGTCAGAGTTCGAGAGGGGAAGAATCATCGGGATGATGGAAGCTGGGTGGTCAGCTCGGCGAGTAACTCGTCAAGTAGGCCGTTCTGATTTTACTGTGAGGAGGTGTTGGGACCAGTGGACTGAAAAGACGTCATTTACACGGCAACCAGGCTTGGGACGCCTTCGACAGACCAGTCGTCGAGAAGACCGTCGCATCATACGAAACGCACGCGTAGAGCCAACTGCCTCATTGGCCGCTGTCCAGACACAGGGAGCACCTTCACTACGGAACCCACCCACCAACGCCTCCGTTTGGAGTGGTGTCACGCATGACGGGATTGGACTGCAACGGAATGGAACCAGGTCGTCTTCAGCGACGAATTTAGATTCAATTTGAGCAGCGATGACAATCGTGTTCGTGTGTGGAGGCTCCGTGGTGAACGCCTCAATCCTGCCTTCGCTTTACAGCGACACACCAATCCCACAGCTGATGTGATCGTATGGGGTGCCATTTCTTACGATACATGGTCACCCCTAATATTGATCCGTGGCACAATGACAGCCCAGCGGTACGTCCTGGACATCCTTCAGCCACATGTGTTGCCACTCGTGGCAGGGCTCCCAGGAACCATTTTTTAGCAAGACAATGCTCGGCCACACACAGTAAGTATGTCACAAGCCTGCCTCCGCCACATTATTACCCTTCTCTGGCCTGCTTGATCCCCAGATTTGTCACCAATCGAGCATATCTGGGATCATTTGGAACGGCAAGTTGGACACCCTACGATTTTGGTTGAACTCGAGGCGCGTTTACAGCAACTGTGGAACGAGATGTCTCAGGACACCATACGGAACTTGTATGCCTCAATGCCCGCTCGTATCGCATCGTGCATTCGTGCTAGAGGGGGTCCAACAGAGTACTAAAATTTCCGTTCATTTGTACTTTTTTCTGCAATAAATGATCCTTTTTCTTTGGTTTTCTAATCACTTACTTATATCATAGTAGTACTTACGCGTGTAAAATTTCGTTTCATTTGGACGTCTTTTTCGTGGTGCGCAAATTTTTATGGCAATGAGTGTATTATATAAAACTTAAAACTATACTTAATACATAAAATGAAAGAGCAACTCAAACAGTTTGTTGGTACCTGTGCATGCACATGCGTAGGCAATGTTTCTTCCGTGATCCGTTAGAAAGCGCTATTACCGAAAATGGCGACTAGTGAACAGAAAGCATTTTGCGTTCTGCAGTTTGCAAAGACCAAATCTGTAGTTACCATGAAACGTGCGTTCCGGATAAAGTTCAGATGTGATCCCCCAGCCAGCTGTTGCAACAATTACCCCACAAACACTAATTAACATTTGGGAAGAACTGAGCTATCGACTTGATGTGTGCCGTGTGACGAAAGCTATTGGAGTGTTTCTATATTAAGCTATATTAAGTTGTTCACATTGAACACTTGTAAGCTTGTAGGTAAAACTGTTTGAGTTGCTCTTTCATTTTATGTATTAATTATAATTTTAAGTTTTATGTAATAAATACTACCAAGCGTTAAAACTCCGATATTCATTTAGAAACACCCTGTATTTAGAGACGCAGCCAAATCGCTTTCTTATTAAAAAATCTGAAAAATTTCATCTCTTATTGTCTGAATTGTGTTTCTCAGTCAGTGTTTCAATCAGTTTGCAAATAAATAAATAAATAAATAAATAAATAAATAAATTAAATAAAATAAAATAAAAGAATGACGAAGAGAGAGAAAAAAATTCTCCGGAAAATGATCGATGTCAAAAAAACAAACAAAAAAAAACGAGGTTGGTAGTATGAGTTTGGCGCCCCCTCAATTTCCGATCCCGGGCCACCTCCCTTTCGCATGGGCCTGTCTCCATTATCCCATATTGTATGCTTTAAAATCCACAATGCTACTAATATATGTTAAATATTAAATTAAATTTATAAAACAAAATTATTTCTCTCTATTCTAAAAAAAATAACTAACGCTGCTGTCGCTGCTGTATTTGAATTTATTGTGACTCTTTCTCGATTTATAAGTAAAATTATTTCATATAAAATACTAAAATATAGTTTTATTCAGAAATGTATGATAAATACGGTTCAGCGGGCAGTTTTTAAATTGAAGATTTATTTTAAGCGCTATTTAATCTCCAAATCGGTCAAGATAATTTAGTTAAAAAAAGTCTTATAGAATCAAAAACTATGTATAGCAATTTAACCAACTTTTGCAGGTATGTGCGTGACAAGACTACAGTTTGCAGTGTGCGATCATTTTAAAAAAAATATGTCTAATGTTTTTAAACTTTTTCTTACGATTTTTTTATTTAAAATTTTATTATCATTTATTAGATTTATTTCATATTTCGAAAAAGTCCATTTTTAAAAGCCCCAATAATAATATTTCCAAACACTCGTCAATAGAAAAATATATTTACACATGAATATTAAAAGATAAAACTGAGCTGCGCGCCCGTCTAGCACGTCAACTGTTGCACCCAAGTCAGGAGGGACTTTTATCGCGCACGCCCAGGAGGGTCCTTCTGTATGCGCTGCGACTAGTGGGAGCACAACACCCTGGGCATTAAGACTCCTATAATAGGAGCTGACGCATATCCATTTTGTTTCGGATTATTCGTGCTCAGTTCAGCATCAATCTACCGCAGCCGGAGTTGGGATTGCCTAAGACTCGGTTCTGATTGGTTGAACCGGTTCTGATTAGCTTGGTTTTTCGACTGAACTTCAATTTGAGACCCACATCTGTGAGGATGCGTCAGCCTGTATTATAGGAGCTCTACTGGGCATCACTCCCATTGAACCCACTTGTTGACGACAAAGGTCGTTGCGACACGCGGTGGATCCCAAAATCGGAGGAAACCACCACGAAACCACCAGGTGAGACGCTAGAGTCCTCTGACGGCTTCGTATCAGGAACCCCATAGAGGGAAGCGGGTGCTAAGCCATATGTCGAACTTTGAGCGTCTATTTCTTTGAATTGCTCTAAAACGTTGTTAAAATTTAATATCATGTTGCCTAAATCAGATCTAACGCCACGCCACTTAAGGCTCTTATCAAATTCAAAACTGACTAATTTCTGACATATTCAAGCAGCCATTTATATTCATAATTGAACAAAATTCTTGTGAGTTTGTACATAGTGAAAATTTAACCCATGCACATAAATAAGCATGTATTTTTATCTAATAATTCTATTTATTTCACTTTTTTTACATTTAATATTAGTGAGCAAAATTTTGGTTTAAAATATTCTACTTTGTTATTTTTACCTTCTACCGATTGCCAAATTATACGGCTTTTTCTTGCGACCAATTGGCGAAAATCGCGGAGTTTTTTCCGTGACCGATTGACGAATTTCGCATTTTCCCCCGCAACTGACTGAAGGATTTTGCGATTATTCATCATAATCGACTGAGGAATTGCGTGATTTTTTTCTGATGACTGAAGGACATTTACTGAAAATTCCAACGGGAAACTTAAACCTAACTTTGAAAATGTCAGAACTTGAAATCTATATTTAGACTCCTTTTCCATTTAATATCTATTTCTCTAGTATTTCTCTATTAATAGTACTAGGATATTTTCAGGAGAAATCTATCACAAAGAAAATATTTTGTAAACTGTGGTACGTATGAATATAAAAATAGTAGCCAGTCCCACCCATAATCAAAAAGTTAAGTCTAATATCTGAAATCGGAGCGTTCACACTACAAAGTTCCAAATTATAATCAAAATCAGTACCTGTTGATCGGTCGCGACTACATTCTTGTTTATATAGGTAGGAGCATGAAATTCAGGATAACAAATCTACTAAAAAATGGTTAAACACATATTTCAGCGATTTCAGAAATTCACCAACTAAGAGGTTAAAGAAGGATCGAACGTTTTAGGTCATTTCGCCTTATTTCAGTAGCAGTTTTAGGTAGGAACATGAAATTCGGGATAAAAAATCTACTAAAAAATAAAAAATAAAATAAAAAATAAAAAATCTACTAAAATCTAACTGCTCCTACCTAAACGTAGAGTTGCAAAAATCGGGTTTATTCCCGGGTTTATTTCCAATAGACCCGGTTTATTCCCAGGTTTATTCCCAAAAGACCTAATTTATTCCCAAAAAACCGGGTTTATTCCCCAAAAACCCGGTTTATTCCCAGGTTTAAACCGGGGTTTTTCTAGCCTTTGCCAAGTCCGTGTGCTTAATCCTTCGTTCCACCTATGCAGGTGTGATTGTGTTCCGGTATTTTGTACATCACTAAATTTATATAGTAATCTTTTTCTTCTTTAATCGATGAATTCTGCGATGACATAATAATAATATTGCTAGATAATTTTAGTGGTATACAAAATACTGTAACACAATCACCCCTGACCTATGTCATTTTTCTCGATTAACGTATTCGAAAGTTTTATCAGAAGAAATTTGTATTTATATCACATATTTAACCTTATTTTGTTAGAGACTAGAAGAAATTTTATATTAAATTATATAAAATTCGTATTCCATACGTTACAAGATATTTATTGATGTATGAACTTGATCCACATGAGCAACTAATGTTTCAAAGTCTTTCAGAAGAAGGCGGGATTTTCATTGTTTCAAAACCAAATGTAATAGAAAATTGCTGATCTATAATACGTTAAGATTTAAGTCATTTTGATGTCTGTAACCTCACATGCAGGCATTACATTTTATACTTTCCATGTTTTATATGTGTGCCTGGAGTCTAGTATAAAAATCGCTGGATAAATTGGACAAAACGAGTTTTTCTATAAGAAAATATTGGTAATTACCTGAAAGTTCCAGGACCCCGTACGAACACTGTAATATAGTTTTTGCGACAGTGGCCTGTAGTATGTTCATCAAATGAAAGCTTAACTGAAAGTGAAAACATAGTTTGGGCGATACCGTGTTGTTCATACACACTCACATACATACACACATAGCGACATGATCGAAACACTACCAAAAACGACTTCTGTGGAGTGGGGACCTTAAAACGTCAGGAAATTTTAATATACACGCATACATCCACACATACAAATGGTAAATCTACACATTGTAAAAATAGCGAAAACGGATGCTGAGAACCTCAAAATGTAAAAATATACCAATATTTCAACAATCGGAGTTTTAATCACGATTACAATACTTTATTTACACTGTATGTGTACGGACAATAATAACCTATTGAAGGGAGATGCAAAGTGTGTATTTCGCGTTGTATTTATAATAAAAACTAATGGCCCGTCCCGGTTTCGCGCGGGTGGAAAATGTGTCGACGACTGCAGTGTATTTTTCTTTTAAAAATGTCTTACGCAAAATATCTAATAAAAAATAAGCAATCGTTGTCTTATTCGCCTAATCTTCCATAATCGGGTTCATATTCGATGTTTAACTAGATTGGTGAATTTATAAAATCGCTGAAGTACATGTTTAACTATTTTTTTAGTAGACTTTTTATCATGCTCCTACCTAAAACTGCTACTGAAATAAGGCGAAATGACCTAAAACGTTCGATCCTCCTTTAACCCCTTAGTTGGTGAATTTCTAAAATCGCTGAAATACGTGTTTAACCCTTTTTTAGTAGATTTGTTATCCTGAATTTCATGCTCTTACCTAAAACTGCACCTGAGATATGAAGAAATGACCTAAAATGTTCGAACCCCCCATTTGATTCCCTTAGGGGGTGAATTTCTAAAATCACTGAAATGCATGTTTAATCATCTTTTTAGTAGATTTCTTATCCTGAATTTCATACTCGTACCTAAAACTGCTGCTGAGATATGGCGAAATGACCTAAAACGTTCGACCCTCTATCTAACTCTCTTAGGGTGTGAATTTCTAAAATCGCTGAAGCAACGTGTTTAACCATTTTTTTTATCCTCAATTTCATGCTTTTACCAATGCATGCTTTCATCATTTTCTCGCATTTTCATGATTTCTGCTGCTGAGATATCGCGAAATGACCTAAAGAGTTCGATTATCGCCTTTAACCCCCTTAGAGGGTGAATTTCTAAAATCGCTGAAATTATGAATCAATGGTAGTTTTATAAAGATTTTGAAGTGGATCTATCTTATAGAGTAGTAATTAGTAGCGATACGAAGATTTAACTAGTCGGATGTGCCAATCCCAAAACTTTCTTCTATCTCAATCATGTTAATACTTCTAATTTCGTCATCACATCGCCAATAAAATCAATATTTTTCGCCATTCTGTTGTACGTCAGCTGCTTGCGAATCATCGGTTACCGGGATGCGATCAACTGATGTATACTAAACTACGAAAAGTTCTTCTGGCCTGTACCGACCGGAACAGATAGCCTACCAATTCCTTGGATTTACGATTTTACCTAATTTTACTGGAAAACACGAAGCTAAAATGCGTGGAACCCAATTAAAGAAGATTCATTCCCAGTTCTCGTCAACATTGAATTTGAATGAGAATATCGCCAAATTAGTCTTCTACAGCCAAGTTGGCTTCATTTGTGGCAAGCTATTTTTGTCGGCAAATTTGGCGATATTTCGCCAATTGCCGCCAAGCTTGGCGATAATTTGACATTGGTGAATAAAAATATATAGTGTTAAGCATATAAGAATAGGAACAATGGTTACAACAATGAAAGAAAATTTGCTGAAACCCTGTTAACTAAAACTCATAAATTAAACCCGATTATGGATGAATTCTGCTGTCAAGTTTGAAAATGTCAACCACCCAAACATTTCAAACCGCTATATCTCCACCATTTTTAACACTTTCCAACCTAGTTGAAAAGTGTTTATGACTTCGGTTTGTCTGGCCGTCTGTCCGTGCTCTAACTCCCGTAAATATGCTCGGATTGCTCTGCAATTTTTATATGTTATTGTCGTTATCTATAGCATGTTCCCTATTTCAACGAAAGTGTGTAGCACTTATAGTTTTTTTACAGGGACACTCAAAAGAATTCCGTTACATTGCGGTCTATGGAGAAAAATCATTTGCGGTTTATTTAAATAATGTTTCACTATTTTAAACGCATTGAAATTTATATATATCACTAAGGTGCATTAGACGAAGCTTAATATGGAATAGGGTGTGCATAGCACTTATACTTACTTTACAGGGACAGTCAAAAGCATTCCGTTACATTACGTCTATGGAGAAAAATCGTCTGCGGTTTATTTAAATAATGTTTCCCTATTTTAAACGCATTGGAATTTATATAAGGTTCATTACAAGAGACTTACTACAGAATACTGTGTGTATAGCAGTCATCGTTCATTTACAGGGACACACAAAAGAATTCTCTACTGTATGTTAACAATAATTCCTGGAAGTGAGTTTTAAGTTACTGAACGCGATTTTAATTTTAAATCGCTTTTAATCGCTTCCGGCGGAATATCCCCACATTAAAGTAGGAACTGCTGGCTACAGCCAAAAAAATATTTTTAAAATTTGGTTTAATTATCTGCATAACATCATACACTTTTCGATGATACAATAGTGAAAATCGAACAAAAATCGCGATGGCAGCGCCCTCTTTAGTCGAAATATCCCCGAATTCAACCTGGACCTGCAAGCTATGGTCAAAAACATAGAAAAAAAATTGGTTCAATTATCTGCATAACTTCATACATTTTTCGATGATACAATAGTGAAAATGGAACAAAAATATCGATCCCAGCGCCCCCTTTCGTCGAAATATCCCTAAATTCTGTTAGAATCTGCTTGCCATAGCCAAAAACATAGAAAAAAAAATTAGGCTCAGTTTGAAGCATAACTTCATACAGTTTTCGATGATACAATGAGGACGGACAGACAGACATTTTCTAAAAACATGTTTTTCGGAATCTCTGACCTCTAAAAGGTGTAAATTCGTCGAAAAAAATTTCGATTACAATACTTTCTTCTATTATAGATAGAAGAAAGTAAAAAAATGCAGCAAATAAGCCTTTAAGTTTTGAGCGGAATAACTAACATAGTTATTTCTTATTCTTCGTTCATCCGCGGAACGAACCCTAAGAACTCCTACTCTTTATTTTCTTTAATAAGTCGTCTCTAGACAGAGGCAACTTATTCTAGATATGTTCTAACTTCAGAATAACTATAATGCAATTTTTGAAAGTATATAACTGTAAGTTCTTTATTACTTTCTTCTATCTATAATAGAAGAAAGTATTGTAATCGAAATTTTTTTCGACTTCCGGTTTTTGACGGATTTACACGTTTTAGGGGTCAGAGATTCCGAAAAACATGTTTTTACAAAATGTCTGTCTGTCCGTCTGTCCGTCCGTCTGTCCGTCTGTCCGTCTTCATTGTACCATCTAAAAGTGTATGAAGTTATGCTTCAAATTGAACCACATTTTTTTTCTAGGTTTTTGGCTATGGCAAGCAGGTTCTATCAGAATTTGGGGATATTTCGACGAAAGGGGGCGCTGTGTTAGTCATTTAAAGATTTCAAATTCAAAAAATGTGCAAATTCAAAAAAATTAGAAATCCTAGAACTTTTTTATGTTAAATGTTCGGCCTTGATCCGGAGAATCCGGAGCAATTTTTGTTTTGCCTCTATCTTGAAAAATAACTGAGATATAGCTGTTTGAAATTTTAGGGTGGCTGACATTTTCAAACAAGACAACGGAATTTCATCCATAATCGGGTTTAATTTATGAGTTTTAGTTAACATGATTTCGGCAAATTTTCTTCCATTGTTGTAACCATTCATCCTATTACATGCTTATCACTATATATTTATATTCGCCAACGTCGAATTCTCGGCAAACTTGGCGACAGTTGGCGGAATTTCACCAAATTTGGCGACCAACATAAGTTACCATAAATGAAGCCAACTTGGCTGTAGAGGACTAATTTGGCGATATCCTCATTCAAATTCAATGTTGACGAAAACTGGGATTGAATCTTCTTTATTTAGGTTCCACGCATTTGAGCTTCGTGTTTTCCAGTAAAATTAGCTAAAATCGCAAAACCAAGGAATAGGGAGGCTATCTGTTCCTGTCGGTTCAGGCCAGAAGGACTTTTCGTAGTTTAGTATACATCGGTTGTTCGCATCCCTGTAACCCGACGATTCGCAAGCAGCTGACGTACAACAGAATGACGAAAAATATTGATTTTATTGGCGATGTGATAGCGAATTTTGAAGTATTAACATGACTGAGATAGAAGAAAGTTTTGGGATCGGCACATCCGACTAGTTTTTTACTTTTCCGGTGTGAATCTTTAAATTAATGAAATGTTTCGCAATTCAGGTTCAAGTTGACATTTGAAGTGGAGGTTGCATCGGTTTGTACAACACGATATCCGAAACAGATCCATCCGACACGTGAGCAGTTTCGTTCCAGGATTGCTTTATTTTTTTCTTTTCATTTGCTGTGGGTCGGGTTGACTTTTTTCCCCTTTTAAATTCGTGTTTGTGAGTTATGTTCTTCGGAAAACTTTACAACTAAAATCCAAAATTCGAATTAAGGGGTCAGATACCCTTTAAAGTGAAAGTGAGCAATATAAATAATTTAATTGAGATATAAAAGGAAATGCTTATCAGTTATCGTCACAGAATGATTGAATGATTGTTTAAAAAAGATTTAGATACCATACACATCGGTCTATTTCTTCGAAAATGTATACCGTTCTTGCGACAGTGGCCTGGACTATGTTCACTAAATGAAAGGAATCATAGTAGTTTGGGCAATATCATGTTCACTCACACACATACACGCATAGCGACATGATCGAAAAACCAGCAAAAACGAGCTCTGTGGAGTAGGGACCTAAAAACGTAAGGAAATTCTAATAGACACGCATACATGCAAATGGAATCATTGTAAAAATATCAAAAACGGATTCAGGGGAACCTCAAAATGTAAAAATATGTACTAATATTTCAACAATCGGGTTTTTATCATGATTACAATACTTTCCTTACACAGTATGTGTACGGGCAATAATAACACAGGCCTACAAAATTTAACTTTTTGTCTGGGGTTTTCATGAGTTTATGTAAATTGTAAGAAATCTGTTATGCTTATTTCAAAAATAATATCCGTTTTTATGTATCACGTCAGGATTTTTTACAATTAAGAAACTAAGAATTTGAAATTTGAGAATATGCAATTTACACAACTTTAATTAAAAAATGTACAAAAAAATCAGATAAATAAATAAAATCATATATACATATATAGATGTGTGTGCATGTTTTATAAGTAATTATATTCTAGTATATACAGCAAAATTACTTTTCTTTATCATAAAAAAACGCTTGTGTCCTTTAGATTTTGAAGCTTGTTTAGTGTCTCTTTTTAGCCCCCAGCAGTAATCTGCCAACATATTGACATTCCAGTGTCCTTGATAGCGTTTTTCCATGCATTTTATGTCCTGGTGAAATCTCTCACCTTGTTCTTCACTCATTTCATCAAGATTTTCAGGAAAATATTCAAGATGGGAGTGCAGAAAATGTATTTTTAAACTCATGTTACAACCTAGTTTTTGAAAGTTTTGAAGCATTTTTTCAACGATCGTTGAGTAGGATCTTTGTAATTTCCTAAAAATTTCTGAGTAACGTCTTTGAAACTAACCCATGCATTTTTCTCGACTGATTTAATTTTTTCCTCAAGTTTTTCGTCCTTCATTAACCGTCTTATATCTGGGCCGACGAACACACCTTCTTTGATTTTACCTTCCGATAAATTTGGAAAAACTTCATTTAAATATCGAAATAAATCCCTTGTTTTATCTAAGGTTTTTACGAATTGTTTCATTAAACCTAATTTAATGTGCAGGGGAGGCAAGAAGTCTTCTTTTGGATCAACTAAGTTCTGCCAAATTACATTTTTTGTTCCTGGATTTTAATCTTTTCTTGCAGGCCATTCTTTCCTTACACAGTGTTGGTGTTTAGCTCGGTTATCCCACTCGCATAAGAAACAGGGCATTTTGGTATAGACGCCTTTCTGGCCTAATAACATTGATATAATTTTAAAATCCCCACAGATTTGCAGTTTAAATTCTTGATATTTTGGCGCCATCTATATTTATATTTTACTTCCTTTAGTGCAGTATTGTGTATTAACATTTATCAATGTCATTTTACTGAGAAATTAATTTTTGTTTTTATCAATAATGTATTTTATTTAATAAATATTACACATTAATTTTACTAAGAGGCACCCCCTCCTTTTTTTGTTTTGTGAAAAAACTGTGGGTGATAGCAAAAAACTAATGTCATATTTGGGATCAGCGTGACTGATTTACTAAGAAAAAAGGGCTATTCTGCAAACCCCAGATTTGTGTTGACCTGTGTAACCTATCAAGGGGAGATGGAAAGTGTGTATTTTGCGTTGTATTTATAATAAAAATGACACGCATATCAAAATCAGGTTAGAGGCTGTTGCTAAAATTATGAATCAATGGTAGTTTTATAAGGATTTTGCTGTGGATCTATCTTATAGAGTAGTAATTAGTAGCGATATGAAGATTTAAAAAATGCAGCAAATAAGCAGTCAAGTTTTGATCAGAAGCAACATAGCTTTATCTTATCTCCACGTTTTCAGTCCAAAGAAATTTTACTCTTCTTTATATTCTTTGATAAGCCGCTTATAGTCACAGACAGATTTTACTAGAATTGCGAACGATGCAATTTCCGGTGCTTCAATAAATTTTTGAAAGTATATAACTGTAAACTTTTGCCTTTTTACTTTTCCGGAGTGAATCTTTAAATTAATGAAGTGTTCAAGTTGACATTTTAACCCATTTATGCCTAGCGTCCCAATTTTGGGACGCTTTAGTAAAATGGGAAAAAGTGCATTTCACACCACTTTTTTTTAAAATAGATATTTGGTGTCTTACTTTATTGGGGGGAGCCATCGGTAAAATATGACACTAAATTTCTATTTACAAAAAAAGTGGTGTGAAATGCCTTTTTTCCCATTTTACTAAAGCATCCACGCTAGGCATAAATGGGTTAAGTGGAGGTTGCATCAGTTTATAAAACACGATCTTATCCGAAACAGACTCGACACTGAGCAGTTTTGGTCCAGGTGTGTCTTTCATTTTTTTTTTCTTTTGCTGTGGGTCTGATTGACTTTTTCCCTTTTAAATTCGTGTTTGAGAGTTATGTTTTTTCAAAAAACTTTACAACAAAAATCCAAAATTCGAATTTATATAAAAAAAAGTTAACCTGACCTGTAGCAAGAAAAATAAATAAGGCCATATATATGTATGTGTGTGTATTCTTTATAAAAGTTAAAATATATATTAGAGGTTTCATTAAAGATTACTTTCTAATAATTTCACTAAAACATAATACTATTATTATTATTTTTTTTTCATTTCGGGTTGTTGAAAATTACATGGTCTAGGTCGTTTATATCAAATTTTCGGATGCAGGAAACATGGGGAGATTTTATCTGAGAATATGAATGATTTTTTGATATCAATGAAAACTAATCAAAGTAAATGTGAGAACTTGAAGATTTTGATCACGGTAGATTTCCGGTGTAAAACTTTAAATTAATGAAATGTTTTTCAATTCAAGTCCGCATTTTAACCCATTCCATGCTAATGGTGCGTTTTCGCACCCTTCAAAATAAAAGTGTAGGAAAAAAAAAACCTGCCAAGCTACCACTATTTTAATATATTAAAATATACTTTATTTAATGACAAAAACTTTGTCATTAAACATACCGAATATTATCTTTCAGAATTTTGTTGGCAAACGAATTTCAGTAAAAACATTGAAGACTCCGCCATATAATTTCGGCAGTTAATGGGTTAGTGGAGGTTGGTTGCATCGGTTTGTGCAACCCCATAATATTCTATTTACATATATATATTTCTCTTACGTGGCGTGGAAATAAGGCTGAATTTCTATATTATCGTTTGGCAACAACCGTAGTTTCCAGCTCCAATATGGCGGCCATTGTATCTCCCTGGTACGAGCAGTGAAACTTAAACTAGCAATTATTAAAAATAAAATAACATGTACGTAATCCAAAGCGTTTGAGATGATTCCTCGTTTTAATTATGCGTAATATCGTTAATTCCTAATGAATTCTCAACTCATATTTAGAATTTATTTACGAATTTCACTCACATGAAAACCGGAGAGAATAAAAATATCCACTGTCTAGAAAGCCCCTGCTACTATCTCTTGCTGTCTTGATGAAATAAATAAAATATCACGTAGTGTCTTTTTAAATGAATTTAAGCCGTGATGTACAATGTTATAGGATTATAGGAACAATGAGTTTTAAACTAATTGTTTTCCCAAGATCCTTTTTTCATAGTATTTAAATGATTTATACCCATTGGTAAAACCAATATAAATGCATTTTAATTGTGTTTCCAACGTTTTCAATTACCCTTTTTTACATTTAAAACAAATTGTCAATTTCATATCTTAAAATGATTTATGGTAGTACTCATTCCAGCTAGAATTGCTTGGGACCGCATAGAGGTCTAAATGTGAATTGTTTCGCAATTCACGGGGGTTGGCGAGTGTAAGCGAGTAGGGGGCTGAACCCCCTAGTATTCTTATAATATTCAATGTGTTTGACTGACAACATGCCTCGATATTTCCCAGGGGTTCACATTTATGTATAGTATCATGGCAACCACCAGCTAGCTTACAAATTAATTAATCCATTTGCATCATCAACGCATACATTCGTCCATTTCAGAAATTTCTCTTTTACTCAGAAATTCCGAATCCACACCGGAAATTTCGAAAGAAGAAATTTTAACTTATGTAATCACGAAACGTCTGTCATTAAGGGGAGGTTCAACTTCTTTGGGTCAAAATTTCCGATTTTTCTTTTTTTTAATTTTATATTTTTTTATATCCCCCAAGATTGTTGCTCTAAAGCAGGGATGTTCAACTGGCCTTATTTAATCTCTGAATATCTTCGATTAAATAAGACAAATGTTTCTGTAAGACTTCTTTGGTGAATAGCGGTTGTCAGGTCGGGCAGCCCTACTCTAACGTAGTTTCCCGATATTCGAACTCCTAACAATATTTTTTGCTCATTGAACGTAACGTTATTCTAAAACTCTATCATAACTTCGGCCAGGTGTAAATTCCTTTTATTACAAAGCCATTAAATAATAAGCCCAGTCAGATAAATGGGAAACTTTTCGCAAGTTGAAAATAGCGCCATCTAGCGGTTGGGAGTGCTGCATTCGGCACCAAGAATATTTTAATAAAATTTTGCTTCTAAAATTAAAGCTTAAAATAAGGAGTTCATATTTTCTAAGAAAGTCGTTTGTAAATTCCGGTGTCAGTCAGTAATTTCGCATTTTACGAACATAATTTGTCTGTGCCGGAAAGGGTTAATTGCATAGTGATGTAAATTTCCATCACTTTTTATTTAACTTTTAATAAATAAATCAACTTCTTCGCCACCACTATATTTATATAGAAATATTAATCCAGTAAATTTCCACATTTTTTTTTTTTCATTATAGTTTTAGCTTTAATGTAAAAGATCCCAATAATTAGCAAGCTTTTAAAGGAAGTGCAAAAATAAAAAATAGATAAAAATCGTATAAAATATCGATATAAATAAATCGTATCGTTTCTCTGCGACCCACTTCTGTTTTGTCCTCCTTCCGCAGCAGAGGTTTGGCGCTAGTGTGTCGCTAACAAATTTAACACTATCTGACTGGGTTTATTATTTAATGGCTTTGTTTTATTACGTGCGTGCAGGAAAGCTTTTACTTATTTTCAAATAAATTTGTAAATTCTGGTGTCAATGAATTATTTCAGAAATTTACGAATAGAAGTATCGATTTTATCCCACTTTCTGATGTACCAGAATTATAAAAAAATATGTTCGCATGTGTGTTTCCGATGACAGTACAACATTTTAATATTTTTAGAACTCAATTATAAATTAGTAAATTAATTTTAAGGTATTTTTCCGTTAGCCCGCCCGCCACAGGTGATAAATCGTCAAATATTTTCTATAACTCGTACAAATGCATAGGAGTGAAAACAACAATGGATGTGTGATGCTTCAATACTCGCTCGCCAAAATAGGCTAAATGGCTGTGAAACTGCAACAATGAAACATTACAAAGGCTAAAAAGTAGAAAATAAATTATTGAATTAGAAAAAGCACCTAAACTCCCTAATGACATTTTAAAGGAAGTACTCTTATGCGAAATTCATTATATGCTTTTCCCTTCACAGTCTAAATAAAAATCGATCACACACACAACATTTCGATTAGCCTCCCTCAATTTGGCGCCCTTTGGCAGCGACACAATTAGTTAGTTCTATAGGGAATAGCAATAATCATTGAGATAGAGTTATATAGGTGGGTGGTCTTTTTCCAGTTTCAAGGAAGGCATTTCTATCAAAGAAAGCATTTTATCCTCCGATAAGTTACTCTGATTATAAGTTTTTGTTTGTATTCTCCTCAAATAAAGAATACAGACACCATTACGTGTGAAAATTTACCGCCCTTAGAAGGTTCTCTGCGCTTAACAGATCCATAGACCCATCAGATAATTCCAACCTAATTAAAAAAAGAAAAGTAGAACATTTTTTGCCCTTTTGCCGGTTGGCGCTTCCTGCGACTAGGCGTCCCGTGCGGTAGCACACTTCGCACACCCCTTGGGCCGGCCCTGCCCCCAGACCCCCAAACCACCCTCCGTTCAAATGTTGATATATATATATATATATATATATATATATATATATATATATGGCATATGATATGCTGTAACTCTCTTATTTAAGAACCGATTTGGATGTGACTGAGTATGTGGATAAGACATACCGAGGTTTCGACCGAGTTCATTGGCCAGCTTCAGCCGCCATCTTGTTTCAAAATGGCGGTCAATTAAAAAAATTAAAAATTTTAAAAATTTACAAAAAAAATTATAAATTAAAAAAAATTGTTTCTGTTAAGTGTTAGAACGTTATACAAGGATTCTGGAACATTTTTTATTTTTGCTATATCTTAAAAAAGGGTTGAGATATGGCAGTTTGAAATTCTAGTGTGGCTGAAATTTTCAAACAATCTGATATTTGTTATGCTGTAACTCTCGTATTTATGAACCCATATGAATGTGACTGATCATGTGTACAGAACATACCAAGGTCTCGACCGAGTTCGTTGGCCAGCTTCATGCGCATCTTGTTTCAAAATGGCGGAAAGTTCATTCTTTTATTTTTTTTTAATTCAAAAATATGTATAAAAATTATAATTGAAAAAGTTGTTCCCGTTAATTGTTAGATCGTGATACAAGGATTCCGGAACATTGTTTGTTTTGGCTATAATCTTAAAAAATGGCAGAGATACGACAGTTTGAAATTCTAGGGTGGCTGAAATGTTGAAACAATCTGATAGTTATGCTGTAACTCTCATGCTGGAATTCGCATTTAAATTCAGTATTAACGAAAATCGGGATTGAATCTTCTATAATCGGGTTCAAAGCAATTTAGCTGCGAGTGTTTGTGTAAAATTAGTTGAATTTTTAAAAACTACCTTTTCCTCCCGGTACAGGCCGTAAGGACTTTTAAAGATATAGCCAAAACAAAAAATGTTCCAGAAACCTTGTATTACCTTCTAACACTTAACAGAAACATCTTTTTCAATTTATAATTTTTTGTACATCTTTTTGGATTTTTAAAAATTTTAAATTTTTTATCTGGTCACCATTTTGAAACACGATGGCGGATGAAGCTGGCCAACGAACTCGGTCGAGACCTTGGTATGTCCTATACACATACTCAGTCAATCCAAATTGGTTCATAAATAAGAGAGTTACAGCTTGACATATGTCAGATATATATATATATATATATATATATCAACATTTGAACGGAGGGTAATTTGGGGGTCTGGGGTTCATGATCGGTGAAAATATACCAAAATTTTTTGGAATTGCTTTCCCCCGAACGGCTGCAATAGGTAGCTTTCTGTAATGAAAGCTACCTAACAAAAGGAAATAAATTCATACACTTTATGAACGTTAATGTTAAAAGTATGTGATAAAAAGCTTAAAAACCATTTTTTAATAAAATTCTATTTAACATAAACAGAAATAAATCATTCCGTGTTTAAACCCTTTCAGGGGCAAAGTACGTACTTCTATTCGTAAAATGGTAAAATGATTGTATATCACCAGGATTTACAAACAAATTTATTTGAAACTAAGTAAAAGCTTTTCTTCACGAACTTAATAAAAAGAAAAATTTTCATTCGAAAATTCTGGTGACAATGTGGCATTTAGAGATTAAAATTAAGTGGCCAAAAAATGAACCACCGCCCTTCAAGGGGTTGAAACAATAAGCAACTATGAAAATATTTCGATATATGTATATATCGATATTTTCTCGCGGGTATTTTTCGGATATCGATATCTTTAACCCCTTCGGGACCAGCGGCTTTTACACAAATGTTATTCGGTTGGCACCACTTTTTTAAAAAAAGCTACCTTTACTTAAGCTATCACAAAAATGCTCTAATTAGAGAAAGTAAATATTACTTTTATTTTTTACTGGTGCCTAAAACAAATTCTGTATGCTCTTTTTGAGGGTGCATATATGCACCCATGGTCCCGAATGGGTTAAGACGATATATCGAAAAATCGATATATTTGCATTTTGAAAATGTTTGTCATAACTTCCCATGAAATCGCTGCCGTATTTATTTGGTCGTTCTGAACAACGAGCAAATAAATACGATAAATAGTGGAACATACCAATATCAATGTTCTTCCGTGTCGATTTTTCACTTGTGAGCACATCAAACAAGTTGTTGGAACAAAGTGGATTACTGTTTCTATTACCTAGTAAAAACTGCAGAATTATTTGGGTGAGCGGGCAAAAGTTTAACCGCGGGGAACAAAACAGAACGGAGTCAAACTGGAACTTGTATCCTGGAGGTTAAAAGATGAGTTGAGAGGTTTTAATCAATCAGTGGAGCAGAAAATAGGCTATTTCGAAACGTTGGGTGATTTGCATTTTTATCTGTTGATTTCTGACAGGTGATGGTATTCGCGGTTACAAAACGGAATTTTAGCGGATTTCTTGCAGTTCATCCAGGAATATATAAATAAATAAGTAAAATAAAATGAATAAATAAATATATAATAAAAACAAGAAAGAAAAATCATGCGTCAAGTATAAATTATGAAACAATTTCCAATGCATTCGGAATGATGTCATAAAACTTCACCGTGTAATCACCGTATAATAATGAAATATGATGCCTAAGTGAAAAAAGAATGGCAAGGGATAATAGTCCCGGGAACTCATCTTTCACTTTAGAGTATAAGTGCAATATCTCGAGGGATGCTTAAGTGAACAAGGTCAAAGGTCGAACCGGGCGGGGAGGCATACCTTTCGGCTTAAGTTCAACTAGCCCCGCCCAGCAGGTTTTTTACCTAATTATACTGAGCATTACAATTATACTTTGTGATATTGAACAATAATTATACTATGCCATGCTGAAATACAATTTCTGAATATACAAGATTCTAAAAATGCAAATTCTGAAAACACAATTTACCAATCCTAGTGAGCAATATTAAATAATACTATGTTATACTTAAAAATACTACTACCATGTACTGTTCAACCACGCTTCTAAGAACTCCGGTTGGCAGAATGCCAAGCCGATTCCATTCACACTGTAGGGAGAATAGCCCCGGCAAAAGAAGATGAAATCACCGATCTTTATCTTAGGCAGCGTACTTACGGCTTACGGAATTCCCCATTTTCGACATGGACTAGCCATTTTCGCCCATGCGCAGTTCGCTCCAGGTTTCTATTAAGCGTGGTGCATCAGTAATAATACTGTATGATGATGAAGTAGATAATAATAATGGATAGAAGTAAGTACTAAATGAACAATAATCAATGAATAATAATACTAGAGTAAACAATGAAAAATTATGCTAAAAATACCAAATAACACTATATGATGGCATTAAGAATACCTAAATTGTTAAGGTTAGAGTTTATGTAGTATATGTAATGGTCCTTATGCATATTAGAAGTCCATTTCATCCTCAACCTCCAATAAGTCCAATGGAGGCAGCATGAATAAGTATTGATTGCTTTCTAGCAGAAACATACAATCTGTTATTGTGCTTAAGTGAACAAGGTCAAGGTCAGAAAGTGCGGGGAAATTCTTAAGTGAACAATTTGGAAAACACATTTGAAAAACCAATTTCAGGAATTAACATCTACAGTCCGAAAATTATCCGAAATCTTTTGTGCAACCATGCATATATTATATGTATGGTATATAGATTTGTATATATATATTATATATATATATATATATATGTGGGAATTGAACTGTTTTCCTGCTTGAACTAAAACGACAGAGTCAAAGCCAATCAGCGACTTCATCTTGATATTGCGTCATATAATATGTTGAAGCATGCAAGCTCCAAACCACACTTCAAAAGGAAGTCAAAAGAGGTGTTTTGGATCGAAGGGAAGCTTTGGCAGAGTCGATGAAGTTGGTGAGTTAAGACTGTCGTTTTTTGAACTATACTGAAGACGTCGACGCTGAGATGTTTTAGATTAAATAAGATGTAATGCAGATAATCCAGATGGTTCATTAATATTCATATGTTTACATGTATTTTTAACTTTCTTTGTAGTTAGTTTTATTAATACAGAGTTCGATTTTAACTTGATGTTTTCTAGTTTATTTGAAGTAAACTGAGTGAATTATTTATTGAGTTGGTGTCAGAGAAAACTAAACCCCATATATATATTACAAAATTTAAATTTTTTCCGCAATTATTATATAAAATTTGTCCATTCAATAATATTCGGTATATAACCCAGCTTATTAAAATAATTCTCATTCTTAAAATAGCCTTTTACTATCCATATGTAAAGCCAATTATTCCTAATCCACTTAATAATATTTATTCGAATGTAGTTATTCTAAAAATGGCGATAGCTTTTTTAATTTATTCTTTAAATAGAACAACTTTATTTTAATCCATTATTAAAATTCATTAGTATTATTCCCGTGTGGTCAAATTGCTATAACTTCTTTATTTAAATGCTAAAATATCGTATCTCTTAAAATATTCCGCTCAAAAAACCTTATTTCATAAAGTTATCCTATTATTAAATATCAAATGTCTATTAAAATATTTCCGAAAAACTTTAATTCTTTCTTTTTTTTTTTCCTTTTATAAAGATTCATTTTCTTTTCTTCTTATTATTTTTATTACGTATTAAATTCGAAGTTTAGCTACAGCCTCAAAAACAGATAAGCTCGTTTGTTGATATGACAGGCATCTGGTACGAGATTATGGAATATTCTGGAAAGGCGTAGAAAGTTTTTGCATTTTACAACAAAATAAATCCACCGGAAATATTGATAAAGTTCCAAAAGAGACCTTTTGATTCGATAGAAGTGGGTCACGTGACGTATTCTGTATTATTACGCAAGCTAGTTTAAAAACACGATCATCCTGATTCGGAGAGGATTTTTTGACGCTGGTGTTTGCTAAAAGAATCGGGACGGATTCTAGAAAATAATGGAACGTTGTATTTTTTTCGTTTAGCGTTGGCTAATGAGCATTTTCCCTGAAGAGATGTCTTAAAACTGGAAATAAAAGGTTCTTCGACAAAAATATGGACTGACATTTCTTGTTGTTGATGATACCACACTGCCGCCTGATGCGAGCTAAAAGGGAAACCAATAACATAGCTAACCCTATTTATCACGAGCACGACTGCCTTCTTCCCGGATTTGAACTTGGAAACACGACATATATATATATATATATATATATATATATATATATATATATATATATATATATATATATACAGTAGAACTCCAATTATCCGAACTCCGACTATCCGAATCGCTTTCAGAATTTCAGAAAAAAAAAATTAAGACGGAAACGTACTGCGATTCGCAAAATAATGATTCTGTCTACGCGCACTATATTGTCCTTCCCTCCGCGAATCTAGTGTAGGCGTAGCGCGAACATTATTGGGATGATGAGTCACTGTCTCATAGTGCAGTTCGATCATTGGCTGTCGTCATCGCCAGGTGGCCGGCCCGGCCCACCTGGGTTCAGACCCTGGGTTTCAAATTCTAAATGACGATGAACTTATTGAAAGTGTGAGAGAAGAAAGTGTCGAGGAAGAAGATGACCTTAATATCGAAATTGAAGCAGACACGGGACCATTAGCTAGTGAAACATTTGCAGGCCTTGAAACTGCGCTGAAATGGATGGAGCATCAGCCTGAGTGTGACCTGAGTGTCAGCCTGAGTGTCAGCCTTCTCACTGTCAAGCGAATGCGCGACTTGGCTGCCCAAAAACGGATGAAGACTGTCAAACAGCTTACTTTGATTGAGATGTTCAGCAAGCAATATGACTTTCATATTTACGATACGTACAAAATATACAGCACTTGTAAGTACGCTTAACATTTAAAAGTGTTGCCTTTTCATTTAATTAATTAAAAGATCTTTTTCTTTAAAAATAGTTTTTTCCTCCCATTTTCAACATACATACAGTAATTAATTAAAATAGGCCTTTTTTTCGGAAAAAATCCAATTATCCGAATTTTTGATTATCCGAATGGGGTCCGGTCCCAATTGATTCGGATAATTGGAGTTCTACTGTACTAGCTGTTACCCGTGACTTCGTTCACGTAACATTAAAAAAAGAATAAATGCATTAATTTAGCAAAGCATTTCATTCGATAATTAAAAACATATATAGTTAACCAAATCTTTATCATATTTTATAGGAGACAATACGGTATTTCTTTGCTATAGGGGCCTTAACATAACCCAGTCTTAAAAAAGTGAAATTTCATGCCAAATAATATATACAATCGCGAAAATGAAACTGCAACCAATGAAAAAAGAAGGGCCCAGTAAAATCGTGAAAATTGATGAATCCCTCTTCGTAAAACGAAAAATAACACTGAGAGAATTCTTCTGTACAACAGTGCATTTTAGGTGGTATTTGGTGTGAAATTTGTATATATATTCATTTCTAAATGGACATTATTATATTGTTTATTTGTATAGACATGTGTTATATATTTCTTACTACATTATTATTTTATGTCTTGTTTATGTATATATTAAATAATGTGCTTCTTGCTAAGTGGTGTAAATATTGAACAAACTGCTTGCGGATTTTATACATTGATAGATATTTCATAAAGATATAACAATCTGATGCGATTCTAAAATGTAAATAAAGGTTGCTAGAAAGTACTTTAAATTCTGCCCAATTTAACCTCGATATTTTTTCTATCGCGTCAAGGACACTCTAAATAAATAACTACCAACAACACCAATCTCATGATCTAAATTTACATATTTTTGTTAGTATGTATAGGATTATTTTAATTTATTTCGTGCGCTTGAAATTTTTTACGCTTTTTCTAGGGTTAAGTGTCGAATAATTGTACGTTCTTGTTATTTTATTTTGTCATTTATATTTATTATATTTTCCATTCATTCCATTTATGGATATTGATTTAATTTACATATTCGTTTCAAAGAATATTGTTTAAAGTTATTATTAGGATTAGGATAGGGTACGATTAGGGTTAGGATTAAGATTATAAACTGGACGACAATGGTATGGTTTATTCAGGTTTAAAGGATGAACCAGGATGTCTATTTACATCATGAAATAACACGAAAATTAGAAAATTATCGTCTGATATTTTTTAATATGTTTTACAGTCATAGTTGGCATCAAAGGTGAGCAAGGAAATGATCATCTAAAATACCATTAAGTGTTTACCACGCAAAAACAAATCTGGTTACAACAATGTATTTAATTTTGCGCTAAATTTCACTTGATAAAAAAAAGCAAATTGGCTATGGACCTGATTACAGATCCCTAACCTTCCGTATTCTTGGAAATTTTCTACCTATATGTGAAAACCTTTTCTACTATATACAACGCGCTTTCACGTTTATAATATTATGAATTGGTACAATCGGCTGGTTCAAGTTTACATAATTCGGCTGGAAGAAAAGTTTCATTACTTTTTGATTTCTTCTTTGCTTTTGCATTACGCGAATTTGTCAGTAAAATTGATTTTCGTTTCGATAACATTGTTGTTTTTTAAGTTTTTAAAAATATTGTAATTTTACTTAAGCATTGCTTTAAAATCTATGCCATTTTTCTCAACCTACAAGACTTTACAAAAATCTATTATGAAACAGAACTTTAAAAAAAAGCTATATTTAAAAATCACAACAAAGTTTTTACTATTTTAAAGCTAAAAGAAATGTAAAATTAAATTAATTCCGGTTCGAAACGACCATTTACAAATGTGTTTTGATTGTTGGAAAATGATAGAGGTAAAATGCTATTACTTCGACGCAATCATATTAAATCTTTAGCTTTTATGAAAAAATGCAACTTTCTTTTAAAAAATAAAGTTATTTTTATTAAGATTTTCTGATTTTCTATACGGATAATTTTGCAGTGCATATTATTGACATTTGCCGTCCAATATCTTTTCAATTTTTTTTTTTTTTTTTTTTTTACTTTTTAAAATTTAAACTAAAAATATGGTACCTTTATGTTAGCCGTGTGCAGACGATAAACCGCCAAGTATTATTCCTATTACCATCATTCGTATTGAATCCGTATTAAAATATAAATCTTTCACTTTTTTCATTTAAAACACAGAACTTTAATTTACAACACATACATTTAAAATAATTCCTTTCATGTGAAATAGAAAAAGAACAAAAATAGAGAAATTAATCACAAATAATTTGATAACCCAAGATCATTTTATTTCAACATCAAAACAAATCTGTTTTATTTTCGAGATATGACATCATATTCGCTTGCTTTCCATACTTACTCGTATTTATGCACCTTGTATTATTAACTTTTAAATATACACTAAAACACTTTTTATTTTGCTTAAAAGACGTAAACATAAACATTAAAGATGTTAAATTTTAACATCTTTACTGTTAAAATCTAAATTTTTAAACGTCTTTTAAGCAAAATAAAAAGTGTTTTAGTGTATATTTAAAAGTTAATTCTAATGGACGTATTTTGACTCTCCACTTTATTTGAAATATAATAACATTTTAACCTTGTATTATTATCAAATATTTGAAAACTCAAGTTTTATTTCTAACATGACATCATTTCTTATTCTGTTTCTTAAATAATTAATTTCATTTTCATTTTTCAAGGGGAAATTTTTCATTTGAAACTAAATTGTTGAGTAAAAATTATTATTCCGGATTTTGATTTAGTTTTGGCAACGATGAAGTATTAGCAACGGTAAAGTAAATTTAACCATTTTAAATTATTATACGAAAAAATGTCCATTTATTCTCTATAAAAATAATGAAATTTTGAATTATTAATAAAAATATTTGAATAAAATCAACAAAAACCAGCCAGGGTATATATAAAACCAGTTTATTTGAGGGTTATAATCAACCTATATGAAAAGATACAGCATCATTAAATGCTCCATTTTGACGCTGGATTCAGCCTAACATTTGCACACAATCGGATTTATACTATTATTAGGATTAGGATTCGGGCATGAGATTTCTCCGCTGTTTTGCATACCAGTAAAATCTTACAGAAAATGTTTTTTTATTTAATCGGAACATTCTATGATTTAAGAGAACAACGTTCTCTTTAAGATTATACTGGTATGCAACAAAACCCGGAGAAATCTCATCCCTGGATATATTTTTAGATAAAAATATCACTTTATTCATTACTATGAAAATGTTTTTAGTACAAGGGTATCGGCCAGCCAGATCTGTGGGATTCAAAGATTCATTTTATCACATTTGCCAATTTATGAGTTTGATAAAATAAATGGAGGCAGTCTTAAAAATTATTTACAAAAAGCAGCCAGTGACCTAATGAAATTATAAACATCCTCTTGCACAGATAAGAAAAATAACTTTTATGTTTTTTGTTTTTGTTTTTGTTTACAGCGAATGAAGAGGCGTCAGGCAGATTTTCATTTCATATACTGGAAATCACTGAAGAATGGCTTGCTGGTTATGAAATACCTGATTATGAAAGCATTTTAGCTGTGATGAAAGATTTGATTTTAGACTAGAATTAAATAGCTTTTTATTTAAGACAGCATAACACAAATAAAGGGCTATAATTTAAGATATTAATTAATTTTGAAACTATTAAATTATAAATATATAATCTTGTATCAGATATGTCTCCCCTGAGGCAAGGAAAAAATGCTAATCATGGCTCCACACTGTCGATACCTATACACATGTAAAATGAAATTAAAAAAATAAACAAATAGTACTTACAGATTTGTCCTGAGTGACCATCTCAAACAGAGAAGGATATCATATCTATATCATAAAAATATTTATATTGGGATACCACGTACACAATCATGTAATACATTGAGATTATAATGATTTTTCCTTTCCAGTAACAGCTGCAGCAATATTTGTAATACACTGCTCAAAACAATTAAAGGATATTTGAAGTTTTATATAAAATAAAGATATAAACGAAATTTTTTTTGCCGAAAATAGAAGAAGAGAATCACAAATGCAAATTTTTCTGGTTTTCAAATTGTGGAGTATGCAAATTTTGAGTTCGACGTCAAAAACGTCGCTTCAGCGGCAGCGAATGAAATTTGACTTTCAACTGGATAAAAGAGAATGAAGACAAGGATGATCGGCATTCAGTGATTGCTTTGTTTCGATGAATACGATGTCTCAGCGAAGTCATTTGACAGATTCAGAAGCTTGGAGAATTGTTGGTAGGTTAGAAGGGGGCCAAACTCAAGCCGAAGTAGCGCAAGCCATTGGAGTGTCACAAAGTGTCATTTCCAGGATCTGGAACCGTTTTTTGGAGAGTGGATGTGCAGGCCGAAGACCAGGGCAAGGTCGTAGACGGGCAACAACGCCCAATGAAGATCGGTATTTAGCGTTAACAGCTCGGAGACACCGAAACATGAACGCTACTCTTCTCCAACAACACCTTCGCTCGGCTACAGGCACCACGATTTCAACTCAGACTGTCCGAAACCGGCTCCATGCTGTAGGTCTGTATGCTCGCCGACCGATGGTATGTGTTAGATTAACATCAAGGCATCGTCGCGACCGCAGGGAGTGGGCAACCGAGCATGTCAACTGGAGGAGAAATGAATGGAGCAATATTCTGTTTTCTGACGAGTCCCGTTTTTCTGTGCATCCGGATAATAGGCGTATTTTCATCTGGAGGGACCGTGGCAATAGGAATAATCCTGCGTTCGTGCACGAAAGTGTCAGATTTGGCGGTGGAGGAGTGTTGGTGTATGGTGGCATCTCCATTGACGGGCGCACTGACCTCTACATCATTCGAGATGGAGCTCTGACTGGTCGCCGATATAGGGATGAGATCCTCAGACCTATTGTAGTCCCTTACGCTGCAGCAATCGGAGATAACTTCATTTTAATGGACGATAACTGCAGGCCACATCGTGCAAACCTGGTGGAGGATTTCCTTTTCGAGGAAGGAATCGTTCGAATGGAATGGCCAGCGTGTTCTCCAGACATGAATCCAATCGAGCACGTTTGGGACGCTCTAGGAAGACGAGTTTCTGGCCGCCAACAACCCCCACAAACTCTCCAAGAACTGGAAAGAGCTCTTCTAGAAGAGTGGGACAGAATACCCCAACTCGTCATTAATAGCCTCATTGAGTCCATGCCTCAAAGGTGTTCAACGTTGCTGGCCGCCCGTGGAAACCATACCCCCTACTGAAAATGATTTTCTTTGAAGAAAACACCTTTTCTTATTCTTTTTTTCTCATATGCACAAATTGTGTTTTTTTCCTTTTGTACACAAATGCGCAATAAAATGCATTTTTTTCTGCCAAACATGTGTAATTTATTCTCATATAATCTACTATGTCTGTCGACCATGTATCAATCAGCTAAAAAGTTTCCCAGATACAAAATCCACCTAAAACTGCAATATCCTTTAATTGTTTTGAGCAGTGTATTAGTAAAAAAATGTTTCACTTCGTCTTTATCAGACGTTACCCTGTATCAAAAAATTTATTTAAAGGGAAATTAACATTAGGCCTAAGTATACAGGCCAAATTACGCCAACTGGCATTCCATTTCAAATTGTCTATATCGTGATAAATCCAACTATGGGCATGGGATTAAAATAAAATACAATATAATCTAAATATCAAATAGTACTATAATATATAAGTGACGTAACACATAATGTAAATAAGTAAGAACTTTTTATGTTTTTCACAACATAGACACATAATTTGCAAAGCCATGTCTTACTTTATTTTATGACTGACAATATGAAACATAAAATACACTGCTCAAAACAATTAGGGGATCAAGCAAAGAAATGAAGAGAACAATGGGATACAGACATGCATGGTCATAAAATGAAGAGTACACGTGTATCAATGCGTAATACAGAAAAAAAGATGCAAAAAAAAAATTGTAAGGGAGCTTTAATTCTTTGAAACGATGGAAATAACATAAAAAGATGGTTTAAGGCAACAATTTGGTTACATGTAAATGACAACAAAAGTATTGTTTAGAAATTATGCAGGATGTTTAATATGGCGTGTGGTCCACTCGAACAGCTAAGACTGCTGCACACCTGTTTTTCATGGATGCGATGAGGTTATCGATACGACTTTGGCGAATACTGATCCACTCCTCAAGAATAGCAATCTCCAAGTCCCTGACAGTAAAAGGAGGCCTTGGTTTCGCTGCAATGCGTCGTCCGAGTGTGTCCCAAACGTGCGCGATCGGATTTAGGTCAGGAGAGGAAGCTGGCCATTCCATAAGCTGTATTGTTTCAGCTTCAAGCATTTTCTCCACAAGACGAGCTGTATGCGGTCTGTCATTATCATGCAAGAAAACAAAGGTATCACCAATGGCTGCAGCGTATTACGACGTGAGGTCTCAATATCTCACCTGCATACCTTTAAATCGTCAAAATGCCATTTCGAATGATATTTAGGTCCATACGTCCACCTATGCAGATTCCAACCCATACCATCAACTCACCTCGTCTGTAATATGATCGTTTACGAACGAATGTGGGGTTATTTCGAGTGTCCCTTTCCTTCCATAGCAAAACACGTCGGATGTCACACTCCAGACTGAATCGGGACTCGTCTGTAAACAGCATTTGACACCAATCACGTTGCCTCCAATCTCGATAGCAGCCTACCTTCTTCCGGATGCATGGTGGCTTGGGGTTAACGGAATGCAGACTATTTGCCTACATGCATAGAGACCACCCTGATGAAGCTTATTTCGGACTGTTTGGCTGGATATCCTTCGTCCTGTTCCCAAGAGTAACTGTAATAGCAGCTGAGCAGCATTGCCTGTTATGTCTTGACGAGCTGATAACAGGCTATATCGGTCATCAGTTGCTGTGGTAGCATGCGGTCGAACTTGGCCTGGTCGACGTCTAAAGAATGACAAAAGTGTAAAAGTGTGTGTATCAAAAAATATCTATGAAATTTTGAAATAAATAAGAAGTAATCATATTAAATACAATGACAATACATAAAGCACGTGTGTAAAATCGTTGATTGTCGTAAACATTGCCTGTAATTGTGTATGTTGTAGAGAAATTCTGTAAGCCATATGTATCCCAATGAGACTACTAAAACACGTATATAAATTTAACAAAAATGAGATGACATATCCTGTCAATTTTTATATTATAAAATTACTGTACAAATATATAATTTCCGATCAATCATATCGTTGACAGGTGAAGGATAAATCCCAAAACGTGAAATTAAAATTTTACCAACTAAGAGAATTATCATACAAAAATTGTATCATAGTCATCAGAATTGGAGAAACAGCGAGTGAAAGTAATATAATATGGAAAGATAATGTATGATACGTTCAAAAAAGTAAATATCATGCGAATACTTTTCTTTAAAACATTTAGAAAGAGTGAGAAGCTTCTTATATACTCCCCCAACAACTATGGAATTAAATAAGAATTAGTATAGTATCAACAAAGATAATACAGAACCTCATTTAAAATTTAAAAGCCTAAAATGTATGATGTGTAAAATGGCAAAATGAAAAATAACGATATATGTGTAAAAATCGTGAACTAGCACCTAAAAACAATCTGTGAACCATCATCTGGCTCAACAAAAATTGGTGGATAATTTCTTGAATTTCCATGACAATCAATGAACAAAAGCTGTATGCATCAGTTGCTAAGAACTAACAGCTCTGTGAACTGGGAACTATATGTAACAAAAAAAATACCGTCGAATATTTCGTTAAAAATAATCCTAAAATATGATGATTAAGAAATAAGATAATCATAATTCAATATTAACATAGTGAGAAAAAACTGACCATTCAATTGCAGAAAAGGAAATTATGTGTGTAATGAACAACTCCACATGCCAGACTTACTGCAAGAAAGATAACATTGCAAAAACATTGTAAAAATTATAGTTTGTACTCCTTGGTGAACACAGTAAGCTGCCCCAAGAGTTGTAACATCTCGAAAATATTAACTAATAACTCGAAAGGAAGAAAACTTTGTATTCATGGCAACTTTGTAAGTTCGAATACCAGCAACATCCAGAAGACATTACATGTATTAGGAAATGGTCAATAAAAATTTATATTCATCATGAAGATGAACGCTATTGATAACAAAATAGATCTAGATGAGATATGAAAATGACAACATCTTAAATTTATAAACTGGGTGTAAAATGCAAAATTTCACCTATTATACATACAGTTTTGATACAACAACGGATGTTCATAAAATATATATACTCGTATATTAGTACAAATTGTCAAAATCTGAAATATTGCAAAATAATAAAATTTAAATTGAGGGGTCGGGCAAGAGAGTGCCAAGCCATATATTTGAACTTCTGAGATATTTCAATTTGAAGATTTGATCAAGTACTCAAATCAAGATATGTAACATAAAGTTTTTTCACCAATGTCTTAGTAACATTTGAGATATTCTGCGTAACAATATGGCATTACTTTTATGATATTACTAATAAGTTTTTTGTAAATTAGCTATCTTCATTGGGGGCATCAACATCTGGGGCAAAAACGAAACCTGGTATATAGGTTGCCACCAAGTGACATTAAAAACAAATTATATGTAGGATATTATAATTTACAATATTAAGCAAGAGATTACAGTGTTCGATTTATCTCACCAAAAATGTAGCTTGGCACTTTCTTGCCCGACCCCCTCAATTGTAGTCAGTATAAGACTGAGCAGTCCCAAGAATACCCACTCTGTCAAGAATAAATTCAACAAGAAGGGAAAATCATGCGTCAAGCATAGATTGTGAAACACTTTCCAACACATTCAGAATACTGTAATAAAACTTCAATGCTTAATAAGATGAAATAAGATATATAAATAAACAGTATAAGAAACATATAACACATTTAAAAGTCCAGTTTTAGCAATTACCTGGAGGAAAAGTATCCGAATTCTTATGTGCAGCCCTGTATATGATCTATAGATTTGTATATATACTACATAGTATGCAAAAATTCAGTTCAGTTAGGAAACGAATAACAAAGTTAAAAATTCCCCTTCATCAATTTCCTTCAATAAGCGGAAATGTACCGGAAATCTTTTGTGCAGCTTTGTGTATCATCTTTCTATAGACTTCTAGGAAACGAATAACAAAGTTAAAAATTGCCCTTCATCAATTTCCTTCAATAAGCGGAAATGTACCGGAAATCTTTTGTGCAGCTTTGTGTATCATCTTTCTATAGACTTCTAGGAAACGAATAACAAAGTTAAAAATTCCCCTTCATCAATTTCCTTCAATAAGCGGAAATGTACCGGAAATCTTTTGTGCAGCTTTGTGTATCATCTTTCTATAGACTTCATACACACCAAGTAAAACGCAAAAAAATAGTTAAATTTAAAAACGCATACCACAGCTGAAAACGCACTTCCATCAATTATTGTTCATAGACAGTACTGTAACCAAATTATTTTGTGTATCCCTGTAAATGAACGATGAATGCTATAAACACAATATTCTACTATAAGCATCTTGTAGAATATTGAAGTATATCTATACTCAGTGATATATATATACCTCATCATATATGATCGTATATATATACCTCAGTGAAGTATATCTATTTCAATATGTTTGAACTAGTGCAACTTCATTAAAATACACAGCAAACGATTTTTCCCTCATAGTCTGTAATGTAAGGGAATTCTTTTGAGTGTCCCTGTAAATGAACTACAAACGCTACACACTTCATGTTCAAAACCGAACTTTTTATTGTAAACTTCAATAACATATATCAATTGCATGGGAATTCGAGTTTACTTACGCTAGTTAGAGCACGGACAGACAGACAAACCGAATAGATAAACACTTTTCATCTATATGTTGGAAAGTGTTATAAACGGCATGTGTAATTCGTGAATATCGTAAATATCATATCCATCATGAAAGTATTGAGTGTGCGCGTAGAAAGTGTAAAAGCCTGTTGAATATGTGTCCATGACAAAAATGGATAACAAGGAATGTCTAAAATTGTGCTATAAAAAATTATTGTACATGTGAAACTGTCCTGAGACGAATAAAGTGAAAACGAAATGCAAGAAATAATGCATCACTAAAAGTTAAATTAACTCCAAAACAAAAAGAAATCTGGAACAAGATACTAAAAGCAAATATCGTTAACTTTAAGGTGCTTGGTTCTCAATTGATCTGCTCAACAACGCAAAATTTTTTGACACATTTTCTGACTCATTTTTAAACGCAAAGGCGTAAAATTGGCAGGCTGGACTACTCAAACAATTTGGAATCGAAATGAATCTTCCATATTTTTGATAAATAAATTACTTATCGAGTTATAAGCGATTCGTTATACATTCCCGACACGCTTTTCTCCTTTCGGGAGCAACAGCATCGGGAATTCGGTTCAAAACTGGGAGACCGACAGTGCCGATTTTGGGCACTGTCGATTCTGCTTCGATATTGTTAATGTAAGAGACAAAAAAAAAAAAAAACTAAAAAAAAAATACCGTAATTTCCGGCGTATAATCCGCAGCTCAAAGAGTCGTTTTTCGACCCAGAAATTTTATTCAATAATTGTAGTTAAATATTTACAGCGATCTTTTAAGTTACATTTTATAAAATAATATTTCTCGGTCGAAAAACGACTCTTTGAGCTGCGGATTATACGCCGGAAATTACGGTATTGCCATGGAATCAGCGACTTATCCAATATCAAAATTTATAACAACAGCGTTGTTCATCAGGCAGTTACTTTTAAAATACACTTAAAACTTATCCAGCCGGTGAAATCGTATGAAATTAAATAAATGAAACAACACGAACCTTATACTATATATTATATAAGCTTATCGAAATAATAATAAACTATTTCATCGTTAAGTTTAAATTTATTAAGCATAACACTAATTTAACATGCAATTTCCAAATAAATTAAAATCGCTTACATTTGACGAGGAAAAAGTGTTGTTCGCCAAATCGCGTATGCGCTTAAAGGAGATCTTCCTTGTTAGTGGCTTAACACTAGCCAACCATACCGGAAATTTTACTCTCAAGTTTTATAAAAATATTTCGCATCAGAAATTTTATTCAAAACTATTAAACTTATTTATTTAACTATTTCTGTGTGGTTTATATTTTATATATTTTATGAATAAATTTCTGGTTCGAATCGAAATATTTCCCGTTAAAATGATCGGTTTTTTGAATATTTAGTGTTAAGAAAAATCTGCGGATGACCAATTTTTTAATAATTTCAACAGACAATAAAAAGAAATCAACCTAAGCCATCATCACAAACTTAAAATGGCAGCATGATGAGTAATCTACATTTCTGGTAACAACGCTTTGACACCTGTCTTAATGAAATAACAACCATTCTATTTGTAACTACTTTATGCCTTGATGTATTGGGTTATCCGGAAAGTACTGCGGTTTTGCAAAGAGAAGCCCGACTTCGTACTGCTGATAAGGAGTGACCTTTAATGACACATATATCGTCGCTACCATGTCAAACTATCGAAAATATTCATTTTTTATTACTTTTAAAAATGAACCGATTGTCAACACTACATTTTAATAGCAATTTTCACACGTTGTCAGTTTGGCCTCTTTTTGTATTGAGAAATTACGAATCTACACCAGAAATTTCAAATAGAAAGTTTTGCTTTTTTTTAATGACAGCCTAATTACTTAAAGTAATTTTTTTTCTCCATTTCCGGTGTGAATTCGGCATCTCTGAATTAAAAGAAATAAGGCCAAACTGCAACTCTGATCTTCACAGAAACTTTATTAATGTTCTTACAAGGCGATGAATTCTAATAATATTTAGTGGTGACAATCGGCCAATTTTTAAAAGTAATGAAATATGTATTTTTTCCCATTCGATAGTTTAATATGGTAGCGACGATATGTACATTCGGTCATTTTATCGGCATAATTTTTATTTTAGTGCAGTTTTAAGAATGGAGAACTAAAAAGTTCATTTTCGTCATATTATGCTCTTTTATTTCAAGAAAGATAAAAATGCTAATTAGACTGCTAGTAAAATTTGTGCTGTATATGGACAAAGTGCTGTTTCAGATGACTCAATTAGAAGGTGGTTTAAGAAGTTTAAGCGTGGAAATTTCAGCCTCGAAGATGATGCCGCTTTCGAAGACCATGATCTGTAAAGGAATAGCCCTTAAAAGAAGTTATCGCTGAAAATCCATGTTACACACTTCAGGAGCTAATCGCGTAAACTAAACATTCTAAAAAGTACAGTGTATGATCATTTGATGCCACAACCCAAACAAGAATTATGCAACACAAGCAGAAAAGACCGAATGTACATACCTGGGTCATTCAGGGTCCGTCTTTATCAGCAGTAGAAAAAGATAAGTAGACGAAACCACGCTTTGATTTGAAAAACCGCCAAACTTTCCGGTTGACCCAATATTTTAAAGAGTTTTAAAAGAAATTACTTGACTAACCGTTTCTAATAGACAAGTTTAAATTTCTCATTATTATTTGTTTTGGCAAGATGTTGTATGATTTTTGAAGAAGTATTGAAGAGATGTGAAAATGAATTCTGTATAAAGAGCTTCCCAGTTTACGCTTCAAGCTTCCGAAAATAAATTATTGATGGAATTTATAGGGAATTTCTAGCGTATATTCGTGAATATAAGTGAACATTACAAAAAGGTTGAATTTTGTCACAAGGGTTGAATTTTGCTCATCTGTGAGTATATTCTGAAGCAAATTATAGCTTATTAATTTAAGAGCTATTTTTAGTGAAAACAAAATATATTTTTTTAAAAGTCATGTTGTGTACACAAAATTTGGCATATGTTAGTATATTTAAGAGGTTATAGCAAATCTTTTGCTTCATAACATAGGTAAGTGATTTACTAATATATTGTTGAAACTAGTCGGATGTGCCAATCCCAAATCTCACACAGGTTTCGCATACACTAAAAAGAATCAGCACCCATTTATAGCAAGGTCTGACTGAAACTCGTTTTATTAAATTCCGTGCATTAGTTCCTGAGATATGACTATTGCTAAAATCGTGTAAATCCTGCAAAATGTAGCATAGCAATGCCATCTGTTGGGAGATTTAGACCAAAACCTAATCAAGAACAACGTATGTCAACGTCTAACTGAATCTGAAATTTGATGAAATTCCGTGCATCAGTTCTATCGTAAAAAATCAGGAAGAAAGTGGTATAGCAGCGCCACCTGTTGGGATATCTACACCAAAACGTAATCAGCGTCTATTTATGTCAATTTCTAACTGAATCTGAAGTTTGATAAAAATAAGTGCATTAGTTCTTGAAATAGAGCTATTGCAGAAATCGCGAAAAATGCAGCATAGTCGCGCCACTTATTATTAGATTTTCACCAAAAACTAATCAGCAACAATTTATATCAGGGACTAACTGAATCTAAAGTTTTATTAAATTTCGGGCATTAGTTCTTGAGATAGAGGGCCCACAAAATTTTTGTCACATATAGACAGACAGAGTCACAGACAGACACTTTCTAAAAACTGTCAAATCGTGTTCTTGACCTTCTAAAACGTATAAATCCTTCGAAAACCGGAAGTCGAAAATTTTCATGAATCCAATACTTTATTCTTGTAAAGATAGAAGAAAGTAAAAAGGAAGTGTTGCTTAGAGTTTGTTATAGATAGTTTGGCATAAACGTTAATTTTCAGTAAAATTTGACTAAATATTGCCTAAATTTGAAAAGTTTTATTTCAATTCATAGTTTTATTCTTGTTTTAACTAAAAACATATGTGTTTCACCTGTTACTACTTCCGTAGGAACGACCGACGCAGCTTACGACAATTTTTGGGGGGACGATTTCAGGTATAATCGAGAGACAACGTAATAAGCAGTAGAAAGGAGAAATGAGGACTCAAAAAACAGGGAGCCTGGACTTCAAAATTGTGGCAAAACTAGTTTAGCAAGATTAATTTTGTCGTACCGTATTTAAACTGTTTTTTGTTTTTATACAATTTAACAAATTAGCCTAGATATTATTTCAATTTTTCAGCATCCCTTTTTCTAAGCAAATAAAAAGCGCAAAACGATGAATGAGATACCATAGCAAAGGATTTTGAAGAGGCTTTAGACATAGTACACTCACATTTCATTAAAACATGGTTTTTTTTTTAGTTAAAAAGTGCTGTTAATTAAAATTTAAATCATTATTGTTTTCTTAAATGAAATGAAAGGTTTTTCACCAATTAATGTTGCCATACAAAATACAGTAAAACCTCCATAACGGACGCTCCTGAATAGCGGACAACTCTATTTAACGGACACTTTTCCTATCCCTACTCCCAAAACCTACTTTTTTATATGTTTAACCTCTGAATAGCGGACATTCCGAATAACGGACAGTAGTTTTGGCGATAAAGGATGAAAAATGATTGTTTAACAAGAAAGAAAATGGGAAAAAAATAAAAATCTTCTAAATTTATCAGGGCAATATGTCACAAGTGTTGTGAACACAGATAAATGTAGGGGTGGTCTGGTGAATCTCTCAATTTCTCAATGAATTTTGTATTGATTACTGTTTGATTCTTGAGATTTAATTGACATACATTATTCAAAGCTTCAAAATATGTTAACATAATTTTTATCGTTTTCTGAATATATTGAGTTCCACGCACTCTGAATTTAGTGTCTTGTTTGTGATTAATGTTTCGAAAATGACGTCAAAACGAAAGCGATTAACTTTAAAAGAAAAAATTGAAATCGTAAGTGTAAGTGAATCTGAAATAAGGAATTTGTGGATTACTAACTCTAACTCTTACACCAAAAATGTGAAATTGAGGAATACTGATTCCATTGAAATTGATTCTATAATTCTGAATTGGTTTACTTCACTTCGTTCAAAAAAAATTCCTATCAGTAGGCCTTTGATTCAGGAAAAGGCTTTAGAATTCGCCAGAGAACTCTGATCACAGGATTTTAAGGCTTTGAGTGGATGGCTGGGAAAGTTCCGGTCTCGGCACAACATCGCTTTCAAAACAATATGTGGAAAAGCAAAATCTGTAGTTCTTTAAAAAGTGGAGCATTGACATGAACGACTGAAATCAATTTTTTAAGATTATGAGGAGAGAAACATTTTTAATGCCGATGAAACCAGACTCTTTTTCAGAATTTTTCCGAGTAAAACTTTGTGCTTTAAAAAAAGAAGACTGTATTGGCGAAAAAATGTCAAAAGAGCGACTCACTATTTTATTATGTTGCAATGTATTAGGAGAATTTGAAATCCCTCTTATAATTGAAAAATCTCTGAAACTCACGTGTTTCTCAAAGAACATCCCATTTAATAAATTTGGTGTTATATGGAGAGCGGATAAAAAAGCGTGGATGACCAGTTCTTTAGCGTTTAAATGGTTAAACTCCTTTTATAATACAAGATTCGTACGGATCAGGGAATTTTCCAGGAGTCTTACTAGTAATTTTTTTTTATAGAAAAAAAAAATCTAGGTTAAACTCAAGAAACTTTGCCTTCTTTTAAGGAGAGATTTTCTGGAAGAAAATACGGGTACCGAAGAATTTCCTCGTCGCAAAATTCCAGGAGGCGTACGAACCCTGTAATAGGATGAAAAAACAAAGAAAAGTTCTCCTGTTTTTGGACAAAGCAGCTCTCAAAACATTTGAAATTGGGCACTGTTAAAACTGTGTTCCCCCCCCCCCCCAAAAAAAAAAAAAAAAAAAAAAAAAAAAAAAAAAAAAAAAAAAAAAAAAAAGAACACAATTTAAGTTATGCAACTTTCCGCCAGTCCCTTGATCAAGGCGTTATACACAATTATAAAGCCTGGTACAAAAACCTTTTATTAAGCCACACTCATTCAAAGTTAGATTCTATGAATACACTTGAGAACTGCCTAAAATTAGTTAATGTTTCCGATGTTCTCGAATTTGGTTTTCTTCTGCTCTAAAAAACATATAACCGGAAAGTGTACGATAACGTTTCAGAAAACCTTGATATTAAAAAAATCTTTTTTTTTTTAATCTTTATATATTTTTATATTAAAAGAAAATGAAATGCTTATTTCCGATAGAAATGAAGAATTAAGCGCAATAAGTGAATCAATGAAATGTATCAGTAGTGAAGAAGCTGCCGAAATGTTCATCAACATTGATGATGACCTAACTGAAGATGAATCAGTTGATGTAGGTGATTATATTCCTTCAAAATCTTCGACAAAAGCTGACTCTATTAGTGATATATAAATCAGATACTGAAAGTTGGGTATGTTTCCTGCCATATCCAGAATTTCTAAGAAGCGGCAAAATACAGTGAGCAGTTACATTTTTTTTTCTTTTGTAAAAAAAGATGACTTAGAAGAATTAAAACTACTCATAGAATTAAAACTTCACATAGAAAACAAATCACAGGTTTTTTTTAATATGTATGAATGTAATAAACAGTGGAAAAATGTATGTACAGTATCATTTCAGTTTTATTGCTTAAAAAAATAATTTTAATTTCTGATTAATCATATAATAGAGGTTCTCGGACATTTAAAAGCCAATTAATGAAACATTAAGCATTTCTTAGCGATTTTGTGAATCTCCTAGGTTTTCCCAATAGCGGACACCTCCGAATAGCGGACAATTTCTACCCTCCCGAAGTGTTCGTTATTTAGGGGCTTTACTGTACCGTTCTATATCGTGCTCAACAATGATTATAAAAAATAAATATTACAAAAATAAAGTGAGATGTCTACCCACTGGCGTATTTTGTATTTATGTTTAAAAAGCAACATTCAAATTCAAATGTTTAGAAGAAAAAGACACCATCGATCAATCAAAGCAGTGGCATTTCACGTGTAAACGTCTTCCTCTAATACAGTTAAAATACGATTATTTTTTTCTCTCGCGCGTGATTTTTCTTATCTTTAATCAGTTTTTGCTGTAACTTCGATGGAATAAATGAGACGATATTCTGGCTTGACCAATGTTGTTTGCAGATATTTTTATCCTTAATTTTTCTTTAGAAATTTAACCTGGATCTAAAAAATATTAGACTGCAATGCGAACTCCTCGCACGAGTGCACTAGCATTTTTTATTTCTATAAAAAATTTATAAATAAATGTAAAAACAAGTAATATAATTTAAAAAAAAAAGTCAATTCCTACTTTTTAATCATAAATATATAAAATAAACCCGTGCAGCATGAATGTCCCACGTTATCTTTATTGAACATTATTTTATAATCATCGTTGTGGTATTTTATTTCTGTGGCATCCCTCATTTGAGATAATTTTTTTCATTTCATTTATGAAAACAATGGGAGGAATTTTTTTTCTCCCATTTAAAACTAAAATTAATTAATTAAATTTAATGAATGAATTAATATTTGAAAAAACTGTATTAACATCCAGTGTCATCCACTACAAGTTTAAATAAATGTATTTGAACTTGAGTGGATGAATAGAAAATATTTTATTAACGATTGAAAATTTGAACAAGATATATATATAGAGAGAGAGTGTGAGCTAATAGTAGGAATTTAAAAATAAGGCGGATGGATGCGTAAGAAAATGGACGAATACGTAAGAAAATAAATTAGTATTATTAATATTATGGATTTCATGTTCGTTCTAATACTTCCAGATTTGTTCCTTTTTTCTTAAAATTATCCCTTTTATCTTGAAATCGTTATTTTTATCTCGAAAGCTATTCTTTTACTCGAAAACCTTTTTTTTTTCGGAATCGTTCCTTTTTCTCGGAATCGTTCTTTTTTCGAAATCGTTCCTTTTATTTTGGAATCGTTCCTTCTTTTCGGAATCGTTCCTTTTTTTTCCCGGACGATTCCAAAAGGAACGACTCCAAATAACTCGTTCCTTTCGGTGAACGATTCCGGCTGGAACGATTCCCTAAAAGGAACGATGTTGCCCAGCTCTAGACTGCAATGCGAACTCCTCGCACGAGTGCACTGGCATTCTTTATTTCTATAAAACATAAATAAATAAATGTAAAAATAAAAAAATAGTCTAAATTAATTACAGACTTCCAAATCCACGATCAAACTTGAGTCATGTTTCGTCATTTCAAAACTTAGAGCGCGGCACTTTCACTTGAACTTCAATATGTAAGGTATAAAGAGATTTTTTTTTCCCCTCTCGCTTCACTGCTCACGGCTTAAAAATGACTTTTCATTCCTCTCCTTTTAAAGCCATAGGTCAATGTTACCGAAAGAAGACAATGTCACGCTTAATTGCTTCTTACGGTATGGTTGCGGAATTTAGCTGATGTTACGACTTCTTTAGGCGTTTTCTCTAGTCTGCATTATCTTCTGAAAGGTGTTAGTTAACGATTTATGAAAAACGAAAAAAAAAAAATTTCTTTTCAAGCTGGATCCTTTAATTTGATGTAAATACAGAAATAAATTAAAAGATATAAAAGTATTTGTTTCCAGCGGTTCCCAACATGTGGCGTACGCGCCACAGGGAGGAAATTTCATTTGCAAACGGGCTCAGTTCGAGATTTGTTATTAACCCATTCCTTGTCAGTTCAGTTTTGTCTTTTTTTTTTTTTTTTTTTTTTTTTTTTGGAAAAGTAATGTTGTAGGCTGAAAAAAAGTACACGCGGAATTTAAGAAGAAATGAAAAAAATAAAACTTTATTTAAATTTCTAAACGTTATCTTTCAAAATTAAAAAATATTTAATAACCGGAATAATTATATGACAAAAGTTTTGTGCTATTTACAGGGCTCCCAAATAGTCCGCCAACTGAATACCAATCTTTTTAAACAGAAAATTTCATGGCATGTTTCCACAACATATCCGCAAAACTTATCTCCGAAGGTGGTTTCTGCGAAATTTGCAAGAAAAACCTAAAAATAATTTTTTTAAAAGAAAATACTGGTATTCAAAAAGCGGACCATTTTGGAACCCTGTATTTAAACGCCTTTTTACACATAATTTTTTTGTAATATTTTTGGGTGTAGATGTGTTTTAGAATTTTTCGACTAGTATTGGGTCATCCGGAAACTTCTGCGGTTTTTCAAAGCGAAGCACGGTTTCGTTTTCTTATATTTTGCTACTGCTGATAAGGAGTGACCTTGAATGACCCACATAAGTATACTCGGTCTTTTCTGCTTGCGTTGCATTATTCTTGCTTGAGTTGTGGCATAATTTTTGCTTCAGTGCATTGCTAAGAATGGAGAATCTAAAAGTTAATTTTCGTTCATTATGATCTTTTATTTCGAGAGAGGTAAAAATGCTACTCAGACTGCTCGTAAAATTTGTGCTGCATATGGACAAAGTGCTACTTCAGATGAGAAAGTTCGAAGGTGATTTGAGAAATGTAAGAGCGGAAAATTCAGCCTGGAAGATGACGCTCTGGACGAGCATCATCTGCTGTAAAGGAGAACCTCTTAAAAGAAGCTGTCAAATGATCATACACTGTACTTTTTGGAACATGCAGTCTGTGTAAATAACTCCTGAACTGTGCAACGTGGATTTTCAGCGATAGTTTCATTTAAGGGGACCTGCTTTACAGATGATGGTCGTCTAAAGCGGCAACATCGTCGAGGCTGAAATTTCCGCTCTTAAACTTCTCAAACCCCCTTCGATCTGTGTCATCTGAAACAGCACTTTGTCTATATACGGCACATATTTTACGAGCAGTCTGAGTAGCATTGTTACCTTTCTGGAAATAGAAAAGGACAAAAATGATAAAATTGACGAAAATGAACTTTTTGCTTCTCCATCCTTATCACTGCACTGAATCAACAATTATACCACAACCCTATCAAGAATTATGCAACGCAAGCAAAAGACCGAATTCATATATACAGGGCTCCCAAATGGTCCGCTTTTTATATACCGGTATTTTCTTAGACAAAAATTATTTTTAGATTTTTCTAGCAAATCTTGCAGAAGCCGCCTTCGGAGGTAATATTTGCCGAAATGATGTACAAACCTACCATGAAATTTTCTGTTAAAATATACTGGTATTCAGTTGGCGGACCATTTGGGAGCCCTGTATATATGAATCAGTCAAGGTCATGCCTTATCAGCAGTAGCAAAATATAACTAGACAAAACCGCGCTTCGCTTTGAAAAACCGCAGGACTTTCCGGATGACCCAATACACTGCAAAAAAGTGTTGCTTTTGCAGTGTAATGCTGGCATCCCAGCTGCCAGTATTATACCGTAAAATTAACAGTATTAAACAGTAATACGCTGCCGGGTATGCGCGGGAGCCGCCAGGCTTCCGCCACTATTTTTTGCCACTATTTGTGGCGGATTTGCTTCTTGCCATCCGCCTTTTTCTTGCCACTGTTATTAAGAAGGAATACTTTATTTTATTTATTGTTAGAAAGTTCTGTCATTAAACAAACAATTAAAAGATTTCTTATAAAAAATCATGGTATGAAAATAATATGTATTTCAGGCATGCATTTAGTGCCTCAAAAAAAGAGACAGCCATGAGCCGCCAACTGAACTAGAAAACTGGTAGGACTTTGCACCTACGTCGGATTTTACATGCACCAGGCCCCATTAGCGTACATGGCGAAGATATTTAAAATACAGCAGAATATGTGTTAAAACAACAGGTATTTTTTAACAGTGTTTCGCCTTCCGGACCATCCTCTGGAGTCATCACTGCACATATTACACATGCATCAAATAATTTGAAATGTAATTTCCTTATAGGAATTGGAAATGCAATGGCTTTGAATTATGTTGTTGAAATTCATGTTTGAACAGAATGAAATGGAAGAAATTGTTTTTACGTTTTACCTAATGGGAGAAAGTGCGTTAATGGTTTATGTGTCACACATAATATCTCCTTCATTAATTTCTAAAACGCGTTAAATAAAAACAGTAAAATTTTTTTATATATATAAACTGTTTACATTTTTCGGCTTCAAAGAAAACCTTTTCAAGACAAATGAGAATTTTCTAGAAAATTCTTATTTGTCTGGAAAAAGACTTCAGTGAAGTCGAAACATGTAAACAGTTTATATATAAAAACTTTTTAACTGTTCTATCGTTTTTATTTATTCTACCAGGTATTAGGGTAACACCAGTTTGTTCTTAGGATAAATATTCGCTTTATCTGATGCAAGAGACACCATGATAAAGCCACTCTTAGGTTGTTTTAATATAAAAGTGGTATGAATGACATTATTTGTATTTTATTGAGAAAAATAATTCGGTCCTTAATGGGTTAACACTATTAGCAATTAATGAAGTACATTATCCCTGGGTTTCGGATTTATTACATATATATTCATAATATATCTTCATGCTTTTATAATAAACATTCAAGAGTGGCAAAAGCAACCGAGCATAACCGTCCAGAGTTTTTCTTCTCAGTGAAAGTTGGGCTATTCAATCTGTGATGAACATCAACTTGCTTTGTTCGCAGGTTAAAGCAGCTTTATTTTCTTGTCAACTTATCTTAAAGCAGAATGCCTTGAGGTGTCATACATCATATCTTTAGACATATTCATACATTGTTATGGAAATTCTATATATCTCATGCATGAAATTACAGGAAAATCTAGGCAATTATTAAAACATTGTTTCATTTGTATACAATTTTTTAAAGTTCTATTTTCTTTTCTTTCAGATAACACAAATTCAAACAAGAAAGTAGATATAAAAATACTGTAATTAATTAAAAAATATTCATTAGAACATTTCATTTAAAAATAAGTTGTTATAAACACATAAATTAACTACAAATTATTTGAATTAAAAAATAACGAATTTAATAAATATTATAAACACCTTCCAAAATTTTCCTTTATATGTGAGTACATATATAGGGGACCTAGGATTTTTTCCCCCCGGGACCCAAATTGGCTCTCTACGCCCCTGAGACAGGGATAAAAAGTCTACATATTTCGTCATCCCATCCTAATATAATTTCAAGTGCATTAATTTTACTAATGTGTTATTTCATAAGTAATTTAATGAGCTATTGTTCAGTTTTTGATTAATATTTTTGTTAATTTTCAAAGTATTAAAATTCTGCGACTCAGGTGCACCAGGCCAGGCCTTGGACTATCCACACCTAAATTTTCAGACTTCTAGGTGGGCTAGATTTTGCTAGCCATCACCAACAGACACACACACACAGAGCGAAACTTTCCTTTATTAGTATAGATATATATATATATTAGCATTGAAAGTTTATTAAGTATAAAGGGGGCTCAAAAAGTTGCTAGGGGGACTCAGCCTCTGGTTACGGCCGTAGTCTTATGTAAGCAAATATATTCATCACAAAAGGGAACTAGTCGTTGGGGGCCACCGTAATACTTACCCATCATGGATATGCATAATGTAAAATATTAAAATAAAAATGTGTAAACTACTTATAAAATGCATTGCAATTCAAATAAAATCGTGGCTTGACGACGTCACAAACTTTAAAGGCTCGATTACTGAATTGCTTGAAAGAAACATCCTTATAACTCCAAAAATAATAATCCTATTAACTAGCGGTTTATTGCATCTGATTAAGCGTCAAATTTCCAATTAAAATATATCTTTGAAGTGAAATTTGGATGAAATACAGGGTCATGAAAAATCGAAGAGTGTGGAAAATAGGATTACAAATATCTCAGCAACTCATTATCCGATCGACTTCATGCTTTATGCAAAATTTATGTTTTTTTATTGTCTTTTATATTCATTTCTTAAAATAAACAATTTCGAAAATTTTTATATACCTTTTTATCAGAACGAATATTTCGAGAGTCCGAAAAAAATAGATCCGGTTAATCGAGGTTATTGAAATGAAATAGGCTTCTTCCCATTATTACATACTAAGTACATACCAAATTGCAAGTGTCTGTCTCAATTTTTTGGGGAGATAGAGCGTTTACAGACACACAGACACACACACAGACACACAGACGGACGGCAAAATTTTTTTTCTAAAAATATGTTTTTTGGAATCTCCAGTGTCTGAAACGTGTAAATCCGTCAAAAATTTTTTTTCGATTTTCAAAACGATTACAAGACTTACCCTATACTACGTATGATGGGTAAGTAAAAATGATCATAAAGGGTTACTTTTTGTAGAAATGGGAATTTATTTGTATACTATTCGTCTACTAATAGATTTTGTGAAAAGCTGTAAGTGTGTTGCATTATAGGATCAAATGACTTTTCGACTTTTTAAAAATAAATTTATTGCTTAAATACTTCTTATGTTTGCTCCTCTGATTTCACCCATAATAAAGACAAAAAAATATGTGTCTTTGGATAATTTTTATTATAAGAAATATGGTTTGTCTCAGTTTGTTTCATTTAATTCAAAATCTGTTGTTAAAAAACAGAAAAAAAATTATGCTTCAAGCATAGATTATGAAATACTTTCCAACACATTCAGAATACTGCAACAAACCTTCATCATTTAATAAAGTGAAGTTATCTAAGTAAGTAAAGAATTTAGAAAACACATAACACATTTCAAAACAAAATTTCAGCATTTACCATCTATAGACAAAAAAGTACCCGAATTCTTTTGTTCAGCCCTGTATATGATCTATAGATTTGTATATATATACTATATAGAATGCTAGAATTTAGTTCAATTAGAAAAAAAACGCACGCAACACAGTTGAAAATCCACCTTCTGAAATTTACGTCAATAAACGGAAATGTTAAAATAGTGTAACATCATCAAAATACATTGCAAACGATTTTTCCCTATCGACCATAATATAACGGAATTATTTTGAGTGTTCCTGTAAACGACCTGTAAAGGCACACTACACACTTCATTTCCTATAACGATCATGCTATACTAAACCTCAATAACATATATCAATTACATGACAGTCCGAGTACATTTACCCGAGTTAGAGTAAGTACAGATGGCCGGACAGACAAAAGGCTAGATAAACCGAAGTCATAGACACTTTTCAACTATGATGGAAATTGTTAAAAAGATTGAGAATGAGGACTTAGATAGTTACCTTGTCTGAGGTTAACGGATTACTATCAGTCTGCTTTAAAAAAATGTTTCATGTCTTTAACATTTAATTAGTACAAGATTTATTCTTTGTTTTAGAAAGGGATTAGAATACACGTGTGGACAGGTGTGGAAACATCGACGAATTATCAAGAGAAATCCCAACTTCCGTTCGCATTTCTGCAATTCATTGTCACACCTTTGCATAGGCGTAAAGTTTCGAAAATTATTGGTGGGCCAAGTCTCAATATATAACACTTTTCCACAGAAATGTATGTGAGTGTAAAAGAGATGGATTAAAAAAAAAAAATTAAACCCCTTTTAAAAAAAATTAAACAGCGTATACTGATAAACAACTAAAAAAAATAAACAGATTCGTATATAAATAAATCATAGGTTAAATAAAACGTGAAGACAATGTAAAATTCGAATATACAGGCCTGTTTATAAAATGATGTACTCGCTGTTATTTGCAAATCGTTTATAATAAAATCACAACGAAAGTTAACTTTGAATAACGTCCCTTTTTTTTTTCGGAATATTCATTTTTTTCCCTCTTATCTTCGTTTTCTATATCAAAAGTTCAAACTTTTGGCATTTTATTTTAATTAAAAAATAGAACATAAAGAGAAAAAGTTTTCCTAATGTCTTTTATACATGTAACGAAAAAAAAAAAAAAAAGAAAGAAAAATGAAAAAATTCAAGAAAAAAAAATATATGCTGAAAAATGACACATTCGAAATTCAATCGCATCGAAATTCAATCGCAAATCTAGTTACATACTAGAAAGTAAAAACACTAAAAACGCTTTTCTTATTGAGGGGGGGGGGAAAGAGAGAGTACATTTTAGAAATTATTGGTGGGGCTTAAGCCCCACGAGCCTATACAACTCTACGCCTATGCACCTTTGCCTGAGCTGCGAAATGGAAGTACTAGAATACATAGAAGGATTTACTCAGTAGAACGTAGTAAATAGTAGAACGTAGAACACAAACACTCAGTAGTCGTTATTTTGGAAATATCTGAATCATAAGTGAAATCGTAGTGGAAATTTAATGTAGCTATGGCAGAAAAACAGTAAGCTGAAGTAAAGCAAAATATATTTTCAGAATTTTATTTCATAACGAAGTGGTAGTACTGGAATTATTGGAAAATTTTACATTCGATCCATCCAGCGTTCTTACTAGCTTTTGACTGACTTTAGCAATTTGCTAATCATTAAACTATAGTCAAATACAAATACTGTAATCATTCAACATTTGCGGTTTTAACCTTCGCGAGTTTTGATTATTCGCGAATATGAAAATGCGGAAAAAATTTTCACTCGCGAGAATCTGACTTGATTATTCGCGATTTTTTCTTTATTATCTTTTTCTTTTTAAGAATTTATAGTGGTTAAAGATTATTTTCCCTGTGCTTTCTTAGTATCTATTTACAAATCAATTTTCAGTTGTCAACTAAAACTAGTCGTTGGGGGCCACCGTAATACTTACCCATCATGGATATGCATAATGTAAAATATTAAAATAAAACATGTGTAAACTACTTATAAAATGCATTGCAATTCGAATAAAATTGTGGCTTGATGACGTCCTAAACTTTAAAGGCTCGATTACTGAATTGCTTAAAAGAAACATCCTTATAACTCCAAAAACAATAATCCCATTAACTAGCGGTTTATTGTATCTGATTAAGCGTCTCATTTCCAATTAAAATATATCTTTGAATTGAAATTTGGATGAACTACAGGGTCATGAAAAATCGAAGAGTGTAGAAAAAAGGATTACAAATATCTCGGCAACTCATTATCCGATCGACTTCATGCTTTATGCAAAATTTATGTTTTTTTATTGTCTTTTATATTCACTCCTTAAAATAAACAATTTCGAAAATTTTTATATACCTTTTATCAGAACGAATAGTTCGAGAGTCCGAAAAAAATAGTTCCGGATAATCGCGGTTACTCAAATTCAATAGGCTTCTTCCCATTATTATATACTAAGTACGTATCAAATTTCAAGTCTCTATCTCAATTTGTTCGGGAGATAGAGCGTTTACAGATACACAGACGGACGGCAATTTTTTTTTTCTAAAAATATGTTTTTCGGAATCTTTAGTGCCTGAAACGTGTAAATCCGTCCAAATTTTTTTTTCGATTTTCAAAACGATTACAAGACACCCTATACTACGTATGATGGGTAAGTAAAAGGAGCGAGTGTAAATAATAGGCAAGCAAAATAATAACAACAGCAGACGACTCATTGCAGTGGGGACGACATCTTCAATATGTTAATTTAAAACGAGCAGGTTCTCGTAGAGATGGAGATGAAAATAATTTCTGAAGCATTTATCTGTAATTAAATATCGAATTTTTTATTGTATTGCATACTGACTTACTAATAGATTATCGTCTATTTATGAATAGAGAGAGTCGAAATTACTTTTATACAAAAACCAATGCTTCTTTAGCTGTAATTTCTTCAGTCAGTTAATTTGGAATTACCTTCTACATATAATAAAATACAGTGTGTTGATTCCGGTGCGAACACATTCTAATAATGTATTGGAAATGATGGATTACTTTAATTGTAGCAAATAAAAGAAATAAAGAAAAATATTCAGACACGTGGTTTTTTGGACGTATATTGTTAGGGTTTCTTTCATCTCACGAAACCCTATTACTCCCGCTTCGTTGTCTATCCGTCACAGAGCTGGTTTTTAGAAAATATAGAACTTGCACGCATGAAAATTTATGTACTTATAGCTGAATATCTACTATGAAGCTCAAAATAAAAAAAAATTGAAAAAATCGTATTATTTTAATGTAGAGGTATAAAAAACCTAAAATCTAACAGCTTTTTCCTATTAAATTTAAATATTTTTCGTTATAGCAGTTGCCAACAATTAAAAATCTACAATAAAATTCTTTCTACAATAATTAATTTTTATTGAAGGATTTTCACGTGAAAAATGAAAACGAAATAAAAAGTTTCACCCATTGAAAAGAAAGATTAATAGAAGGACATATTGGTAATAGCGGAAATTTTTTAACATTTCTCAATAATACAAGGAGTATGAGTATGTGTAAATACAGAAAGCAGTGTACATGTTTAATTTTGAAATTGATTTTTTTTTAATATCGCATTTAGTCCACATGACAGATATTATTACGACAGAGTAGTGTTATGGTTAAAAAAAAAATTGAAACGATTACGGAACATTAACACATTTTCTCTTAAAACAATATAAACAACTCAGCGTTTGTTTCTAGCTAATATACCATAACAAAATTAACACTTCATAATAAAACACAATTTAAAACTATATCTATGTATGTTTTCTTTTAATAAATAAGAAAGATCTATAACTTCTCCTCTGTTATATCATCTTATTTACATAAGATTTTTTTTTTTTTTTGTTAAAATTCCAGACGCTCTGAATTCAACATTTCAGGTAAGTATTCCATATTGTCGATAAATAATATATAAACATGTTTATATTTCTTAGAGTACAAGTAAGTAAAAGCTATTTGTACTGATTTGCATTCAATATATACCTGTTTCTGTTTACTAATTAAGATAGACCTGCGATTTTGCCGCTGTTTTGTTATGTTATTTACATCAGATTACAAATTTGTTGTTAAAATCCGAGAGGCCTGTGCATTAATCAGGCCCTGAACTTAACGTTTCGTGTCAGTTTTTCTTATTGCCGATAAATAATATATGAAAATTCTTATAAATTATTTCAAATTTTAAGTGACAACCACGATTTCTATCTACCCTCCTAGGACGGGCATTTACACAGTCAATAAATAAATTTCATATTTATGAATATGTGTGTACACCTTCTATACATACAGTATGCCCAGCCCACTAAAGTCCCTTGCCACCTTCTTAACTTCGGAACGGCTGCTGCTATATTCATAAAAGTAGTGTCTAGGTATAGTAAAATAGCCATGCGCTACTCAATGAAACCGCCTACGGCACCACCTGGTGGAATGTTGCAGAGTTAGCATTCCTATCTCGAAAACGGAAAGAGATAGAGAAAAAAAGTGATTTACAAAGTTGTAGAGCATCATCGATTTAGTACGAAATGACACATTGTGGACATTAATGCGAAGAATAGAACGGTTAAAACACGCATTTGTCTTTTCGTGATTTCCTACACTGTGACGTGACAAAACGATCTTAGAAAGAAAAAAAGCAACTAGTTATAATAATATACCTTTATTTTAGATTTTCAAACCTCTCACCGTCAGCTGCAATGCATATTTGGATGTTTGTTTGAATTTCACGTTGTACACGTTGGAGCATAGATGGTGACACGTTGGCACAAGCGTCCGTAATAGCGTCGTTTAATGTCCTGCAATTTTTGTGGAGGAGTTGCACAGACCTGCTGTTTCATAACTGGTTGTTTTTTTCTTTCTAAGATCGTTTTGTCACGTCACAGTGTAGGAAATCACAAAAAAAACAAATGCGCTTTTTAACAGTTCTATTCTTCGCATTAATGTCCACAAGGTGTCTTTTCGTACTAAATCGATGATACTCTACAACTTTGTAAATCACATTTTTTCTCTATCTCTTTCCGTTTTCGAGACAGGAATGCTAACCCCGCAGCATTCCACCAGGTGGCGCTGTAGGCGGTTTATTGTGTAGCGCATGGCTACTTTACTATACCGAGACACCACTTTTATGAATATAGCAGTAGCCGTTTCGAAGTTAAGAGGGTGGCAAGGGACTTTAGTGGGCATACTGATGTATATGTTATGCATAATGTACTGTTAATATATATATTCTTTTATTTTTTGAAATGCTGTGCCACACTAATTAAAATTTTATAGAACGTGGCTCCCTTATTAGTGCAGAGAGAGACTCAACATTCTCAAATTAGGCATTCGTGAGGGTTTCCTCGAACATTACCCTCGCGAATGTCAAAGGATTAATGTATTCAATTTCTTTTAAATCAAATGTAGCTTTTATTTTTCGCGAGTGAAAATTGGAAACAATACATTGTAGCATTTTTTTTTTTTTTTTTTTTTTTTTTTTTAGTGATGTTACTCAGCGTTGCAACGCGTTATATTGGATTTAAATTGCATGGGGTCTTCTGATTGGTTTGGGGAAAAGAAATCTAGATATATACATTTCAAGTTTCTAACCCTAACAATTCAAATAAAATCGTAATTAATCGTTCTTTTAAATCGCAGAATTATCTGATTAAATAAAACAAAATTTTCTGTAGTAAAATATTAGTATCCAATAAGCCAATAATGTGTAATAGCCAATGTGTAATACCCAACATTCAATAATGTAAAAAAGGGAAACTATGTATCTCTCTCCAAAACGAAATTATGAGGGGGTGAAAAACAAGCCGAAACGGTTCAAGAAAAGGTAGTATACGGCCTGTGCGAACTTGACGGACGCACTGCGTGCTCCCAGATGCGGTGAGTAAAACTTTCATTGTTGCTCGTATTGTCTGGCGCTAGATGACCTAGTTTAAAACTATGAGTAAGTAACAGCCGATACTGAATAAGGAATGATAAATGACTTCGTTGTATTTCGAAGATAGTGTGGGCTCGACCCTGAGACGTAAGACAGAATACACCAGTATGCCCACGCGCTGACCTTACATTAATATGTCATTGGCCTTTACCTTTTTGTCTTGCTCTTTTCTCAAAACACCGCTTCCTATGTATAAAAAAAAATTGGAATGACTCCATTCAGTTTTCAAAACGCCGGTGGACGTGTCCAAAAAATAATACAAAAAACACAGAAAAATCGTACGTCAAGCATAGATTATGAAACTCTTTCCAACACTTCTACAATATTGCAATGGAAAACTTTACCGTTTGGAAAGAAGAAAGATCACATTTAAGTAAAGCATAACACAATTAAAAACCTAAATTTTAGCAATTACTGTTCATAGCTTGAAAGGTACTCGAATTCTTTTGTGTATCCCTGTACATGATCGTATTATACTGTAAAATTAACAGTAATAAACAGTAAAATAAGCAGTAATACGCTACCGAGCATGAGCGGCAGCGTATTACTGCTTATTTTGCTGTTTATTACTGTTAATTTTATGGTACAATACTGGCAGCTGGGATGCCAGTATTATACTGTTAAATCAACATTTTTTTTTTTTTTTTTTTACTTTTGCAGTGTATAAAAGTGTAGACAGACAGACAAATTTTTATTTTTATATATTAGATAAAATTAAATAACTCATGGATTGCAACATGCCATACAACTTTAGAACTTTTTGAACTTTAAAATTTTAGGTGTTTTTTCTAAAAACGCTTCTTTAATCATATATTCTACAGCTCTAACGATTTTGACGAAATTTTGTATCCTTCCGTTTTGGGGCACCAGAAAACCATTGGGCTAAGTCATATGTTCGAGAAAATTCAATTAGTGGGCATTTTGGGTCAGGGTCAAGCTAATTGTATCTAAAAAATGGTTCAAACGATTTTGACTAAATATTGTATCCTACCATTTTCGGGCAGGAGAAGACTATTGGGCTGGGTCACATGTTCAAGAACTTTCGATTAGTGGGTCATTTTTGGGTCAACGCGGGTCAAGTTAATTTTATCTAAAAAACGGCTCTAACGATTTTGATTAAATTCTGCACTCTACGAGATTCGGGCACAAGAAAATCATTGGGCTGGGTCACATGTCCAAGAAAATTTGAATAGTGGGCCATTTTTGGGTGACTGTGGGTCAAGCTATTTTTATCTAAAAAACGGCTCAGACTATTCAGACTAAATTTTGTATTCTATGGTTTTCGGGCCCGAGAAGGCTGTTGGGATAGGTCACATGTTCGAGAAAATTCTATTATTGGGTTATTTTGGTCATGGGTCATTATGGGTCAAGCTATTTTTATCTTAAAAAGGCTCAGAGGATTTGAACTAAATTTATTATCCTATAGTTTTAGGGAACGAGAAGACTATTGGCCGAGATCACATATTCGAGAAATTTCGATGAGTGGGTCATTTTGTTCATAGGTCATTATGGGTCAAACTATTTTTATCTTAAAAACGGCTCAGAGGATTTGAACTAAATTTATTATCCTACAGTTATAGGGAACGAGAAGACTATTGGCCGAGATCACATATTCGAGAAATTTCGATGAGTTGGTCATTATGGGTCAAACTATTTTTATTTTAAAAACGGCTCAGAGGATTTGAACTAAATTTATTATCCTACAGTTTTAGGGAACAAGAAGACTATTGGCCGAGATCACATATTCGAGAAATTTCGGTGAGTGGGTCATTTTGTTCATAGGTCATTATGGGTCAACCTATTTTTATCTTAAAAACGGCTCAGAGGATTTGAACTAAATTTATTATCCTACAGTTTTAGGGAACGAGAAGACTATTGGCCGAGATCACATATTCGAGAAATTTCGATGAGTAAGTCATTTTGTTCATAGGTCATTATGGGTCAAACTATTTTTATCTTAAAAACGGCTCAGACGATTGGAACTAAATTTTGTATCCGACAGTTTTAGGGAACAAGATTGGGCTAGGTCACATGTTCAATAAATTTGAGACTAGTGGGTAATTTTGGTCATGGGTCATTATGGATCAAGCTATTTTTATCTTAAAAACGGCTCAGACGATTTGAAATAAATTTTGTATCCTACAATTTTTGAGCACGAAAAATTAGGTCACATTAGGTCACAGGGCTAGGTCACATGCTCGAGAAAATCCGATTGGTGGGTCATTTTTGGGTCATTGTGGGTCAAGCGAATTTTATCTAAAAAATGGCTCAGACTATTTTGACTAAATTTTATATTCTACGGGTTTCGGGCACGAGAAGACACTTGGGCTTGGTCACACGTTCGAGAAAATTTGATTAGTGGGTCATTTTGGTCATGGATCATAATATTTGAACTCAAAGCTAATTTTGATCGAGCATAGCTTGGTCTTCCCTGCTCGTAAAAATATGAACTGAAATATAGCATTAACAAACAATGTATGCTATTTATATTAATATGCAAATAAACAGGTTATGGATTGAAACACATAATCATGTTTAAAAATTTAAATATATTTTCCAATGTTATTGAACTTTAACATTCTAAATGATTTCGTACGAATTGAGCATTAAATAAATCTCTTCACTGAACCGTAGCAATAAAAAATAACGTACTTTTTTTTTATATTGTACTAGCAAAACACGCGCCTTTGCACACGTTAGTTCTTGAAATATGACAAGTGGTATTTGCGTGCCTTTGAAATAGATGTGGAATTAGTTAATTAACAAATATTACGTAAAATTCCACAGCAATCGTAACATAGAACATTTTTAAAACATCATTTTTTTAAATTTTGAAGTTTTTTAGAAATCATTCTTAATTTATTTGTATCTTGAAAGTAACCACCATGCCAAATTTATAGTCTCAAGTTCCTTGCAGTATCAGAAAAATTGTAATTTAGAACTTTTTTTTCTTCTGCACCTTTTTAAATTTTAATAATAATAATTAAAAAAAAAAAAAAAACATTTTCTGTGTGTACATTTGCGTCTTAAAAAATAGCAACCAAGAGAAATTTCAAATTTCTATCTTTAACAATTCCATAGAAATCGCATTTAGACCATTTTTAGAGCGATTTTTGTTCACTTCACCCTTTTAAATTTCGATATTTATTTTTGGTTGAATCTTCTTAGAGAACATTTACATCTTATAAATAACTTCCATGCCAAATTTAAAGTTTCTGTCCTTAACAATTCCATAGGAATCGCATTTAGAAAATTTTTAGAGCGATTTTTGTTCATTTCACCCTTTTAAATTTCGATATTTATTTTTGGTTGAACCTTCTTAGAGAACATTTACATCTTATAAATAACATCCATGCCAAATTTCAAGTTTCTATCCTTAACAATTCCATAGAAACCGCATTTAGAACCATTTTTGAACGACTTTTGCTCATTTCATCCTTTAAAAATTCGATTTTTTAAGGAACCGTTCTTAGAGAGCATTTACATTTTATAAGTAACAGCAATGCTAAATTTCAAGTTTCTAGCCCTTTCAGTATAAGCAAAATCGAAATTTTAGAACGCTTTTCGCGGTTAGTGGCACCGACAGGAAGCAGAGACCATTACTTTTGAAATCGGTTCGGATTTCCAGAGATTACCCGTACAAACAAACAAAAGTTACCGCTTTATAATATTGGTATTAGATGAAACAAGAAATGTTACTGCCTGCAACAAACGATGCAATTTTAAAACTTAAGAACTTTATGAACTTACTTTAAACTCAATGTCGTCTGCTTTAGATACGATTTTGCAATCGCAACTGTTGTTTCTCCCTTTTAATGAAATCTAGAATATATTTTCTATGAGAATTGAGATTTCCTTTTTTCATTTGCCGCAATTCTTCGAATATTTCATTGCATTCGCAATATAAGTTTATACTAGTAAAATGAGTTATTAAAGTAATTGAGTAGAAATATACCTTATTCCAAGTTCGAAAACCATTTGGTGAGAATTATACAAGTGAAGTAATTATAAAGTAATTGAACTCGCATTTATTCTTATAATGTTCGCTGTAATCTATTTTTCCGACTACATTCCCTTGAAGTTAATTAAAATAATTCCGTATATGTATTATTTTACTTTTGTATTACTGGCATAAGGACAATAATCGTTTTCTTTGGAAATCATTTACAATCAAAGACTTCAACAAACACGAAAGAAATTGTTTATTTTTAATGCATAAAAATGGATTAAAACGGTTTGTGTGTGGTAGTAGCCTCGAGTTTCCCATCTTGTGGTTTCATGTCATTAACTGTGGGGGCGATAGGGTGGTTGAAAGTGGTCGACCTCGGCGTTTTCATATAGACGTGAGTGTCCGTATATTTTTCAGTTTGCAGCCGCAACTAACCAGCGCAGACCACTGGTGTTTGTGTGGTGTTCGAGTCTTCCATCGTGTACGATGGTGGTTGCATGTCGGTAGATGTGGGGGTGTGGGAGATATAGTGGTGAAAGTGGTCGACCTAGGACATTTTCATATAGACGCATGTCACTATACTTCACTTTGCAGCCATAACAACTCAGAACAGATCACTGGTGTTTGTGTGTGGTAGTAGTCTCGAGTCACTCATCATTCATTATGGTGGTTGAATGTCGGAGGCTGTGGGAGATAGTGTGGTTGAAAGTGGTCAAACTATGTCATTTTCTTATAGACGTGTATGTCCATATATTATTCAATTTGCAGCCACAACTACCCAGCGCAGACCACTGATGTTTGTGTGTGGTAGTAGCCTCGAGTCTCTCATCGTGCATTATGGTGGTTGAATGTCGGCACTTGTGGGGGTGTGGGAGATAGGGTGGTTGAAAATGGTTGACCTAGGAAATTTTCATATACCCGTGTGTATAGTTATGTGTCTATTTCATTTTGCAGCCATAACTACCTAACGCAGACCACTGGTGTTTGTGCATTGAAAAAAATGAAATATTCAAAAATGAGTAAGTCCCTGTACTCATTTCGAAATGAGTATTTTTGGATCAAAAATGAAGATATGTATTCTCAAAAACGAGTAAGTTCATGTACTCATTTCAACATGTGTATTTTTGGATCAAAAATGAACATATGATCAAAGCCAACATACTTGTATATTTCAGAATGTGTAATGACGAAATTTCTTAGCCTAAAAAGCTATTATTTGAAGGAAAAACGAAGAATAAGAGAAATGAAAAGTGGATCTGGTTGTTCGGGATTTTCATCAAAGTGGATCCTTACAACACATTTACTACTCTTTTTTTTTCTCACATTTTACACATCTACTTTTTTTTTCTTGATAGTACTTCAAAATTATGATTTTTTTTCCACTAATTTTTTTAAAATTTATTTTAACTTTTTTAACGTGAGGCAATATTGTGTTAATTAAAAGTTTCATTATAACATAATATCTTTGCATATTATAGCTATGCAAATTGGTATTAAACTAAACTGATTTGGCTTACAAATTTATGAATTACGCTAAAATTTATTATTTTATAAATTGTAATTTTACAATGTTTATAATTTTTTCGTTAAATTTATAAAATTAGATAATATTTTTTCTTTACTTTTATTTCGATATTTATTTTTGGTTGAATCTTCTTAGAGAACATTTACATCTTATAAATAACTTCCATGCCAAATTTAAAGTTTCTGTCCTTAACAATTCCATAGGAATCGCATTTAGAAAATTTTTAGAGCGATTTTTGTTCATTTCACCCTTTTAAATTTCGATATTTATTTTTGGTTGAACCTTCTTAGAGAACATTTACATTTTATAAATAACATCCATGCCAAATTTCAAGTTTCTATCCTTAACAATTCCATAGAAACCGCATTTAGAACCATTTTTGAACGACTTTTGCTCATTTCATCCTTTAAAAGTTCGATTTTTTAAGGAACCGTTCTTAGAGAGCATTTACATTTTATAAGTAACAGCAATGCTAAATTTCAAGTTTCTAGCCCTTTCAGTATAAACAAAATCGAAATTTTAGAACGCTTTTCGCGGTTAGTGGCACCGACAGGAAGCAGAGACCATTACTTTTGAAATCGGTTCGGATTTCCAGAGATTACCCGTACAAACAAACAAACGTTACCGCTTTATAATATTGGTATTAGATGAAACAAGAAATGTTACTGCCTGCAACAAACGATGCAATTTTAAAACTTAAGAACTTTATGAACTTACTTTAAACTCAATGTCGTCTGCTTTAGATACGATTTTGCAATCGCAACTGTTGTTTCTCCCTTTTAATGAAATCTAGAATATATTTTCTATGAGAATTGAGATTTCCTTTTTTCATTTGCCGCAATTCTTCGAATATTTCATTGCATTCGCAATATAAGTTTATACTAGTAAAATGAGTTATTAAAGTAATTGAGTAGAAATATACCTTATTCTAAGTTCGAAAACTATTTGGTGAGAATTATACAAGTGAAGTAATTATAAAGTAATTGAACTCGCATTTATTCTTATAATGTTCGCTGTAATCTATTTTTCCGACTACATTCCCTTGAAGTTAATTAAAATAATTCCGTATATGTATTATTTTACTTTTGTATTACTGGCATAAGGACAATAATCGTTTTCTTTGGAAATCATTTACAATCAAAGACTTCAACAAACACGAAAGAAATTGTTTATTTTTAATGCATAAAAATGGATTAAAACGGTTTGTGTGTGGTAGTAGCCTCGAGTTTCCCATCTTGTGGTTTCATGTCATTAACTGTGGGGGCGATAGGGTGGTTGAAAGCGGTCGACCTCGGCGTTTTCATATAGACGTGAGTGTCCGTATATTTTTCAGTTTGCAGCCACAACTAACCAGCGCAGACCACTGGTGTTTGTGTGGTGTTCGAGTCTTCCATCGTGCACGATGGTGGTTGCATGTCGGTAGATGTGGGGGTGTGGGAGATATAGTGGTGAAAGTGGTCGACCTAGGACATTTTCATATAGACGCATGTCCCTATACTTCACTTTGCAGCCATAACAACTCAGAACAGATCACTGGTGTTTGTGTGTGGTAGTAGTCTCGAGTCTTCCATCGTGCACGATGGTGGTTGCATGTCGGTAGATGTGGGTGTGTGGGAGATACGGTGGTGAAAGTGGTCGACCTAGGACATTTTCATATAGACGCATGTCCCTGTACTTCACTTTGCAGCCATAACAACTCAGAGCAGATCACTGGTGTTTGTGTTTGGTAGTAGTCTCGAGTCTTCCATCGTGCACGATAGTGGTTGCATGTCGGTAGATGTGGGGGTGTGGGATATACGGTGGTGAAAGTGGTCGACCTAGGACATTTTCATATAGACGCATGTCCCTGTACTTCACTTTGCAGCCATAACAACTCAGAGCAGATCACTGGTGTTTGTGTTTGGTAGTAGTCTCGAGTCTTCCATCGTGCACGATAGTGGTTGCATGTCGGTAGATGTGGGGGTGTGGGATATATGGTGGTGAAAGTGGTCGAACTAGGACATTTTCAAATAGACTCATGTCCCTATACTTCACTTTGCAGCCATAACAACTCAGAACAGATCTCTGGTGTTTGTGTGTGGTAGTAGTCTCGAGTCTTCCATCGTGCACGATGGTGGTTGCATGTCGGTAGATGTGGGGGTGTGGGAGATACGGTGGTGAAAGTGGTCGACCTAGGACATTTTCATATAGACGCATGTCCCTGTACTTCACTTTGCAGCCATAACAACTCAGAGCAGATCACTGGTGTTTGTGTTTGGTAGTAGTCTCGAGTCTTCCATCGTGCACGATAGTGGTTGCATGTCGGTAGATGTGGGGGTGTGGGATATACGGTGGTGAAAGTGGTCGACCTAGGACATTTTCATATAGACGCATGTCCCTGTACTTCACTTTGCAGCCATAACAACTCAGAGCAGATCACTGGTGTTTGTGTTTGGTAGTAGTCTCGAGTCTTCCATCGTGCACGATAGTGGTTGCATGTCGGTAGATGTGGGGGTGTGGGATATATGGTGGTGAAAGTGGTCGAACTAGGACATTTTCAAATAGACTCATGTCCCTATACTTCACTTTGCAGCCATAACAACTCAGAACAGATCTCTGGTGTTTGTGTGTGGTGGTAGTCTCGAGTCTTCCATCGTGCACGATGGTGGTTGCATGTCGGTAGATGTGGGGGTGTGGGAGATATGGTGGTGAAAGTGGTCGAACTAGGACATTTTCATATAGACGCATGTCCCTATACTTCACTTTGCAGCCATAACAACTCAGAGCAGATCACTGGTGTTTGTGTGTGGTAGTAGTCTCGAGTCTTCCATCGTGCACGATGGTGGTTGCACGTCGGTAGATGTGGGGGTGTGGGAGATATGGTGCTGAAAGTGGTCGACCTAGGACATTTTCATATATACGCATGTCCCTATACTTCACTTTGCAGCCATAACAACTCAGAACAGATCACTGGTGTTTGTGTGTGGTAGTAGTCTCGAGTCTTCCATCGTGTACGATGGTGGTTGCATGTCGGTAGATGTGGGGGTGTGGGAGATATGGTGGTGAAAGTGGTCGACCTAGGACATTTTCATATAGACGCATGTCCCTATACTTCACTTTGCAGCCATAACAACTCAGAGCAGATCACTGATGTCTGTGTGTGGTAGTAGTCTCGAGTCTTCCATCGTGCACGATGGTGGTTGCATGTCGGTAAATCTGGGGTTGTGGGAGATATGGTGTTGAAAGTGGTCGACCTAGGACCTTTTCATATAGACGCATGTCCTTATACTTCACTTTGCAGCCATAACAACTCAGAGCAGATCACTGGTGTTTGTGTGTGGTAGTAGTCTCGAGTCTTCCATCGTGCACGATGGTGGTTGCATGTCGGTAGATGTGGGGGTGTGGGAGATATGGTGGTGAAAGTGGTCGGCCTAGGACATTTTCATATAGACGCATGTCCCTATACTTCACTTTGCAGCCATAACAACTCAGAGCAGATCACTGATGTTTGTGTGTTGTAGTAGTCTGGAGTCTTCCATCGTGCACGATGGTGGTTGCATGTCGGTAGATGTGGGGGTGTGGGAGATATGGTGGTGAAAGTGGTCGACCTAGGACATTTTCATATAGATGCATGTCCCTGTACTTCACTTTGCAGCCATAACAACTCAGCGCTGATCACTGGTGTTTGTGTGTGGTAGTAGTCTGGAGTCTTCCATCGTGCACGATGGTGGTTGCATGTCGGTAGATGTGGGGGTGTGGGAGATATGGTGGTGAAAGTGGTCGACCTAGGACATTTTCATATAGATGCATGTCCCTATACTTCACTTTGCAGCCATAACAACTCAGCGCAGATCACTGGTGTTTGTGTGTGGTAGTAGTCTGGAGTCTTCCTTCGTGCACGATGGTGGTTGCATGTCGGTAGATGTGGGGGTGTGGGAGATATGGTGGTGAAAGTGGTCGACATAGGACATTTTCATATAGACGCATGTCCCTATACTTCACTTTGCAGCCATAACAACTCAGAGCAGATCACTGGTGTTTGTGTGTGGTAGTAGCCTCGAGTCACTCATCATGCATTATGGTGGTTGAATGTCGGAGGCTGTGGGAGATAGTGTGGTTGAAAGTGGTCAAACTAGGTCATTTTCTTATAGACGTGTATGTCCATATATTATTCACTTTGCAGCCACAACTACCCAGCGCAGACCACTGATGTTTGTGTGTGGTAGTAGCCTCGAGTCTCTCATCGTGCATTATGGTGGTTGAATGTCGGTAGCTGTGGGGGTGTGGGAGATAGGGTGGTTGAAAATGGTTGACCTAGGAAATTTTCATATACCCGTGTGTATAGTTATGTGTCTATTTCATTTTGCAGCCATAACTACCTAGCGCAGACCACTGGTGTTTGTGCATTGAAAAAAATGAAATATTCAAAAATGAGTAAGTCCCTGTACTCATTTCGAAATGAGTATTTTTGGATCAAAAATGAACATATGTATTCTCAAAAATGAGTAAGTTCATGTACTCATTTCGAAATGAGTATTTTTGTATCAAAAATGAACATATGATCAAACCCAACATACTTGTATATTTCAGAATGTGTAATGACGAAATTTCTTAGCCTAAAAGCTATTATTTGAAGGAAAAACGAAGAATAAGAGAAATGAAAAGTGGATCTGGTTGTTCGGGATTTTCATCAAAGTGGATCCACTACAACACATTTACTACTCTTTTTTTTCTCACATTTTACACATCTACTTTTTTTTTCTTGATAGTACTTCAAAATTATGATTTTTTTTCCACTAATTTTTTTTTTAATTTATTTTAACTTTTTTAACGTGAGGCAATATTGTGTTATTTAAAAGTTTCATTATAACATAATATCTTTGCAAATTATAGCTATGCAAATTGGTATTAAACTAAACTGATTTGGCTTACAAATTTATGAATTACGCTAAAATTTATTATTTTATCCTAATAATATTATAAATCTGATTGTGTGCAAATGTTAGGCTGAAGCCAGTGTCAAAATGGAGCATTTAATGATCCTGTATCTTTGCATATAGGCTGATTATAACCCTCATATGAACATAGGCTGGGTTTTGTTTACTTTATTCAAATATTTTTCTTAATAATTCAAAATTTCGTTATTTTCATTGAGAATAAATGGATATTTTTTCATATAGCATTTTAAAATGGTTAAATTTACTTTACCGTTGCTAATACTTTATCGTTGCCAAAACTAATTCAAAACCCGAAAAAATAATTTTTACTCAACAATTTAGTTTCAATTGAAAAATTTTCACGGGAAAAATGAAAATGAAATTAAAAAAATTAAAGAATTAAGAAGAAGATTAAATAATATTATTAGAAATAAAATGTACTTTTTTAAGTTTTTGATAATAATACAAGGTTTCAATATGCGTAACCATAGGAAACAGGCGAATATGACGGCATTTATTGAAAATAAAGCGGATATGCTTTGATTGGTGAAATAAAATGATCTTGGTTTTTTTTCTTTTTTTTTCTTTTGTATGGTAACAATACTTGCCGTTTTACCGTCTGCGCACGGCTAATATAACTAACTATACCGTATTTTTTATTTAAATTTTAAAAAAGTAAAAAGAAGTTTAAAAAGAAAATGGTTAGCAAATGTCAATAATACGCTCCGAAAAATTATCCATGTCGTAAATGATGTCATGGATCGCGATAAATAGTGATTTTTCATTCTTAAAACTAAAAGAAAAAACTCGATTACCTAAAAAAAAAAATGACGAATGTTAATAGTTCCATTTTTGTTGATAAAACCTAAAGATTTAATATTATTTTGTTAAAGTAACATAATTTTCCCTATGCCAGTATTGAAATTAATTGCCTGGAAAAGAAAATTAACAAGAATTATGTCATTAAAAAGGGATTTCTCTGGGGGAAAAGGAGACGTCCTATTTGAAATAAAACGGGAATTTTCCAATATATTTTTAATTGAGTGTGAATCAATTCCTTACATTAATAATACAAGGATCAATAAGTATAGAAAGTAGATAAGTTTCACGCCATATTTATAACGAAAAATTTAAATGTTTTGCTATCTATACTGATTATTAAGCATGGGTATCCGTTATTTCGTTATTTCGTACCGCATGAGTATCCGAGTTTTCTGCTAAAAATCACATCATAATTTTAAGAAAAGGAAAATGAACACTAATCTATTATATTAAAATCTGACCGTGTGTTTGTATTTCTCAACTACTCCTAGACTATCGAACGCAACGCGATTTACTACCGGTTTAGCGAATACCGGTTATAATTGATCTGAGGATGTCACACAAATTCTCAGAATTAAAAAAATTAAATTAAATGCGATTTTTTTTAACGAAGTTTTTCTAAAAACGGAAAGTAACTTACTCCATATTTGTGTATAAAAAAGGAGAAATAAAACAGATCAGTATATTTTTTACGCTATTTTCTCATTAAAACTGAAAAACATAATTTATTTTCGCTTTGAATAGTTGGTGAAAACAAAATCTTGATTGCAGTAAATTATCCGAAAAATAAAAACATATTTTCACATATTCATACTTCATGAATCCGTTTATTCTGGAGAACAAAAATTGCCTGACAACATACTGTCATTTAGAAAACAAGATTTGTTTCAGCTATACATTAAACCAAGGAGGCAGAATTAAATTTAAAGAAAAAGCATATACTATTTCCAATTACGATTAGTAATGTTTTCTTGAAGGATGGCTGTTAAAACGTTTCACAAAGGCGTTAAAAGTAAAATTGTTTATCAGGTAAAATTGACATTTGTTTTTACCCAATTCGTCTATTTCCATAATTTTATTTGGCCCTCCTTTTTGCACTGGTTGCAATTTCCTTTTCGCGATTATTTGGCACAAAATTTCACTTTTTTAAGACTGAGTTATGTCAAGGTCCCTATAATAATAAATACCGTATTGTCTCCTATGAAATGTGATAAATAGTTATATTATATAGATTTATTAACGTTTTTAATTATTGGGAGTAAAATATTTTGCTTAATTAATGTATTTATTCTTCTTTTAATGTTGCGTGAACGAAGTCACGGGTAACAGCTAGTAAATTATAATTTTACAATGTTTATAATTTTTTCCTTAAATTTATAAAATTAGATAATATTTTTTCTTTACTTTTATAAAAATAAAGTTTTTAACTTTATAACTTTTTTAAATTTATTTCTTTAGCTTATATTTTTATAAATTAAACTAATTTAATTTAAATAATATCAATAAGTCTATATTTAAACTTACCTATCCCAAGGTCATTAATTTCAAATTTGTCTCTAAAAGTAATTTTTTTTTACCTATTTAGTTTAACAGGACCGTACGCAAAAGCTCTCAGCATAGCTGAAATTTAATAATTTAATTTATTATAAAAAAAAAATTTTACATAATTTTTTTAAAAAATAAGACATTAAAAAATATTTTAATAGCATGTAATAAACACGTCTCATTAAGATAATTGTTGTTTTTATTGGAATTGATAAGTAGATAATCAGGGAAATAATTTAAAAAAAGTATATGTTCGAATAAAGAAAATGTTGGTACTATTGCAAAAAGAAGCAATCAATATTCTTAATACAATGTTTTACGCATATGATACATAATAAATTGAAATTTATCTGTTATAAGGCACCAAATAATACAGCAAAATATTGAAAATTATGAAAAGAAAATATTAAAAACATTGGAACTGAAAAAATCCATCTACAGATGGAATCTCAAGTGTTTGCATCATAAAATAACTAACAACATTTGAGAAGTCATGGCGCGTTGGTCTGAGTTTTCAGGTTCGTACACAGGAGATCACGGGTTCGATTCCTCTCATGGCAAGGGTTGGTTAATTACTATAAACTCACGCAGCAATGAAAAAAATGAGCGGAAATGTATGTAATGAGGTTGTCCTCGCGAAGTAACTTTTTTTTTTCTTTTTAACGACATAAAAATTTCTAAATTTGAATACATCCATGAGATGAAAAATGAGTACATAGCAGTTCATATTTGAATACATCCATGGGATCAAAAATGAGTACATGTGTTTCTCAATTTTGAGTACATTTGGATCGGAACTATTTTGAGTATGTGACGTATTCAAAATTGAGTACTTTTTACTCAATTTTGAGTACCCACTTTTTTCAGTGTGTGTGCTAGTAGCCTCTGTCTCCCATCGTGCACTATGGTGGTTGCATGTCTGTAGCTGTGGGATACATGGTAGTTGAAAGGGGTCAACCTAGAGCATTTTCATATTTCGAACAATATCTTCTAAAAAAAATGTTTGTAATATTCTTCAACGAGAATTGGTTCGTTCAACTTAACATGAACTAAATAAGATATAAGTAAGACTAAGTAAGATGATTTGCGCCCCCTCGCGGCGCAAATAGAAACTGAACGAGCGCGCGTAGCACGTCTGTTATACAATGCCGCTGGCAGCGGGCACGAGTGCCAGAGTTTCATTCGGAAAGAGGTTTGTTTAGAACAGAATGCGCGCCGAAAATGACTATTTTTATCGAAACCGCGAAAGAAAGTACTGATTTACGGGAAACGCCGGACGGATCAGCTAGTAAATAAATAAAAACGAAGCTTCAGTTTAAATTAATTTTTTTTTAATTCATACACGTTTCTACTGATTTTTATTTTATTTTTAGGTGGCTTCTCTCAAAAGTTTTTCAATAGAGTTGTGTAATTTTGTGTCTTCTTGAGATTTCTTTCAAAGAATCGAAGATTGCTTATTTTTGATTTTATCATTATTATTGAAACAAGAACGAAAAATCATGAATCATGCATTGATTATGAAACACTTTCCAACACTAAGAGAATATTATTAAGAAATTTCTTTTTTTCATACAACTGTATTGATCATAGTCCGTCCTGCTACCAAATTATTTTGGGCGTCTCTGTAAATAAACGCTAAATACCACGCCCTTAATCTATAGAAAACATGTTGTAGAGTACCTCTGTAATCCTCTTTAGTTTCATTATGTTTGAAGTATCATGACATCATTAAAATGCACCGCACGTGATTTTCCGTATAAGATCATAATGTCATGGAATTCTTTTATGCGTGCCTGTAAACGAACTATAAATGCAACTATACTCCTGAGAATGTATGTTTTAGTCTACCTTAGTGATTCATATCAATCTTATTATATTTGAAGTATATTAAAGTACATTTTAGTCTACCTCAGTGATTCATATAAAGTTTACTATGTTTGAAGTATATGAACATCATTAAAATGCATCGGAAACGATTTTTCCACCATAAGAGATAACGTAACGAAATTCTTTTGCATTCCCTTATAAACCTATACATACGTTTTCAATACCAAACATTTTACAGTAAAGAACAAAAACATATAAAAATTACATGGCAATCCGAGTATATTTACGAGAGTTAGAGTACGAACAGGCGGCTAGTCAGACAAGCGGAATTCATAAACATTTTTCAACTAAGTGTTAAAAATGAATAGGTGCTGTGTCCGCGATAATTTAGAGGTATTGTTAAGGATTACTAACAGAACATCTGGTCACCTTAATAATATATATCTCTAGAAAAAAGTAATTCACGATAATAAACTCAGACCCTAAAACATTTTTTCACATTTGTTTTCATTTTCTTTTCACTATAGAAAAACCGAATCAAAAAATTTATATAATAATTTTACTCGGCAATCCAAGTACAATCGTAAAATGAATCCACGGATCATTTGGATGGCAAAACCAGGATCTCGTAAATATGGCAATCCGAGTATATTTACAAGAGTTAACGTACGACTAGCCAGCCAGACAAGCCGAATTCATAAACATTTTTCAACTAAGCTAGAATGTATTCAAAATGAATATGTGGAATCCGCGATAATTTAGAGGTCTTGTTAAAAATCGGAATTATCAAGCGAACGTATGGTTACTTTAATCACAAATATCTCTAGAAAAAAGTAATTCCCGATAATAAACTCAGATTCCACAACATTTTTTCACATCTGTTTTTATTCTCGTTTTACAAAAGAAAATACGAAAACCAAAACTAAATCAAAAACTTTGTATAATAATTTCACTCAGCAATCCGAGGACAATCGTAAAATCAATCTGAGAATCAATCATAAGGCAATCCGAATATATTTACGAGAGTTAACGTATGGCCAGCCAGATAGGCAAGACGAATTCATATACATTTTTCAACTATGTTGTAAAGTGTTGAAAATGAATATGTGGGATCCGCGATAATTTAGAGGTCCTGTTAAAAATCAGGATTACCAAGGGAACGTCTGGTTACCATAACCACAAATATCTTTAGAAAAACGTAATTCCCGATAATAAACTCAGATTCTAAAATATGTTTTCACATTTCTTTTAATTCTCTTTTCACAACAGAAAAACTGAATCACAAACTTTGTATAATAATTTTACTCGGCAATCCGAGGACAATAATAAAATCAACCCGAGGATTAATCGGAGGAAATCCGAGGATCTCGTAAATATGGCATTCCTAGTATACTTGCGAGAGTTGACATACGGCCAGCCAGACAGACAAACCGAATTCGTATAAATTTTTCAGCTATGCTGGAAAGGGTTATAAATGAATATGTAGGATCCGCGATAATTTAGAGGTCTTGTTAAAAATCAGGATTACCAAAAAACATCTGGTCATTTTAATCATAAATATCTGTAGAAAAAAGTAATTCCCGATAATAAACTCGTATTCTAAAATATGTTTCACATTTGTTTTCGTTTTCGTTTCACAACAGAAAAACCGAAAACCAAAACTGAATCAAAATCTTTGTATAATAATTTTACTCGATCTAACATGTTACTACGCCCTTATGTGATCTCTGACGCGTAACCTTTACGTTTGAAAAGACCGGTTCTGCTTGGAACTTCCCCCCGCACACAGACATTTCTAAAAATTTTGGGACGGGAATCAAGCAGAAGAGATAAAAGTAAACAAAACATTGAGGCGGAAAGGTGAGGTGCCAGGTGAAAGTAGCTATAAAAATTGGGTGTGGGTTTTTTATGCACTTTTTACAGAGTTATGCGTAATTGCATTCACTTTATTTAAACTGTAATCTCCCGGACATAGTGTATCTCTGTCGCCAATTGTTTTGTGTGGGCTTAGATTCTAAAAAATAACCCTAAAATTCAATAAAAGTTTTTTTTTTTTTTTTTTAATAAAGTAACAAGAATTCTACTTTAAATATTATTTTTTTTAAACTATTTTCATTAGATGTGTCTGTAATACCATATAGGGAGACAAAAAAATCGGGGGTTGGGGGTATTAATATGGTGTATCCAATATAGTCCATATAGTACTATTAATAATATTGTTGTGAGCTCGGGGTTCGAAAGGACTGATGCCAATATATAAGAACAATAAAAAGGCTTTATTCACTATAAACAGTGCAATACGATCACAAATATCTTCTGAAAATTACAAGATATTCAGTAATCTTCAAATCCAATAAAAGCTAAGCAAAATTTCACACAGAAAGAATGCGTGCAATACGACGTATCAACGACAAAATCGATCCGAGAAACACAGTTCTCAATGCAAAGCCTCTCGTATGAATTCAATCGCAGTTGACAGACAACTAACTCACTGGACTGGTGGAGGTCCCTTATATAGGCTTCAGAGATCTTTCTAGATTATTCCAGAGCTTTCAGATGCTAGAAATTACCAGAAAGTGCTTTAACTTTCGATAGAGAACCAAAGCAAGAAAGGATCCCAATGTACAGGTATAAGGGGGGGTGGTTGCACAAAAAGTCGCCAAATCCGTCGCCAACTTGGCGACATTTGGCGACATATCGCCAAATTTGGCGACAAAAATAAGTCGCCAAAACCATCGCCAACTTGGCGATAAACCCATTCCTTGGCGATTTACCATAGACTTCCATTATAAAGATGAGGGTGTAAGGTTGTTTTCCTTGCAAACCATCTGAGGCCTTTAGCATTGAGTTACATGATGCTCAATAGGAAATACATTAATAATACTGCAATTTTCACAATAATAAAATAAATTTAAACAAATGGAATATTTACAGATATATACAAAATTCATAACATTGCCCCCCTCTCAAGTACTGCACGTCCCGGGCAGTTCAACCTTTGATCGGAAAGCAAACCCGTTACCAACAAATGCTATACTATTCAAAGCACATTCATAATGCTGAATTATACAAAATATACACTTATTTAAAAATAAAATAAAATTAAAGCATAGACATTATTACATACAAGTATTTAAATAATAATAACAATAATGATAATGCTAAGCAAAAGAAATTATTACATTAACTTATATACAAGACCATGGTCATACTAATTTACATTATTTACATTACACTATTTACAATTAATGAACTAAGTACTATGGCCATAGTATGGAGCCAGCCTGTCGTAATGAACGACTCTAGGCTTCGAACTTGGTGACTTTCGGATCCGAATTACGACATCGTTCAGTCTGTTTAGGACTGTATAAGGACCGTCCCAGTGCGATTGCAGTTTGGGAGAAAGTCCTTTACGTCGAGTCGGATTATAAAACCAAACCTTGTCACCTTCTTTGAATTGATGTCCCGTGGCTTTCGTGTCGTACCTGGTCTTCATCTTCTCCGTCTGTATATTGATCCGCTCTCGAGCCAAGTTGTGGACGTCTTCAAATCGTGCCTGGAGATTCTGCACGTATCCCTCTGGCGATGAAGGCGCATCTGGAGGGCGACCAAACAGCAGATCACAAGGTAAACGAAGATCACGACCGAAAAGCATCTGAGACGGGGAATAGCCGGTTGTTTCATGGACGGCGCTGCGATAGGCGAGAAGAAACAAGGGAAGTTTTTGGTCCCAGTCTTGCTGGTTTCTTGAGACTAGAAGTGAGAGATTGTTGAGGATGGTACGATTAAATCTCTCAACCATGCCATCCGACTGCGGATGTAAAGGCGTCGTCCTAGTTTTGTCCATTCCGAGAAGTTGACAGAGACCCTCAATCACAGCAGAGATGAAATTTCTCCCCTGGTCAGAATGCATTTGAAGAGGGACTCCATACCTTGATATCCACTGGTGTACCAAGGCATCCGCAACCGTAGAAGCTTCTTGATCAGGGATGGCATAAACTTCAGGCCATTTTGTGAAATAGTCCATGACAACAAGGAGGTATTTGTTGCCATCAGCACTTCTTGGCAGAGGACCTAGGATGTCAAGGGCGATGCGTTCAAAAGGTGCTCCTACATTGTAGAGATGTAGTCTTCCTCGGCTACGTTTCTTTGGTCCTTTCCGAGCTGCACATGCATCGCAAGATTTGCACCATTGTTCGACGTCAGCTCTCGCTTTTCCCCAGAAGAAGCGCTCTCGGACTCTGTGTAATGTTTTCATGACTCCAAAATGGCCACCAGTGGGACTGCCATGTAATTCCTTGAGGACCTCTGGGATTCGGGATCGAGGAAGTACCAACTGCCACCGAGATGTCTTCCCATCTTCCGATTCGAATTTTCGGAACAGGACACCATTCCTGACGTGGAGAGAGTTCCAAAGAGCCCAATATTGCTTCGTCGTAGGACTGTAAGTCGAGATGTCTTTCCAACTGGGCTTCGTGCTAGAAGATTCTAATAACTCCAAGATTGGTTTGATCTCAGAGTCTGCCATTTGATCTTCTCGAATCTTCTCATCACTCCAGGGATCTGGTGGCGTCAATGGTGAAGTCTTCGTCTGGCGTATGACATATTCGGGATTATACTTGCTCTCCGCTCTGGAACAATAGCGACAGCTCTCGGGACACGGTCTTCTTGATAGGGCATCGGCGTTTCCATGCGATGAGCCTTTGCGATGCCTGATGTCAAAGTCGTATTCCTGGAGTCGTTGTATCCATCTGGCTACTTGGCCCTCTGGGTTCTTAAAATTCATCAGCCATGTTAGGGATGCGTGGTCAGTACGAAGGAGAAATTTCCTGCCATAGAGATAGTGATGGAAGTGTTCTATGGCTTTCACTATAGCTAATAACTCCTTACGAGTGACGCAATAATTCCGCTCTGGTTTCGATAAACATTTGCTCCAGTATGCTACGACTCGTTCTTGGCCATCTATTTCTTGGGAAAGTACAGCGCCGACACTTTCCTGACTGGCATCCGTGTCCACAATGAATTGTTTGTGGGGGTCTGGATAGGTAAGGACTGGAGAGGATGTGAGAGCTTCTTTCAGCCGCTGGAAGGACTTGTCGCATTCTTGCGTCCACAGAAACTTCTGTTTGCTTTCAGTGAGCCTATGCAAGGGTCTTGCGATGTTGGAGAACCCCTGTACAAACTTTCTGTAATAAGTACATAGTCCCAGAAAGCTTCGCAACTGATGGACATTTTCCGGACGTTTCCAGTGCTTTACTGCTGACACTTTTTCAGGATCTGTTCGAACACCTTCAGCTGAGATGATGTGTCCTAAATAGTTTACTTCTCGTTGGAAGAACTTGCATTTCAAAGGGTTCAGCTTTAAATTCGCCGCTCTTAGTTTCGTCAACACTTTCCGAATATTCTCTAGATGTTCTTCAAACGTGCGGCCACCAATGATGACGTCCTCTAGGTAGATGAGACAAGCTTCAAAAGTCAGACCTTTTAACACTGTCTCCATGAGGCGCTCGAACGTTGCTGGAGCATTGCAGAGCCCGAACGGCATAACTTTAAATTGCCAAAGTCCTTGTCCAGTAGTAAATGCGGTCTTCTCTTTGTCATCAGGATGGATCTCTACTTGCCAATATCCACTCTTCAAATCCAGTGTGGAAAACCATTTATGTCCTGAAAGAGTATCTAGCGTGTCGTCTATTCTTGGTAGAGGATAGCTGTCCTTCTTCGTGATATCGTTAAGTTTACGATAATCCACACAAAATCTTGTGGAGCCATCTTTCTTTCGGACCAACACGATGGGAGAGGCCCACGGACTTGATGACGGTTCGATGATGTCACTATCCTGCATCTCTCGTAAGAGCTTAGAAACCTCTTCTTGTTTTGCGAACGCCAAGCGTCTTGGATGCTGTTTAATCGGTGGATGGTCGGCAGTATCAATTCTATGACGTGTCAGAGAAGTGCGACCTATATCATTCTCGTTTTGTGAAAACACATCCTTAAATTCCTGGAACAGTCTTTCTGCGGCATGTCTCTGCTCAGGAGATAAATTCTCATTTCGTCCAATTACAGGTGTTAAACTTGTAGGCGGCTCCGATAACGTCAAGCTCGGGTCTTTGCAAACACAGGTGACTGGAGCACAGGTTGCAAGCACTTCACCTTTCTGGATAATTCTAGACTTTTCACTTACGTTCGCAATCCTCACAGGTATCACATCTCTCGACAGATCTACCAGCGCTGATGCTATTAGCACTCCTTTTGGGCTCTTCTCAGGATATCCAGTCAAGCCACATTGAAAACTACTTTCGTTCTCAGTTAATCCAGGTATCATCATTTCGGTCCGAGGAGGGATGATAACATCTGCCTTGGCTGTGATCCGTTGAATAGACCCGGACTCATTTCCAAGTTTGAAAATAGTGACATCTTCTTGAGCAGAGCGTAACTCATTCTTCTTAAAGTCCAGTGTAAATCCATGCTCTTTTAAAAAGTCCAGTCCGAGTATGAAAGGGTCTGAAATATCGGCCACATAGACTGTATGGCGATAAGCGGCGTTCCCAAACTTTATTTTCAGTGTCATTCTTCCATGTATATCGATCTTATCTCCGGTCACAGTTTGAAGGATTACACGTGGCGGGGTCCAGGAGAGTTTTTCTTTCAGCCGCTGAGCTAGATCTTTCCGAATGATGGTCACATTGGCTCCTGTATCGATGATCATATTACAGGGCAAATCATTCACACTTCCGACTAGAAAAACTCCGTTCTCGCCGCAACTTCTTGCAGAAATTTCACATACTTGAAAATGAGGCTTCTTAAGATCTGGAAACCTCCGCCCCGCAAGATGGTCAATAATCAGTTTTCTTGCTCCTCCGTTAGCGGGTGAGCTATTACCTTCAGTGCTGGGTCGTCTTGGGCAGTCGATTTGGATATGGCCTTCTCCACCGCATTTCCAGCACTTGATCTTCCTGTAAGGTTTGTTGGCCATTAAGGAGTTCATCTTTCTCATTATGTCATTCATCTGCTGCTGTAAGCACTCCACAGCTCTATCCGACGTCTCAGGCAGGTTGGCTGCTCGCACAAAGTGTCGATCTTTCCTAGTAGCTTGCTGGGCTGCCTCGAATTTCAGAGCGTAAACCAAAGCCCCTTTTAAATCATTGAGATCTGCAATCCGGAGTGCTGTCTGGATCTCAGGGTCACGCACACCATCAATAAAATGCTGCAGAGCCAAGCTTTCTCTAATTTCAGTCGGACAGTCAGGATAAGCAAGATGTGAAAGTCTCTCGACATCCGTAGCAAGATCTTGCAGGGATTCAGTGGATTTCTGCTGTCGAGATTTGAGCTGGAGTCTGCTATATTCCTTCATGCATTTCTCACCAAAGCGCAATTCTAAGGCACTGACGAGCGTTTCAAAATCCAGCGGTTCATTTGCAGGCAAAGCCTGTAAGACGTCGGCAGCATCAGCTCGTAGAGAAGCAGCTAACTGGCAAGCTTTTGTCTGGGAATCCCATCCATTGGCGTCCGCTACGATCCCAAATTGTGTCTTAAAAACTGGCCATGAGGATTTTCCGTCATAGGTCGAGAGTTTAATAGAGGCCCGAGGAAGCATAGCTTGATACTTGGCATCTTCGGGATAGTTTTCGGCAGTTATCTTTTGTTTCTTCACATTTTCCAACTCCTTTTCTACACTCTCAATCCTTTCTTCGACGGTCTTGGCGATCTTTTGAACTTTTTCTTCTACTCTTTCTTCAACAGTCTCGGCGATCTTTTGAACTTTTTCTTCTACTCTTTCTTCTACGGTATTGGCTGTCCTTTGAATTTCTTCTACTTTTCCTTCTATTTGTTGAAATCTTCCTTCAAATTTGTTTTCCACGCCGTCAATTCTGTCATTTAAAGATGTTATTTTATCCTCTATTAAGTCTTTCAACTCTCCAAGGTTGGTTGACATATCCTTCTTCATTTCATCTTTTAAGTCGCCAAGGTTGGCAGTCATTTTCTCATCCATCTCGCCAAGATTTGCAGTCATTTTCTCATCCATCGCTGACATTTCCTTCTTCATTTCATCTTTTAACTCGCCAAGGTTGGCAGTCATTTTCTCATCCATCGCTGACATATCCTTCTTCATTTCTTCTTTCATCTCGCCAAGGTTGGTTGACATCTCAGCCTGATTCGCAGCTAATTTCTCCAATAATTGTTTCAGTTCACCCTCCATTGCTCTGGTGATCGGCATTCAACCCCACTCCTGACACCAAATGTTGTGAGCTCGGGGTTCGAAAGGACTGATGCCAATATATAAGAACAATAAAAAGGCTTTATTCACTATAAACAGTGCAATACGATCACAAATATCTTCTGAAAATTACAAGATATTCAGTAATCTTCAAATCCAATAAAAGCTAAGCAAAATTTCACACAGAAAGAATGCGTTCAATACGACGTATCAACGACAAAATCGATCCGAGAAACACAGTTCTCAATGCATAGCCTCTCGTATGAATTCAATCGCAGTTGACAGACAACTAACTCACTGGACTGGTGGAGGTCCCTTATATAGGCTTCAGAGATCTTTCTAGATTATTCCAGAGCTTTCAGATGCTAGAAATTACCAGAAAGTGCTTTAACTTTCGATAGAGAACCAAAGCAAGTAAGGATCCCAATGTACAGGTATAAGGGGGGGTGGTTGCACAAAAAGTCGCCAAATCCGTCGCCAACTTGGCGACATTTGGCGACAAAAATAAGTCACCAAAACCATCGCCAACTTGGCGATAAACCCATTCCTTGGCGATTTACCATAGACTTCCATTATAAAGATGAGGGTGTAAGGTTGTTTTCCTTGCAAACCATCTGAGGCCTTTAGCATTGAGTTACATGATGCTCAATAGGAAATACATTAATAATACTGCAATTTTCACAATAATAAAATAAATTTAAACAAATGGAATATTTACAGATATATACAAAATTCATAACAATATTTTATACAAGCAAAACCCGCGGCTTTGTTCGCGTAATTGTTGAAATATGCTAAGCGGTATTCGTGTGCCCATTTTTATAGAGGAAATTATACTGCTACGGATAATTCAAAAATTACTAATTAAGTCACATTTGGAGAAAACTTTATACTGCATAAGAAATAAAATTAATTCGAAATAAACAGTAATTTAGAATGTATTTTAAAGATTTTTACTTCATTTCATTTTTATTTAAAATTTCGATTTCTTTTCGAAGCTGTTCCTAGCGATCATTTATACAGTAAAACCTCCATAACGGACACTCCCGAATAGCGGACACCTCTATTTAAGGGGCACTTTTCCAATACTCACTCCCAAAACCTAAATTTTTGTATGTTTAACCTCTGAATAGCGGACAGTAGTTTTGGCGGTAAAGAATGAAAAATGTTTTTTAAAGAGAAAGAAAATGGGGAAAAAAAGTAAAAAACCTCTAAATTTATCAGGACAATGTATCACAACTGTTGTGACCACAGATAAATGTAGGGGTGGCCTGATGAATCTCTCAATTTCTCAATGAATTTTGTATCGATTATTGTTTGATTCTTGAGATTTAATTGACATACATTATTCAAAGCTTCAATATATGTTAACACCATTTTTATCGTTTTATGAATATATTGAGTTCTATGTACTCTGAATTTAGTGTCTTGTTTGTGATTAATGTTTCGAGAATGACTTCAAAATGAAAGCGATTAACTTTAAAAGAAAAATTTGAAATTGTAAGTGCAATCGAATCTGAAAAACAGAAATTGAGTTTACGAATATACTTGCCAAACATTTTAAAATAAGTAAAACACAAGTGGGAGAGATTTTATGAAATAAAGAAGAAATAAGGAATTTGTGGATTACTAACTCTAACACCAAAAATATGAAATTGAGGAATACAGATTTCATTGAAATTGATTCAATAATTCTGAATTGGTTTACTTTACTTCGTTCAAAAATATTCCTATCAGTGGTCCTTTGATTCATGAAAAGGCTTTAGAAGTCACCAAAGAACTAGGATGGTTGGAAAAGTTCTGGTTTCGGCACAACATCGCTTTCAAAACAATATGTGGAAAAGCAAAATCTTAAAAAAGTGAAGGATTGGCATGAACGACTGCAATCAGTTTGTAAAGATTATGAGGAGAGAAACATTTTCAATGCTGATGAAACCGGGCTCTTTTTCAGAATTTTTCTGAATAAGACTTTGTGTTTCAAAAAGGAAAACTGTATCAACGAAAAAATGTCAAAAGAGCTACTCACTATTTTATTATGTTGCAATGTATAAGAAGAATTTGAAATCCCTCTTATAATTAAAAAATTCTGAAACCCATGTGTCTCTCAAAGAACATCTAATTTAATAAATTTAATGTTATGTGGAAAGCAGAAGACCAGTTCTTTAGTGATTAAATGATTAACTTCCTTTGATTATAGGATAAAAAAAACAAAGAAAAGTTCTCTTGTTTTTGGACAATGCCATTTCTCATCCAAAACATTTGAAATTGGGCAATGTTAAAACTGTCCCTCCCCCCCCCCCCCCCCCCCGAAAAAAAACACAACTTCCATTTGCTAGTCCTTTGATCAAGGCATTATACACAATTGTAAAGCCTGGTATAGAAAGCTTTTATTAAGCCGCTCTCTTTCGAAGTTAGATTCTATGAATACACTTGAGAACTGCCTAAAATTATTTAATGTTTCCGATGTTCTCGAATTTGGATTTCTTCAACTATAAAAAAAAAAAGACATAACCAGAAAGCGTACGACAATGTTTCAGAAAAGCAGGCTTTATATTAAAAGAAAATGAAACGCTTATTTCCGATAGAAATGAAGAATTAAGCGCAATAAGTGAACGAATGAAATGTATCAGGAGTGAAGAATCTGCCGAAATGTTCATCAACATTGATGATGACCTACTGAAGATGAATCAGTTGATGTAGGTGATTATATTCCTTCAAAATCTTCGACAAAAGCTGACTCTATTAGTGATATATAAATCAGATACTGAAAGTTGGGTATGTTTCCTGCCATATCCAGAATTTCTAAGAAGCGGCAAAATACAGTGAGCATTTACTCTTTTTGTAAAAAAGATGATTCAAAAGTATTAAAACAACTCTTAGAATTAAAACTTCACATAGAAAAACAAATCGCATGTAATCGCAAGCAAAAGCAAACTTTTGTAACAGATTTTTTTTTCTTAAGAATCTAATAAACAGTGGAAAAATGTATGTACAATAGCATTCAGGGGTGATTGTGTTCAGGGTTTTTTTTTTTTTTTTTTCAGTACAAAAATTCTGGTTTTTCTGATAAGTAAATTCATAAAATAAAACTAAAATATCAATTTCTTTTATTTGCTAAACATAATTAAAATGCATATTTTTTTTTATAATTTCACCTCCCTGTATTAAATTATATGTTCCACCTCTCCCCCCCCCCCTCTTTCTATACGTAAATGTTTACTCACTAAAATTTCAGGTATTTTTTTATGAATCTACAATCACCCCTGATCATTTCAGTTTTATTGCTTAAAAAAAATAATTTTTATTTCTAATTAATCATATAATAGAGGTTCTCGGACATATAAAAGCCAATTAATGAAACATTAAGCATTTCTTAATGATTTTGTGAAACTCTGAGGTTTTCCCAATAGCGGACAATTTCTGTGCCCTCCCAAGGTGTCCGTTACTTAGAGGTTTTACTGTACAAGGATTCCGGAACATTTTTTTGTTTTGGCTTCATCTTAAAATATGGCTGAGATATGTCAGTTTGAAATTATAGTGTGGCTGATATTTTGAAACAACCTGATTTTTGTTATGCTGTAACTCTCGTTCTGACATTCGCGTTCAAATTCAGTATTACAAAAACCGGGTTTGAATCTTTTATAATCGCGTTCCAAGCATTTCAGCTTCAGGTGTTTGAGTAAGATGAGTTGAATTTTTAAAAACATGGACTATGAAAGCTACCTTTTCCTCCCGGTACAGGCCGGAAGGACTTTTTAAAAGTATGTTTTGCTACCCACTCGTTGGATAGTTAGTTTTTGTTCACTAGTGCATATCTAATTTGGACGCCCCATTCATTCTGTTTAAAATTTTATATTAACTTTGTTACGTGGTGCGCTAGAAATTTCCTTTTACGTTAGAATTCTTTTCCAAAATCTTATAAGATTATATATAAATATTTGCAAATAAAGATCGGGTGTCACACCCGGGCGGACCGCCCCCCTTCCCCCCCCCTAGCTACGCCACTGATCCTGGTCGCTTGGCGATTCATCCTCGGGGACCGCTATACCACAAATGTACCATAATTTGTAATAAGATATAGCTTTAACTAATTTTTCTCTCTCACAAAATACACTTGCATCACTCTTAAAAAATCAGCGGCTCAACTAAAAACCGAAACTGAATCAAAAACTACCTTGTAAATAATTTTACACGTTCTAAAATGGTTACACCTTTATAATGACGCGTAACCTTTACGTTTGAACAGACCGGTTCTGCTTGGAACACCCCGCACACCCCCAGATCACGAGATAAAAGTAAACAAACATTGCAGGCGGATAGGTGAGGCGCCAGGTGAGAGCAACTATAAATGCTGGGTGACTCATGCCGCCATATTGGAGCTTAGACGGTCAAAGAAGGAAGCCGGATAAGTTCCCAGTTTTACTAAAGTCGTTTGTTTTCAATGAGTTTTTTGGCATTTCATTTTTTATTTTTTTTATTATCACTAGTGAATATGTTATTAGCAAGATTATATCCTCCTAAATTTGTATATAATATTTTATTTATGTTAGGTTTATTTTATTTTATTTTATTTATTTATTTATTAGATTTTTTAAATAAAACATCATAATTAATGTAATGCTGGATGATTATTTTTTTATAATGTCTTCATATTTTTCAATGTCTATAATCTTTATTGTCTTATATTGAAATTGTAAGTAATTTTCCTATAGCTATCCGAGACAAACTTTTATTTTTTATTTTATTTTATTTTATTTTATTATTTTTTTTTAAATTATTAAATGTTTATTGCTTTTTTTTTTTTTTTTTAATCTTGAAACGTATTTCCTGAAATGTAAGTTTTCTTTCTGATTGTTTTCAAAATTTAAATTCTTTTTAAAAAATGCAATTAATTTTTTTAAATTAAAAATATTACATTGCAGCAGTGTTAAAATTTAATAGTATATCTTTCTGGAGGACCACATCATTTGAATGAAAAGGTTTTGAATAAATTACTGTGGATTTTTTCCGAGTCTCGGCTCATAATAATAATAATAATAATAAACTATTGCATATAAAAACATCACAACTGGTAGTTTTTTTAGAGAAATGTATGATCTACATAAAAAATTTTTCAAAAGTAAGAAAAGCCAAGCATAAAAAATAAATAAATAAGTAAAAAGTTGTGGCTAAAAAATGGTGTGATATCAAATTTCCCAGCTATTATATTACTTATTTAACTTTTTTCCATTAAATAAGTTATCATATATATAAGTCGAGTGCCTACGTATATGTTAATAGAAATCGTTTTCTCCTGTACTAAATACATCCTAACGAGTTTCTGAAAATTCAATTTTTTTCAAATTATGCATGATGGGCTTTACTTTTTACTTTCAGTCATTGTTTAAAGGGTTAACTAGAAATACCAGTAGATGTTTCAATTAAACTAATTACACTCTTAAAAACAACATACTAAATGTGGCTTGTTATAATACTTGTTATCCTCCGTTAAAAATATCACTGACTTATCCATGAAATGAATAAAAATGGAATACGTACATAGCGTGTCAGCGCTGCATTTGAAATCAAACGTGATATCACGCTCTTTTATTATTAGCACTAGCTGGCTTCGCCTGATAGCGGGCCCCTAATTTACATCGGGGCCTCGAATCTTGTAAAACCTCGAATAAGATAAACCTCGAACCAAACGAAACTCCGACCTGGTTCCCCGCTGCATTCGGCACCCGATAATCCCTTAATTTGCACATCGAATAGTATAAACTTCTAATCAAACGAACCTCCGACACGGGTCCCCGCTGCCTTCGGCACCGTATAGCAGTCGTTCAAGTTCCATCTTCCACCACCAGGAAGCGCAATCTGTTCTATATGAACCCCGGGCACTGAAATCGTTAAGGCTATAGATGTCGAGTCGAATGAGCTATACCCCGTCGTGATCCAGCCCATAGAACTAGAGATAGGAAAGTGCCCCCTGGTGATGAAAAAACGAATTAAAATCGGAAATCTCTATCGATGTCGAGTCGAATGAGCCATACCCCGTCGTGATCTGACCCATTAAAACAGAGATAGGAAAACGCCCCCTGGTAGTGAAAGCTAATCGCGTTTGGGGGGCAAAAGTGGGGGGATGAACACCGGAGATGCATAATAGGATTAAGCGGTCACAGACCTTTCCAACGATGTATCACATGAGGGGTATGTGCAAAATTTAGAAAATACCCCCCTGCCCCTGCATAATGTGATTAAGCGTTCACAGACCTTTCCAACGATATATCACATGAGAGGTGTCGGCAAAATTTAGAAAAATGGGAGGATGGACCCCGAAGATACATAATATGAATAAGCGGTCACAGGACTTTCGAACAATATATCACATGAGTAGTGTCGGGGGAGGGGCGCAAAATGTGGGGGTGACACCTGTGTTGCATAACATGAATAAGTGGTCACAGCCCTTTGTAACGATATGTGACATGACGGATATTGTTAAAATTTAGAAAAGTGCCCCCCCCCCCTCCCTTGTGTAGGCAAAACGCGCTCCACCCCTCCCTATAATTTTTGACGCGCTTTATTTTTAAAATTTATGTTATGTGTTATAAAAATCGTAAAGTTTCAAACAGATATCCTTATTATACTTCCTAATTTTGTTCACGCCCCTCCCCGTCCCCTCCCCGAAATGTGACGCGCCATTCTTTTTTATAAATTTTTTATCATGTGTTATAAACTATCTTAAAGTTTAAAACAGATCGCATTGGAATATAATATATTTGCTGAAATTACTATTATATATAGAATAATATAGAAATAAACCCTCCTTTAGCTTGTAATTAAGGTATATGAACAATTTTTAGAATTTCTGAAATCTGATTTATATTTATTTACTAGCAAGCTACGCCCGCTATGCTGGTCAATTTCTCCTAACAAACTTTTAATCAAACAAAATATGGACATTTCATAATTCACTTTTATATTTTAACAAAATAATATGGCTACTATAGTTTGTGACTCGTGCTATAGCCAATATACACGTCAGGATACGTCACCCTTATCATTATCTTTTTACGCATGAAGGTTTCGCTATGGTATTCCATTGTGAAATTTTGTAATTTTAGAAATTCAATATTTGGAAAACGGCATAATCATTAGATTTGAAACTTACATCAAGAAGAATTCAATTTTGTACCTTTCAAACGCAGTTTGTCTAACAATTTTCTGACAAATACTTTTCGAGCTATCATTTTTTCAGTAACTTCAAATGTTTCATTTTCCGAGAATAATCTGTGGCAACAATTAGCGAAAAACCCAGTCATCAGCAACGCAGAGCTTTTTATTAAAGAGACTGTTGGAGCAGGGATTGTCACCATCAATTTGCCACCATCATTTTTGACATCGGTTCTGTAGTGCCAGAGATTCCATAGAAATTGTAATTTAAAATGATTTTAGAACGCTTTTCGCTCATTTCACCCATTTAAATTTCGATTTTTTTTAAAATTTATTCTTAGAGAGCATTTACATCTTATAAGTAACTATAATGCCAAATATCAAATTTCTAGCTCCTTCAGTATAAAAAAAATTGCAATTTTAGAACCTTTTTCGCCCCTGCATTCACCTGGGGTTAGTAGCACCAACATAAAATATAGCCTATGTTGGAGCAGGGGTTGTTACCATCAATTTGCCACCATCATTTTTGAAATAGGTTCTATAGTTATAGAGATTCTACAGAAATCGCAATTTAGAATGTTTTTAGAACGTTTTTCGTTCATTTCACCCTTTTAAAATTCATTTTTTAAAAAATTTGTTCTGAGAGAGCTTTTACATCTTATAAGTAGCTACAATGCCAAATTTCAAATTTCTAACTCCTTTAGTAAAAAAAAAATCGCAATTTTAGAACTTTTTTCGCTCTTGAACCCCCCTGGGGTAAGTGGCACCGGCATAAAATATAGCCTATGTTGGAGCAGGGGTTGTCACCATCACTTTTGAAATCGGTTCGGTAGTTCCAGAGATTACCCCCTACAAACAAACAAACAAACAAGCAAACAAACAAAAAAAAAACAATCTTTACTCCATAGATTTATTTATTTATCTATTTATTTATTTATTTATTTATTTTTGCGTTGCCCTGTGCATGTTTGGAATTTCTTAGCAAATTCTTAGATTTACATTATTTTATTCAATTGAAAATTGTACTGTTACAATAAATTAAAATGGAAACTTCACTTCTAAAACAAAAATAATTTAACAACTGGATTTCATTAATTTATAGGAAAATGACTTGAAAGGTATTCCTGCGAACGAAATGCCTGTCCTTTTTCGTGTGTTTTTTTTTTTTTTAGAAATAAATGAATCATATATAATTCATTTCAAAAATTTTGTTTACGTTTGGAAAGAAATTTTAAATGCCGATAACTCTTAATGTATACATTTTAGAAGGTACATCTTCCCTCAAAAACAAATTTATTTTTAAAGATTTTTTCTAAAAACGTAAATTATATATTTAAAATATGAACACTACGTCCGATTACTTTATTTTACAATATTATAAGAACACACATTTTATCAGACAATTAAATACAGGACTCGAACCTGGGGCCTTATGCATACGTTGTTGACACTCTGCGACTGAGCCACCCAGATCAATATCCTCGACTGGCAATTTCTCATACTTATTCATGTTGGAAACAGTCATCTGCCACAGTTTGCAGGCATATTTAATTGTCTGATAAAATGTGTGTTCTTATAATTATGAAGTTTTATTTTTTTTAAATATCTTCAGAAGAAAATGGCTGACTTGCAGATGAAATTTGATGTGATTATAACAAGTAACTGTTTGTGCTATTATAATACAGATGGTACATGGTCGTTGGCGGGTTTTATCTCTGTTTTGGCATAATTTTTTAATCGCCAAGTTAATTAACAGTTTTTTGCTAATTAAGGATAGAAAATAATTTTTTTTTTTACACTGGATTTTATAAAAGCACATAGCTTACGTAATTACTTGTCCAAAAATGCAATCCTTTTTTTATTCTGCCCAATATTAAGGCCTGTAGGTTGTTTGAAAAAAAAAGTTTGACGAAGAAAACAGTGATCATTTTAAGTATCTCGACGTTTTTTTAAAAAAATCTATATCTCTGTTTATAAATCACTTATGAAGATGAGTTTGGTCTTAAATTGAAGAAATTCTTCATTAGATTCTTCTAGTTTTCGTTTTTTTTCTGCGACGCTTGGTTTATTTGATATCTGATATTTTAATCTGGCATGTTTTGTCGATTTAACATTGCAAATTTGCTTTCTGTAAGTAAGCATTAGCGGTCTTTAGTCCAGTTCTTGGCGTTGTTTGTGTGGCGTTTTTTTTAAAGCTTGGCTTGGCAGAGCGACCGCCCTGCTTGATAAATACGCTGAAGCAGGCAGTTTTATAGAGCAATGTATGATAAATACGCTGAAGCAGTCAGTTTTAAAATCGAAGAATTATTTTAAGCGCTCTTTAATGTTGAAATCGGTCAAAAGTTTTAAACGATCAAGAACTATGCATAGAGATTTAAGCATCTTTCGCAAGCATATACGGGACTGGATTGCGGTGTGTTGTGTCCAATCATTTTTTTATTTGTCTAATTTTTTTAAGTTTCTGTGTATAATTTTTTATTCAAAATTTTATTATAGGAATAGAAATTTAATTCATAGTTTGAAACAGTCTTCTTTATCTACTGTTGCCAGACGTTAAAAATCCCAAATAACAATATTTCCGAACACTTTTAATCGAAAAAATATATTTACACGCAAATTTTCAAAAAGAAAGAAAACTTTAAACTAATTAGGCTATTATGTGCAAAAAGCATTAAATAGTGAAAATTGCGTCACATTTTAAACGATATATTTAAAACGTCATGAATAAAATCATTTTCTTATATTGTTCATAAACACTGCAATTTTAATTCAAATATGTATTTACACGTGAATATTGAAAATAATTAAATTATTACGTCCGAAAAGCATCTAATGGTGAAAATTACGTCATTTTTAAAACAAATCAATTTAATGTGTCATATTTACTCGTATAAATGATTTTCTTATAGCATCTAAAAAAAAAAAATTCTTCCAAACGTAATAAAAATCCGGGAGGCAGCGACATTTTTTACTTAAACAAAGCAGATTTTCAAATGTGTAATTCATCTTTCTTAATCAATCACGAAAACAGCCGTCAGATGCCGAAAAAGCGGTGGAGGTTGCCTTAAAAACCCCCCTCCCCCCACAACACCACCACAGTCAAAGGGAAATGAATGGCAGCCCAATTACAGAAGATATCAGCTGGTCGCGATAATATAATTTAATCTTCTATAATCGGGTAATCTTTTTGAAGCAGAGCAAATGACCGTGTTTTTAGATCCTGCGAGATATGAACGATGGTTGGCGAGCGTAGCTTGTAGGGGTTAGAGTACCCTAGTAAGAAAAATAAAAGTAATAAAAAAAAGAAATGACTTTTTTGTTTATATAATCAAATTAAAGCACACTGTGCAAGGGGAATTTTTCTAAAATAAGACTATCAAAAATAGGAAAACAAAACATTTCCTGCAGACACATTAGCTCTCAGGCTTTGATAGCCTGTGAGCTTAAAAAATTGTCCCTGTGACGACATATGTTCCGGCCCCGTAATCAAATGATAATAAAAAAAAATCAGATAAACATATTCCTTTTAATACTACTTTCGTAATAATATAAGCACAGCTGCCAACTTTCTGGTATTTTCAAATCAAATAACACCAGAAATTTTATTAAATAAAATGAGATCATCAATAATCATAATGAAAGAAAAAACATTTCATAAAATATTTTTTTCTGATTCAAATTATGTTTACTTACCTTTAAAAAAAATTAAGGTAGCAGCTAACTTTTAAATGTGACGCACGAATGTTAACTCTATATGTTCAAGATGGAAAAGAAATAAGCAAATAAAAACTTTAAAAATACTGCGCTTTGCATTTGTTACTACCGTACTAAATTTCTTACTCGGCTGCTATTCTGAAAGACTAATCATTAATAACAAAAACAACAAACATTTACAATGCAAATTTAATAACTTAATCCCTGTGCATTTTCGTTTTTTTTTTTTTTTTTTCGTCGGACATTTTCAATTTTTACACGGTCGAATAGGAGAAAAGGGGTTCTTTGAAATTACAATTTGGTTGAAAACTGTATCTCAATTTACTATTTTTTTTTTGTCTTTAAAATAATTATGAAGCATTATTATTTTTAAAAATCTATTTCTATCGCATGAAACCTGATTACGAAAGATTAACCCGTTTGTACTTAAGACTGTTCTCAAATCCAAAAGAGCTGCTTTCTAACACATTTCTGAATTCAATTTTGTTCAGAAACGCATGAAATTGGCAGGTGTTGTTATTCAGAAACTATGTAATCGAAAGACGTTTTCCGTTTTTTAGCAAAGATAGAAGATCTTGTAGAAAATGCAGTCATATCATCAATAATCATAATGAAAGAAGAAACGTTTCATAAAATATTTTTTATGATTCAAATTATGCTTATTTACCTTTAAAAAAATTAAGGTTAGCTGCTAACTTTTAAATGTGATGCACGAATGTTGACTATATGTTCAAAAAATGAGCGAAAAGAAAGAAGCAAACAAAAACTATAAAAATTCTGCACTTTGCACTTGTTACTAAAAACAGGGTTGCAAAAAAGCCGGCTAAAATTAATAAAAGCCAGGCCAGCGGCTTTTATTGGTTTTAACCGGCTTTTTTTGGTCGAAATTGGCCTTTTTTGGTCAAAATTGGCTTTTATACGTTGAAGCAATTTATTTATAAACTGTAGATATTTAAGTATTTTTTAACTAATTTAAAAGATATTTTATTGAGTTAGAATTTAATAAATAACTTAATTTATCAATAATGAAGACATTAATATTGGAATAACACATAACAGACTGATGATTTGAGTAAGAATTGTAAATATGTTACCTAAATTTTAACAAGGCATACTCAGTGCTTAACTATTGCTATATTTTTTAAATGATAGCTTTTTTTTATTATTATTAATTTAATTTACTCTTTTTTTTTCAGTTTTACTTCTTTAAATAATTAAATAGGACAACAGTTGTTTAATTAGTAGAAATAATGCTACATGACAGTAGGCACTGCAGATTTTTGAAGATTAATCTAATAGTTTAAAAAATACTGTACTTAAAAAGAAAAAGCTAAATTTTACTTTGTCTCTGGATTACTGTAATCTTCTTACTGCATTTTCTTTGTAATTGAAAATTTTGCTTATTTAATGGGCTACTATTATTTCTTGTGGTAGTCGACATTGTTGCGGAATAGATAAATTTTGTTTTGCTGCAGATTGATACACATACACACACAAATTAGTTACTGGGTCTATTGATATGCAAGTTTTAATATTTCTCATATCTTTAAAATCATACATACAGCAATTTAATGAAAACACCATTTTCCACTGTTAAAAACAGTAATATGAATAACATTTGCTTTTCATTTCAACAAGTTTTATTTATTTTTTTAACTGTTCTCTCTTTTTTTATACATTTACATCTATTAAAATCTCCTCAAATATTATATATTCTTCCTAATTCCTCTTTCAATGTTGATCATTCCATAATTTAATCTCATCATATGGACTTATCTGGCATGAGTTTTGTAATTGTTTAGTAGAAAAAAAACATTAAAATATATTTTTATAAGACATTAGAACACTGATTACTAACTAAATATGGATGCTCTCAAGTATTATATATGCTAATTTCATTTATTAAATATATAAATTATTAAGTTTTAATCTAATTTTAAAAGTAAAAAGCAGTATATGTAAGAATTTTTCATTTTTGATGGTGATGTTTTGTTATTGTTTAATTAAATATAATCTTTAAAATGCATAGTATATGTCGAGCTATGTAATACAGAATTTCAAAACACCACCTTGCAGTCTAATTTAATATATTCTTTTCAACGAGTATATAAATTTTTTAGAAGGAAATATTTTTTATTGCATTAAAAATAAATTAATGCAAATTTAATGTGAATTAGCTGTAAACCACTTTTTTTAATAAAAGCCGGCCTTTTTCAATTAAAGCCGGCTTTTTTTGAGTGGTTAAAACCAAAAAAAGCCGGCCGGCTTTTTTTTTGCCTGGCTAAAAGCCAGCAACCTTGACTAAAAATACTAAATTTTTTACTCGGCTGCTATTCTGAAAGACTGATCATTAATAACATAAACTACAAACATTTACAATGCAAATTTAATAACTTAATACCTGTGCATTCATTTCTACAAGATTAAATTATTTATACTTAACCAATTCTTCCCATTACTTTCTGGTATTTTCAAATAAAATAAAACCAAAAATTTTATTAAATATTATGCGATCATCAATAATCATAATAAACGAAGAAATATTTCAAAAAAAATATTTTTTATGATTCAAATTATGTTTATTTATCTAAAATAAAAAATGAAGGTTAGCTGCTAACGTTTAAGTGTGACGCACGAATGATAACTATTTATGTTCAAGAGCGAAAAGAAACAAGCAAACAAAATCTTTATACCATTCGCTGCCAACCACGAGTATACTCGTGGTTTTTCAATTTAAAATTACGAATTCGTACCGGAAATTTCGAAAGAAGAATTTTTATTTTATGCAATCACCAAATGTCTGTAATTAAATAAAGTAAATATTGCTATTAGTATTTTCTGGTATGAATTCGAATTTTCTAAATAAAATAAAATTTCGGTAATTTTAACCCTTCTTTGCATGAGTTTTTCTTTTACAATTGTGTTTTTTTATACATATATTAAATATTAGACACCAGAAATTTTAAGATAGATTTTTAACTTTGTTCAGCAACATAGTTCACGGGAAATTTACTGAATTAATATTTCTATATAAATATAGTGGTGGCGAAGAAGTTAATTTATTTATTAAAAGTTAAATAAACTATGATGGAAATTTACATCACTACGCAATTAAGGGTTAACTCGGCAGTGAACGTGTTAAAAATACTGCGCTTTGCATTTGTTACTACCATACTAAATTTCATACTCGGCTGCTATTCTGAAAGAGTGATCATTAATAACATAAACTGCCAACATTTACAATGCAAATTTAATAACTTAATCCCTGTGCATTTATTTCTACAAGATTAAATTTCATGCTCATTTGTTAATCTTTTGAAATATAGATCACTCTCAATAAAAGCTATTAAAGGTAAGTGTGTTCGAAGGTTTTTCGTTTTTTTTTTTATTATTCATATCTGAAAACTTTTCCGGGAATAATCGATGTATCTACAGTAGGCGATAGCAGTACATGCTTTATTGGCTCGTAACCAACGTTGATATAAAACATTAACAAAATTTGTTCTGCTACGAGATTTAAAAACCTATAGAATTTCATCTAAACAAGCTAGAAAAATTTCCAAATTAGGTTAAATAAGATAAGGATGATTTTTTAATTAACAATTTATTTATTTCTGAATATTTTAACTAAAACGTTAATTATTACAACGAATTAGTTAATATTATTATAAATTTAGTAACACTTTCAATAGTTTAAGAATACTTATTTTAAGAATTTTTAGTAATTTTGATTTCATTTGCGATAATTAGTAAAATTTGTTAAATCTATATTATAAAGCAAAAACTTATACCTGAGTAACCCTGGCGGCATATTAACGGTGGTAACACCTAAAAATTTTTTTTGCTTTTCCTGAAATTTTTAGGTGTGTTCGTAATTATATAAATACGTATATGGTCGTCGTCTGGTCCACCGGTCTGTCTGTCAGTCTGTCTGTTCGCATGTAACAGCGCAAAAAATACGCAACCGATTGGTTTGAAATTTAATATATACAATCGTTGCAGAATTTTGTCGATCATTTAAAATTTTATGAAAATCGAATCAAAAGATATTAATATTGAAAAGATATTAATAAAAGTGTTCTTCATTCTTTTAAATCGTATCATACGTAATTAATTCAATGACATCCCATGATAGGTAATGATGATGCTAGGTAGCCATGGTCATTACGTCCTACTTAAGATGGAGTCCTATTATTTCTGTATTATTGAATTTAAAAAGCGAAATTGTATACTAAAATTGTTCATCGATAGCAATCCTATACTCTACCGACAATTATTTGGATAGATGCTTGTATGGAGAAATAGATATTGAATGGAAAAAGAGTCTTAATGTAGATTTCAAGTTCTGAAATTTTCAAAGCTAGGCTTAAGTTCCCCATAGAAATTTTCAGTAAATGTCAACAAGAGATAAAATGTTTCCAACTTAAAATATACTTATTTTATTAAGGAAATTAAGCATATTATAATAACAGACGATATAATTCATTTCAGTGAAATAATAACGATGATTTTTATACATTGTTTTGTATTGGATATTTGCTCGTAGTTTAATTTTAATATAACAGAATTGTAATTAATTGTTTGTAAAAGTGTATTGAAACTTAATTTCATAAAATAAAATGAATATCTATATATGAAAATCTGCGCACAAAATAAATTTTTATATTCATGCATTTTTGCATAAGAGCGCTACAACTATTACACCAAGATCTGAATATTTGTAAAACTAGTTATAGTACGAATGCACCTCATTTGTTACGTTTGACATACAATTTTCAACTTGTTTAACACTTTCCAATATGATATAATAACACACCTTTTATCAGAAAATTAAAATACACTAAACCAACATGAGTGAAAAATTAACTTGTGCCAGGACTCGAACCTTCAACGTATCGTGCTGATGTTCTGCCACTAAGCCACCCAGATCGACATTCTAGCCCAGCAATTTCTCACACTTAAACTGTGTGCTCTTATATTGTAAAATAAAGTAATCAGACGTAGTGTTTATGCTTTAATATAAACTTTCAAACATAGTTTAAAAGGGTTTATGACTGTCGTTTGTCTGGTCGCCTGTCTATGGTCTAACTCGCATAAATATATTCGCATTGCTCTGGAACTCAGATATGGTACTCAGGTTTACTGTGGCATTTTCCCTATTGAAAACGGAAGGTGCTGGTTTCAAACCCCTGTCGCGCCCGTCTACCTAACCGCTCGGTGTTTTCCGTGGTTTTCTTCGAACCTTGCCGTAAACACGGGTTAGGATCCCTTAGAAAGACACACACGGAGGGCACTCCCCTCTAGGGCCTATATCCCAAGAGTAGATAATCGGCAGTCATAAATCAACCAACCAACCCCATTGAAAACGAAGTGTTTAGCATTTATAGTTCACTGACAGGGACAAAAAAAGGATTCCGTTACATTATGGTCTATGGGGGAAAATGTTTGCAGTGTATTTCAATGATGTTACACTATTTACAGCATATTAAAATTGATATGCGTCACAGAGGCTCATTACAAGGTTCTTACAGTAGAATAAGGCGTGCATTGCATTTATAGTTCAATTACAGGGGCACACAAAAGAATTCGATTACAGTATTGTCTGTGATTGGCAATTGCTGGAAATGTTTTTTTCTGTTGTGATACGCGTTTTTAAATTTAACTTCTTTTTTACATATTACTTGGTGTGTATAAATTCTATAGATTGTATACAAGGTTGCACAAAAGAATTAGAGTACATTTCCGCTTATTGATGATAGAAATTGCAAAAAGAGAATTTTGAATTATTAGTCGTTTCCTACTGAACTAAATTTTAGCATAATTTGTATTATGTATATATATATATATATATATATATATATATACATAATATATATTATATAACATATATTATACATATATATATATATATATATATATATATATATATATATATATGTATATATATATATATATATATAATTATAATATCTATGAATTTCAAAATACATATCAAGTTCTAATATCATTCTACATTAATCTACAAAGAGATAAATAATGATATATATAGCACATTATGTATCAAATGTATTCGACAGACCCAGAATCTCGCACCATAATTAAACTAAGAATAAATAACAAACATCAAAAACATTTTAACAGATTTAACCTTAACAAGAAAAAAAAACAAGAAAAAACAACCAAAAAGCTGTGGCCTCAGCAGCATTTTTACAATACACTCACTGCTGACGCATAATGACATTTGATACATAATGTGCTATATTTAATCTGTGTGATTATTTGCAGCTATAGCGCTTATCACTTGTAGTTTGTAGAATATATTAATTTTCACTTAAATACAAACGTTTATATATCAAATTGAAGGTAATTTAATGAAGAATTTAATAATAAAAACAGTATTACAATATCTGTATTACAAAAAAAGTTATGCTCATTTTAGTAGAACAAGCAAACACAAATCGTTTTGAATAAGGACGTGTTTTGTAATAAAAGCGTACTAGCCAATCACAAACACTGTTCTGAGGACCAATCAAATGTCTGTAACTATAGTTTAGGTTATTTGGATGGTAAAAGAGTTATTGTTGTGGAGATATTTTGTGGAATGATGCATACTAGTACAATTAAATAGAATATCGCTGTTTTTGAATATTTAAAATCTTTTTTTTTTAATTAAACTAATTTTAAACAATGTCATCAACAAGAAGAACTAATTGGACATGTACAAAAAGAAGACGAATTGTCATATTGAGAGAAAATGGCTTCTCTTATGCTGAAATTGCAAGACAAGTTGGTGTTTCAGTGACTTGTTCTGGTGTACGAAATTTCTGTTTACGTTATGAAAAAACGAAATCAGTGGAAAATAAGGCCAAATCAGGCCGAAAAAAATGCACAAGTGCTACTGCCGATAGAAAAATTAAACGGCTATGCCTTCAAGATAGAAAAATTTCATCAGATGCCATTAGATGTGAAATGAATGCAGCGGGTATTGCAGTGAGTTACAATACGAAGAACAATACGAAGAAGGTTATGAGGATTTGAACTACAAGCTAGAATTCCAAGGAAAAAACCATATTTAAATCAAAAGCAACGCGAAAAACGAATTAAGTGGGCAAAAGAAAACATTAAATGGTCAGAAAATCAATGGAAGCAAGTAATCTGGAGCGTTGAGAGTAAAATATCGCTCTTTGGTAGTGATAGTAGAAAATACGTGAGACGTAGAGTAGGAGAAGCACTTCATCCTGATTCCATTGAAGCAACTACAAAAAGCCCAACAAATGTCATGATTTGGGCATGTATGTCTGCAGATGGTGTGGGCCGGATTCAAGTGATTGATGGCATCCTGAATGCCAAAAAATACATCGAAACTGTCCTGGAACCAAAATTGATACTTTCCATCAGGGATCTCTTCCCCAACAACGTACCATTTATTTTTCAGCAGGATTCAGCTCCATGCCACGCAGCAAAAGTATGCATAGCATGATTTCAAAATAAAGGCATAGATATATTACCATGGACAGGAAACAGCCCTGATCTCAATCCAATTGAAAATTTGTGGCGACGTTTGAAAATTCTTGTACGAAAAAAACGTCCATCCAATAAAAGACAACTTATTGAAGCTATAATTGATTCTTGGCACCATGTGATTACGAAAGATGAACTCCAAACACTCGTTCACTCGATGAAAAGACTCTGTGAAGCTGTCTTAAAAAATAAAGGTTATCGTACTAAGTATTGATTGTGTAAGTATCACTTTAAAACAATGCAAATCTAAGATAGATCTTACTATTAGTTGTATAACTGTTTTTGTAATACAGATATTGTAATACTGTTTTTATTATTAAATTCTACATTACATTACCTTCAATTTGATATATAAATGTTTGTATTTAAATAAAAATTAATATATTCTACAAACACACAAAGTTGAAAAACATGAAACTTTCAAAAAATGTCCACACTTTTGGCCACTACTGTATATACACAAATGTACAGACCATATACAGGGATTTACAAAAGAATTCGGATACTTTTCCGACTATAGATATAGTAATTGTTGAAATTATATTTTCACATGCGTTATGCGTTTCCTAAACTGTTCACTTACAAGGAAGGTCTCCTTAAAGCGCATACTCAGAATATTTTGAAAAAAAACATGCTAATGCAATAATGGCTAAAGGCTAAAAAAAAAATGCTCTCATGTACGTAATAAAGGACTAGTCAAATTTAGCTGCGAAATCCCAGCAAAAAAAAAAAAAAATAATAATAATAATAATAATAATAATAATAATTTTCGTACATTTGGCACAAAAGACGCGATTTGGCTATCAACACTTTTTCCTCGCCAAATGCAAGCAATTTTAATGCATTTAGAATTTTTTTTTTGAGTGAGTGTTTAAATGCGTAGTACTTTATGAATTTAAACTTCAACAATTAAATAGTGTATTATTTTTTCTATAAGCTTATGTAAAATGTATACTAGTTGAGTATTGCTGAATTTATGTATTTTTACACGGTTTCGCCGGCTGGATAAGTTTCAAGCGTATTTTAACAGTTACTGCCCGATTAAGAACGCTCCCGATATTGAATAAGTCGTTGTTTCCATGGCAACAATTCTTTTGTCTTGTTGTATCCGACACTAACAATATCGAAGTCATATCGACAGTTCTTAGAATTTTTTCTATAGACGTATATACCCTCATGAGAAGAATTATTCTGTAATTTTTTCAAAAATTTCTGAGTATGCCTTAAAAAAAGCTACTTCTCAAGAATATAAAGGACAGATATACTGCTTCTCTCATTTCTGAGTGAGTTTTGTGTAAACAACCAACCCTTTCCAGGATGAGAATCGAACCCGCAAACTTCCGTTTACTGAATCGGAGGTCCCGACCACTATGCTAAGACTGGACATGCCCATTTCTCAAATGTTGCTACTTATTTTAGTTGCTTTTTATGATGCAAAAACTTGAAGGTTCCATGGATTTTCTTCAAGAGTTCCAATGTTTTTAATATTTTCTTTTCATAATTTTCAATATTTTTCTTTATTATTTGATGCCTTATAACAGATAAACCAGATAAATTTTAACTTATTATATATTATATGCGTAAAACATTGTATTAAGTGTCATTGTATGATTGCATCCTTTTGCAATAGTACAACATTTTCTTTTTTTTTGAGCATATACTTTTTAAAATTATTTGTCTGGTGATCTATTTATCAATTCCAATAAAAACAATAATTATCTTTTTATATAGACGTATTTATTACATGCTATTAAAATAAATTTTCGTTATCTCTTATTTTAAAATACTGATGCAAATAAACAATTTTATAATAAATTAAATTATTATATTTGAGCTATGCTGAGAACTTTTGTGTAGGGTTCTGTCAAACTGAATAGTTTTAATAATATTAAAACAAAAAACTGATTTTTAAAGACAATTTCGAAATTAATGACTTTGTGATAGGTAAGTTTAAATTTGGACTTAATGATTTAGTTTAAATTAATTTAGTTTAATTAATAAAATTATAAGCTAAAGAAATAAATTATAAAGTTAATAAAATTACAAACTTTATTTTTATAAAAGTAAAGAAAAAATATTAACTATTTTTATAAATTTAAGGAAAAAATTATAAGCGTTGTAAAATTATAATTTATAAAATAATAAATTTTAGTTTAATTCATAAATTTATAAGCCAAATCAGTTTATTTTAATACAAATTTACATAACGATAACTTGCAGAGATATTATGTAATGAAAACTTTAAATAACCCAATATTGCCTCACGTTAGAAAAGTTAAAATAAAATTTTAAAAAGTTAGTGAAAAAAAAAACACTATCAATAAAAATAAAAAGTAGATTTAAAAAAAGAAATATTTTTCTGTAAGTTATAAAAATAAAAGTAATTTCTAAATATTTCATTAAAAAATATAAATATTACTATTATTTTCACAAAAAAATTACCATCCAGACAGGGCCCCGGTTAGAATCGGCCAGCATGTCAAGCCGGTTCAGGCCTGGATCCTTGAAGAACTCTAGTAAATACAACAACCTTAATTCGCATTTCAAACAAGGCGATTTCTGTACACAAAGCTCTAAAAGTTATTTACGGAAATTGCATTGTTTTGGAAGAAATACGAACATTGTACTGTTTTGAAAGAAATGCGGACAAAATCCATTAAATTTACGGAAAACTTTCTGCATATTTACGGATTTGAAATCTCCTTTACGGAACTAATGTCATTTATGGAAATTGTACAGTTGTTTTGGAAAAATGAAACTTCTCCGTAATTTTTTACGGAAAATCTCTTGGATTTTCATGGATTTTTTTTAATAGTGTATAGATATCATCTTTCACATTATTAAATGCTAAAGTTTCATTACAGTAATGCTGAATGCGTTGGAACGTGTTTCATAATCTATGCTTGTCGCATCATTTTCCTGTCTTGTATATTAAAATAAAATGTTGAAATAACGTCTCTATTGAAATTATTTATCTTTGATTACGACAAACGAAAGCAGGACGTCTAGCCTATAAAAACAAAGCGTACTCAAACCGGCCTTATTTTGTCTGTTTTTGATTGCTATAACTATTATGTGACCCCTGACTTATACATGCTCTGAAGAAGAGGTTACACCGAGAAAGAATATTAAAGAACAGAAAACTCGATTCTCAAGAGTCTATTTTCAAAGTTTGCACCTTTTGAAGTGTCCTTTGTTTTTTAGTTAAACATCATTCATTTTAATTGACATCACTTCAGGCAATTTCGCCCAGCAGGATTTTTGGAACGCTTGAAAATGCGAACAGTGGAGAGCAATTGAATGAATTAAATTAGATACAGTAGAAGATACGCTAATCCGCATAGCTTGGTTTCAAGCATTTTGCATATTTGAGACATTTGTGGATTACAGGTCATGTCTATTTAATCTTTGTTTGCATTTTTTTTAATAGGGGAACTTCGGGTCTTATGGAATAGTCGGATAATATTGAATACCAATGTTTCTGTTTGGTAAACTGTTGTCACCAAGTGACAATATCCAGTGGTGTAGTCCTAGGAAAAAAAGTGGGGGGACGCTCATAGATCCGAACATAGGTCTGTGTCCTGTGTCACCCATAGAAAACTTGATACTGAATCTTTCATTTTGAAATGCAGAAATTTTTTTTTTGAAAATTTAAGCAGTTTAATTTATTTTATTAAACCATTTATGCCTAGCGTCGATGCTTTAGTAAAATGGGGAAAAGTGCATTTCACACCACTTTTTTTTAAAATAGAAATTTGGTCTCGTCGATAAAATAAGACACCAAATTTCTATTTAAAAAAAAGTGGTGTGAAATGCACTTTTACCCATTTTACTAAAGCATCAACGCTAGGCATAAATGGGTTAAAGATTTTGTACTTGTGATCTTTTAACCCTTTATATCCTGAATTAATTTTCCAGCTACTTTTTAGTTGCTCAGAATCCTCGATTATTCCCACCAGTTATTTTTTTTTTTGTAAAGTTTTCCTTATCTAATCATAACATTTTTGCGATCCAGTTAGGGGAAAATTTCTCATTTGAAAAACCGGTGGTAACAGATTAAAAATTCTGTAAAAGACGCTCGTCGCGAAGGGGTAAAAGTGGTACTTATAAGTACCGTCAGGATAAAAAGGGTTAAATAGCTTGGTCCCTAATAGAAAACTTGAGAACTTTATTTTGTGTGTGCAAATTTTTGTAAAAGAATTCGAAATTCAGTAACATTAATTCGCGCAACGAGAATCTTCTTTTAATTGGTTTTGGAAATAGCCGTATTATAACGTGAAACCTGCTGGCCACTGACAATATTGATAATTAATGAATTTTACTTTCCAAAGTAAAAAAAAAAATTGTAATCATGGAAAAAAAATTGGTATATCTTTACGTTTTGAGATCTTCTGAATCCGCTGTATGTTGGAGAGTGTTTATGAATTCGGTTTGTCTGTTTGTCGATATTCTAATTCCTGTAAATATACTGGGATTGTCATAAAATTTTTATTCATTATTGAATTTCTCTCTCTCTCTCTCTCTCTCTCTCTCTCTCTATTCCCACTAGGAAAAACTCACTAATTAGAAAAAAATTCCTTTTGCTGCAGCAAGATAACTACAAAACAACAACAAACAAGTAATATAAAAATAATTAAGTCAACTCCTACTTAGGTCAACAAAGAAAATTTTTATTTTAGTTACTTTTTATTAAATAATTACAATTAATATACATATGACAGAATCACAATATTAAGTGGCAAAATAGAAAGTGAATTTCCTTTTGAGCATTTGAATTTGAATTTTGCTTTTTAATCATAAATATATAAAATAAACCCGTGCATCATGAATGTCCGACGTTAGTTTTATTGAACATTTTTTTATAATCATCGTTGCGGTATTTTATTTTTGTGGCATCACTCATTGGAGGAAAATCTTTCATTTCATTTATGAAAACAATGGGAGAAATTTTTTTCTCCCCTATAAAACTAAAAGTAATTAATTTGATTTAATTAATGAATTAATATTTGAAAAAACTGTATTAACATCCAGTATCATCCACTACAAGTTTAAAAAATGTATTTGAAAAAATCACGAAAAAAATGTATTAAAAATTAATTTAAAAAATGTATTTGAACTTGAGTGGATGAATACAAAGTATTTTATTAACGATTGAAAATTTGAACAAGATATATAAATATTTAGAGAGTGTGAGCTAAAGTAGGAATTGAAAAAATCAAACAACTGTTGTCTGTAAAATTGAGAGAGTTATTCTTAACTGAAAATTGACATTTGTGAATATATCAAATTGCGGCGCATTTTATTGATGTTACGATATTTCAAACATAATGAAATTAATATGTATTACTGAGGTGGATTACAACATGCATTCACCAGAGATTACAATGAGTAGCATTTATAGTTCAGTTACAGGGAAGTACAAAATAATTCCTTTACATTATGATCATGGGGAAATATTGTTTGCTCTGAATTTTGAACATGTTATGATACTTGAAACATAATGAATTTTGAAATTTATTTCTAATAGATTATGGAGTGCGTAGGATTTATCGTTCATATACAGAGATGCACAAGATAATTCTGTTAAAGGGCTGACTATGATCGGTAACTGCTTGACGTGCTCTTTCCGCTGTGGTATGCAATTGTATGTAATTTTTAGTGTATTACATGTTGTTTACAAATTCTGAAGATCATATCTAGGGCTGTATGAAAAATAGTTGTTGAAAAGAGATTTTTACCTAGTTATGTATTTTTTAAATTGCTTCTATCTCATTTCATGGTATGAAAAAAAAATCTTAATAATATTCTGTTAGTGTTGGAAAGTGTTTCATAATTTATGCTCGATGCATGATTTTTCGTTCTTGTAAAATTTTTTTGCAACGCTTCTGCATGTTATGTGCATTTGTGTAGGTGTGCATAAATTCTACAGATGATATACAGGGTAGCACAAAAGATTTCGAGTACATTTTTGTTTATTGGTGAAAACTGCTGAAGGGGAATTTACAACAGTGCTATGCATTTTCTAACTGAACTTAAATTTAGCATTATATGTAGTATACGTACAAATCTATAAATCATATACAGGGCTTCAAAAATAATTCGGATATTTTTCCGACTACTGATTGCAATTCCTGAAATTAGATTTTCAAACCTGTTATGCGTTTTCGAAATTGTTTACTTAGACATAGGCGGGGCTAGTTGAGCTTAAGCCGAAAGGTAGGCCTCCACGCCCGGTTTGACCTTGAACTTGTTTACTTAGGCATCATCTTTCACCTTTTTAAACGGTGGAGTTTCGTTAAAGTATTATGTGTATATTTCTTTCAAATGCTGCTAGGTGTAAATTAACAACATAAAATAACTTTCATTAGGTTGTTGACATGTTTCCGCTCACTCCGAGCCATTTTCAAAAACAAATGAGAATATTCCATAATGGTAACGGTCAGTGAAGTTATTATTTAAAATGTTATCATTTAATTTTCATGTACTTTTTAAAAATTACGCACGTATAATAACTATAATAACATATAGTTATAATATAATAACTTCAAAAACCGTGCAATTATGGAATAGTCTAATATGTTTTTGAAAATGGCTCGGAATGAGCCGAAACATGTCAAACAATCTAATAAAAGTTATTTTATGTGGTTAATGTACACTTTTTAACATTTAAAAAGAATTTTATTATTACTAGGTGTTATAATTTATTACATTGTATTATGTACATATTGTAAAGTGTTTTATAACCCATGTTTGACGCAAGGATTTTTCATTATTGCCTATTTATTTCTCTTAATGTCTTTGAAAAATTACTTGACACGGTAATTTCTCAAGATTTATACAAAAGTACTTTTGATAACGTAAAATATCACCTGTATAATGGGAATAAAAATCTCACAATAATGATAAGCATGAAGTACACACCTTGTTTGAGAAGACCTTATTTGATCTCGAGAAGTGATTATATCTCGTTTTATCATAGTTAATACCAGGTTTTCAAAACATATTAATGAGTGAGAGAGGTGAGGTCTGAATCTTGTGTTTTGTTAGCATGTTTTGCATCCATAAATTATTTACACCTCATTCAGAGAATGCTAAACGGTACAAGTGACATACTTAAGCAGATATCGTGATAAATAATATAAGCTAAAGCTCTAACAAGGAAGGTCTCCATCAACGCATACATTGAAAAACTTGAAAAAATTACAGACAATTCTTGTCATGAGGATATACTATATGTCTATAAAAAAAAATTCCTGCGGAACCTCGATATAGTGTCCGTAAAAAAATAATGATTTTTTTTTTCTTTTTTTTTGGCAAGTTATCGTCGGTTGGCGACACAATGAAATAAAAATAATTACGATTTTATGATAAACTATAGGACATCCAACTCGGGCTTCCCGGGGTAGAGAATATATGTGAAAACTAATTATAGTTTTTTTTAACGCTTTCCGGCACAGGAAAAGTCTATTCGTAAAATGAGAAATTACTTACTGACACCGGAATTTACAAACGACTTTTTTAGAAAATAAAAACTCCTTATTTTAAGCTTTCATTCTAGAAATAAAATTTTATTAAATATTCTTGGTCTCCAATGCAAGTTTGGAATTAAAATTAGGTGTGCCCGGAGTGGGACCACTGTGCCGGAAAGGGTTAATTAAAAATTCTGACAGAATTTTTACATTTAATATATATATATATATACTCCAATTTATAATTTTTTTTCCCCTTTCTCTCTATTTCTTTTTTCTTTTTTCAATATTCTTTAGGTATGAGTAAAATTTGGCCAATTACCATTGAAGCATCAGCTATGGTAATATTATGTTTGCACATGTTAATTATTAGCTATGTGGTATTCTGTATACACAATATCATTAATTATCTCTTTGGAGATTTAAGTAGAATGATAATAGAACTTGATATGTTTTTTGAAATTCATAGATATTATAATTATATATATATATATATATATATATATATATATATTTAGATTGTCCCCTAACAGCACCACCAAAGAGCATTTTTATATGAAATATATTTCATATACAATAATAATATATTATAATAATAATATAATAATATACAATACTAATATACAATATTAATATACAATAATAATATACAGTAATAATATATTCAAATAAAATTTTGAAATTTATTAAAAGCGGTAATTTCATATTAGTCTCGTACCAGAAGTTAATAACCGAAGAAATCGTTAAAAATTTTGTTATCTAGAGCAGTTTTTTTTTTTAAATTCTGATAATTTCGGCTGCTTTGAGCACTTTTTTCAATTAGATGTCTGTTAAATTTGTGTTTCATTTATACTATTTCATTTGTTGCTTAATGAAGCTTTAATTTCGTTATTGTATATTAGCTGTCAACAAATGTTGAATCTTTTTATATTATTTAAAGTGCAAACGGATTAATATTTTGTAATCGTCTGCAAGGAATAGAGATAGATTTTTTTTAAAATCATGCTTGAAATTTAATTTAAATGTTATAATAAAATAATCAATTAAAATACAGTTTTCAAACAAATTGCATTTTAAAGTAGATCCCCCCCCCCCTATATAACGGTGTAAAAATGAAAAATGTCCGATGCTTAGAAATTAAAAAAAAATATACAGTGGCAAAAATCGCAAAACCGAAATTTCATCATTAAGTGTTGCCATTCGCTAAATGACATCAGCGTTACTCACGGACATGTTTGTCCTTTATAATATAGACAGATAGATAGATAGATACTCTTTAACGAAAACGTACTTCATATTGAACTAGTTTAAGTAACTTTAACTTAAATAAATACACTTTTATAGCTACAGTTTTGTTATGTACATTTATATGTATATATAATAAAATTTAACCATCATATTATGCAATTAATTTGTTTTAATTGTTTAAAATTGTTTCAAGCTTAATGCCTTATTCTGAGCACTGTCAATTTGGTTTCGATATAGTTAGTGTAACAGACAAGAAAACAGTATTGTTGCTATGGAAACAACAACTTATTCAATATTGAAATGTATATCGATAGCATTTTTAATCAGACAGTTACTTTTAAAATGTATTTAAAATTTATCGGTGAAACAGTGTAAAATTAAATAACACTGCAGCAACATACAACTTACATACATTATATCAGCTTACAGAAATAATAATAAACTCTTTCATCGTCTAAGTTTGAATTAATTAAGAATTGTGCATTTAAACATTCATTTAACAAGCATTTTCCAAATGCATTAAAATCGCTTCATTTGGCGAGGAAAAGGTGTTGCTAGCCAAATCGTATCTTTTTTCGCCCAATACTCGAAAATATTTTTTTTTTCTGACTTTCTATTGGAATTACGCAGCTAAATTTGACTGATCCTTCATAACGTACATCAGTAGTTTCATTGTAATTTTTTTTTTCAAAATATTTTGAGTATGCGCTATAAGGTCGAGTTCCAAAAAACCAGGTTTATTTCCAAAAAACCAGGTTTATTTCCAAAAAACCGAGTTTATTCCCAAAAAACTCGGTTTATTCCCAGGTTTAAACCGGGTTTTTTTTCGTCTTAGCAACTCTACTTTAAGGAAACCCCTTCCTTGTCTATATTAATAAAATAAAGTTTCGCTCTGTGTGTGTGTGTCTGTGTGTGTCTTTTGGCGATGGCTAGCAAAATCTAGCCCACCTAGAAGTCTGGAAATTTAGGTGTGGATAGTCCAAGGTCTGGCCATGTGCACCTGAGCCTCAGAATTTTAATATTTTGATAATTACCCAAGATATTAATCAGATTCTCATTAACCATCACTTCTAAACTGACATCTTTTAAATCAAAATGGCGAAAGAAACGAATTGGCGCATTGGATTTGCAAGCGGAAATGAACGAATTCGAAATTATTTTACTAATGAGCGAATTTTAAGAAAACTAATTGAGATATCAATTTGAAAATTTCTGAGCATATGTAAAAAATATATTCTGCATCTGACTATGTGATTTTAGAAAAATTCGGTTTGTATTTTTTTAATTTATGCAAAAAACTGCCAAAAATCTGCCGGCGCCAGTGAAACCGATCCGAGAAAGTTTCAGACAGGGATCTGCTTTCATTAAAAACTGAACTACAAAGAGATCTGTTTCTCTGGCCGATCCCTCCATTTAGTTTGCGAAAATGAAAGGAAATAATTGCCAATTTTTACTAATGAACAAAAATTTAGGTAACTAATTAAGATATAGATTTGAAATTGAGGTCAAGAAGGGGTGTCATCTGCCGGCTATTTTAGCGTAGCGTCTTCGTTATGTTCTAATTATCAGAAAAATGTAATTATTTTTTTAATGATCGCGTTCATGTAGGTGACGGTGGTTCTCTTGAACAAATTATTCATTATATTTGCTGGTATGGGGAGGGAGGGGGTTATTTATTTCTCGGGCCCGGGCAACGCCGGGCGGGTTAGCTAGTAAGAGAATAAAAGAAAAAAATGGCAAATGATATGCCATGCATAAATTACGGAACAATTTCCAGAATTATGATAATTATAACTTAAATTTCAGTATATATTCGAATTGTACAGTAGGTTTTTTGTAAACGAACAATTACAAGCAGATTTCAAATACGGAATGTGGTGCATTTATACCATGCCATTAAAACATAATTCAAATGATTATCATCCACAGATAAAATTGTATTTTTATTTATTTATTTATTTATTTTTTCGGGCGGTTTTGAAGAACTAAAAAAGTTCTAAAAATTTTACAACCGACCTGTTGTAATCCACCTGAATAACATATTTAAGTTTTATGGCTAACAGAACTTTTCTTCGTAAGTTAGAGCACAGATGGCCGGCCTGAAAGTAAAAATAAAGCAGTAAACGCTTTTCTGCACGATTCGAAATTATTGGTGGTTCGTTGGCCTGAAATCATTGAAAAACAATTGAACCAGCGTAAATAAAGTAAAGAATAAAAAGAAAACTGCCCGGTTAAACTGAGGGCATTGAGCTCACAGGCTATTCGCACTAATTGTATATTACATTCTTATTTCAAAGAATTTGAAATAATCCCAAAGAAAAATAAAGAAATCGACAATATATTGAGGGGGGATCATCCCCCCGTCCCCACCTCCATATAGTTAACCAATGAATCCCCAAAACTAACCAGGGAAGCTCCTTACCACAATGAGCCTATATACAAAATTTGAAGAAAATCGGATAATTCTCCATGAAAAACACATTTATCTAAATTAACGGGAGGGGGGTAGCCCCTCGTTCCCCCCTTTATACTTTACCAATGAATTCCCAAAACTAATCAGGGAAGTGGCTTATTACAATTAACCTATTTACAAAATTTGATGAAAATCGGATAATTCTGCATGAAAGACCCATTTATCTAAATTAGGGGAATTAGCCCCCCGTTCCCCCCCTTATACTAAACCAATGAAACCCCAAAACTAATCAGGGAAATGCCTTATCACAATGAACCTATAACCAACATTTTAAACAAGTCGGATCTTTCTATCAAGAGTTATCGCGTTACGTACATACGTACGTACATATACATACATACATACAGAACGGGCGGGCACATTAGCTCTCAGGCTTTGATAGCCTGTGAGCTAAAAAAGAAAAAAAAAAGGGGAACTTTCTTTGTTTTAGATATATTTTTCCTTTGAATTGTAACATCTTAACAGTTTTATGCTTTTTTTGCCCTCTTTTATTTAACTTAACATTGTTTTTGTATGTAAAGATGGGATTTTGTACTCACTTCCTGATAGGCTAGAATTATAAAAAATATGTACACAAGTGCGTTTCCAATGACAATACAACATTTTAATACTTTTAGAACTTATATAAATTATTATAAATTAGTTTTAAGGCATTTTCCCGTTCGTCGGCCACAGGTGATAAATCACCAAATAATCTTTATGGTTACAACTGTTTACGAGTTACAACAACAATAGAGTTAATAATGAGTGTAAAACCACGCTCGCTAAAAGGCTAATTGTCTGTGAAACAACAAGAATGAAATATTTTAAACATACAAAAAAGAAAGAAAAACAATTGGGTAAGTGTGATCGAAGATCGCACAAAGGGTTTCGTTCAATATTCCTTTCAAAACACTTTATCCTTTCTTTAATAAATCCAAATAAATTTCATTTTCCAAAAAAAAAAAAAATCATGTTTTTTATAAAGCAAAAATTTACCGATCTATTTTTTTCATTTTTTCGAATATCTGAACCAGTCTAGGCCCGCTATTATACTTTGTCATAATAATATCTGTCATGTGGACTAAATGCGATATTAACAAAAATCAATTTCAAAACTAAACATTTTGTTTAGAGACCTTCAAAATGTTAAAATATACCAATATTTCCATAATCGGGTTTTTATCCTGATTCAATGCATTCCTTAAACTCATATGACGTTATGATAACTTGCTGACGTCCTATCTATACTTGCTTTCTCTATTACTCATATTGATACTCTCTTTGTATCATTCTCAAACATTTGAAAAATTCCGTTAAACTTCCAATAGGACGTCAGATTAATTTTCTTTTTACTTCTCTAATGACGTCCTATTAACCTGCTTTCTGTACTTACATATATTCATACTCCTTGCATTATTGAGAAATGTTTGAAAATTTCCGCTTTATTACCAATAGGACGTCCTATCAATCTTTTTTTTTCAATTGGTGAAACATTTTATTTCATTTTCATTTTTCATGCGGAAATCTTTCAATAGAAAATTAATTATTGTAGAAAGAATTTTATTGTGGATTTTTAATTATTGGCAACTGCTATAACGAAAAATGTTTAAATTGAATAGGAAAAGGCTGTTAGATTTTTGGTTTTTTATTTTTCTATATTAAAATAATACATTTTTTTTTTCAAAATGTTCTGATTTTCAACTTCATAGTAGGTATTCAGCTATAAGTACACAAAATTTCAAGTCTATAAGTTATACATTTTCTGATAATCGGCTCTCGGAGTGTCAGACAGAGAAACGGGACGAATAGGGTTTCGTGAGGAGATGAACGAAACCCTAAAAAAGGTAGAAAATATTTTTAAAAAAATAAAGAGTGTAATAAAATAGAAAATATAAATACCATAGACTCGCGATTTAAAGACCTTCACGGGACCTCGACAATTCGGACGTTAAATCGAATGGTCGTTAAATCAAAAGTTGGTAATATGGGTTGTTTTAATGCAGTTCAAAAATACGTAAATTTTAATGTAATAAAAACTATTGATTTATGCAATTTAAAAAATATATATTTGGTGTAATTTGTCTTAACCTTTAGGATTAAAAAATGCATAAAAATTATGGAATGATTTTGTAGGTAAGAATTAGTTTAAACATTTTACAAAATTAAATAAAGACTTACGCTAGTTAATTATTATTATTATTATCCTTATATATTATTTCTCCTGTCAACATCCCTTTTACTCAGAAAATATGAAACGCAGAACAACGAATGAGATACCATATGAAAGGTTTTAGAACAGGCTTCTGACATAGCCCACTTAACAATTCGTTAAAACATGTTTTTGATTAAAATTTGCTGAAATTAAAAAATTAAATCGGCATTGTTTTCATGAAAGAAATGAAAGGTTTTCCTGAAATTATTGTTGCCAAAAAAATAAAATACCACATTATATGATGCTCATAGCAATTATTATAAAAAACACCGTATTGGGTTTATTTTATACTTATGATTAAAAAGCGAAATTGAAATTGAAATGTTTAGATTTATATTTCTAAGTCCCATGGTTTTCCCGAAACGGATGACGTCATCCTCTAATGCAGTCAAAGTACGATTGTTAATTTTTTTTCTCGCGCGTGCCTTTAGCAATCTTGGATCAGTTTTTAGTCTAACTTTGATGGAATAAATTAGATGATATTCTGTCTTGACTAACAACTAAATGTTGTTTGCAGATATTTTTATTCTTGCTTTTTCTTTAGAAGTTTAAACCTGCATCTAATAAATATTACATATTGATAAAAAATGATACTTCTCTATTATCCCGTCGACCACTTTTCATAACAAAAAACTATCGCCAAATAAACGGGAGAACGTTGCCATTGGAATATCAAAAAATAAATAAAATATAAGAATTTAAGGACACAATTGTTATTTTAATTAATAAAATAACTACTATATCAGTAAAACATAATTAAAAATACACGCAAATGTCGAATGTAATACCACTAGATGACGTAACAAACACGCATAGTGATTCTGACATCAAGTAAATGGGACTGCATTTTTGGCGTTTAATCTTACAGTTTGGCGGTAGTTTTTTGTTATGAAAAGCGGTCGACGGGTTAATGGAGAAGTACCTAAAAAATATTAGATTTCAGTGCGAAATCTTCGCACGGGCCCTCTGGTTATTATTATTTTGAAAAATGGTGTTATACTTCTTTTGCTTCAAATAGCAGTTTGGCGGTATAGATATTTTTGTTTTCATTATAGCATCCTGACTTTTTCATGATCGTGGATCGTTGCCATCGTGAATACGATGTCAGCGTTACTCACGGATATGTTTTCGTTTTGTAATATAGATCTATTTAAAATATAATAAGTGTTCAAAGTTTTTCACTTGTTAATTTTAATACATTAACTTAAGAAACAATGAAGTTTTACGCAAGTATTTGCATCTTTATTAAATGACCTTTGCTCAGGCTGTTCCTAAATTTTTATCTCTTTAAGAGGTCACTTTATACATATCCTGTTTTATGAATAGAAGTTCAACTTTGAAATGACTTTCAATGTATAGTCATGATTTTTTTTTTTCCGGTGGATAATTAATTTTTTTTTTTTTTTAAATGCAATGAAACCGAGCTAGTCTTTTTAAAACCACATTACTTTGCAGAAAAATGACAAACATTCGAACTATTGCGTATTAAAACTACTACTCTACGACTCTACGTGTATACTAAATGTGTACTATTACTCTTTATTTAAGCGCTTCGATTAGTTTACTGAAGATTTTTTTTTTTTTTAATTCCGAACATATAATGTAAAAAAAGCTGGTTTTTGACTTAACCTTATCAATTTGGCTAATCATTAAAGAAAAGCTATAGCCAATTCAAATAATGTTAATAACAGGTTTGTCGTGAAACACGGATTCTAAACTCGTTCTTTAAACTCTCTAGCATCGTAGCATCGTACACTCTTTTATCCTTTTCAATATGTGTTCCAATTTTTTGTAATAGTTATTCTTCTAAATTGAACGATCGGTTATGGAAATTAATAAGAAAAGTGTATTATAAATGCTTTTCAAAGTAAAATAAATAAATAAATAAATAAAATAAAATAAAAATAAAAAATAAATAAAAATCTAGCCAGATTTATTTTTAAACACGGTTTTATGGAAGAACGCGTAACTCTACATTCGGTACGGCATGTTAGAGGATTCAATAAAACAAATATATATCTTTTAAAAAAGTTGAACGAGTTCTGAAAAATATCAAAACACAAATAAGTGTTACACAGAATATCGCAGTTTTACACAGAAAACATTTGATCGCAAAATAACATCATTGAGAGTGTGTCGCCTAAAGAAAAACAGAAACTCTCGCAATTTTGCGATTTCAGCATTTTCTTTTCTCGCCAAATGAAAGGTTTTCTCGCTATTTGGCGCAATGGCAATCGGCAGCGAGAACCTTGGGAGAATCATGATTTGTGTGTTCAGTGTCAGAAGAACTATAGAGATTTTCATTCAAATATTCCGATGGATTAGGTATTTAATCCATTTTTAAACGCTCGAATTCAACCAAGTCCGTTGTGTCAGAAGATTTCTCTCTCTTAATATTTCTCCTTATATTACTTACCCATCATACGTAGTATAGGGTAAGTCTTGCGATCGTTTAAAAAAAAATCGAAATTTTTCTTTGGTGGATTTACACGTTTCAGACACTGGAGATTCCGAAAAACATATATATATATATATTTTTAAATTTGCCGTCCGTCTGTCTGTGTGCCTGTAAACGCTCTATCTCCCGAACAAATTGAGATAGAGACTTAACATTTGGTATGTAAGGTAAAGCCAGGAGAGATGGCGCGGTCGGAGAGATTGCGCACATAGAGGTTCGGGGGGAAGGAGTAGAGTCAGCGCGCAGCGACTCCAGGTAGTTGTACAACAGCAGTAGTGGAGTGTCTACTTGAAAAAGCACGTTGATTGTTTTGAACGTCTATATTAAAGCATTGCTAATTTGTTTTGTTTTCCCAAAGTAAGTGCTTGAATTTTCATAGCTATACATCAGAATTTATATACAATGTCAGTAGTACAAAATATTTTAAACTTAAACGATTTCTCATACACTACTAATCTAGACTAACAATGTGAACATCAACGGTTCGTTTTAGTAGCGGCCATGTTTAAATAAAAGGCCGCGAAATCTCTCCTACCGAAATTGGACAGTTGGCAAATCTGCTACTTAGGAGAGATGGCGCATTGTTCCCATTAGTTTCCATGCTAGGAGAGATTACGCAGCTTATTCGTAAATTTGCATAAAAAGATTAAAAATTAAAATGGACTAATTTTAAGTTAAACGTGTTATCAAATAACTTAATGTTATTTTGCAATCTTATCTGGACTTGCTTTTTCTGATTCTTTAATTTTTTTTCCTTTAATTAAAATGTTTCAATCGTTTTTAAAATTATTTCCTTTTTCTGATTCTTTAATCATTAGGTTGAAATATTCACTCCTAATACAATGATATTTGTTCACAAAAACCTTACAACAATGTCCTTTAAGTGTAATTATTATTGTTAACAATTTAATTGTAGTTATTATTAGTAATAATCTCTCTTACCCATGTGCGCAATCACACCAACCCTCTGTAAGGAGAGATTGCGCAAAATAACTTTCTTGGTTTTATTACAACTGCTCTATTAAATTGCAACATAACAACGAAATAGCAATGGAAATGCATAAAAAACAAATGAAGTAAAAATTATTCATGGATAGTTTAGCAAAAATTTTATATTTAGATTTTTTATTGCTATTCTTTTGAATTGCGCGCAGACTCTCCTAGCTTTACCTTACTTAGTATGTAATAATGGGAAGAAGCTTATTGAATTTCTGTAACATCGATTATCCGGAACTATTTTTTTCGGACTCTCGAAATATTCGTTCCGATAAAAGGCATATAAAATTTTTCGAAATTGCTTATTTTAAGGAGTGAATATAAAATACAATAAAAAACAAGTGGGTGAGTGTGATCGAAGATCGCACAAACTGTTTCGTTTAATATTCCTTATAAAACACTTTATCCTTTCATTAAAAAATCCAAATAAATTTCATTTTCCAAAAAAAAAAAAAAAAAAAAAAAAAAAGAAAAAAGAAAAAAAAAAAGGAAAAAAAAAAAGTAATGTTTTTTATAAAGTAAAAATTTATCGGTCTATTTGTCTCGTTTTTTTTTCGAATATCTGAACCGGCCCGATAACGGGTGAAGCCCGCTAATATACTCTGTCATAATAATATCTGTCATGTGGACTAAATACGATATTTAAAAAAAAAATCAATTTCAAAATTAAACATGTTGTATTGAGACCTTCAAAATGTTAAAATATGTCAATATTTCCATAATCGGGTTTTTATCATGATTCAATACGTTCCTCAAACTTATATATTTACTATTCTGTATTACTCATATTGATACTCGCTTTGTATTATTCTCAAACATTTGAAAAATCCTTTATGACGTCAGATTAATTTTCTTCTTAATTCTCTAATGAAATCATATTAAGCTGCTTTCTGTGTTTACACACTCCTTGTATTATTGAGAAATGTTTGAAAATTTCCGTTTTATTGCCATATGACGTCATATTAATCTCTCTTTTTTTTTTTTTTTTTTTTTCAGTTCGTGAAACTTTTTATTTTATTTTCATTTTTCACGTGGAAATCTTTCAATAGAGAATTAATTATTGTAGAAAGAATTTATTGTGGATTTTTAATTGTTGGCAACTGCTATAATGAAAAATGTTTAAATTTAATAGGAAAATGCTGTTAGATTTTTGTTTTTCTTTCTCTCTATTTTAAAATAATACGATTTTTTCAAATTTTATGATTTCGAGCGTCAGAGTAGGTATTCATCTATAAATACACAAAATTTCAAGCGTGTAAGTTATATAGTTTCTGAGAATCGGCTCTGTGACGAACAAACGACGAAGCGGAAGTAATAGGGTTTCGTGAGATGAACGAAACCCTAAAAACATAAATTTTGCATTAAGAATGAAGTCGAACGGATAATGAGTGGCCGAGATATTTGCAATCCTATTTTCCACACTCTTCAATTTTTCATGACACTGTATTTCATTCAAATTTCAATTCAAAGATATATTTTAATTGGTAATCAGACGCTTAATCCGACGCAGTAAACTTTTAGTTAATAGGATTATCATTTTTGGAGTTATACGGATGTTTCTCCTACACAATTCAGTAACAGAGCATTTAAAGCGAGGCTAACGAAAAAGATAGGCTACCGCGGTGCTTTAAGCGTATCTTTTTTTACAGACCGCCAGAGTCACGTGATGCTCGAATGCACCAATGTAGGTGTACGAAAAGAGCATCACGTCACTCTAGGGGTCTGTAAAAAAAGATAAGTGGAATGCACCGCGGCAGCCTGCCTTTTTCGTTAGCCTCGATTTAAAGTTTATGACGTCATCAAGCTAGGATTTTATTCGAATTGCAATGAGTTTTATAAGTAGTTTACACATGTTTTATTTTCATATTTTATATTATGCATATCCATGATGGGTAACTATTACGGGGTCCCCCAACCACTAGTTTTTACCTGCAATCGTCATGGATTTATAGATATATTTACATCTGAAAACTGAACCTAAACATATGTATATTTTAACAAAATTCATTCTTTAAAAACAATGTTGAAACTATTGCATATTTATTTTCCAATGTTTATCTGTGCAATTTTTTTTTCTGTAGGTGGAACAATAAACATTTAAGTTTTAAATATTTAAAATATTTTAAAATATTTCAGTTCAGTGTTAAGTATCTCAGTACCTTTTAAACTGAAAAATTACGTGTAAAAGGGATTCTATTAATATGAATTGCAATAAACGCAAATCTAATTAATTTTTGGATACGAAATTTTAAACACACATTAAAAAAAATAGATGCTAACAGTTAATGTTCTGAAAAAGAGTCTAGATACATATAAAGTATTTTAATTTAATTTGAAACGTAATGCTTTTTTAATCAACGAATTCATCCCTGCCTTGCGCGCAGGATTTTTCACAATTGAATTGTCATAGTGAACTAAAAACTTTTTTTTTTTTTATTCAGTAGAGATAGTAAAGATATAATATGTGTTTCAAATAATCTACACGGGGGAAAATATAATGATTAGTTCTTAAGTGAAAAATAAATAAATAAATAAAATAAAATTTTGAATTTTGTTTTTCATAAAATTAGTCATAATTTCTAAATTTCTTACTTGATGAATGTAATAGAAGATCATTTTGTGCATCTATAAGGTTTATCTTCAGGCAAAATTTCATGAAAATCTATCAAGTCCTTTCTTAGAAATCGGGCGTGGAATGACCAAAATCACCGTTTTGATATAAAAATAACTCAAACTGCTTTGGACATAACTTCCCTTCTCAAATGAAATTTTGCATTTTTCTTTTAAAAGGCTCCTAAAGAATCAAATTTTAAATAAACTATTTAAAAAAAAATATTTTTAGACATTTTGAAAGGTACAAGATATAGACATAATCTGTAAATCCGTGACGATTGCATGTAAAAACTAGTCGTTGGGGGCCACCGTAATACTTACCCATCATGGATATGCATAATGTAAAATATTAAAATAAAAAATGGGTAAACTACTTATAAAATGCATTGCAATTCGAATAAAATCGTGGCTTGATGACGTCATAGACTTTAAAGGCTCGATTACTGAATTGCTTAAAAGAAACATCCTTATAACACCAAAAACAATAATCCTATTAACTAGCGGTTTATTGCATCTGATTAAGCGTCTCATTTCCAATTAAAATATATCTTTGAATTGAAATTTGGATGAAATACGGTGTCGTGAAAAATCGAAGAGTGCGGAAAATAGGATTACAAATATCTCGGCAACTCATTATCCGATCGCCTTCATTCTTGATGCAAAATTTATTTTTTTTATTGTCTTTTATATTCACTCCTTAAAATAAACACTTTTGAAATTTTTATATACCTTTTATCAGAACGAATATTTCGAGAGTACGAAAAAAATAATTCCGGATAATCGAGGTTACTGAAATTCAATGAGCTTATTCCCATTATTACATACCAAGTACATACCAAATTTCAAGTCTCTATCTCAATTTGTTCGGGAGATAGAGCGTTTACAGACACACAGACGCACAGACATACAAACATACAAACGGACGGTATTTTTTTTTTTTTCTAAAGATATGTTTTTCGGAATCTCCAGTGTCTGAAACGTGTAAATCCGTCAATTTTTTTTTTCGATTTTCAAAACGATTACAAGACCCTATACTACGTATGATGGGTAAGTAATATTAACTGTTTCAAGAGAAATCTTGTACATAATTTAAAAAAATGCACATTTTTCAGCTTTGTGAATAAATGCAATTTAAAGTATTCTTTTAGGCATTGTTTACTATATGCAGTTTGTTTTAAAATGCATAGAAAATGTTTTATTTCATGTCGGTTGCACCATAGATTCGTTAAAACATTAAAAATACATTAAATTAGAACAAATGATGTTAAAAAATTGAGGTTTGTACTAATGGAATTAGGGTGTGTATGTGTGTAAGTGTGTGTGTGTGTGTGTGTTTGAGGGGGGGGGGGGGTTGGATTGTTTTAAATAACAAAAAAGTTGTGGTTTAAAACATTGCCAATAGATGGCGCTGGCATGCCTGATATGAAACATATGTATGCAAATTAGGTTCATAGTAAAAGACTCATTTCTTCCAAGCGTCTGACAATCTTCAGTATCCCAGCATATGAAACGGGCCCTTTTTTGTCTTGAGTCCTTTTGCCGTGCTGAATTTTTCGCAATGCGCTGGTTGCTGATTCCCCGTTCTTATAGAAAAGCTCAACCTATCACGCTTGATCTGGTAACGATAGCATACTTCTGGCATCGAATGAAAAATCTATGTGCATCGAGGTGTTTTATTGACAACCTGATAAGCATTAATCCGCTTTATATTATACATGCAACAGCCATCTATCGGTCATTTTTTGAACCAAAACTTTATCTGTTATTAAAAAAATCCGACCAACCTCTAATCTCATTCGTACAAACCGCAATTTTTTAGCATCATTCGTTCCTTTTTAATGAATTTTTAAAGTTTAAACGAATTTCTGGTGCATATCCTTTCATTTCCTAGATAATGAAATTAGTATATAACTTTTCTACAACGATATATTAGTCTCACTTCAAAAGGGCAGTCTAGTCAATGCAACTAAATTATTCAACATGGGCGTTAGCATTTTTATATAACGGAGCGCCCTTAGAGACTTATTAGGTGCAGAAAGTATAGGAAAATGTGACGCAAGTGTTGTTTTCTGGCTGTTGAATATTTAGATGTCGAGTAATATTCATTAAAAAAAATATTTTTTTGACAAGAATATGAGAAAAAAATAATAAAACTGTTATATAACAAGCAATTTTTAAGAGAGTAAAAGTAAAAGTAATTAAAAAAAAACACTCTTTCCATGTCTTAAAATTTTTAAGAGAATAAGCATTCCATCTTAAAAATCAAGCCATATTTCATGATTCCAATATATGTAGTTCCAAAAAGTTTCCGTTAACAAAACATTAACTTGACCTGCGTCCCGATTAGTGAAAATTCATGGATTTCATTTGCGCTTTATAACGAGAACGAAAAATCATGCGTTAAGCATAGATTATGTAACACTTTCCAACACTTCCAAAATAATTTTACAAGTCTTTACCGTTTAATAAGGTGAAGGATGATATCTAAGTAAACAATTTGGAAAACCCAACTTCAGGAATTACCAACAATATTCGGAAAAACATCCAAATTGTTTTGTCTATCCCTGTATAGGATATACAGGGTGGTACTAAAATATATGTCAAAAATGTAAAGGTAGGTAGAGGAGACCTAAATAAGCATATTTAGGATAGGAATGTGTGTGTGGTAATGACGCATTAAAGCACTAGCTTGTAAAGCAGTATGAATCAAAGGAAACTGAAAAGACAAGTAAAGACAAAATAAAACAAAAATTTATTAACAGTTTACAAGAGGTGCTCGAAAGAGCGGCCACCAACAACGATACAAGATTCACAGCGATGGCGCATAGATCGACGTACATTAGAAAAGACGTCATGCATGTCATGCACATGTAAAGCAGCAACAGACAAGCGGACAACAAGAATTTCTTCAGACGAGACTCTCGTACACCAGGCTTTTAATATGACCCCAAAAGAAAAAATCCAAGCAGGTTAAATCAGGAGAACGCGGTGGCCAGGGAACTGGACCGCCCCGTCCTATCCAATGCTGGCCGTAGACAGCGTCCAGGTGATTCCTGACGTCTCGACTGAAGTGAGCTGGAGCTCCATCATGCTGGAACCACATTCGTCTGCGAACAGCTAGAGGAATATCTACCAGAAGTTCAAGTAAAACCGCCTGTAGGAAGATGTTGTATGTATGGCCAGTTAAACGACTAGGTAGAATGTACGGTCCTACTAAGTTATTGTGTACAATGCCTGCCCAAACATTAATGGGAAACCTTTCTTGGTACGCGTGTACAATTGTGCCATATGGGTTGCCATGAGCCCACAGGTGAGAATTATGGATGTTAAACATACCCGACCGCGTAAAGGTAGCCTCATCAGTAAATAAAACACCTGCTGGGAAGGTTGGATTGGCTGCCGTCTGCTGTAGGTACCAACGAGCAAAGTTGAGACGTGGAAGATAATCGTCAGGGGTCATTGATTGAATTCTCTGTAAATGATACGGATGCATTCCGTCTTCATGTAAAGTCCTCAAAACACTTCGATGGCTCACACCCAACGCACGTCCTACAGCTCTCGAGCTTGTCGAAGGATTATCCTTTACTGTGTTAAGTATTCTGGTTTCCACTGCAGGAGTTCTGCGATATCTTCCATTGCCAGCTTCACCTCTGGAAGCATAAAACTATCCACTTGTGAGTAACTCTCGATGAAGGCGCTCGAATGTTCGACGATCCGGCTGATTCCTATCCGGGAATCGCTCCCTGTACATCCTCTGAGCAGCTAATCCGTTTCCTTGTGCAGCCCCATACATGAAATGCATGTCGGCAAGCTCCACATTGGTGTAACGATGCATGCTGTTTGAGATACGTGCTGGAAATGATGAATCCAGCTAGTGAAGCGCTTTTATACGCCGCAGTCATCAGCGCTCCCTACCGGCTCAAGGCGGCATTACCGCACACACAATCCTATACGAAATATGCTTATTTAGGTCCCTCTACCTACCTTTACATTTTTGACGTATATTTTAGGACCACCCTGTATAGATTTGTATATACACTACATAGAATGTTAAATATTATTGCAGTTTGGAAAAGCGTAGCACAATTTATAATTCTCTTTATGAAGTTTCCTTAAATAAACGGAAATGTACTCGAGGACTTTAATTCTGCCCTGTGTATGATTTATAGCATTTATAAACACCAAGTAATAGACAAAAAATGAGTTAAATTAAAAAACGTGTCCAACTACTAAAAATGCATTTCCATCAATTATTGTTAACATACAGTCCCGAATTATTTTGTGTTTCCCTGTTAATGAACGATGAATGCTATACACAAAATATTCTATAATAAGCCTCTTGTAATGCACCTTAGTGATATACTATATTAATTTCAGTATGTTTGAAATAGTGAATCATTATTAAAATAAATCCCAAACGATTTTTCTCCATAGACCGTAATGTAAAGGAATTCTTTGGAGTGTCCCTGTAAAGGAACTATATGTTTAAGTGTTAACCATATTTTATAGTAATCCTCTTGCAGTGAACCTCAGTGATATATATCAATTCCAATATATTCGAAATTGCGTAACAGCATTAAAATAAACAAATGATTTTTTCCCATAGAGAAATGTAATGGAATTTTTCTGAGTGTTCCTGTAAAAAAACTATAAGTGCTACACACACTTCATTTTCAATACCAAACATGCCATAGTAAACGTCATTAATATATATCAATTGCACTCTCAAAAATAAAACACTCAATTTTGACGAATCCGCAATCCTCAGGCCTCATTTCCTTATTTTTGACAATCATTTCGTCACTGAGTCACGTGGTTTTTGACGAAACGCGAATCCTCAAATATCTTGACGAAACTGTTTCCTCGCTGTCAAAAATAAAACTCTCACTTTTGACGATTCCGCAATTCTTAAGCTATATTTCGTCATTTTTGACAATCATTTCGTCTCAAAATTAAATGATTTTTAATGCAATGGAAAATCTCAAATATTTTACAAAAATGTTTCCGCATTCCCGGCCAGATTATTTTTGTTACAAAATCGTTCAAAAAAAAAAAAAAAAATTACACGAAAGTATTAAATTTAAGATATAATTAATGAAAACAGAAACAAAAATATTTCATCCTTGGGGGCCGCTATAACACGAATGTACCAAATTTCTACTTTATTTTTTATATCTGATAATTTGCGTCTATCCTTTTTGTACAGATTTTATGCATTTCTATTGCCGATTCAAAGATAAATTTTTCTGAAGTTACAGAATTTCGTTAAAAACGCTTAGAAAATTCATCTAAAGTTACAAAATTTCGTTAAAAACGGTTAAAATAGTAAAATGCGAACATCATTTGGTCTATTTTCGACCGCAAGCATCAACATTTTCCCAATGGTAAAAAAAAAAAATAATAATAACAGTAATAATAAATAATAATAATAATAATAATAAATAATAAATCACAATATTAGGTGCTTTTTTTTATTTAAGAAATATATTCATATAACAATCAAATTTAAAATACGTATAACTGACCTTTCCCCTCTATAAACAGTAATCTTATCCGCTGAAATTGATGAAGTCGCCTCCAAAATATGCACTTCAAAATTAATTATTTCTGATCAACAAATTAACTAGAGCATATTCATTGAACAAAGGAAATTTCTCTAATAAATTATATTAATCAAGCCATTTTCTAATTATTTATTAACCATAATAATAATCTAGCCTTATTAATTAAAACATGCAGAAGTTATAACAACACCGATAAAAATACAATCTGCTTTCTAAAAATATAAACACACATCAACATCTCGTAAATACTTTTAAAATCAAACAATTTCGAAGTCCCGCTAGCTGAGAGGTAAGACGCTGGGCTGTCAAGCTAAAAGTCGCGCGTTCGAGCCTCACCGAAGGACGATCTTATTTTGCCCCAAGTCAATTAAAAAAACTTCTAAAAGCTCCGACAGATGGAAACACCAACCTTTTCTTTTGGAACTTTCAAAGAATCAATTTGACGAAACCACTTTCTTCGTAATTTTGAGGATGCAAATTTACTCGATTTGACGAAACGTTTACTCGGAGCATATTTCAAGAAACTGTTTCGTCAAAAACGAAGAAAATTTCTTGAAATTTGAGTATTCATTTTTGAGAGTGTGCGTGACAATCCGAATATATTTACGCGTGTTAGAGCGCGGACAGTCAGACAAACCGAATTCATAAGCACTTTTGAACTTGTTGGAAAGTGTTAACAAGGAAACGAATATGCTGCTTTGGATACACAGAACTAAACACAAAATTGACTTTAAATCCGATTATGAAATCAAAAACGCCGATACGATCATTTCTTACAAAGTTACGGTAGATTTTATGAATACAAAGTCGAAAATTACACTGAACGTAAAATAAGTGTAATAGTAAAGTTGTGCTTTCGCATAAAGTATAATTTCGGACATTTTATTCATAAAACCTGCAACAACTTTGTAACAAATGATCGTATCGACTTGGTGGTGGTGTTAATCGATTCAGAATTTTAAAAAAATACATAAAGCATTAAAGTAATGCCATATTGTTACTCAGAATATCTCAAATGTTACTAAGACACTGGCGAAAAAACTTTAGGTTCTTGATTTGAGTATTGAATCAAATTTTCATATTGAAATATCTCAGAAGTTCAAAAATGTGGCTTAGCCCTCTCTTGCCCCGACCCCTTCAATTGGTGTCCATATACGTTACGGCATTGTGCGCGAATTTTTTTGTGCATCTCTGTATATGATCCATAGAATTTTTAGATACATAGAATTTTTAGATCCATAAAACTCTACTGAATTCCTCACGCAATGCACTAAAAATTAGATGAGTTTTAAAATGCATACCACAGCGGAAAACCCATTTCCAGCAATTATCGATCACAGTCAGTCCTGCAACCGAACTCTTTTGTGCGTCTCTGTAAATGAAAAATAAATGCCACGCACTCCTTAATCTATAGAAAACATGTTATGTGCACCTTAGTGACCCTTTTTATTTTCATAATGCTTGAAGTATCATAACATTATTAAAATGCATAGCAACCGATTCTTCCGCATTGATCATAATGTAATAGAACCCTTTTGTGCGTCCCTGTAAACGAACTATAAGTGCTACTCATTCTGTACTCCTAAGAAAGCCTGTTGTAGTCCATCTTAGTGATACATACCAATATGATTGACATATCGTAACATGAATAAAATGCATCGCAAATGTTTTTTCCCCCATAGACCATAATTATATATTTTTATACCATGAAGAGAGTTAGAACATTGACAGACGACCAGACATCCAAACCGAAGTGTTAAAAAGATTATGTCAATTAGCGTAGGCGCATGAAAATAGTACCAATGGGGGGGGGGGGGGGAAGGGGGTCAGACAATCGTGCACTCATCTAGTTATGGCCTTGCTCTCACCAGACTTGGCTGTTTCAGCTAAATATTTACCAGATTTCTCCTCACTTCTTCGAATATTTTCTACCATACCGTACCTGTACGTGGAAAATAATGAAAAATTTATCGGAACAGAATTCATTTTTCTCTGTAGGAAGGGAACGTAGGCAAGGCCAGTAGGACGATCCGGTGTGACCTTCTAAGTACAGGGTGATAATGACATGTCTCGTAGCGTCGATAATTGATGTAAGAGTGAGTGCTTTATCGTCCAGCAGCGCGTTTTTAGGTGCGTTCGTAATTATATAAATACGTACCACCTATTGTCGTCGTCTGGTCCGTCCGTCTGTCTGTCCGTCCGTCCACATATAACAACGCAAAAACTACCCAACCGAATGGCTTGAAATTTAAGATGTATTATCTTAGCAGAATTTTGTCGAGACATTTCAAATTTTATGAAAATCGAATCAAAACTTTAGAAGATATTAATAAAAATATTTATTAAGAAATTTGAATTTTTTTTTTTAAAAAAATCGGTTCTTTTTTGTTATAGAAGCTTCCGAGGTTGAATCGTCAAGCGACCGAGATACTTATTTTATGACAGAAATGAATCTGCCGACGATATAATTCATTTCTCAGAATTAAAAATCATCAAGATCTGAATATTTATATAACTAGCTATAGTACGAACGCACCTCGTTTGTCCCGTTTGACGTACAATTTCCAACTTGTTTAAAATATTTCGCATTTTTGGCTGTCTGGAAGAACACTTTTATGTCGCACTTCCGCGCGTACTTTTCTTTTTCAATTTTAACCGACTTCAATGGAAGGTGTTTGTAAAATTCCATATTATATAACTCTTTAACCCTTTGAAGAGTGCTGGAATATTTGTTTATACCTCTTAACCCACTCGCTGCCAACCACGAGTATACTCGTAGTTTTTCAATCTAAAATTACGAATTCGTACCGGAAATTTCGAAAGAAGAATTCTTATTTTATGTAATCACGAAATGTCTGCAATTAAATAAAGTAAATATTACTATTAATATTTTCTGGTATGAATTTGAACTTTCTAAATAAAATAAAATTCCAGTAATTTTAACCCGGCAGTGAACGTGCAGCATTTGGGTATCTTTAATAGTATTGTTGTTTTCTTTAGTGGAATTAGAGTTGGTTTTGCCTCTAACACGGTAGGGTTTTTTACGACAGCCATGGTAGTTAGCAGGATGACTAGTTTGACTACAATTGGCACATTTAGAGCACTCTGGAGTTAGATGTTTTTCGGCCCAATTTAAGCATTTCGGCCTAAAATTGCAGACATCGGAAGCGTAGCCAAAGCCCTGGCAACGATAGCACTGTTTAACTTTTTGTTTATCATTAAAGGCTGTAATATTGACAGAAATATAATAAATATCCTTAATTTGATAGATTTCATTAAAGTTGGAGCGCGGGAGGACATTCACCATGCATATTGGCACTGGGTTTCCTGTTTTACGATTTTTGAGCATAGCAGCCCTGATTATAGTGAAACCATACTCTTTCATACTATTAATGATAATTTTATTATAAGTATAACAGGAAGACCCCTAATACATATTTTTTTAGGTCTCTGGTCCTTTGAGGGAAGGGTAGTATACTTCTTAGTTTTTTCATCAAGGAAACGTTGAGTTTCTCTAAAGTCTTCGTCTGATTTGCACAAATCCATAAGGCGGTCACATTTGAGAATAATTAAGAGCTTGGTTTTGTTAATCTTACTAATACATTTTGCAAGATCAGTCCAATTTTCCTGTACTTGAATATAAAATGAATTAATACGGGCTTTAGAGTTAACAGAATGTTGGTCCAGGGTGTTAAAAGGAGAATATTGATCCATAAGGGTATCGTTATCAAGATTGGTGTCACTACCAAGATTTTGAGAAAAAAATTTCAAGAGAATTGCGAAGTTTTCCATTTTATTTTACGCTTAAGTCGTGTAATATAATATTCGCCTTGGTGAAGTTAAGTTCATCATATAAATTTTCTTTAGTACGTAAAATTTGAGGGGTTACTTTGAGTTTAGAAAAACAGAAAAATGAAAAATAAGCGGAATTTGTATAGATTTTAATATTATAAGGCTCGCGAAGAAATTGAAAAACCTCTTGGCAAACATTTCTTACCTCCGTTTGATCAGCTTGTAATTGATGGTAACCATCCTTGTTTAAGATAGTTGTATTCATCACAAAAAGAGAAGAATTCAGTCAACTTTGTTTATACTTTGTGTTTCTATTCGCTCTACAATATGTCGTTTGAAGAAACTTTTACACACTAAACTACTAAAGGGTATATCTAAAACTGCCGTTTTATTCATATTAAATCACAATTTGAGAGATATTTATATGTGTCACGGCCAGAAAAAGATTGAGAACCATTGCTCTGGAGTTTTTATTTAAAACGGCGCAAACCGCATGCATTATCATAATTAAATTAAACAAAACGTACATATATATATATATATATATATATATATATATATAATAAACTCCAATAAAAAAACACATGCAGAACCCATATCACAAAAGCCATAAACCACATAAATACAAAACAAGAAAACAGAACAAATTACTTTAACACAGAACCAGAAAACACAACTAACTACTTAAACTCAAAACAATAGAACACAACAAATTACAGCAAAAATGAAAAAAACAAAAAAACAACACAGAAAGAATAAAACAGCCTGTGTCAGGTGGCATGGCTTAAGACATGCACTGCTGGGTTAAACTAGATTTATGCTTGCAACACTCCCCATACATGACAAGTACAGACAGAAAATTATATATATATAACCTTTTTTAAGTTATACTATCTCTGATTGTCTAAGGAGAATTTAAAATTTCTGAATACAATTCTCTCATAATGTATTTTTCAAGGTTCCTCATATTTAAATTGAAGTACAGATTTTTTTTTTTTTTTTTTTTTTTTTTTTAAGCTAAAAGTTTATGTAGAATGTTTTCCAGTTTATATTCTTTAAGTGGTTTTCAGTTATTTTTCTTTCAAAGAAATATTTAAAAATATTTTTTCGGAGTTAAAGGTACTGATTAAAAAAAAATGACTTTTTTCTTTCAAAATTATTGAATTTTTTTGATTAAATATTTTTGCATATTCTGAAGACAAATTGATATTTATTTTTTCTGTACTTAAAACAGAAAAAAAGTTTCCAAAAAGAGTTATACTTTCAAAGGATATATCAATTTTAGCTAAAACTAACCATTTTTAACTTCAAAAAATTTAATTAATTATGTTTTAAATAATATACATTTCAAAACGAATAAATATATAAATGTGCATTTAAAAAGGAAAAAAAAAACGAATAAAAATATTAATTTAAAAAAAAAAGCAAACTTTTGGGGCTTCCTGAAAAAACTGCTTGTGGAACATTTTTTTAAAAATTATACTTATAAATGGGATTTTATTTTTTATATTTACAGGAGTAAAGCGATTTTACAAAGCTACCATAGCTAAAACGTTGCCAAGATTTTTTTTATTTTTTTATTTATGCAAATCATTAATAAAATTGCTCATTTGCATTTTTTTACTATTTTTGTAACCATTAATTTAGGTTACATTAATTCATTGGGAAAATATGTATTATGATTCGGAAAGTCATCTAATAAAAGATAGAATTACTTCGAAAACATAATATTCGGTAAGTAGATGATAATACGTAGGTATTCAAAAAACGTAACGCAGGGGGAAAAAAACTGAAAAAAAGAGACTTTTTTTTTTTTTTTTTTTTTTTTTTTTTACTTTCTTCTATCTTTACAAGAAGAAAGTATTGGATTCATGAAAATTTTCCATTTCCGGTTTCCGACGGATTTATACGTTTTAGAAGGTCCTGAACACGACTTGACTGTTTCTAGAAAATGTCTGTCTGTGACAAAAATTTTTTTGGGTGCTCTATCTCCAGAACTAATGCACGAAATTTAATAAAACTTTATATTCAGTTAGTCCCTGATATAAATTGGCGCTGATTAGTTTTTGGTGAAAATCGACCAATAGGTGGCTCTGCTATGCTGAATTTTTCTTGATTTCCGCAATAGCTCTATCTCAAGAACTAATCCACTTATTTTCATTAAACTTCAAATTCAGTTGGACCTTGACATACATAGACGGTGATTACGTTTTGGTGTAGATATCCCAACAGGTGGCGCTGCTATACCACTTTTTTCTTGATTTTTGATAGCTATATCTCCAGAAATAATGCACGGAATTTCATCAAACTTCAGATTCTGTTTAGACATTGACATAAATAAATTCTGCTTACATTTTGGTGTAAATTGCACAACAGGTGGTGCTACTATGATACTTTTTTCAGTATTATCACGATAACTATATCTCAAGAACTAATGCACAGATTTTCATCAAACTTCAGATTCAGTTAGACGTTGACATAAGTAGTTGTTGATTAGGTTTTGGTCTAAAACAGTGGCGCTGCTATGCTGCATTTTGGAGGATTTTCACGATTTTAGCAATAGTCATATCTCAAGAACTAATGCACGGAAGTTAATAAAACTTTAGATTCAGTTAGACCTTGATATGAATTGGTGCTGATTTGTTTTACGTCTAATCTGCGTATTTTTTGCTATCTCCCATAGTTTTTGAGATAGTGTCGAAAACTTCCCAATTTTACCACGAGGAGAGCTGCAGTCACTATCGTGTGTCTATATCATATCGTGTACTATAGCATAGTCTTTCTAATGTAGTTATACACTTGTTCTGCAATTTTAGCTTTATCCGTTCGCAAGTTATTGGAGGGGATCTTGACTTTACTTTGTACCTTACCCTGTATAAAGTACTAATATCGGTATTCTGCACAAATTGAGAACGTCTGCAAACGTGCTAAAGTTATCGCATAATCTGTTAAATACTTGATACATGATCGAAAAAATAGTTCAGCTCATTAGAAATATCATTCCATTAATCTCAGAATGCAAGTTCTTCTCTTTTAAAAAGATGCTTGTTTTCTTTCTTTTTCATCAGAGATACAATCAAAATTGCACCCAATAACACTGCAAAATAAATGGAAACAGAAATGTGTGAACGAATTCAAACTCTTTTGCATTGTTTGTAATACACCCAATCACTGATGCAGCTCCAATACAAACAACCTCGGCAACATGTAATTGACTTCATAACCATCACGTTATTTTGAAGCACAATAGAATGATTAGCCTAGTTCTTTTTCAGGTGAGGGTGTGAGTTAATGAAAGCTTCCAGAAAGTAAACAAAGATTTTGCAAACATCTTGATGCAAATTTTGAAACTGTATTTTGTCTTTATAGGGAAAAAGTCAATGTCCAGATTTTTAACGCCAATAAGAAGCTGAATTTATTGTTTACTGAATTTTTTGTTTTATTTTTATTGTTAGTTAACAAAATAATTAAAATTGAGAATTTATTTTTGCCTACTCAAGTAAAATAAAGGAAGGAATATAGAAATAATAACTGTAATAAGATAATATGTCAGTATTTATACAAATTTTTCGGCCTGCTTAATTCGTCTAATATATGCATAAATGGTTCATTAATTTAAAAATTTGTTTTTGCGTGAAAATAAAAAAATTATATTTTAAACTTTTTAAATCCTATTCATTCAAAGATAATTTTTTTAATTGTTTAAAAAAATTCTATACAAGAACAAGCAATTTTAAAGTAGATATTTCTAAAAAAAATTACCATCTATTATTCCGCGTTCGTGATGCCGGTGGTAATGAATTTCATGCATTGTGTGATTCTTTAATAGAGAATTAATTAGTTTTAATTAATTAATTAATTTTATTTAGTCAAGATATTTCTAAATATAAAGTTAATTATAATAATTAACTTTATATAATTATATATAAAGTTCGTTCTAAATATAAATTAAGATATTTCTAGATATTTCTAAAAAAAATTACCATCTGTTTCTCTGCGCTCGTGATGCCGGTGGTAATGTATTTCATGCATTTTGCGATTCTTTAATAGAGAATTAATTAATTAAATTAATTAATTAATTTTATTTAATTAAGTATTAATTTAGTTTATTGATCTAAAAAAATAAGAATGAAATCTTTCTTCCTCCCTCTTTCTCTGCAATATAAAGGTATCCAAAGTTTCATCAATAAAGGTATAGGCACATCACTTGTTAAACTTATAATATGTTGTATAATTATCGGTTTCTCATGTAATGTACAGTGCTGCAATTGTATTTTTATATTTTAGTGCATTGTATTATACAGTATATTGTTTTAAACAGGTAAATACAAGAATAACTTGAGTGGTAAGACCCAATTAATCGTGTTTTCATTATTTATTATGATGAAATTTAAATTGGTTCTCAAATGATTTTTCGGAGCGAATTCTGTTCAAGATCTGAGGTACCAGTTTGTACCGAAAATTCGGTATATTTTCTTATATTAAGAAACATTTATCTCTTTTTTACAGTGTACCATAACTATAAATATAGTATTTACATAAAAAATGCCGTATTCAAAAGTAATGAAAAGGAGCAGGAAAGAATAAAAGAGAAATAGAAAGCATTTGACCAAAAGGCATTCTGACCGAGCTTTGAAACATTTAAAATCGATCAGAAATAATGCTGTCCTCACTTTTCATAAGACATTTCAACAGAATAATTTACTATTACGCAGACAAATTTAGAAATGAATCATCACTAAAAGATAGAAATAAGACAGACGACGATGCATTTCGAAGTAAGGCTATCTATTATTCTGTCAAACATGACACCTGAAGAGACTTTTAACAGCACGATGTGACTTGTTTTCCTTTTAAAGGGTTAAACCTGTCACGTGAGTAGAAAATTAATAACACTGAACATCTGTAAAAATATTTTCACGACCAATTTTGAAACTTCTTGTGAGTAATTTTATATACAACGCGTTTCTATTTTCTTAATGGTTTAGTACGAATGAAGTCGATTCCATTTACATAGGTTATACAAAAAGCATTTTTTTAAATGTATATAGGCTGGACCTGACTAAGCACTTTTGGGAACAGGGGCACACCCCTATTTCTGAATAAAAGTTTTCGCCTTATTTATGACTGAAATATTCAGTTTAAATAAGACCAAAAGTACAATTTGAAAATAGTGGTAATTGCCAGGGACTATACCCTGTGCATTCATACATTAGTCTGGGTCTGTGTACAAAAAAATTCCTTTATTAGTCCCTTGCGGCGGCCATTGCTTGCATTTATTTTAATTTTCCTACACCACTAGAATTTTTCGACTTAATAAATCGATGAAATATTGTGATTAAATAAGACAAAACCTAATATTAAAAAAATATATATATGTGTTCAAATTCAAGGATTTTGCGCGGCAAGAAGTTAACATGTTTGGTATAAATGCGGTCGATTCGGTCTGTAATGAGAGAATTTTGCAATTAAGATGTTTATATAAATATGAAAATATTCAATTCATTATTAATTGTACAGCGGTTAATTTTTATATAATATACTAGGAAAACCCTAGGCTTTTTACGCGTAGTTGTTGAAATATGCCAAGTAGTATTTGTAGGTCTATTTTTACTAGAGGGCAACGGATAATGCAAAATTGCTACGTATTCTTACGGATAATGCAAAAATTACTAAGGCACATTTTCAGTAAACTTCACTCCTTTACAGCATTAGACGAACAAGAGACTTACATTAATGAGAAAATGTTAAATTAATTCCTAAGAAATCGTAATTTAGAATGTATTTTGAAGGTTTTCCGCTCATTTCATTTTGCATCTGAAATTTCGAATTATTTTGAAACAGTTCTTAGCAAGCATTTACATCTTAAAAGGAACCATCATGCCAAATTCCAAGTTTCTATATCAACTATATCACAGAAATCACAATTTTAGAACTTTTTTGTCCTACACATTTTAAATTTTTAAATTTTAAAAAACTGTTCTGTGTGTGCATTTACGTCTCTAAAGTAACAAACATGTCAAATTTTAAGCTTCTATCCCTAACAATTTCAGATAAATCATAGCTTAGAATATTTTAAAAACCTTTATCGTTCATGTCACACTTTTAAATTTCAAATATTTTAGAAACCGTTTTTAGTGGGTACTTACATCTTAAAAGTCACCACCGTGCCAAATTTTAAGTTTCTAGACCCAGTGGCATCACAAAAATCGCAGTTTTAGAAAGCTTTTTCTTGCTACATCCTTTTAAATTTCGAATTCTAGCATTTATGTCTTAAAAAAACAGACATGTCAAAATTGAAGTTTGTATCCCTAACAATTCTAAATAAATCGTGATTTAGAACGTTTTCTACTACCTTTAAATTTCGAATTTTTAATAAGGTTCTTATACCAAACATCTACATTTTAAAAGTAACTACTATACTAAATTCAAAAAGTTTCTAACCCTAACGTATCCAACTAAATCGTAATTTAAAACGTGTTTAGAACGTTTTGTGCTCATATCACTCTTTTAAATTTTGTATTTTTTAGAAACCGTTCTTAGCGATCATTTACATCTTAAAAGTAATCACAAAGCCAAATTCTAAGCTTCTATGCTAAGTGTATCACATAAATCACAATTTTAGAAAGTTGTCCGCTCTTTCCATAGTTTAAATTTCCAATTTTTAATCAACTGTTTACACAGACTGACTCTTAAAATTAACTACTATACAAAATTTCCAGTTTCTAACCCGAACAATTCCCACCAAATCGTAATTTAGAACGTTTTCCACACATTTCACCCTTTTAAATTTCGATTTTTTTTTTAAACCGTTCTTAGCGAGCATTTTTATGTTAAAAGTAACCACCAAGCAAAATTCTAAACTTTTATATTAACAAAATTACATAAATCACAATTCTAGAAAGTTTTTTGCTCTAACATTCTTTTAAATTTCGAATTTTTAGAAAACTGTTCTGGGCGAGCATTTATGTCTCTATCTAAAGTATCAGCCATGCCAGATTTTAAGTTTCTGTCCTTAACAGTTCCAACTAAATCGTAATTTTGAACGTTTTTCGTTCATTTCACCCTTTTAAATTTCGAATATTTTAGAAACCGTTCTTAGCCAACATTTACGTCTTAAAAGTAACTATCATGCAAAATTCCAAGCTTCTGTAACAACTGTATCAGAAAATCACAATTTTAGAATCTTTTTTTGCTTGTGCATCCTTTTAAATTTGAATTACAAAAAAACTGTTCTGGGAGAGCATTTGCTTTTAAATTTAAATTTTTTTAGAAACCATTCTTAGTTTATTTGTATCTTGAAAGTAACCACCATGCCAAATTTCTAAACATCTATTCATTCGAATCAACATCTATTCATTTGGTACGGGTCGAAGTGACCCGTCATCGCGGTTCTAGTGTTGAAAATAAACAACTTTTCTGTGCGTGCATTTGCGTATAAAAAAGCGCCAGCCAAACCAAGGTTCAAGTTTCTACCTGTAGCAGTTCCAAACAAATCACAATTTAGTACGTTTTTAGAACGTTTTCTGCCCATATCACCCTTTTATATTTCGAATGTTTTAGAAAGAGTTCATAGCAAGTATTTACATCTGAAAAATAACCACCACATCCAATTCCAAATTTCTAGCCTCAACAATATGACAGAAATCTCAGTTTTAAAATATTTTTGTTCCTGCACTCGATTCGGAGTTATTCTACCGATATAAAATATAGCTTATGTTGGAACAGAGAAGGGTCACCAGCATTTTGCCACCATTACTTTTTACATCGCTTCGGTGGACAACTACAAAGAAAAAAGTTATATTTTTAGGTGCGTTCGTAATTACATAAATACGTAGCGCCTATAGTCGTCGTCTGATCCGACCGTCCGTCTGTCCGCATATAACAGCGCAAAAACTACCCAACCAACCAAATGGTTTGAAATTTAAGATATATTATCTTTGCAGAATTTTGTTTATTTTGTTTTTTGTTATAGAATGTTGTTATCTTTACAGACATTTCAAATTTTATAAAAATCGAATCAAAACTTTAGAAGATATTAACAAGAACGAAAAATCATGCGTCAAGCATAGATTATGTAACACTTTCCAACGCTTCCAAAACAATTTTACAAATCATTACCGTTTAATAAGCTGAAAGATAAAATCTAAGTAAACAATTTGGAAAACGCATAACATATTTAAAAACGTAATTTCAGGAATTTCCAACATATACAATATTCGGAAAAATATCCGAATACTTTTATTCAGCCGTGTATAGGATCTATAGATTTGTATATATACCACATAGGATGCTAAGTTTTAGTTTAGTTAGGAAACGCGTAGCACAGTTTAAAATTCTACTTTTGGAGTTTCTGTCCATAAACGGAAATGTGTTCGCGAACTTTTGTGCTGCTCTGTATAGGATCTACAGAATTTATACACACCAAGTAATAGACAAAAGTGCGTTAAATTTAAAATCGCGTTCAGCAACTTAAAATGCACTTCCAAAAATTATTGTTAACAGACAGTAGATAATTATTTTGTGTGTCCCTGTAAATGAACGATGACTGCTATACACACAATATTCTGTAGTAAGCCTCTTGTAATGCATCTTAGTGATATATATAAATTTCAATGCTTTTAAAATAGTGAATCATTATTTAATTAAACCGAAAACGATTTTTCTCCATAGACGTAATGTAACGGAATTCTTTTGACTGTCCCTGTAAGGTAACTATAAGTGCTGTGCACACCCTATTCCATATTAAGCTTCTTGTAATGCACCTTAGTGATATATATCAATTACAATGTATTTGCAATTATGTAACATCATTAAAATAAACCGCAAATGATCTTTTCCCATAGACCGTCATGTAACGGAATTCTTTTGAGTGTCCCTGTAAAAAAACTATAAGTGCTACACACTTCAGTTGAAATAGGTAACATGCGATTAGATAACGACAATAACATATAAAAATTGCAGGGCAATCCGAGCCTATTTACGGGAGTTAGAGCAAGGACAGACGGCAGACGGCCATACGGCAGTCAAACCGAAATCATAAACACTTTTCAACAAGGTTGGAAAGTGTTAATAAAAATATTTATTAAGAAATTAGTATTTAAAAAAAAAATCGGTGTTATCTTGTTATAGGAGCTTCCGAGGTTGAATCGTCAAGCGACCGATATACTTAATTTATGACAGAAATGAATCTGCAGACGATAGAATTCATTTCACAGAATTAAAAATCCTCAAGATCTGAATATTTATTTAACTAGCTATAGTACAAACGCACCTCGTTTGTCACGTTTGACGTACAATTTCCAACTTGTTATAATACGTATTAGTGCAGATTTTAAAAATATGCTATTATACTGCCACATTTCCATCTTTTCTATGAAATGATAAATGAATGCATCTAATTGAAGTCTCTGATTAAGGCTAGCATCTAATGATTAAGGGCGGGACACCCCTTAATATTATTATAAAGATTACGTATGATATGATTTAATAGAATGAGGAAAACTTTTATTAATATCTTTTTAAGTTTTGATTCGATTTTCATAAAATTTGAAATCACTCGACAAAATTCTGAAACGATAATATATAGATTAAATTTTAAACCATTCGATTGGGAAGTTTTTGGGCTGTTATATGCGGACGGACGGACAAACAGACGGACAGATGGACGGATCAGACATCGACTATAGGTGCTACGTATTTATATAATTTCGAACGCACCTAAAAAGGGATAGAATGAGACATAAAATCCATGTTAATTTTGCGTAATTAAACCTATTTTGTGAAACAAATAGACATTTTGAATGGTGTTGAATGAAGTACAAGATTTTGAGATTTCCATAACTTACCCATCATACGTAGTATAGGGTAAGTCTTGTAATCGTTTTGAAAATCGAAGAAAAAATTTTGACGGATTTACACGTTTCAGACACTGGAGATTCCGAAAAACATATTTTTAGAGAAAAAATTTTACCTTCCGTCTGTGTGTGTGTCTTTAAACGCTCCATCATCTCCCGAACAAATTGAGATAGAGACTTGAAATTTCGTATGCACTTAATATGTAATAATGGCAAGAAGCTTATTGAATTTCAGTAACCTCGATTATCCGGAACTATTTTTTTTTTTTACTCTCGAAATATTCGTTCTGATAAAAGGTATATAAACATTTCCGAAATTGTTTATTTTAAGGAGTGAATATAAAAGACAATAAAAAAACATAAATTTTGCATAAAGCATGAAGTCGATCGGATCATGAATTGCCGAGATATTTGTAATCCTATTTTCACACTCTTCGATTTTTCATAATCCTGTATTTCATTCAAATTTCAATTCAAAGATATATTTTAATTGGAAATGAGACGCTTCATCCGACGCAGTAAACTGTTAGTTAATAGGATTATCATTTTTGGTCTTATAAGGATGTTTCTTTTACGCCATTCAGTAATAGAGCATTTAAAGTTTATGACGTCATCAAGCCACGACTTTATTCGAATTGCAATGTATTTTATAAATAGTTTACACGTGTTATTTTCATACTTTATATTATGCATATCCATGATGGGTAAGTATTACGGTGGCCACCAATGACTAGTTTTTGAAATTATTCAAATACGAATCTGCATCATAATGGCAACAAACAGTAGTTTCGTTCGAACCTCGATACATTCGTTTTCATCGGTGTAACTTCTTTTATTTGTCGATAGTGAAAGCATGAAATAAAATTGTTTGGGCGTAAATTAGGTTGAACTGGTTTTTCGTTCTTTTGATGAACTTTTAGCACGGAACACAGTAGAAAACAAATACTGTTACTTACTAAGTGTGCAATCTGAAGTGCGTGGATAAAAGGTAATTTAGTCAAACAATATAAATTTCGAAAGTAAATGTGCTTGAGTTTATTTTTGTTTTATTTTGTGGGTTTTTTTTTTTTTTTTTTTGTATTTTGTATTTTGTTTATTTTATTTTATTTTATTTTATTTTATTTTATTTTATTTTATTTATTTATTTTATTTATTATTTCATTATTATTATTATTATTATTATTATTATTATTATTATTTGCTTATCATTTCCTGAAAAATTATAAAAAATGGTGAATATTGATTTTATGCACTTTTGTTTATCAATGTTTCATCTCTATAATAAAACCGTAAGTCATGTGACTGTCATCAACAGTTCCGGAATGTCCGTTTCACTTTTTCATATGCCAGGCGGCCATTTTTATTAAAAATTATTTTTTCGAATAAAACTTCATAAATGTGACATTTTTAGAAAGATCGTTCAAAATAAATTAATATTTGAGAGATGACTTACGTCCAATTATGTATATATTCTCCAATAACTTCAGTTGAAATTAGCTTCGCAGTTCAAATTCTCTATCCATGAGAGTAAACAAAAAAAAAAAAAAAAAAAAAAAGATTCATTCGTCGTGAAGGTTTAAAATATTAAACCATTAAACCATGGAGATAATCGTTCGTAAAGTTAGTTTTCCGTGAAAGATTTTTTGGAGCGCTGCCTGGTGTCAAAAAAATAATTCGTACCAGTGACACAATCAAAGTTTACCATAATTATTTGCTATACAACTCAACTTCATTCTTTATCTTTTCTTGATGTAAGCTGAATGTAAATAAATACAACTCATGTAATGATATTTTATGAATCAAATTTCGAAACAAATTGTCAGTTAATTTGGTATTTATGTATTATACGTGAAAGGAAGAGAGACCACCGAAAATGATTGTTAATCACCAATCATATTTACCATTATTAATGACCAATCGCTTTCAAAACAGTAATTTAATATACATTTACAAAATACATAACATCATTAAGTACTTTTGTGTTATTTGGGCGCAAATCTCGCCAATAGAATTTTTAAAATCGCCAATACCAGCTTTTATTTTTCGCGTGTGCAAATTAGAAACGATACTTTTATTTTGAAATCAAATGTTCTGATGGAACAGCTGTCGTAGACGCACCGGGGCACTATATTAACTATAGAGTTGCAATATAGAGAGAAAAAACGGGTTGCTGTAATTAGAATTATAGGCGGTAATGTTGGTGTGACATATTTACGTGATTATCAAAACTGGCTTCCAAAAGCTCAATGTTTCACCAAACCATACTCGAAAATTACGTGTTATAATATGCACTCCGATTATGTCACATTATTCAAGACGTTTTAAATGAGAATAATGATAGATTTTCTTCTTGATTCTCCCGTAATCAAGTCTACAGCCAAAGTTAGCGAGAAACAAACAAACAAACAAAAAAATATTGGCAACAATATGGTTCAGTGTAAATGGTGGATATCATTAAAGACTTTCACAAAATAGACTTCATTGCACCAAATCGTATTAACTAAAATACGCCATTTGGCAATGGATCCAATTGCGGAAAACTACTTAATATGTTTAAGAATCTCCTCATTAGCAAGCATATCGCAACTGATAAGCAAACGGATATGAAGCATAAATGCTTAAGTTGGTTAAGCGGTTTTTGTCAAGAAAGATGAAATACATAACAACAAAAAATATGCGAAATGCTACCATTATCGCAAAAGTTTTTGATTTGTCTATTAGAATCTTCCGGTTTGGCGAAGGATTACGGAAAAAAATAAATTATGAATAAAAGTAACGTGTTACAGTGCTTAACATACATTTAAGGGAGACCAAACTGGTCGCCAGTGGCGGCTAGTGTATGTATATTTCTTATATTTATAATAGGTTGATGCAAAAGTTCTGTTGTATTTTAATACCTAATTTTAATACTTTTAACACCGGTAAAATTTAGTAATTTAATACGTAGTTAAAAAAAAAAAAAAAAAAAAAAAAAAAAAAAAAAAAAAAAAAAAAATTATATATATATATATATATATAAAATAAATCACTACAAGTTAAATACTCGATAACATTACGTATCAGTTCAAAGCAAGTAGGACTAATAAAATTATGAGGTACTAACATTTTACCGGTATTAAAATAGGTGAGAACTTTTGCATCAACTTAATATTTTTCTATTTCACGTGCAAAAAACAGGTATATAATTATTCTTACAAACCGCAAATTTCTATTGCTGTTGTAATATGAAATAGTAATAGCTTTACTTGGGTATCATAAAGTCATTCATTGCGCCATTTTTTTTTTTCAGCATTATATTTCAAGCGTATTTACTTAAATTAAGCTGGTAAATAAAAAATCCTGATAAGTTTTACTAGAAAAGTTGATTGGTTAGTAGTTCCGAAAATTTTTGTTCGTTTCGCAATATTTCCTGGATTATTATTTTTTTCTTATTTAATATTGCCAATTCTTGTTTAAATGATTATTCTTTGTTTAGCAAAAAGTAAAGTTCCTAAAACGTGAAAACTTTAAACTTCCTTATTTTTCCTCCGATACTTTGCAACTTTCAAGCAGTTGCTGCTGTGAAAATTAGGCCAAGACTCCAGTACAGTAAGGTATATTATTTTCATTATGTTTGAAATATCGTAACATCCATAAAATGCGCCACAAATGAATTTTCCCCGTAGATTATAATGTAATGGAATTATTTTGTGTGTCCCTGTAAATGAACTATTAGTGCTACGCTCTTCATTTTCAATGCCGCAAATTTTATAGTAAACTTCACTATTGTATAAAAATTTCATGAAAATCCGAGTATGTTTACGAGAGTTAGAGCACGGACAGACGGACCGACAGAGAGACAGACAAACCGAATTCACTCATCCTGAACGCGGCTCGTCAGATATAAAAAGATTCCTTAAAATATTTGAGATTTTACTGTATTTTTTTAAACGTCAATTTCATAATACATTTATTGAATATGTTTGTTCAAAATAATGCGAGTATAAATTTATTGTTGACATTCAAGGTATTTCCTATACCACACTTATCAAACTAGTCGTTGGGGGCCACCGTGATACCTACCCATCATGGATATGCATAATATAAAATATGAAAATAAAACATGTGTAAACTATGTATAAAATGCATTGCAATTCGAATAAAATCGTGGCTTGATGACATCATAAACTTTAAATGCTCTACTACTGAATCGCGTAAAAGAAACATCCTTAAAACTCCAAAATTGATAATCCTATTAACTAACGGTTTACTGCGTCGGATTAAACGTCTTATTTCCAATTAAAATATATATTTGAATTGAAATTTGAATGAAATAAAGGGTCATGAAAAATCGAAGAGTGTGGAAAAGGGAATTACAAATATCTCGGAAAACTTGTTATCCGATCAACTTCATTCTTTATGCAAAATGTATGTTTTTTATTGTCTTTTTTATTCACTCCTCAAAATAAACAATTTCGAAAATTTTTATATATCTTTTATCAGAACGAATATTTCGACAGTCCGAAAAAAAATAGTTCCGGATAATCGAGGTTACGGAAACTCAATAAGCTTTTTCCTGTTATTACATACTAAGTACATACAAACATTTCAAGTCTCTATCTGAATTTGTTCAGGAGATAGAGCGTTTACAGACACACACACAGACACACGGACACACAGACACACACACATACACACACACACACACAGACGGACGGCAAATTTGTTTTTCTAAAAATATGTTTTTCGGAATCTCCAGTGTTTGAAACGTGTAAATCCGTGGAAAATTTTTTTTTCCGATTTTCAAAACGATTACAAGATTTACCCTATACTACGTATATGATGGGTAAGTAATAAAACATTATGACAATTCATATGCCCAACTGTAAGAAAATGCACTGCACTACAAATGTAATGCCCACTGCATTTGCTTGAAATGAAAATTCGGCAATGAAAAGTGGGAAAGAGATGTAAGAGACGCTGCTCATAAAAAGTTACAATTTTGTCGAACCAGTGCATGTTTAACCCTTAAATGCGTAGAGCATCAAATTTGCAACACCTTTTTATTTAACTTTTAATAAATAAATCAAGTTCTTCGCAACCACTCTATTTTTATCTAAATATTAATCCTGTAAAAGTCGCACAAACATATGCTACTAAATAAACTAAAAAATATATCTTAAAATTTCTGGTGTCTAATCCTTAACCCTTCAGTGCATAAATTTTTCTTTTAGAACTGTTTTTTTTTTTTTTTTTTTTTTTTTTTTTTTGTACGTATATTAAAGGTTTGACACCAGAAATTTTAAGATATATTTTTAAGTTTATTTATAGTACAATACAATTAATGCATATTAATGTCTCTTTTTACAGGATTACTATTTTGATATAAATATAGTGGTTGCGAAGAACTTGATTTATTTATTTAAAGTTAAATAAAAATTGTTGCAAATTTGATACTCTAGGCATTTAAGGGTTAATGAGGAAAGCATGGGATGTTAATTAGATTCGATAAAGACTAATTTGTAGCTACTCATCTGCTCAGCATCAGCATTTTTGAAGCTGCTGACAACTTACAAACTACCTCCTAGTAAAATATTGAAATTGATAAACATACGAAATGCCTTTTTTTCTCAAATGAGTTAAATGATCGGGGAAATGTGTTGGTCGGTTGTCAATCCAGGTAGCTCAATAGGCGGAGCATTGGCAATTTAAGTCAGAGGTTATGAGTTCGACTCCCTGCCTGGACACTTTTCACTCAATTGTAAAAATGTCAATTCGTATGATATCTTTGCCAATCAGTATGTTAGTGTTACCTATTTTTGTCGCCAAGCGTGGCTAGAATTTGACGTTGGCAAATCTAAATATAATAAAACATAGTGTGTTGATTCCGGTATGAACCCATCAGTGAATAAAAATTTATATTTACTGTGACGTCACAAGAATAGTGTCTATTGGGTTTATTTTAGTAATAAGTAATAAATTGTGATTTATTTGAAATGTTTTCATGTTTTTAATTTGTAAACAAATGTGAATTTAATTCCAACATTAGAAAAAGTATATTTTTTTCTATATATTTAATTTATTTTATCTTTATTTATTATAACTTTATGGATGCCATTTTTATTTTCATTACAATTAAATAGTAAATTATTTAGACTAGATGATAATGTTATTCTGGCAAGTGATTTCAATTCACATCATCTTGTTTGGTTTGCTTCTGGTATAACTGATGGTTTAGGAGAAACTCTCTATCAGTTCTGCCTTAATACATGTATTGAAATTGCTGCACTACTTTCCCCATCCATTTTGACCCCCATAATGATAGTACGACTGTTGATCTGGCTTTACTTGATAACATTTCGTACCCCTTTACTATTACCTCCATTTCGGCTCTTACCTCTGATCATCTCCCTATTCACAATAATCTTAATCGCACTCCTATCCCCCCGCTCCTTTCATCAAATTTTAGTGTTGATTGGCGTGCTTATACTCAAATTCTTAATAATTCACCACCTCCTTTTGGCGTTTTAAATTCGTTAGATGATATTGAATCAACTGTTGCAAGTCTTACCGATTTAATCAACAACTCTATGGAAGCTGCAAAATGTCACCATGGTCTTCATAATTATCAAGAACTTTCAAAAGAGATTAAAATCAAAATCGGTTACGACAACCTTGGGAAGAAACTAGAGACTAGGCACCCGTAGTGAGATGAACCGTCTTTCGGCAATCATTAAACGCGATATTAAGAAATTGAAAAATAAAAAATGGACTGATTATATTAAATCCTCCTACGTATAACTCTTTATGGAAAACCTTATTCTAAAACTGGTAAGAAAACATTTTACTCCGATTCCACCCCTCAGAACGGATGCTGGTATTCACTGTCTTGACTCTGAAAAAGTCGAGGTGATTCCTGATAAATATGAGAATCAATTTAAACCCCATAAGGATGTTTTAAACCCAAACACCATTGAACATGTCGATCGTGTTATCAAGAAATGTTTGACCCGTAAAGCTGTCAGATAAATTTATCCGACTATTCCTGAGGAGGTCATCTCGGTTATCAAAAATTTTCCTAATAGAAAACCTCCGGACTGTAGTTCCTATCAAGAAACTGAGAGAGAGGACACTTCAATGGCAAAGAGTTACAGCCCAGTGAGTTTGCTTAATGTGTTGAGTAAACTAACTGAGCCTATCTTTATGACTGGCTTCCATCACTTCTACACTGACACTCCTGAACAATTTGGCTTCAGGCCTAAACATTCCAAAGCTCATCAGCTGCTTAGAGTGGTAGAATTCATCCATGATGGGTTTGATAACTCGAAGATGGTTGGTGCTCTTTTGATTGATGTCTCGAAGGATTGGCACGACATAGTTTAGCGCTATGACCTCATTTACAAACTGCTTAAACTTAAAATTCCTACTGCACTTTGGACGCATTGGTAAGTTATTTCACACGTATACTTAGATTCGCGGCACAACATTTGTTGTCTGCTATTCCAATAAATTATCCACACCACGCCATTGCAGGAGTTCCACAGGGTTCAAAATTGGCTCCCTGGCTATACAAGATCTATATACATGATATACCACGTGCACCACACGCTTTCTTGGCCCTTTATGCGGTTGATACTACAATCATGGCACGCAACACTGATAAGGTTCAACTACACTCACACCTTCAATCTCACATATGCTTACTTGAAAATTGTTTTGCTAAATGAAGGATTAAAGTTAACTCTAATAAATCTATTGCCGGAATTTTTTCAAGGAAACATATTATACCATCGCCTTAAACTTAAATATCTCATTAGTGCACTTTGGTCGGGAGGTTAAATATCTGGGAGTGTATCTAGACTAGACAGTACTCTTAAATGGTGCAAGCACATCGAATATAGCGTCCGTAAATTTTACAAAACTAAGAATGATATTTCTCACCTCATGCATAGTGGTGGGATGAATATGGCAAATAAAGTGCTGTTATACAAAACGGTACTTAACCCGATATTTCTCTGCTGTGTTCTGATCTGGGTTCTGAGGCAAATTCCAATATCCAAACAATTCAGGTTGTGCAGAATAGAATTTGTAGGGGTATCAGGAAAGCCCCTTACAAGTTATCAAACCATCCATAATGATCTTAAAATAAATCGTATTCGAAAAATTATTAAAAATAATGCAATAAACGTTTTTGACAAAATTCATTCTTTTCCTAATCTTGAATTATTCAATCTCTCTGATTATGATGAAAGGGCATATTATAGGCGGCCTCGTGCAGTCCTTCACATCATGAAAGTTATCAAGCCCTAACTTATTTCGCTTGCTTCTTCCGCTAGCTATTGCTAGCTATTTTAATAAGGATTTATTTTACATGCGATTAAAATGTAAAAACTGAATATTTAACTTACGAAATGTATTCCATAGAATATTAACATTTTAAGATTGTTTTATTAATAACAAATTATATCACAACTTAACTTCCTACTGAAAGTAATAAAAAAATATAAGTCCAATGCATGTGAATATATATTTTCGCATTAAATCAAATTTAGTATTAGTTAAATTTATATGGTCGTTCTTAATTATTCATGTAAAACATATCAATAAATATTAATTGATAAAAATGAATTTTTAATTTTAATATAGTATTTTACAAAAGCATAACTACATGTTTTTTTTTTTTTTTTTTCTTTTTAATGTATGGCGCTGTTAAATATCTTAGCTATTTATTCTTATATTTTTGCATGTCATTAAGTAACTCAATTCACTCGCCATCTTACACGATAAGAAGCCAAGTCTGGCGTCCGCTTGAGCAATTAAATGGCGGAGTGAGTCAGCCCAAGTTGTAGGAACCTTACATGAAACTAATGAAAAATCTTATGAGTATGTTCTAACGTCACGCTTACCGACTTTTGGCGTTAAGTAACACTGATTAGGGTGCCTCTATATAAGAATGGTGACACACGGTTTATAAAATTTGATTAGATGAGACGATTTTGGGCAAAACCGAATCACCAATCATCTTGGCGAACCTTGCCATTATAGCCAAGTTAATGCTTGTTAACTTGTCTCTCTCGTGTAATGAAACTTGTCCTAGCGTTATCGCCAAGATCTGGAATGTAAGTTTGCCATAGTTCGAAACAAAACGTCTGTCTAAGCACAGTCTGAGCCATCATGCATCAGTGCGTATGTCGCTATTCTCATATAGAGGCAACCTAACACTGACCGGTGCACAGTGGAGTATTTGAGGTAAAATCCTGGCCAAAATTACTTTTCATGTGTTTTACAGTTAAAAGCATCGCTGTTGACTTACTATTAGTAAATAACACTACAAAGGATGTAAATTTTCTTTTCACTTTGTTTAACAGCGGACAACAAACTTGAGTGAAAAATGTGTCCAGACTGGGGATCGAACCCGGATACATTGCTATAGCGCACCAAGTGCTTTACCAATTAAGAGCCTACATCAGACCTAGCAAGAACCATCAGCAAGAACCTTCCCATAGACTTAACATTAGCTTGAGCGTTTCTTCGTGAAACTAGCGTAGGCTCTTAAGCCATTCGAACGACATCCAGTCTGGCACTTCTTTCACTCTAATATACGTTGGCAAGGCTGCAACTCCGCAGCGCAAGATGGAATGTCAACATGAGCACACTGTCAGTGGCGTACATGAGACGAATAAATTCCCAGCATCGAATAATATATATTTAAATTATAAGTGATATTTAAAGATTTAAGGCGTAATTTCAGTCCTGCTGAAAATTTAATTGGAAATTTAAATACTATTAGTAAATACGCATAATTAATGTTGTTGCATTTATTTAAAAACAAATATATAATACAACGTAATTGTTTACTATGTTTATAAGAGAAAATGTAATTGTTGATAGTTTTTTTTTTTTTAAATTTACAAGTAACATGTTTAATTAAGTATTGTAAATTTTACTGCACATAAATGTTTAATCAAACCAATGTATATAATATATATGTTATTTGCATTTAGTATTTAGCAAAGTTGAGTCTCTATAGCATAGAGAGGCTAGTTTTTGAGTGTTTTAATAGATTTGCAGTCCTTCCAAAAAACATTGACATCTAAAAATGGCAACAATATGCGGAACATTTTTTTTAAAATTGCCTTCAAGACTATAAACAAAAAGATTATAATTCAAAAATGGTCCGACAAACCCCGACACAGCTTAAAAAAGCTCTGAATATATTAAAATTAGATATTATTTTTCAATAAATTTGATTTAAAAAGACTTAAAAATAACCCATTTTCAATATTAATTATTTTTTATTATATGAAAAGTAAAACTATTTAAATGCACATGTAAAAGTATGCATTTAAACATAGTAACAAAGATGAAACATAACAAACAAAGCATGTCTTCTCCCAAAGAAACTTTCACTTCATCTGAGGCTAGAAGCCACTGAATGTGACTCATACTCCTGAAATAGACACAGATCGATGCACCAGTTAGTCATCTATTATAAAATATGCTTTTTACAATTATTGAGCAAATTTTAATTTCTGCCTTTTTGGCCAGGATTTTGCATCAAATACTCTAAAGTGCGGCGACAGGAAAGGCCTGACGTGAAAGTAAGCGTCTTTTCTTACTATATTTTGCAGAATTTCAAATATAACAAAAATAAATAAGCTGAATCTAAAGTATTAGCACTTTTCTTTTTTCAGATTATGCAGATGATCTATGTCTTGCTGGCTATAGAGTTCGTTATTTCTACAGCATCTGGATGTGCATGTGGAAGATCCGTGAGGTTTAGCGTGCTAATGCTGAAACTACAAGAGATGAGGCGACTTGCAGAATCAAAAACTATCTCTACATTAGATTCTGTCTCATCTACATCAAAAACCAAGACCGAGGGGATTCCAATTGAAAGAAACTTCATCCCATTAGTGCTTAAATGAACTTCTACTGTAAAATTGTCACAGAAGCGAATTAATATGTTTAAAAGTCTAAAAAAATCAATGTATAATGATATCATATAGTTAAAATATATAATATAGTATAAATAGTCTATATTCTGTTCTACCTATCGTAAGAAAATAAACTTTAATATAAAGAAAAGAAAGCGAGAAACATTTTATACACTTGTATACCGTTCATTAATAATATTGGGTTATCCCGGAAAGTGCTTTCCATTTGGGAAAGTTGGTTCTTACCGGAAAATTCTATCATTTAATTATTAGACATTAATTCCGATATCTAATTTCTAATAATTGACGGGCAGAATTTTCCGGTACAAATTAGTTTTCCCAAACGGAAAGAACTTTCCGAACAACCCAATTGTTAAAGGAACACAGTTTCAGTTGGTTTGGAAATACAAGATTTTATGTAACTTCTAAAACTTTTTTCATATTGATTATTAAAGGTATATTTATACTATGTATATATTAATCTAAACATCTTGAAATGAATGTGATTTTATACAATCTAAACTAGCATAGATACAGAGTGTCCTAAAAAAGATTTGATGATTTTAGAAATCAATGACACAAGTAAACAATGACTATCGCACTTATCCTTGCAGAAGCAGTCAGGAACTCAACAATGCTTCCTTTCACCGACAGATTGCACTACGCTATCTGAAGCTGTTACATTAACATATAAAAATACATTAAAGTTCATTTAATTTTTACTTGTTATTCTGCTTAGATGTTCAAACGCTAAAACGAAAAAAAAGAGAAGTGTTTGCGCAGTGAAATTGCAAAGTTATTCTAACCAGGAAACCACGTCGTTAGTGTAATAATGAAAAAAAGATGCAACAATCGAAAGAGCATTGTGAAACGTGGTTTTCGACGCATAGATCATTTGCTCTCATCTCCCCGTTATCAAGATATAAAGTCTTAAAATTTGCTAATTTATTGATTTAATACTAGGATGGGAGGAAGAGTCGTTACGTTTTCAACGTAACAAACATCGTCGAACTCCAGTCACTTGTCCATTTCCATTTTAGTGCACAGCAATACTCCGACATGATTCGCTAAGCTAGGTACAAATCTGGGTTAGTACAAACTCGATCACTTCCATTTGAAACGCCTTTGCAATTTTGTTTTTAGCAGGAGGTTGATCATTGTAAACACTCTACTAGATTTAAGTTCATGAAATATTCTTGGTGCCACGATTTTCTATGTATCAATAATTTTTTTGCTCAGTACCATACTTGTCAATAGAATTTTTTTTGTAGGCTTCTTTCATTTTTATATTACTATATCTAAATATCTTTCGTATTTTATATTAATCTAATTATTAAAATTTGTGAATCAGAACCACGCCTTTTCTTTTTAAATTAAACAAATAAATTAGCAAACTTTAAGGCTATATATCTCAATAACGGTCAGACGAGGGCAAATGATTTATGCGTCAAAAACCACGTTTCGCTATGCTCTTTCGATTGCTGTTTATTTAGATTTTTTTCATTATTACACTAAGGCGTGGTTTCGTGGTAAGCATTATTACAGTTTGACATACTATAGTGCTATCTATCGACGGTATTTGGAACTCAAATAATGACTTATAATAAAGAAATTATTCAGTTCAAACATTTTTCTCTTGCAATAAATAACTTAATTAGCAGTCACAGTTTACTTTCTATTGAATTTTAAAACCGTTCACTTCATTTAAGAGCCTACGTTACTAACGTGAAGAAACTAAATGTTAAACAAGTAATATTAAAAAAATTAAAGGGAAAAATTTTTCCCCTCCAAAACAATTCCTACTTAGATCAACAAAGAAAAATTTTACAATCTAGATATATTTCTGCTTTTTCTTTTTTCGTATTTCTGCGTGAGTTTTGTGTAAATAACAAAACCTTGCCACGATGAGAATTGAACCCGCAGTCTTCCGTATACTAAACTGCAGGTGCCGACCACTACGCCGTGACTAGATATTCCGCTGTCTTAAGCGTTGCTACTTATTTTAGTCCATTTTTATGATTCAAAAACTAAAATTAATTTATTTAATTTAATTAATTAATTAATATTTGAAAAAACTGTATTAACATCAAGTGTCATCCACTACAAGTTTTAAAAAAATTATTTGAACTTGAGTGAATGAGTAAGAAGTACTTTATTAACGATTGAAAATTTGAACAAGATATATAAATATATATAGGGAGAGTGTGAACTAATAATAGGAATTGAATAAATGGCAACGTTCTTTTCAAATTTCTCATTTGAATTTGAATATTTTTAAACGATTTTATTTACATAAGATTTCTGAAGTCTATGTCTAACCGGGTACATTCGTACATTTTCGATTTCGGTTACAGTTTTTTTTTTTCTGAGGACGTTTTCATTTTCGGAACCGGTTTCAAAAGTGAAACTGTCCTGACCAGGAAACCACACCATTAGTGTAATAATGAAGAAAATCTAAATAAGCAGCAATCAAAAGAGCATTATGAAACGTGATTTTTTAAACATAAATCATTTGCTGTCGCCTCCCCGTTTTCGAGATATAAAGTCTTAAAATTTGCTAATTTATTGATTTAATAAGATTGAAGGAGGAGTCGATGGGATTGAACAAGGAGTCGTTAACATTTTAACTTAACAACATCATCAAACTCTAGTCACTTGTCCATTTCCAGTTTAGTACACCGCAATATTCCGAAATGATTCGCTACGCTTGTTACAAGCCTGGGTTAATGCAAACTCGGCCACTTGCGTTTGAGTCGCTCTTGAAATTTTAATTTTCGCAGAAGGTTAATCATTGTAACCATTGCACTAGGTTTAAGGTCATGAAATTCTCTTGGTGCCACTATTTTCTATGCTTCTATCGTTTTTTGGCTCAGTGCCATATTAATCAATAGCATTTTTTAGAGTTTTCTTTCCTTTTTATATTACTATATCTAAATATGTCTTGTATTTCATATTAATCTAATTATTAAAATTTCTGAATCAAAATCACGCCTTTTTCCCTTAATTAAATAAATAAATTAGCAAAATTTATGACTTTATATCTCGATAACGAGGAGACGAGGGCAAATGATTTATGTGTCAAAAAACACGTTTCATAATTCTCTTTCGATTGCTGCTGACTTCGATTTTTTTTCATTATTACACTATGGCGTGGTTTCCTGGTCAGAAAAACAAAGAAAAACTTCAAGCGCTTCCAGTAATTATTGTTCATTGTTAGTACTGTAACTAATTTTTTATGGTAAATGAACGATTATTCTATAGTAATACAGTGGAAGTTTCCTTTAACGAAGTCCCTATTTAACAAAGTTTTCTACTTAACGAAATTTTCTGCAGAACTTTGACTTTGAACACTATTAGCATGTAAATTAATCTCCATATTACGAAAAATATATTCTATATAACGAAGTTTATTCCACTTTTGTACGTGTACAGAATCTAAACTAAGAAGTTGCTGTTGCGATGGATATGCGAATTTATTTCAGTGGATTGTATGAAAATGAATACATTTAAATAATTTCCATTTTGCTTGGTGTTACACAGGGCCGTAGCTAGGGGGGTGCCAGGGGGGGGGGCTTAGCACCCCCTGAAAATTTTTGAGCCCCCCCTGGGAAAGTTGCCAAGGCCACCAAATGAAATTCTGTTTCAAAAATCCAAATGAAACTCTGTTCAAAAATTGAACTTAGTTTTGGAGGCTTTTTACAGTTTTGCATAAATACTAAATAGTAGTATTTGTTTAAAAACTGCAAATAAGTGCTTCAATAGGCCCGCATCCTATCTGCACATACTCAGGATTAGCAACTTTTTTGCTGATGCAAACATTGACTTTTGCATTAGTTATATACTGAAATTTTTCATTTTGCAGGGTTTTCCATTATTAGCATAAAACAAAGCTATTCTAATGAGTTATAGCAGGTTTAAATACAAATGGTTTTAGCTTTTGACTAGACACAAAAATAATTTTAAAATGCAAAATACACCCTTTATTTTTCTAATGTTTTTTTATCATATAAAAACATAACTTTAGAATCCTTAACGACAGGGAATATGCAGGAAAAAATTAAAGGTTGCAACTCTTTTGAAACAGGTGAATTGTCAGCTTTTTTTTTACTTATTGACTTCATCACTTATTTCACTAGTATAATTATACACTGAAAATTTTCATTCTGCAGCCAGTTATGTAGTAGTAAAAAAACCAGAGGGCATGCGATTTAGACAGAGGGTATACCCTAAAAATTATATGCTAAATGCTATAGTGTTTTAGAGAAGAGGGTATACGGTATTCCTTAAAATAATCCAGAAGGTATACGGCGTATCCCCCGTATATCCCCCTTCATTACATCCCTGTCTGCAGCCTTTACTTTCCTTAGCATCAAATAAAGTTATTATAAACAATTTAATAAGAAACATAGTGCCTACAATATGAATATGCACTAATTTACCTTCCTATATAATATTTTGATCCTATGTGTTTGTGCACGCATGTGTCAGAGAGAGAGAAATAGTATGACCACCACCCCTACATTTTCTTGAGCACCCCCTATTGTTTACTTCTAGCTACAGCCCTGGTGTTACATAAAACAATTTGTTTTCAGACTAAGAAAAAATCTTGTTATCATTACTCGCCCACACCGAGACTCCAGTGCTGGAGCGCTAACAGTTGGGGGAAGTCAAAATTCCCTTTTTGCATTCAATGATATAGAAGATGCAGTGATGCAATGGCGTCAGATACATTCAAGCAAAAAATACCAATTAGAGTCAAACAATTAGCATTCTGACCTTCTATTGCTGATAGACAACTGCTTTTTACATCCACAAGAGCGTGCTTCAAAATTCAAATCGAAGAACATCAAAGTTATTTTTGTTCCTGCCAACACAACTTCTATACTTCAGCCATTAGTCTAAGGAATAATAAAAAATCTTGAAGTACATTATCGAAAAAGACAGAAAAAAGACAATGTAGTGAAAACATTAGTTTGAGAACCTGTGTATCAGAGCTGATGGAAGCTTGGGATTGTGACGTGATTTCATCGACTGTACGCAACTGTTTTGTAAAAGACGGCTACATAATTGTAATTGAATCAAATGCTTCTGAATCCAATACCTGTTTCCTGTTTGTCATATCTGAAGGAAAAATTTCCTGAATTTAAGTTGATTACTATTTAACGAATTTTCTTCATAACGAAGTTTTTAAGTATAACGATGAGACTTCGTTAAATAGAAGTTTCACCGTGTTCTATAGAAAGCACCTTGTAGTGCATCTCACTCATGTATACCAATTTCTGTATGTTTGAAATAGCTGGGCTCTCAAATGGTCTACTTTTTAAATACTGGTATTTTCTTAGAAATTTTTTTTAGACTTTTCTTACAAATTTTGCAGCAACCTCCTTAGGAGATAAATTTTTGCGGAAATATTGTAGAAATCTATCATGAAATATTCTGTTAAAAATATTGGTATTCAGTTGGCGGACCATTTGGGAGCCCTGAAATAGTGATGTATCATCGTTAACACGTTAACCGCGGTTTAAAATTACCGTAATTATATTTAGGTTTTATTTAGAAAATTCGAATTCATACCAGAAAATACTAATAGCAATATCTAGTTTATTGAATTACAAACATTTCGTGATTACATAAAATTAAATTCCTTCTTTCGAAATTTCCGGTACAAATTCGTAATTTTAGGTTGAAAAACCACGTGGTTGGCAGCGAAGGGGTTAAAATACACTGAAGACGATCTTCCCCCATACATCATATTGTAACAGAATTATTTTGAGCGCCTCTGTAAATGCACTATAAATGCTATAAAATTAATTTTCAATTCCGAACATAATAACAATTACCTTAATAACAATCATAAATTACAACAACCTCAATCACATATATCAATTACTTGGTAATCCGAGTATATTTACTCGAGTTAGAGCGCAGACAGTCAGACAGACCGAATTCATAAACACTTTTCAACTATGTTGGAAAGTGTTAAAAAAAACTGGCACGCAAGCGAATTGTATAACACTAGCGGCCCTCCCTCGCTTTGCTTCGGGTTAACCTTGAAAACCATCATCTCTTTGTGTTTTCTGTAGACCTTTTTAATGTGTACAATAATTAGTACATTATTTTGATAAATCTTGTAGGGTTCAGCCTGCGTTTGCAATGTATAAGCGGAAAAAATGAAATTATTTACGACATCACATTAAAAACCTCAAAAATAACAGTATTTCTCCACTATTTAATGGATGTTATTATACATATAAACCTTCCTCTTGAATCACTCTATCTATTAAAAAAAACCGCATCAAAATCCGTTGCGTAGTTTTAAAGATTTAAGCGTACATAGGGATATAGGGACAGAAAAAGCGACTTTGTTTTATACTATGTTAAGATGCTTTGCTGGAAATCGGTTAAAAAGAGTACAACATCATGCCAATTATCGACACAGAATGAGATTAGCTTTTTCCTAAAAAAACATTTAAGGAATGATTTTGCCGTCTGACCTTAGGCAGGTGCGTGTTGACATGTGGAAAATGTGCATTCGGGATATGTGATGAAATTTACATTTATATGAATTAATGATTAAAAAAAAGATTGGTCATATATCTTTAAGATTAATGAACAGAGATTTCCAACACGTTGGACACATCATTTCAACATAAATGAAAATTTAAATAGAAAATCTTATTTCAATTTTCTTTTTGCTTCAGATGATCCGGAACACAAGTTCTTTCTTTCTTTATAAATATTTTTGACTTGTGTTTTCCTTAAATTGTTAATTTATATATGAAATGATTTTCCATTCCATAGTGAATTATATCAACATATTAATTCTGTTAAGCGATGAATTTGTAGAATAACATATATTTTGCAGTCGAAGGTTCCAGATGGAAGACGATGGTTGTGAAATACAGTAAAACCTCTGAATAACGGACACCTCGGGAGCACGGAATTTGTCCGCTATTTAGAGGTGTCCGCTATTGAGAGGTAAAAATGTACAAATATACAGATTTTGAGGATCACAAAAGCGTCTGCTAAATAGAGGTGTCGACTAATCGAGAGTGTCCGTTATGGAGGTTTTACTGTACATTAGGAATTTTCCCGTAGAAATAACAGGAAGCTGCATTATTATCAATAATTTTATTTACACTTCACCAATCAAAGACAATTCCACAAATCATTATATTTAGAACTCAGATCGAGTTACGTTACATCGTAGAAAAAGAGCAAGAAGAAGTTACAGATTATTATAGAAATACATTAATTTAAAGACATTTCTCTTCCAAGTGAGGGGTTTTGTTTAGCAATTCAAAACGTAAAAATTCTGAGCTCCGGGGCTGCGTTACTGCGTTTTAAACGTAGCGAGGCGAATGAATATTTTGCCAATGCAGGGGAAATTAACCAATGAGCGGCTTGCAAGTCTGTGGAGTTTATTATTATACTCGGCATAATTTTGAAGTGAAAAAGTTAGACGCACGAGTCGAAATGAATTATGGGATATCGAATGATAATTTTAATAAAAATAAAAATGATATTAAGAGACGTTCTAAATAAAATTGAATGTCTCAAAAGAAGAAATAAATTAGTGGTTTTTACAAAGAAGTGTAGCTTTTAACAGATTTTGACTTTTAGAACAAATTAAGAAAGAGAAAGAATTAAAAGAATATGTTGATTAAAGATATGGAATAAAAATATAATTTAGATTTAAGATATATTTAAAAGACAGAGAAAAAAGTAGAATTGTGAGAATTTAGAATAAATCAATTAAGGAAAAATGGCAAAAGTTTTTTATTATTACATATATATATATATATATATAATATTCTTTTTAAAATGTAAATTATTTTAAAATTATTTTAATTTAATTTTTAAAAATATAAAAATATTAATTTTAGCTAATCTTCTGAAAGAATAAATCTGACGCATTTAGAGAAATTTTACTTTGAGACCTTTAGCTGCTATGGCTGTTATCTCGAACGACCTTTATTACATAATCTTTTGAACACATTACAAGCCTTGTTACAAATTTCTTCTTTTTACATATATCTGCTTATTTTTATTTTATTTATTTATTTATTTATTTATTAAAATTCATACACATGATGGCAGTCTTGTTGCAAATGTTCCGCACAGGACGACACGAATACAGCCGGAAACTCCACACTTCCTGCGTGCGAGAATGTCACCGGGAGTCGAACACGGTCCCGCCACTGTGACTGATGACATGGGGTCTCAAAATTGGGCTCTAAAACATGGGCTCTAAAACAAACATGGGCTCTAAAACTTTCAAAAATTTTGACTTAAAAATAAGCAGGGTATTCTGCCTTGCTGAGGAGGCCGGGCTCGTCCCGGGCTGGGGTGGCGTCGGATAGTAATATTTTTCGCACCCTAGGTTTAGGGGTTCATCCTGGCCATTAGCCATAAGCTGGTTTAAATTTTGTAAATGTAAAATGTTCCCTAATTGAGTTTTAAATTCAAACTAAGTTTAAAATTTTGCAAACGTAGAATGTGCTCTAATTGAGTTTAAAATTCAAATTGAGCTTAAAATTCAAATTGAGTTTAAAATTGAAATTGAATTTAAAATTTGCAAATATAAAATGTGCTCTTATTGAGTTTAAAATTTGCAAACATAAAATGAGCTCTAATTGAGTTTAAAATTTGCCCTTCGCAGGTATGTGTACTAGTGTATAGTTCGCGGCTCAACATTTACGTCTCTGTACGACATTTAAGAATTAAGACAATTTTAAGAATTTTTATATCGGGCCGACTGTGCTACATTCTTAACGGCTAAATCACTATAATAATAGTAATAGTAAAGCTATACATTTTTTCGCCATTTCAAACCTTTCTTGTCCCCTCAGCACTTTCCAACATAGTTGAAAAGTGTTTGTGACTTCGGTTTGTCTGCATGTCCGTCTGTTTGTGCTATAGACAAAAATATTTTGAACAAAATTGTATTTTAAAATATACGTAAAATAAAGGGATCTCAGACGCTCAGAGGGTTAACGCCTTTTTCTAAATATTCAGAATTTCTTGATTTACAGATTTTTTTATTATTTGCATCTAGAGTTGTTTTTCTGTAATATTCTAGATTAAAATCTCTTTCTTAATTTTGCTATGAAATTTAATGTGTGTATAAGTTAACATTTTGGAGACAAACACAAAACATTTTCTTGTAGGTTATCTTTTTTAATGCCTTCGATTATGTTGCATTTATTAATTATATCGCGGAAGACGCGATATAACGAGGGATCGCTTTATTATATAATTCGTGTCTTCAATTTCTAGTGTAAATGGAACCCTTTGACAAAATTTGAAAGTAGCAAAGTAGTGACTACTTCTGAAAAGTAGTTTGTAGTTGCTACTTTTTAAAACAAGTAGTTGTAGTTGTAATTAACTACATTTTCGATAAAATAGTTGTTATTGTAGATCGCTACAGTAAAAAAGTAGTTTTATTCCGACCCCTGGAATATAATATGTGTAGCATTTATTGTTTGTTCATTTACAGGGACATACAAAAGAACTTGATTGGGTTACCGTCTGTAGGCAGTAATTACTTGAAAAAATGAAATTTCGTATTGAGATGTGATCTTCTTACTGAAAAACCATAAAAAACATTGGAACGCTGCCTGTAGCACGAAAATCACCGGCGTTAGACAGACTAAGAAGAAAAGTGAAAACAACCAATACAGACAGAGAAGCAACAGAAAACAAAGCATTTTATTGTGTTTCACAAATTTTCCACGTCACACACGAAGACACGTTGCATGCGGCATATGGTGGATAGCACTGAATAATAAAATGTTTTACTTTCTGTTGCTTCTCTGTCCTTTATTGGTTGTTTTCACTTTTCTTCTTAGTCTCTCTAACGCCGGCAATTTTCGTGCTACAGGTACCGTTCCAACGCTTTTTTTTTCACTGTGAAGATCACATTCCAATTAAAAAAAAGTAGGTGTTGCCATTTGAAATTTTCGAAATTTTGTCACTGTAACCGTAACTTTTAGAATTTAACTGTTGTTTTCACATGATTCTCTTGAGCGCATACCTCAAAATACTTTAAGCCAGAATTTCATTCAGTTTCTGTGAACGAACGGTATGACAGTTAGGGGCTCATATATCGGGATAGTTTTTTTATAATCACCCCGTATATAACAAAGCTATATAACAAAACATTTAATTTAAAAAAATGAAAACACAATTTTGAAATTATTCATTCAATCGTTGATTTTTACATTCACAATAAAAATCTGAATTTCAAATTGTACCAGCAAAATTTCATCAAACATTTGAATTTTGTTTTATTTATTTATTTTATCAGATACCTCTTTTATCCGGAGAAACAATGATAGGTGTGGATATAAAAGCGAAAGTAAATAAATAAATAAAATTCAACAGAATCAACCTCTCCCGAAATAAATTATGAATGATTTCGTGCTCTTTATTTTTCAAGCGAGTTTTTTTTTTTTTTTCTTTTTCTCTCATCTCTCTTTTTGTCGTTGTTGGGAAGTAGTGGTTTTCCGTGCAGAAGGTGTGTCTGCCGTAATAACATCCACGAAGTGTTATTGACCGTTGAAATGTAAATGCCATTTCCGGGGAGACGCTCCGAAAGTGAAGGAATGACCATAAAACCCTTTATACGCTCTACTTGTGTCATGAAGGATTTGTTTGGTCATAACTATTTGAAGGTTTCAGCGTGGGAACTCGAGATCAGTTATTTACTTGCGATCGTTATTGAAATGTTCTATTTTGATGCTGTGAAATGAAACCAAATGGATCAAGTAAATTATAGTAGTTATATAGTATATATATATATATATATATATATATATATATATATATATATACTAGCTGACCCCCGCCCGGCGTTGCCCGGGCCCGTGATAGTAAATAATAAAAAAAAACATCAAGTTTTTATTATTTTACATCTTTAACTTGATTTTGTATGAAATGATAATTTTAAATGAAAAATTCGCTAAAAAATATTGATATTGAGTAATAAAAGCGCCCATTTTCTTGTTTTTTTACCCAGGGTGGTTTCATAGTTTTAAAATTAAAAGTTCTTTTTGTCCGAACTCTTTGAAATCTTTATGGGTCATAAATAAAACGGTTTTACAGCCCGTGTAAAAATTTCGTGAAAAAATGTTGTTATCGAGCTGTAAAAGAACTGTTTTCTTCTCGCTTTTTTGTTTGTTTGTTTGTTTTCGCGTCGGCTTCTTTAACATAGCAATAAAAAAAATAGTTCTCATCTTCCGAACTCTCTGACATTTGAATCGGTTATAAATATAACTGTATCCAAGCTTCCTTTAAAATTTTGCGATAAAATATGCATATTTAGTAGTGAAAACAGGATTTCTTAAAAAAAAAAAAAAAAGCTTTAGCTTTCAAGCCCAGAACAAAAATAAATTAGAGGATCTATGCTTTCAATGCATTGGTACGGCGTCATCCGTTTTCTATCAACCCTTTTCAATCCCCCTAGGCTAAACAGGTGAGGGTTGGGTTAATCAATCAGGTTTTCCGTTTCTGAGGGTAGAACCCTTAAAAAAAAACGTTGATGCATGCGCAAAGAGACGATTGTCATGTGGATTTGACAGAATGCGCTTTTTGTTTTAAATATATAGATACTACTTGACTCGCCCAGCGTCGCCCGGGCCTGTCGAAAAATTTCATAAAACGGCAAAAAAATGTAAAAATAGCGGAAAAATTCAAAAATCGCTGCACAAAAAAAAAAAAAAAAAAAAAAAAAAAAAAATATTGAAAAGAGGGCAGAATTTACTACATTAACACATTCGCATTGGAAAACGAGAATTCTCGTTCTTAAAAAGTAAGCGCTGTCATCGGGAAACGAGAATTCTCGTTCTTAAAAAGTAAGCGCTGTCATCGGGAAACGAGAATTCTCTCTTTTATTGGAAAAAACATCATTGACTAATGACGTGGCTTCTACGTTACACAAAATGCATTTATATCATGTTGTACATATTTTTTTAGATCGTAAAACATTTTATAATATCTCCGTCCACTGAATGATATTTACTGATGCGTAAACTATCTAGGAAACAATTTACGAAAACCTTTTGGTAGATGGAGGAGCTACCATTGTTTTAATATCATTAAAATACTTCCTTTTATAGAAAAGTTTAAGAAAAAATTGCCCGATGCTAATGTGTTAAGCTAAAAGTATGAAATCGAATTCCTTTTACGAATGTCAAAAAATCGTCGCAAAAAGCGAGAAAACGCTAAAAATTGCTAAAAAAAATCAAAAATCGCAGAAAGCAAAATTTACTATAGTAGATTATAAAAGTTCTGAACCGAATTATTTTCACGAATGTAAAAAAATTGTCGCAAAAAGCGAAAAAACGTTAAAAATCGCAGAAAGCAAAGTTTACTATAAGATTAAAAGTTCTGAACAGGGTTCTTTTTACGATTGTTAAAAAATCGTCGCAGAACGCGGAAATACTCTCAAAATGGCATAAAATATAGAGAAAAATTAAAAAATCTCTGTACATATTCCAAATAAAATTTATTGAAAAGAGGGCAGCATTAACTATATATTGGGCTAAAAGATTAAAACCAGTTTTCTTCTACCTAGGGGGGGGGGGGGCGTGTATTTTGGGATTTTTTTACAGGAAAATGAAACAAGATATTTGAAAAACTCTTTTTGTATTTTGTTTATTACACTTTAAAGAAGAAAATTGATTTTTGAATTAGGACATAAAATTTGGTGTCCCCCAGCAGAGCTGCTCCCTGAAGATGGTTCCGTTCTGGTAGTCGCCCACGGGGATCACCGTAACTCTGTCAAATGTTCTCTGAAAGTATAACAAGTATAATTTCTTTACTCCGAGAACTTAAAGCTAGCGAGTAATCTTTCGGTTTTTTGAAAAATTGATTTTGAACAAAATGGCTGCCGATCAAATTTAAAATACGGATTTTAACAAAACATTTTGAACTTTGATTGTTTATCAAAAATAGAAAAAATCATCAGATCGCCAAAAGAAACACTTACTCTCTAGAAAAATTGGTCAAAATTTAAAGAAGATTGGTTGAGATTTGATCGATTTATCGTGATCGCCGACTTTGAAAACGCAGTTTTGAGATAATCACGTTTAAAGATTCAAATTATGAAGTGCGTTTGATAGAACAAAGTAAATTAAAGCGGCGTAACTTTCTTAATTTTTATCAGATCGACTGGAAAATGTAATTGAATATTATTTACTTATTGTACTTTTAGAAAATGCAATTAAAAAAACGCATTTTTTGAAAGTTTGCTGGTAGGTATAATCCCTTAACGTTTGTTTAGTAAAATAAAGAAAACTAGATGGAGCCCGTCAAAACTTGACGCAAAAAAATACTATAACAATATCAGTAAAATAAGCTTCTTTATTATTTATGAAGGGGCGCGTATAAAACAGTCTTTCAAATATTTTATTTAATTTTTTCCCCCAGTCAAATACAGTACTATTTCCGATGCAAACTCCAAACAAACAATCCGTAAATAACTGTGTAATGCAAATCAGTTTGACATTACCACCATATTCCCCACGGCAAGAAAAAAAATTCATGGACCTATGAAGTATATACAAATAGCATATTCCTACGTTCATATCATATTCAGTAAATAACAGAACATAGTAAATAAAGCACACATCTCCCCCCCCCGCTGTGATAATGCAACCGAATGAGCTCCTATGCGCATGTGCATTGCATCTGCCCAGAAGCACCGTCGAAATTCGACGTTAAAAAAGTTTTAAAATGATTAAATTAAAAGTTTTAAAATGTCCTCTTTAATCATTGTTCGTTTCAAATCCATATCTTCTAAAACGCATCCATTCTTTTAAGCTAATCAATTTTTATGCAAAGACTAAGAAGTTTTTTACAGTAATAAATCTATCTGGAGATGAGGGAGATTTTTAATGTTTTCAATTGTAATTTAATTGTATGGTTTCTTCGGTTCCTTGACATAATCAGGATGATTATCCCTTTTCCATCACAGTCGCGATATTTTTCCTCTTATACAGTTGGCAAATGTAAAAAAATAAAAAAAATTCAATTCCTAGCATATCCTGATATCTGATGGAACATATTCATCAACGAATTCAACATATCAATTTTATGTTCAACATAAACTAAAAATAGTTTTTTTTTTTTTTTTTCCCTGACAGATTTTTGTTTAGCGCCAAAATGTTCTACCTTATGGATAATCTGATCTTATGATTTACCACATTTTTTTAAAAAATTATTATTCACTTTTTATGATGGTTAGGGAAATCTATTTTCAATTGTGGCAACTTTCCCAGGGGCTATTTTACATTATTGAAGTAAACTGGTGGTCATTGATAAGAAAGAATTGAAAAATTTTTCATGCTTGAAAATTATTTAAAAAGTCGTTAAATTAATCGGCAGTTTTCAAATAAATTTCAATCGAAAGCTAATTTTTTTTTCTAATTGATGATGTAAGAATTGAAATTGTAAAATGCAGTAAAAAATAGAAATTTGTAGTATTTCGAAGTGATGTAAGCGCGATGAAAGCTAAAGCGATAGCGCCTTTGTTGTCACAACTGTTGTACATTTCTAAAAATTGCCACTGTATTTTGGCTTGCGTCCAAAAGTGGAAAAACATTTTTTTGACATCGAAAGAGAAAGAAGTGAAAGAAATAGGACTTTGCGCTAATAAGGAACTGCTAAATGAACTTATAATAAATCTACCAAAATAATTCCTATGAAATCTTACATTGTTTATTCTAGCTAAAAATACAATAATTATTTCAAGATTTTTTTTCTACCATAACACTATTTTTAATAACTTTAAATTTCCTGAAATCCTTTACTTTTGTGATTTTTTTATTAAAAAAGAAAATCTTCTATCCTATAATTTAAAAAAAAGCAATTGGTAACATGTAATCAAGGTATGCAATCAAGATGAAGAAATCATGACGGCTCCAATTCTAATCTTTATAATTATGAATGCAAAAATCAGTAAAATTATGTCATGTTAACACAATCATATACATTTTTCTCTTTAGTTTTATCAATGTTAAAATGCACTTCAAGCTAAGCATAACGTCATTTTCACCGGCGCAAACTTTTCACACGTACTTCATATACCTTACATTAATGCTTAAACACCATGCACACAAATATAAATATATTTTGTATTTAATTGTAATGAAAAAATGGCATCAACAAAGTTATAATGCATAATGATAAAATAAACCCAATGGACAATATTCCCGTGACGTCACAATAAATATGAATTTTTATTCGCTTATAAAACACGCGGATAAGTATTTTTACCGAAATTTAACTTGCAAATTAACAAATTCGGCCTTAAAACCGCGTGCTTTTAATATTTATTATTTCTCTTTTATTCAACCACAGAGTTTAGAAAATAAACTCTGTGCTTCGGAACAGTAGGCGTTATCCGAATATGACGTCATTAGCAGACGTAAAAGTTTAATTGAAAATTACGGTTAATTAATTAAATTTTCGAACAAACGAATGCACGATAACAAATCTGTGTCCAAATATCTTTCATTTAAAAAAAGAATGATGTAATTTGATGCAGTAGTTTGTTCTCACGGATTGTCGAAAGAAATCGCTTAGCGTTTTAAATATATAGATAGCAAAGCACGCAAACTATATAAATGATGTCAACTAATCTTTTATGTGAAATAATTTACTTGGAAAATATCCCATAAATTAAAATATATTTCTTTACACGTGTAGTCACATTGTTTGCTGTGGTTTCCCTACTTAACCCGTCAGCACACGCGCTGGGATAAAATCTACCTCAGCTCAGAATCATTACTTAAAATGTGAGAAACTCGTTCGTTATCATTCTGAGCTTTATACTTTTTTTCAAGCAAGAACGTCTTATACGTGCTGGGATAAAATCTACCCCAGCTCAGAATCATTACTTAAAATGTGAGAAACTCTTTCGTTATCATTCTGAGCTTTATACTTTTTTTTTTCAAGCAAGAACGTCTTATACGCACTGGGATAAAATTTACCCCAGCTCAGAATCATTACTTAAAATGTGAGAAACTCGTTCGTTATCATTCTGAGCTTTATACTTTTTTTTCAAGCAAGAACGTCTTATACGCGCTGGGATAAAATCTACCCCAGCTCAGAATCATTACTTAAAATGTGAGAAACTCGTTCGTTATCATTCTGAGCTTTATACTTTTTTTTCAAGCAAGAACGTCTTATACGCGCTGGGATAAAATCTACCCCAGCTCAGAATCATTACTTAAAATGTGAGAAACTCGTTCGTTATCATTCTGAGCTTTATACTTTTTTTTCAAGCAAGAACATCTTATACGCGCTGGGATAAAATCTACCCCAGCTCAGAATCATTACTTAAAATGTGAGAAACTCGTTCGTTATCATTCTGAGCTTTATACTTTCTTTCAAGCAAGAACGTCTGAGCTGGGGTAGATTTTATCCCAGCGCGTGTGCTGACGGGTTAACAAATATTAATCTTTTATCATCTTTTCTTTATCAGATTACCTAATAATGCATTCTAGACTGGTTCCACTACCTGGTACGAATTTAAACAGACTCCGGAGTAATTATTTAATTTACTACCGATTGTTTTTGATATTCAAGGTCACAAATTACAAAATCTCTCGAAGAATATTTTCAATGCCACCACTTAAATATACATAAAGTCCGTTTTGTTTGTGAAAGTTATTATGTTATTTACTTTTGTTCATTTATATTTATCACATTAATTATACTGTCATCTCTCACGTTTAGTTTATTATATAGGTGGGTGTATAATGGAGGTAATTATGACAATGTATCTAAGAAGGATTTATCTTTTGAGATATGAAATATAACATGTATCAAAATCATGAACGACCAAAAAATTGCTTTTCACAATTTCTGGCAGTAAACGGAAGCGTACTCGAAATCATTTATGCAGCCCTGTATATGTTCTATAGAATTTACACCACGAATTAATATGCAAAAAAATTAGTTAAATTTTAAAATGCCACAAATTAAAACGCACTCCCAACAATTATGGCTCATAGACAGTACTGTAGTTGAATTCTTTTGTGTGTCCCTGTAAATGAACGATAAACGCTATCCACATTCAATTCTATAGTAAGCATCTTGTAGTGCACACTCGTATAATATATTAATTTGAATATAATTGAAAGGTATTTTTCGGTTAGCCGGGTGCCAGTGATATATATACATGTATACACACACACACACACACATATATATACACGTATCTACATAACACACTGAAAACGATTTTCCCCCATAAACCATAACGTAACGGAATTCTTTTGAGTGCTCCTATAAAAGAACTACAAATGATTGTCGGATTCCACTTCTCCGTCCACACAACTTCGAAATAGATCCGGTCTCTTGATATGCTGCCACCACCGATATGAAAACGTGATATCGGGCACGATACTTGATGTATATTCAAGAAAAACCTAACTCTTTCAATTAAAGTTAAAGTAACAATTTATTAACAATATTTACACTTAAACTCGGATGTAAATTATCCGGTTTAACACTAAATCAAAACAATTACAGAAAACGCTCTACGTGTACCGTTAGACTACGTCAATTCATTCCGCACTCAGATTTCTATTCATCTCACACCCGCTCTCAGCGCTCATTCCCCGAGCAACCTTCACACTTCGCTGCTCCGTCCGAACTAACTTTCTCTCTCTCGTAAACTGCAGAGCACCCTCCTTTCTACGGGGTTTCTCCTCTGTTTCCAAGGGTCCTTGACAACCCTTCCTCCCTCTTGACGGATCTGTCTTCCTAAATAAAAGAGTGCAATAGCTTTCTTATCTATGAAAGACCACATTGCAATGGAAATACTTCTTTCATTCTGTTCCACCTTCCTTCCACTCATATTCTGAGTCGCTCCCCTTCGGATTAAGATTCTTCTTAAACCAGCCTCTAACGGTACACAATAGATACAGATGCAATACGCTAATCCCTTAAGAATAGCTTTCAACTCTTGCACCTGGGAGAGAAACCTGACAGCTACACATTTCATTTCCAATATCGAATATTCCATTCCATAGTAGACCTCAATACAATTTTAATTACATGGCAATCCGAGTATAGTTACGCAAGTTAGAGCACGGATTTACAGACAAACAAATCGAATTCATAAATATTTTTCAACTAACGGTTTTCACCATAAGAAAATAGACGTATTAAAACTTAATTAGGCAATTTTTAAAACTCACGATATCGGATAATTACGTCTACTTTCTAACGGTGGAATATTAGGTAATGACAAGGCTGTGAAATGGTACGCTTTTTGAATACGGGCATTTTCTTAGAAAATATTTTATTTTTAGATTTTTCTTGCAAATTTTGAAGATGTCACCTTCGCAGGTAAATTTTTGCGGCAATGTTGTTGAAACCTACCATGAAATTTTCTGCTAAAAATTATTGGTATTTGGCGGACCATTTGGGAGCCCTCTAATGAGTAATCACGTAATTAAATTTTCTCATAGGTTAACATGGAATTTCGCGAACGGAGCATGCACTTAAGAGCCTGCATCAGTCATGCGAAAAAATGCGCAAGCTAATGTTAAGTCTATGGGAAGGTTCTTGCGCGATTTCTCGCTCACATTTTAATATTTTTAAATGAATTTTTTTGCATAGGATAGCTGAGGTCGATCACTAACGTTGTTAGTTTTTACTTTTCCGATTTCAGCTCCAGTTTTCTTTTATATAAGGGTACTTTCCTTTCTGAACCGGTTCCAACCGGTTCCGAAATAAAAAATGTTCGCTTGTAAAAAAACTAACTAAAATCGAAAAAGTAAAAACTAACAACGATAGGGATCGGCCTCAGCTATCATATGCAAAAAAATCGTTTAAAAATATTAAAATGCGAGCGAGAAATCGCGCAAGAATCTTCCCATAGACTTAACATTAGCTTGCGCGTTTCTTCACGTGACTAGCGTAGGCTCTTAAGCCATTTGCATCGTTAGCATGCATTTCAAGAATTTTCTTTTTATTCAGACATTCCGAATTCATACAAGAAATTGTGGATTAGTAATTTTTGCTTTATTTAAAAACAGACGTTTCGTGATTACATAAATAAATATGCCTCTTTCGGAATATCCGGTATGGATTTCTGACTAAAAAAGAAATTCCGAAAATGGACGCACGTACTATGTGCTGATGATACAAATGACTTAACACGTTGACGGACACTTGCGTCTATAGGCGTCAAAGCGAAGTTCACAATGTGGCATGACGGCTATAGCCGCCCAAAACGAAACGGTCGTTTTTAGACACTACGGCTAATAGCAGCACAAATGTGCATTTACCGGCTTACAAGTAGAAACCCAGTGTCATGTTTTGGAAACATTTTTTTAGATTGAAGTTCGTTTTCCACCTGTTATAGGAGTTGCAGCTTCAGTATGCACGTGCAGGGTGGCTAGTGGTCAGGGAAAAATACAGTAAAAAAAAAATTGTAATTACCAGTATATTCTTATAGAAAAATTCAAATTGATTATTTGATCGAATAATCAACATAAATTTTTCTATAAGAATATACTGTTGTTTATCACTTTTTTTTTTACTGTGTTTTTCCCTGACCACTAGCCGCCCTGACGTGGTTGTGAAGGGAGTAGTGCAACCTAATTATAGGTGCTGAATTAATGAAAATTAAGTTTATTTAAGCAGAAAGAGTAAAACTATACTTCTAATATTCTAAAAATTACAAAAACATACAGTTTCAATTTTCGAACTTCACTTGTTCCTACTGTCCGTCAATGTGTTAACCCCTTCAGGGGCAGAGTACTCTTGCAGCTAAAACATTGGAATGAATGATTGACACCAGGATTCACGAACGAATTTATTTTAAAATAAGTAAAAGTTTTTCCACATGTACCGTATAAGTTCAAAATTTGATTATAAAATTCTGGTGTCATTGTGGCATTTTGGGATTAAAATTAACTGGTATATATAATATACCGGTGCCCTTCAAGGGGTTAATACCCAACCATCAGAAGTGGAAATGTCATAGTAGTTTCATAGTAGTAGGTTTTTTAAAATGATTAAAATTTATGTAGGCAATTTTTAAAACCCACGACGTCGGATATTTACGACTACTTTCTCAGTGTTGAATTCAGACACTTTTCTCCGGGAGGGATTTTTGCGACTCTGAGGGGGAGGGGGACATTGTAAAGTTCCAGGGAGAGGGAGGAAAATTGCACTTTTTTACCATTAAAAGCATAAAATCTCAAATCTTCCGGGGGGGGAGGCTTTTCAATGCTGCGGGGGGAATGTCCCCGCCCGGGCCACCCCTTGAATTTAACACTGGTCTTGCTTTTGAAAGAAGTTGTAGTCAGAGGGATCTAGATAGTAGATAGAGGGAGAAGAAGATACTGGGCCAGTCTTGCTTTGGCCAATCTTGCTTTTTCTAGCACGCTGTGCTTTGATCTTTGTCGCACTGAAGACGAATCTCGCTTGTATATTCGAAATAGCTACTTTCTGCTTTTTTGTGTTTTATTTGTGCATTTAAACGTTGGTATTCTTCCTTTTAATATTATTGCACAAAGGTTTTATTTGCTATTTCTCAAGCTATACTTTTTTGGATAGGGGAACGGTGAATCAGCTTTTTTAAAAATATGTTATTAATTTTATCAACTGTAACAATATAACGAAAACAATGTTATAACTTTAAATAACAAAAAAAACAACAACAAAAAAACATGATGTTAGATAATATACTTAAATAACTTATTAAAAGTACACTGTTTTATTAAAGTTTACATAACGAGCAGTTTGAGGCTAAATTTAACAAATTTCAACCCAAATATCTTGGTGTATTACAATGTCATAAATCTCATTGACTTTAAACCGTATTTTTTGTAGGTTTACCAGCAGGTTAATATTTTTTTATTATTTCAAAACAATAGCCTTCGTGATATATTTCTGCTAATATTCAATGTAGATTTTCATTGTTTAGAAGTAGAGACAGAAAAAAAAGCACCTATAGCAGATCTGTTTAATACATTCATTAATTAATGTATTTTTCACTTATGTGTTAAGAGATTGCTTTTATTATGATTATTCCACTTTCGGGATTATCTATTACTGATCTCGGATCTGATTTCGTATATATGCTTTGTACGAAAATTCTCCTTTTCGCAGATTATATTTTACAAAAGACTGTACTCACCTTTCATATTCGGTGGGTCGCGAAATATTTTCAAAATCTAAAGTGGGTTCTGCTGCAATAACGCTTGGGAAATACTTCTATAAAGTATTTAGTTCTTCGGTCTATTCTAGGAATGATGTTAAAATATTTTTTTAATTAGTAATTTTGATTTTTTTGAGAGATTATTAGTTTATTTAATTGGTTTCGTCTGTCACGATTGAAGATATTATCTTAGCTGGTGCAGATACTAGGGTTCGACTCGAGGTAACCGTAAATAAATATATTAATCATTTTAGTAATATCTGTGAAGATTTACATCTAAAACTGAGTCCACAGAAATCCGTAGCGATAATATTTGGCAGATTAATTCTTGAAAACAGACGACCGATTTTTAAACTGCAAGGTATTTCTATCCTAGTGAGAAATAACTTAACATATTTGGGTTTTTCACTAGACCCTAAATTTAATTGGCTCAACCATCTGGACACTGTCAGAGAGAAGATCACTCCATTTTTGCTGAATATGAAGAAAACCGGCAGAAGGGATCACGGCCTTTCAACATCCTTTTTTACCCTTTCAGGCGCAGAGTAATTATGTTCGTAAAACGGTGAAATGATCTATTGACACCACAATTTACAAACTAATTTCTTGTAAAATAAATACTTGCTTTTGTTCATGTTCATTATAAAAGCAAAATTTTATTAAAATATTCTGGGTGCCACATGACATTTTGGAATTAAAATTAAGTGGTCACATTTGTGACCACCGCCCTTGAAAGGGTTAAAAATATGGTATGAAGTGGTGGTGAAGAAACAAATAATTTACGGGTACGGAGTTTGGTTCCCAGATTTGAGAATACACGCGCTTCGAAAACTCAGCTCATGTCAGCGAATGGAACTAATCGCAATTTTACGACCATATAAGACTGTTTCCACAGATGCGCTCTGTGTTTTATGCGGAGTCGTACCACTTCACATCGAGTTAAAATACCTGGTAAAGAAATTTAGTATTTTATCGGGTAAATTCATATATTGATTTACAGGAATTCAGGGTTAACGGAGCAGACGTTGCTCAGAAAGTTCCAACATTTTCTTTTCCATCTTTTTATTTATTAAAGAATTTAAACTTTATGGTACATACCAAAAATCTAATAATGGAAACAGACAAGTTGCTTATTTTTACTGACGGATCAAAAATGGCAGGAGGAGTTGCATCGGCGTTCACGGTTTACTTTGGGACATCGTTCATCCATGATTACAAGATTCGTTTAAGACCAGGTAATACAGTCTACCAGGTGGAACTAACGGCGATATTATACGCAGTATCATGGTCTGTGAAATCAGCATACAATGAGTTTAGGATTTACACGGACAGCATGTCATCATGGAATGCGATGCAACACCTTTTCCCCTCAGATAATATCATATTGAATATATTTCAATTACTTTTAGACCATCCAAATAAGAAAATATATATTGGTTGGATTAAAGCTCATGTGGGTGAGCTAGGTAATGAGAGAGCTGATGCTCTCGCTAAAGAAGCCATTGAACAAAATACATTTGACTGTCGGGAGGATGTTCCGTATCCAAGGTCAATTTTGAACCAACATTGTAAACAAAATGTGATGAAAGACTGGCAAACAGAGTGGACATTATCGGAGAACGGTAGATATACATACAGTATTTTAAATAAGGTGAACAGAGATTTTATCTCAAAATAGGATTATAACTTACTTTTTGTCTGGCCATGGGAGTTTCCCAGTGTACTTAAATAAAATTAAAAAACGGATCAATGATAAATGCGAATGTGGTGAAACAGGTTCCCCGGTCCATTTCCTATTCTCAAACTGTTCATTTATGCCTACGAGATTTAGTTTTAACAGGGAACAGACTCTAAGAGAAAATATCCAGATAATTTTGTTTAAAAGGTCTAATTACAATAGATTATGTTTAATCTATAACAAATTAAACCAGATGTACTCATTCATTAAATACAAATTTTGATAATTAAAGGCCACATACCTGCTGAACAGTGCAGTAGTCAATGAAATAAAATCTACATTGATATTATTTGGTGTTTTTGTTTAATGTACAATTTGTCAATGGACTAGTGGAAAAACTTTATTATGTGATGGAGAAAACTGTTGGGCTGCATGATCAGCTGAAATATTGTGTTCACCTGATGGAAGGACTCTTTTTTATAGAGAATTTCTTCAAAGAACTATTTCTTACTATGGGTACAGCAGAATTTGGACTGTTTTGTTTGAATTTGAAATATATGCAACATTATAGTTTTGTATAATTTGAATCTGCTCTATTTTAGTGTATGTTAATTTTGTTAGCTTATAGTTTTTAGGCTAAAAGACTATTGTATATGGTCTATAAACTCTGTAAATGTACATTCTTGGTTTAATTTAGGTTAAAAGACCCGTGTAGCTGAACTGGTCTCAAAAGTTGTACATATTTTGATTTATTTTAGTCTAGTAGTTTTTAGTTGATTAATATTATTATTATTTTTTTTTATTCATCTGGAGCACTGATGTTTATGGGCATTTCCTCACTAAATTTGTTGAATAAATGCCCGCTGTTCCGGGCTCGTTCGCGTGGCTGCGGTTTTGGTGGAAGTGGATGGGATTCTTCTGCTGGGGCTTGACGCACCTACGCCTTCGGGTTGGTGCCCCCAGTCAGGTGTTCCTGTTCCTGTCACGATTGAAGCTCAATGCTTCTCCTAATTAATATTTGAATAGTTATTTTCAAATATATCCACGGGAAAAAACAACCTGTTGTCAACCTATCCCCCATTTAATTATAGAAACTATCATCCTACCAGAATTTCAATATAGTTATTTTTGTTTTGTTTAATCCCAAAATGCGCGTCCAACAAAATTTTAGAGCAGTAATTCTGGCAAAATAGCGGTGTGTTCAGCAAAAACATGGGGCTAAGTTCGCAACGCAGTCTGCAACATAAATATAGCGTCTAGTCCCTGCACTTTGGCTACGATTTCAAAAAACGGATCACTCTGCGCGCATGCGTGCTTGTCTGATACTTTAAAATTTTGTTCTAAGACATTTCAAAAAGAGTGCGTATAGCTCTGTGGTATGTCATTTCTCTTCCGTTCTGTGGTCTTGAGTTCGAATCCCAGCGGCGGAAAGTTTTATTTTTCAGTATTTATTTGAGTTATAAAAAATAATTTGAATACAAAAAATGTAAAGTTTCCATTTTTCAACATATAAGCGATGGAAAGTTTGAAACAAAATGGAAATAAATATGAAATTTGGTTATAAATGAATTTCGTACATTCTAGAGAATGCTGTACAGCGAGTTTCATGCGTCCAGTGATGTTTTTTTTTTCAGTTAATGTACGCGAAGCGTACATACACAAGTTATTGACCGCGGCTTGAATGAATTTCGTGCATTCTAGAGATTGCTGCAAAGCGAGTTTCATGTTTCCAGTGATGTCTTTTTTTTATGTTAAAAATTGTTTTTGGATGTTAAAAATTCGCTTTAAAACGCTATAAAATCGTTAAAAATCCTTAAAAATTGAAAAATCCGGAGGAAATTTTTTTTTATTTTAGTAAAAGTCTGAAATTGAATTTCTTTAAGAATGTTAAAAAATAAATAAATAAAAAAAATAATAAAAATAATGAAAATTGTGAAAGAAAATATTTAGTTATATTACGACAAATGTTTTAAATCAAAATCCTTTTACGAATTTAAAAAAACTGCCCCGGAATGGAATAAAATTAATATGGTTCTCGTTGAAACTGTCTATAGCAGCCATACTCAACCTGCGGCTCGCGGGCCGCATGTGGCCCGGAGACCTTTTAAGTGCGGCCCGAGATACGTAATCAATAACTTCTATTTATTACATTAATTGAGATGTGTATAAAAGTTGTTAAGAACTTCACTGTTCTTTTATATATTTTCCTGGGAAGACAAAAACTGCCCTGTTATTTAAAATAACTAATTTAAAATTATCTAAAATACCGTTTCCTTAGGCAAATGTTCTTTTTACATGAAGTTCTATTTGTGCTATAGTGGTGTATACATTTCTTAATCTTCAACACTAAACCAATATTATTTAAAATTTATTACATTTGCGCTATACATTTCTACACTTTAAAAAAAAAGTGTTTGTATTGAGAAAACGATTAATTTATTAAAGAAAATCACCTTATTTTTTTTCTTTAGAACTTGGAAATGCTACATTGTTATAAACAAAAATACGCCAGGTATTTTGTCTAATAAGCATTATGTTTAACTAATAATGCTTATTAGTGTTCAACGTTTACCGTGGAAAAAATTGGCAGCAAAATGTTTTATAACCACTATTTGTACAACATTTGCAATTGAAACAGACCACAAAGTTTATTGTTTGGAAATAGTGGTGTGAAAAGTTTTAGTAATATTTCTTTTTCGACAAACGTTCAATTCTACTGATTATATTAACTTTAGTATATAGGTTTGTTAGATACTACTTTTTTAAATCTTATTATTTAAATTACTCCTTTTTTACAGTATAATATAATTGTGTTGCGGCCCGCCCAACGTTCCAATCATATGTTTGCGGCCCGCGAGAAAAAAAGGTTGAGTATGGCTGGTCTAGAGCAATGCGCATGCACGCAGCACGATCCATTTTTTGAAATCGTAGCCAAAGTGCAGGGACTAGACGATTGTCAACATAAACAGCTTTCGTATTTTATTACCCCGTGCGATCTGCGTAAACAGCACACGGCTTCTTGAACGGAACAAATTACTTTATTGTCGTATACTCTGTCTAACAAGCATGTAGTACCAATAATCCTTTCTCTGCAGCTTTTGTGGTGAGAAATATATTTTATAGATGTAAGTACTTCGTGCATATTGAGTTAATATTATTATCTACATAAATAAATTGTTTAATGTGATGTCAGAAATATTGAATATTTCTTCAAAACCCATTGAAACCCTCTTAATAATTCAGTAATTATAGCAGTTGTAAATACAGGCGTATGGTTTTCATTAAGATCGAATATAACACTGTTTATTATCTGTTTATTATATTTGCAAGATCTTTTTTTTTTTTTCAATCGAAGATGCCATATCAGCGTAATTTCTACTGTCATGCATATGAATTCTTGGTCAAGTTTAAGACAACATGGGAGTAGAGACTCGTTACGGAAGAGAAAATGTTTCACCACTTTTGTTTTTTAATATTGATGGTTATACAGGGTGTTTCAAAAGTCTCCGTACAACTTCAAAAATTTATTAAAAAACAAACAATAGGCCTACAGCAAAAATAATTTACAACAGTACAAAGAGTCACTTAAAAAGTTTTTTTCTACTACCTTAGTATACTTGTACATGAGATCCTTTCGTTGCATGAAGAACATCAAGTCGATATTCCAATTCCATCCACGTGCGTTTCAGCATGCTAACATCAACAGTAGTTACAACTGTTTGATGAAATCTGAACAAAAGTTAATAGTCTCATGAAATTTAAACAAAAAATCCAAACAGCAGTAGCTACTGTTGATGTTAGCATGAAAAACGTTCGTTGATTGAATTGGAATATCGTCTTGATATTCTTCGTGCTACGAAAGGATCTCATGTTGAAGTTTTCTAAGGCAGTAGAAAAAAAAACTTTTTAAGTTACTCTATGCACTGTTGTAATTATTTTTGCTGTAGGCCTATTATTTTTTTGTAATAAATTTTTGAAATTGTACGGAGACTTTTGGGACACCCTGTATTATTTTAACGCAGAATTTTTATTAATATTTTCTTTTCTTTACTTATTATTTTGATGGGAGCGAAGCACATACATGCAGAGGCTGATTATGGTAGGGAACACTTTCTATCACTATTTTTGAATTTTAGTTATCTTAGTTAAGCGCTGAAAATTTATATATATATATATTAATTTTTATTTTTATTTTCACTGGACGAAGCACATACATGCGACAAATGTATCCCTTTGCTGACAAATAACATGCATTTTGGGGTTCAAAAATTGTGAATTAACTTAATGATCCTAATAAGCTAGAAACAGTAAGTAAACAGTAAGTAACTCTTAATTCACTTTAATCTGGAATCTCCGAAGTTTCACTAATAAATGTGTAGAAGTGGTTTGCATTAAACCTTTATTGAAATGTTATAAAATTGTCAATGACTCATGTAATGTGCAGTCAGTATAATAAAAGATAGACCAGCCTTTATTCGCAGACCGTTTTCGATAATATCACAACAGTGATCTCATTAGACTTAGGATTGTGTAAAAATATGAATACCATTTTGAAATAGGGGTTGTTTACATGTTACACATTGCATTCACTTCGATATTTAAACAAGAACGAAAAATCATGCGTCAAGCATAGATTATGTAGCACTTTCCAACGCTTCCAAAATAATTTTACAAAACATACCGTTTAATAAGCTAAAAGATAACATCTAAGTAAACAATTTGGAAAACGCATAACATATTTAAAAACATAATTTCAGGAATTTCCAACAGATACAATATTCGGAAAAATATCCGAATACTTTTATTCAGCCCTGTATATGATCTATAGATTTGTATATGCTAGGATGCTAAATTTTAGTTTAGTTAGGAAACGCGTAGCACAGTTTAAAATTATCTTTCTGGAGTTTCTGTCAATAAACGGAAATGTGTTCGCGAACTTTTGTGCTGCCCTGTATAGGATCTACAGAATTTATACACACCACGTAATAGACAAAAAGCGAGTTAAAATTAAAATCGCGTTTAGTAACTTAAAACGCACTTCCAGGAATTAGTGTTAATAGACAGTAGAGAATTCTTTTGTGTGTCCCTGTAAATGAGTGATGACTGCTATACACACACTATTCTGTAGTAAGCCTCTTGTAATGCACCTTAGATATATATATATAAATTTCAATGCGTTTAAAATAGTGAAACATTATTTAAATAAACCGCAGACGATTTTTCTCCATAGACGTCATGTAACGGAATTCTTTTGACTGTCCCTGTAAAGTAACTATAAGTGCTATGCACACCCTATTCCATATTAAGCTTCTTCTAATGCACCTTAGTGATATATATAAATTTCAATGCGATTAAAATAGTGAAACATTATTTAAATAAACCGCAAATGATTTTTCCCCATAGACCGCAATGTAACTAATTCTTTTGAGTGTCCCTGTGATAAAACTATAAGTGCTACACACTTCCGTTGAAATAGGGAACATGCTATAGATAACGACAATAACATATAAAAATTGCAGAGCAATCCGAGCATATTTACGGGAGTTAGAGCACGGACAGACGGCCAGACGGCCAGACAAACCGAAGTCATAAGCACTTTTCAACTAGGTTGGAAAGTGCTAAAAAGTAACATCCACAGTTGACAGATTTTTGTTTTCCTTTGATCAAAACAGCTCAGAAAAATATATACATTTTATATACTTTTAAATGAATTTTCATAAAAATATGAGAGTTTAGTTTATTTTTCTTTGCCTTCTTTTACGTTTATACTGCTTTCGCCATTATTTATACGGATACTCCTTCACTTCCTGTCCGCTTTTTAATCGCAAGTTCTTCATATTCGAAAGTGTGGTCCATATTTATTTCCAATTACTTGTCAGTTCATTTTCCTCGATTCTGCTCTCATATAGAATATCGAGCGACCGGAAAAATTCATTTTCGATCATCTCATTTACTGTCTTGAATAGTCGCTGACTTACGGCCTTTTCTTCAGTCGATGCTCAATTTCCTCGGATTCCCCAAAATATTCTAGCAGTTGGAAACTAAGAAATTTTGCAATCCTCTCTTTGTCGGCGATAGCGTTACAGCCTGAAAACTCGCCGACAACGAGTCTTCAGGATGTAATGCTATCGACGACGACATCTTCAGAACTGGGCCCGACTTCGCTTGTCAAAGGAGGGCGTGCCACCTCCCCTGAACCAGCGCGCCTGGAACGCGAGCCACATATACTGCTAAAATTTCCCATGGTTGAGCGCCTCGGGAACTGCTCTCATAGGCCCTGACCATGACCTCTTTTCATCCCGTAGGATGAGACGAGGAGTTAGTTCCTGGTGTTCTTTAAAGCAAATTCCACTCCAAGTCAGTGCAGTCCAATTAGTTATATATGGTTGTGAATATGCAATTACAATCTTCTGTTTCTTACTAGCGGGAACATGGAACCTTCACCAACTTCACACTGGCAGTAACAGGTTACATAACTGTACTGTAAGCTGTCTTTTCTACAACACAGAGTGTCTAGCGACCTGGAGAAATCGACAAATGACAGAAATACATCGGCCTATAACTTTCCAACAGTTGCATTCGGACGGGTAGTTCTATTCATTTCCTTGATCCCCACGGTAAGAGATTTCCAACGACGCCACTCTCTACAAAATCCCGATCTGGCAGTTGGGGACCTTCCCTAGTGAGATTATCGGACGACCGCGGCCGGCTTCGAGCTTAATGTTCATATCGGGCGGCACACAGGGGTGGGTGGGCTGGGAGATTGTCGAATTCGCGGAGCTGTGCTTACATTCTTATCACTGTAGCAAAGCTGTTAATGGATTTTCGGCCTAACGCGGTTTAATTAAATGATGTTTCACTATTTTAAACAAATTGAAATTTTATATACAGGGTGTTCCGTTAAAGGGGTCCAATATTAATAGGGGTAATAGAGGAGATCACACGGAGCATAAATCAGTATATAATGCCTGGACGGATCTCAATAATTTTCAAGTTACAGCAAATAGAATGAAAAATCGGAAATTTGTAAAAAAACCCTCATTGCTAAACTATCGATAATGCTACATAAAAACGAAGCACATATTTAGAAAGAGCAGAAAAAATCCTACGAAATGACATAAGTTGTTTTAGAATATTGAGAATTAATGGCGAGTTACAAGCTCTGAAACAGTGAAAAAATACAAAATCAAATATTTAGCAAAATAGTTAATCGTTAATCCCAAAAATGCAACTCTACCTACATCAAGGAAAATGTTATAAAATTTGGTCCATTCCGAAAGCTTTCGAAGAAGCTGACAATAAACCATATCAGTTTAATTGTATGGGAGAAATCAAGCAGTTCCCTAGTTACAACTCTGTACTGTTGCACGCTCGGAAAGAGCGAAACTCCACCCATGACGATTGTAAACACCCCGTTTTAATATCTTTCAATTATACATTTCTGATCAACCTCTATCAATACCCTTTCATTATTCAGTCTGGTCAAGTGAATGACATATTGTGCAGCTCTCGCCTTGTCTTAAAGCAAACTCCGTGACTGCTGCGTTTCCTCCATGAACTTTCAGGATGATGAAGAAGAAGTACTTTTTATGCAAATTTTCTATGTGTATAGGAAGAAAAGTGTAATAAAACAGCAGTCATCAGTGGGCGTTATGTTAAAAGGAGGCTGTTGTAAGTGGGATTGTAGTAAGTTGATGTATAATAATTATGCCGGAATACTCTAACGAAGAATATGCGGACATGCATCTGATGTACGGGCAAGCTCATGGAAATGCATGTCTAGCACAGCGCATGTACCGTGAGCAATTTCCAAAGAGACGTTGCCCAAGTTCGAAACTCTTCATAAAAATCGATAGACGATTACGGGAGACTGGATCGTTTAATACAGCAAGCATTGATGCAGGGAAACCTCGACATGTACGAACATCTGCAATGGAAGAAGATGTACTGAATATTTTTAAAGATAACCCCTCCACGAGTACACGAGCTGCTGCGTCTGAAGTCGGTGTTTCTCACCAAAGTGTGTGGCGTGTTCTGCGTGCAGAAAACATGCACCCCTTTCATGTGCAGCGGGTACAACTGTTATCAGTAACAGATTGTGCTCAGCGGACAGAATTCGTACGCTGGTTGCTTAATGTAACAGAAAATAATCCACAATTTCTGGAAAATATTTTATTTACTGATGAAGCAACATTTACGAGAGAGGGCGTGGTAAACACACACAATATGCACACATGGTCATATACAAATCCGCACACTGTTTTCCCGTCGAACGCACAACAACAGTTCAGTGTGAACATATGGGCAGGTGTCCTCGGCGATTATCTCATAGGACCATATTTACTCCCAGATGTACTCAATGGCAGTACGTACTTGGTTTTCCTACGGGATATCTTACCGCAGTTACTGCAAAATGTGCCAGCAACATTGCGCCACAATATGTGGTTTATGCACGATGGCGCACCGGCACATTTTTTCATAGGTGTTCGCAATCACCTCAATTCAACATATCCTGGGAAATGGATTGGACGCAGTGGACCTGTTGCTTGGCCTGCACGCTCTCCAGACCTCAATCCGTTAGACTTTTTTGTTTGGGGACACCTTAAATCGCTGGTGTATGAAACGCCTGTGGATACACCGGAGGATTTACTAGCGCGAATCGTTGTCGCTGCAGGAGACATTCCCAACTCCGTCGGAGTTTTTCGGCGTGTTTTCCAATCTTTACGACGTCGCTGTCGGCTGTGCGATTCTGTTAATGGGCGCAACTTCGAACACCTATTATAATAATGTCCGTTCGTCTGCCTTCCGACATTGAACTGTGCAGCGCAGGCCAGAAGACTATGCTTCACATATGTCATAAAGTACGTGGAATGTAATTCTTTATTTGTCATTTTTCTTTTATTTTCAACACTTTTTGGCACAGTATTTTGTAAATCACAGACTGTGGTGTACTCAAATTGTAAATTACAAAGTTTGTATGAATTAATTTAAAATTTAGTGTCTTTTTTAAATTTATAATTAATAAAATTATTATGCTATTTGTTATTATTATTTCCTATCATAAATTATGATGCACATATACATACAATAATTGTCCATGTAAAACATGTACTGAAACTTCTTGCATAGTTACAAATCGCAATATTTTTAATTATTTCCGAATTTTCACCACCAGTTTAATTTTAAGGAATTTAACTTAAGCTTTATATCAATAAAAGACCACTTTAAAATGTAGACTATTATTGTAAAGTTATTTTGGTTCATTCAACTCTTGAATAATTAAAAATGTTGCATCTCAGAAGAAGCATGATCGAAAATGTATAGTTGAGAGTAATTAAAAAGGCGGTGTTTCCAATCGTGATGGGCGGAGTTTAACCTTTGCTAGTGTCAAAGAAAGCGGAGTTGTAACTAAGAAACTGATTAATTTCTCTCACACAATTAAACCGATATGGTTCATTGTAAGCTTTTTCGAAAGTTTTCGGAATGGACCAAATTTTACTACATTTTCCTTGTTGTAGCTAGAGTTGTCTTTCTGGAATTAACGATTAACTATTTTGATGTATATTGGATTTCGTACTTTTTTCACTGTTTCAGGGCTTGTAACTCGTCAATAAATATTGCTATTTTAATACAATTGATGTCATTTTGTAGGTTTTTTTTCTGCTCTTTCTAAATATGTGCTTCGTTTTTATGTAGCATTATCGATAGTTTAGCAATGAGGGTTCTTTTACAATTTTCCGAATTTTCATTCTATTTGCTGTAACTTGAAAACTATTGAGATCCGACCATGCTTTATGTACGGATTTATGCTCCATGTGATCTCCTCTATTACCCCTATTAATATTGGACCCCTTTAACGGAACACCCTGTATATCACTAAGGTGCATTACAAGAGGCTTGCTACAGAATGTTGTGTGTATAGCAGTCATAGTTCATTTACAGGGACACACAAAAGAATTCTTTGTGTTTTGTTTCAAAGAAGGTTTGATTCTCACTTTATTGTCCACGAAAAGGAAAACGTTGAGGGATCTTACCCAAATCCGGAGGCGAACGTAGATGATGAACGGGTGATGCACTGACCACCCATCTGACAAGCTTCAGAGTCAATAAAAGTTGAGTTTTTTTTTCTAACGAGCAGCGGTTCTCATACTATGGATTGCGAGTCACTCATGAATCTCAAGCTATAAGGAAGAATACCAACGTTATAAATTCACATATAAAACACAATAAAGCAACAAATAGCTATCTCCAATCTACAAGCGAGATTCTTCCTCAGTGCGACAAAGAGCACTGCTTCGCGTGCTAGGAAAATCAAGACTGAGCCAGTCTTGAACTTTCTGACGGTGGAATATTAGGTAATAAGTTACCACGTAATTAAATTTTCCCATAGAATGGACATGGGATTTCGCGAATGGGGAGAGAAGCATGCACTTAAGCCATTTGCATCGTTAGCATGCATTTCAGGAATTTCTTTTTTATTCAGACATTCCGAATTCATACCAGAAATTATGGATTAGTAATTTTTGCTTTATTTAAAGACAGATGTTTCGTGATTACATAAAAATAAATATTCTTCTTTCGGAATATCCGGTATGGATTTCTGACTAAAAAAGAAATTCCTGAAATTTAACGTACGTACTATGTGCTAATTATACAAATGACTTAATACCCAAACACCAGAAGTAGAAATGTCGTAGTTGTTTCATAGTAGTTGTTTTTTTAAAATAATTAAAATTTAAGTAGGCGATTTTTAAAACCCACGACGTCGGATATTTACGTCTATTTTTTGACGGTGGAATATTAGGTAATGAGTAATCACGTAATTAAATTTTCCCATAGGTTAACATGGGAATTCGCGAACGGGGGGAGAGCATGCACTTAAGCCATTTGCATCGTTAGCATGCATTTCAGTAACTTCTTTTTTATTCAGACATTCCGAATTCATACCAGAATTAATGGATTAGTAATTTTTGCTTTATTTACAGACAGACGTTTCGTAATTATATAAATAAATATTCTTCTTTCGGAATATCCGGTATGGATTTCTGACTAAAAAAGAAATTCCTGAAATTTAACGTACGTACTATGTGCTAATTATACAAATGACGTAATACCCAAACACCAGAAGTAGAAATGTCGTAGTTGTTTCATAGTAGTTGTTTTTTTAAAATAATTAAAATTTAAGTAGGCGATTTTTAAAACCCACGACGTCGGATATTTACGTCTATTTTTTGACGGTGGAATATTAGGTAATGAGTAATCACGTAATTAAATTTTCCCATAGGTTAACATGGGAATTCGCGAACGGGGGGAGAGCATGCACTTAAGCCATTTGCATCGTTAGCATGCATTTCAGTAACTTCTTTTTTATTCAGACATTCCGAATTCATACCAGAATTAATGGATTAGTAATTTTTGCTTTATTTACAGACAGACGTTTCGTAATTATATAAATAAATATTCTTCTTTCGGAATATCCGGTATGGATTTCTGACTAAAAAAGAAATTCCTGAAATTTAACGTACGTACTATGTGCTAATTATACAAATGACTTAATACCCAAACACCAGAAGTAGAAATGTCGTAGTTGTTTCATAGTAGTTGTTTTTTTAAAATAATTAAAATTTAAGTAGGCGATTTTTAAAACCCACGACGTCGGATATTTACGTCTATTTTTTGACGGTGGAATATTAGGTAATGAGTAATCACGTAATTAAATTTTCCCATAGGTTAACATGGGAATTCGCGAACGGGGGGAGAGCATGCACTTAAGCCATTTGCATCGTTAGCATGCATTTCAGTAACTTCTTTTTTATTCAGACATTCCGAATTCATACCAGAATTAATGGATTAGTAATTTTTGCTTTATTTACAGACAGACGTTTCGTAATTATATAAATAAATATTCTTCTTTCGGAATATCCGGTATGGATTTCTGACTAAAAAAGAAATTCCTGAAATTTAACGTACGTACTATGTGCTAATTATACAAATGACTTAATACCCAAACACCAGAAGTAGAAATGTCGTAGTTGTTTCATAGTAGTTGTTTTTTTAAAATAATTAAAATTTAAGTAGGCGATTTTTAAAACCCACGACGTCGGATATTTACGTCTATTTTTTGACGGTGGAATATTAGGTAATGAGTAATCACGTAATTAAATTTTCCCATAGGTTAACATGGGAATTCGCGAACGGGGGGAGAGCATGCACTTAAGCCATTTGCATCGTTAGCATGCATTTCAGTAACTTCTTTTTTATTCAGACATTCCGAATTCATACCAGAATTAATGGATTAGTAATTTTTGCTTTATTTACAGACAGACGTTTCGTAATTATATAAATAAATATTCTTCTTTCGGAATATCCGGTATGGATTTCTGACTAAAAAAGAAATTCCTGAAATTTAACGTACGTACTATGTGCTAATTATACAAATGACGTAATACCCAAACACCAGAAGTAGAAATGTCGTAGTTGTTTCATAGTAGTTGTTTTTTTAAAATAATTAAAATTTAAGTAGGCGATTTTTAAAACCCACGACGTCGGATATTTACGTCTATTTTTTGACGGTGGAATATTAGGTAATGAGTAATCACGTAATTAAATTTTCCCATAGGTTAACATGGGAATTCGCGAACGGGGGGAGAGCATGCACTTAAGCCATTTGCATCGTTAGCATGCATTTCAGTAACTTCTTTTTTATTCAGACATTCCGAATTCATACCAGAATTAATGGATTAGTAATTTTTGCTTTATTTACAGACAGACGTTTCGTAATTATATAAATAAATATTCTTCTTTCGGAATATCCGGTATGGATTTCTGACTAAAAAAGAAATTCCTGAAATTTAACGTACGTACTATGTGCTAATTATACAAATGACTTAATACCCAAACACCAGAAGTAGAAATGTCGTAGTTGTTTCATAGTAGTTGTTTTTTTAAAATAATTAAAATTTAAGTAGGCGATTTTTAAAACCCACGACGTCGGATATTTACGTCTATTTTTTGACGGTGGAATATTAGGTAATGAGTAATCACGTAATTAAATTTTCCCATAGGTTAACATGGGAATTCGCGAACGGGGGGAGAGCATGCACTTAAGCCATTTGCATCGTTAGCATGCATTTCAGTAACTTCTTTTTTATTCAGACATTCCGAATTCATACCAGAATTAATGGATTAGTAATTTTTGCTTTATTTACAGACAGACGTTTCGTAATTATATAAATAAATATTCTTCTTTCGGAATATCCGGTATGGATTTCTGACTAAAAAAGAAATTCCTGAAATTTAACGTACGTACTATGTGCTAATTATACAAATGACTTAATACCCAAACACCAGAAGTAGAAATGTCGTAGTTGTTTCATAGTAGTTGTTTTTTTAAAATAATTAAAATTTAAGTAGGCGATTTTTAAAACCCACGACGTCGGATATTTACGTCTATTTTTTGACGGTGGAATATTAGGTAATGAGTAATCACGTAATTAAATTTTCCCATAGGTTAACATGGGAATTCGCGAACGGGGGGAGAGCATGCACTTAAGCCATTTGCATCGTTAGCATGCATTTCAGTAACTTCTTTTTTATTCAGACATTCCGAATTCATACCAGAATTAATGGATTAGTAATTTTTGCTTTATTTACAGACAGACGTTTCGTAATTATATAAATAAATATTCTTCTTTCGGAATATCCGGTATGGATTTCTGACTAAAAAAGAAATTCCTGAAATTTAACGTACGTACTATGTGCTAATTATACAAATGACTTAATACCCAAACACCAGAAGTAGAAATGTCGTAGTTGTTTCATAGTAGTTGTTTTTTTAAAATAATTAAAATTTAAGTAGGCGATTTTTAAAACCCACGACGTCGGATATTTACGTCTATTTTTTGACGGTGGAATATTAGGTAATGAGTAATCACGTAATTAAATTTTCCCGTAGGTTAACATGGGAATTCGCGAACGGGGGGAGAGCATGCACTTAAGCCATTTGTATCGTTAGCATGCATTTCAGTAACTTCTTTTTTATTCAGACATTCCGAATTCATACCAGAATTAATGGATTAGTAATTTTTGCTTTATTTACAGACAGACGTTTCGTAATTATATAAATAAATATTCTTCTTTCGGAATATCCGGTATGGATTTCTGACTAAAAAAGAAATTCCTGAAATTTAACGTACGTACTATGTGCTAATTATACAAATGACTTAATACCCAAACACCAGAAGTAGAAATGTCGTAGTTGTTTCATAGTAGTTGTTTTTTTTAAATAATTAAAATTTAAGTAGGCGATTTTTAAAACCCACGACGTCGGATATTTACGTCTATTTTTTGACGGTGGAATATTAGGTAATGAGTAATCACGTAATTAAATTTTCCCATAGGTTAACATGGGAATTCGCGAACGGGGGGAGAGCATGCACTTAAGCCATTTGCATCGTTAGCATGCATTTCAGTAACTTCTTTTTTATTCAGACATTCCGAATTCATACCAGAATTAATGGATTAGTAATTTTTGCTTTATTTACAGACAGACGTTTCGTAATTATATAGATAAATATTCTTCTTTCGGAATATCTAGTATGGATTTCTGACTAAAAAAGAAATTCCTCAAATGGACGCATGTACTATGTGCTAATGATACAAATGACTTAACCCTTCTTTGCATGAGTTTTTCTTTTACAATTGTGTTTTTAATACATATATTAAATATTAGACACCAGAAATTTTAAGATATATTTTTAACTTTGTTCAGCAACATAGTTCACGGGAAATTCACTGGATCAATATTTCTATATAAATATAGTGGTGGCGAAGAAGTTGATTTATTTATTAAAAGTGAAATAAACAGTGATGGAAATTTACATCACTATGCAATTAAGGGTTAATACCCAACCATCACAGGTTTGAGAAAGAAGGTTTCGGGTTTTCAAGTTTCTAAAAGTTCTTTAATTTGAAATGTATATGTAAGATACAATTATATAGGATACATATAAGATTCTACTGTGATAAAACTTTCAAATATACAGAGCGTCCCAAAAGTCCCTGACACATTTCAAAATTCAGTAAAAGATCAATCAATTGGCGTACGAGAATGAAGTTTGTACGAAAATGCTTCTTATGATCTGAAATTTCGTTTAAGGAAATAGGAAAATTAGTTCTGATAATTTCTCATAGATGGCACTGCTTGTGGAAAGATATCGAATAGATAGAATGCCTTTATACATAACAATGGCGAAAGACGCACAATGCGTATGCACAGTTTTTGTTCAAACTATGAAATCCCCACTCGTGGATAGCTATCCGTGAAGTATAGGAACAAAAAGTTCAAACTATGGCAACCCACATTCCTGAAGTTAACAATACTCATCTATCTATCCTCACTCGCTTAATCGAACTCATGTGGGTTGCCATATTTATGTACAATTATGTAGGTATTTGCCCTAATTTCGCGATTGTTAGGTATAAAGGCATTCTACCTATTCGGTAACTTTCCAGAAGCAGCGCCATCTATGAGAAAATTTTTGAGCTATTTTTTTTTTAATTTGCTTAAACAAAATTTCAGATCTTAAGAAGAAATTTCGTTCAAACCGCACTCTCGTACGCCAATTGCTTGATGTTTTATTGAAATTTAAAATTTGTCATGGCCTTTTGGGATATCCTGTACTTCCCGTACGTGCACTGTTAAAAATTCTGTGCTATGTTGAACCAATTTTTGGTGCTGCAGTAGCTGCAGCTATAAAATAGTGAAATCTCGTTCCAAAATTTGTAGTTTTGAACCAATTGAAGCTCCTAATGTTGGTATGAGATTTCACCATTTTATGGTTGCACCTACAGAAGCACCAAAAGTTGGCACAAACCCAGCATAAAACTTTTAATAGTGTATTTTACTCTAAATGGGAGTAAATTTCTTTAGAACTATCATTCAAATGGGCGTTAAAAGAAATCTCGCCAAACCGACCATGACTACTAAAGCCAACTCTATGTTAATTAGAGATGTCCAGCAGGCGAAAATTTTAAAGCTGGTAACTCAAGAACAGAGTTATTATGTAAAGTTTTCAGTGTTTTCCTTGCACGAAAACCAAGTAGTTAAATGCGCTTCAAAACTCAATGCGTGTTTTAGCTTTTTATCCATATTTTTTCCCACTTTCTCTCCAACTTGGTTCAGCCCAAGCTATCGTGCGAGTCCATGGCACATGACATTGTATGAATCCGGCCGAATCGTTTACAATTTGTTTGTTTGGTAAGTTATTTTTTTATATTTTTCTGTCTTTTTCTTGTTTTTTCATTTATTTCTAGGTTATTTTAATTTATTCTAATCATCCTGGGTTTTTCGATATGTTATAAGGAGCTTGATATTGTAACTTTTAGGCCTTATACCAACAACATTCAATGAATTAACATATCTTCACTATGAATTGTCGATATAACGCTCCTCTGACGACTTCGTATGACATTCGAAGTTTTTTATTTTTATATTATGTTCACTCTCTCGTTTAATACTTTTAATCCTTCATTTTTACTTTTATATTATCATATATAATTTCATTTTGATTTCATACACACACACATATATATATGAGGAAAACGAGACAACATCTCAACTAGATAGAGTATACAGTTTCACGAGCCATGATAGATTCACAGGCCATGATGATACACGAGTTCATTATTAGAATGGTTTTTGTTGAAGTAGTTCAGTTTCTTATGCAAGGCTTAGCTACACTCTAAAAAAATCCGTGAATTGAAGGTTTTTACCGTTATTATTACTTTTTTTTTCATTAAATCACGAAAATTTCTGCTTCAATTTGCCCATTTCCGCAAAAATAGAAAAAAGTCACCAATCTAACGTAAAAACTATCTAAAACCCCCTAATTTAAAGCTGCATTTCCATCAAAACACAGTGGTTTTACGCTAACTGTGCTGCATTGCTCTTTTTAACACTTTCCAACCTAGTTGAAAAGTGATTATGACTTCGGTTTGTCTGCCGTATGCCGTCTGGCCGTGCTCTAACTCCCGTAAATATGCTCGGATTGCTCTGCAATTTTTATATGTTATTGTCGTTATCTATAGCATGTTCCCTATTTCAACGGAAGTGTGTAGCACTTATAGTTTTTTTTTATTGACACTCAAAAGAATTCCGTTACATTACGGTCTATGGAGAAAAATCATTTGTGGCTTATTTTAATGATGTTACACAATTTCAAATACATTGTAATTGATATATATAATTAAGGTGCATTACAAAAAGCTTACTATGGAATAGGGTGTGCATAGCACTTATAGTTACTTTACAGGGGCAGTCAAAAGAATTCCGTTACATTACGTCTATCGAGAAAAATCGTTTGCGGTTTAATTAAATAATGTTTCACTATTTTAAACTCATTGAAATTTTATATATATCACTAAGGTGCATTACAAGAGGCTTACTACAGAATATTGTGTGTATAGCAGTCATCGTTCATTTACAGGGACACACAAAAGGATTCTCTACTGTCTGTTATTCCTGGAAGTGCGTTTTAAGTTGCTGAACGCGATTTTAAATTTAACTCACTTTTTGTCTATTACTGGGTGTGTATAAATTCTGTATTTCATATATAGGGCAGCACAAAAGTTCGCGAACACATTTCCGTTTATTGACAGAAACTCCAGAAGGATAATTTTAAACTGTGCTACGCGTTTCCTAACTAAACTAAAATTTATCATCCTTTGTAGTATATATACAAATCTATAGATCCTATACAGGGCTGAATAAAAGTATTCGGATATTTTTCCGAATATTGTATATGTTGGAAATTCCTGAAATTACGTTTTGAAATATGTTATGCGTTTTCCAAATTGTTTACTTAGATGTTATCTTTCAGCTTATTAAACGGTAATGATTTGTAAAATTATTTTGGAAGCATTGGAAAGTGTTACATAATCTATGCTTGACGCATGAGTTTTCCTTCTTGTTTGTATTAAAAACGGAATTTTTACGCATGTCCTTTTTGCTTCAAAACACGACAGAGTCGCAAACTGAAGCTCAAAAGTTCCTGAAATTCTACAGTCAACACACGGAAATTTCAACAAATAAACGAAAAAAAATATCTTCAAATCGGGGGAGGGGTCTTCCGGAAACTTGCTGCCTGTACTTTTTACGTTTTTTTTTTTTTTTTTTTTTTTGAGAGTGTATAGCTTGTTTTTTATTCGACGAGAGTAAGCAAAAGTGCTTCTCCATTGTGTTGTTATGATAAAGTTGGCATGTGGCAAATTTAAGTTCTGTTAATATCAACAAGTATCTGGTATTTATTTCGTCCTGTATTATGTGTCTTATTAAATATTTGTTATTGTCTTCAAACCAAGTGTAATGAATTGAAATACTATTATGGTTAAGTTATTATACTATTTACTAATCCCACATATAGACGATTTTCCAGTACTGAACTCCAACTCGTCGATAACTGAATATCACCATGTTATGATAGTAAATTAGCAAACGTAAGTATTGAACCGTGTGTTCGAAGTATTGAAGATTCCCAACTCAAAATATAACAACTACTTGTCACTAGATAACATAATTTATTATAGAGTTTGAGTACGTGCAGCATAAAGCATTCGCCGCTTTAGAAAAACACCTATTTAATCTCTCAACTACATTGTATTAATTGGATAATTAATACCGTACATTCGAACATATCTAGTAATATCACTTCACACCAGCAAGGTTTATGTAGAAAACCAAAAATACACACAAATATGAGTTCCTGACTCGTGTCTCACGGTTAAATATCAGGACGGCGTAAGTGTTTCTACACCAATGCGACAAATGAGGAGCCAATGAAGAGCGGTGAAATAGGTCCGGACTCTATTTTAGTCTCGGAAGGAAATTGGAGTGATACGATTCACAGGGAAAAGCGGGCGAATAGATTTTTAGAACAAAATAAAAAAGAAAAAGGGTACAAAATAGAATAAAATATCGGCATTTAAGAATTTAGAAATAAAAAGTTTTTGAAGAAAAATACAGGGTCATTCATATTTCCCTCCGGGGTTTCGAAACGTTATAGTAAAAAAACGAAGACGAATATGAAAAAAAGAAACATATGAAATTATTCCGAAACTATTCAAGTTTTACTTACATACATTACAGGTGTTCTATGTGTGAACCCTTGGTCACACGGCATACATCCATGCGATAGTCCAGTTCCTGCCATACTCCGTTTCTTTAAATCTGAATCAGTGGTGTCAGTTCAACGCGCCTTTCGTAATAAATATCGAAAACAGGGACCAACTGACAAAACAATTCATGTGTGGTACCGGAAATTTAAAGAAACGGAGTATGGCAGGAACTGGACTATCGCATGGATGTATGCCGTGTGACCAAGGGTTCACACATAGAACACCTGTAATGTATGTAAGTAAAACTTGAATAGTTTCGGAATAATTTCATATGTTTTTTTTTTTCATATTCGTCTTCGTTTTTTTACTATAACGTTTCGAAACCCCGGAGGGAATTATGAATGACCCTGTAATTACGAGAAGTGGTTTTTAGAATATTTTGAAGGGGGAATAAAATATTAAATTACGCATTTTAAGTAGAAGTAGATTTAAATAAACAAAATAAAAGGCATATTATTTAATATAGGAAATAATTGAATAATTGGGGTGTAGAATAAATTTAGAAGAGAAAATTTTTATAGAATAAATTTAATAAAGCGCGGACATTTAAATTTTGCAATATATATATAGACATATATGTGCGTGTAGGTTTCAAATAAAAAACAGCAATGTTCTCAGGGGTTTAAAAAGGTATTGCACACGATTAAAAATAAATAACTAATGATGCTTCATTTTTATAATGCCAATTTTGTGATGTTTTGGTTTATTAGGTAATATTATTTTAGCAGTTCTCTTTCTTCACTACATACTTCATTATCTATGCTAATTTAATTAGTTAATTTACTAGCGATTGTTTCTGATGGCCAAGGCCTTTAATTGTAAAATGATTTGAAGGACTCTCATAACGTGACCACTTAACTAGCCATAATCTTGAAATTAAGTTTTATAGGGGAATTTCATTGAAGTAGATTGCACTGTTATTTTTCTCTTAATGATGATAATTACACTGTGGCCCCAGACATTTGGATTCAACAGGTGGGTGTATAATGTGTCTAATTATCTAAGAAGATTTCATGTTGAATATTGAAATATTAAAAGTGAGTAATACAAAAACAATATATTGTATACTATTTTGAATGTGCATAGGCGAGAGATTTTTTAGCATTTTATAATACATTTTTTTCCCAGGTGATCTGCAGTATTTTAATGTTCATATTTTTCATCATTATACTCTAGAGAACATAGGTTGAAACAATTTTTTTTAATTAAAAACTAATAAGTTTACACATTTAATATATTTTTTAGACACTAACTTTTTTTTTTTTTTTTTTTTTTTTTTGCCCATTAACAACACTAAAAAATATAATTTTATACGAAAATATCAATAAGGTATTCAAACAAAGATTTGAAATTTATTAAAAGCGACACTTTTTGTATTAGCCGCACGTCAGTAGTTAATAACCGAAGATATCGCCAAAGATTTGATTACATACTACCTTTTTAGATTCTAATTATTTCAGTATTTAAGCATGTACTTTGATTACATGTCTGTTAAAATTGTGTTTATTTATATTATATTATTTATTTATTGATGAAGTTTTAATTTTGATATTGAATATTAGCCGAAAACTAATGCTGAACTATTTATCTTATTTTAAGTGCAAACGTGTTAATCTTTCATAATCGGGCTGCACACGATAGTGATAGATTAAAAAAAAATCTTGCCTGAAACCTCTTTTAACAACCATAATAAAAAAAAAAAACAGTAAATTCAGATACAGTTTTCAAACAAATAGCATTTTAAAGTACATTTCTTTCCCTATTCGATGGTGTATAAAATTGAATCGTGGATTTTTTGCAGTTAAAAAATGCAATAAAAGTTAAATTTAATGGTCAGGTGTTGCCACCGTGACTTCAGCGTTATTTACGGGCATGTTTTACTTCGTAATATATTTTTTTACTAATATTTTTCTTTTAATATAAATGTTGTATTCTATTTTTTTTTTTAGCTCCATACAACAGTCGAAATAAAATATGGGAAACATCTTTAATTTTAATGTAGTCGTAATATGAACTTTAAGCAATAGTAGGTCGAGTAATATGTAGAATGAAGGAAAGAAGAAACTCGATTGGCACTAGAATACATTTATTTAAACATAATCATCTTTAAATTTCGAAGGAATGCTCTCTTTACATAACGATACTCTTAACAATCTCTATCTTAAAGAACAACATAATTTTTTATTAGACACCAATTCGACAGCAAAATCTTTATGTTGAAACACATTAGAACTCTACAACGCCAGCATCATTCTATTTTTAACACTCACTTTGATGACCAAAATCTCTTCCTCTTCGCTATGTCGATCCGTTTTCAGCAAAGATCGCGCAAGAAAATTCGCAACACGTGACCTACTTTAACCAATGGATGTTCAACTTTCGGTTCGCACTCATTTTTATCTGTGAATTAATATTAAAGAAATAAGCTCTCTCCGATGGTCCCTCCGATGTTTCTGGCGGGAAAAGTCTTTTCTAGAAAATTGTGGAAATTAAAAAACGCGGGAAATTAATAGAACAAATTCGGCTTTTGCGTATTGAGAAAGCAATTTAAAAGAATGTTTTAATGAGCAATAATATTATAAAACGAAAATATTTAATTTAAATATGAAACGAATGTTTGTACGACTTAAAAGAAGTATTCAATGTCAAAGGCGATCTTTGAAACAATATTTGGCAATTTATCAATTTTGTTACCCATATTTGGCACCTGGATAAGAAAAGAATGTGCTTTTTAGAGCTCTTGCTTTATGTATATGGTTATCGATATATATATGGTTATCGAAAAAGTCGCAGCAGACGATTTTTTTTAAAAACATATTTTTTATAGGTACCGTAAATTTTATCTCTCATTTACAGACGATTTTTGCATTTCAATTAACTTTTTATGTATAACGTAGACAGTATTTTTACTTCATAGAATAATAATAAAAAAATCAAATGCAATCTATATATATAATTTTTAATTTGAAAATAGAATTATTACAAATTTACAAATTAAAATCAAATTATTGAATTAGAAATGACGTTGAGTTTGAACTTTACAGATAAATGTATTTAGAGGTATCTTTAAAACATCATGTAACCCGTGAGAAGCCGGAGCGAGTTGCTAGTTAATTTGTAATTAAGTTCTAAAAATATTAAAATGTTGTATTGTCATCGGAAACACACCTGTGAACGCAATTTTTATAATTTTAGCCTATCAGGAAGTGAGTACAAAATCAATTACAAAATTCAATCTTTACATACAAAGACCAAATTGGGTATAAAAGAGCGTAAAAATTACATCGTATTTCTAAGATCATTTCGAATCGTTTTTCCTACTTCCTATCCCGCCAAGAATCGAAACAGTGAAAAAGAAATGTGGACCATCCTGTTAATTATCGAATCGCAGAGAGATCAACCTTTTTTTCAAACTTCCATTTTAGGATTGATTTTACATTTTGACCTTAGGCAGGTGCTGCATCCGGAAAAAAGGAAAGACGTTTCCAGACTGGAATTCGTGCTGAAATAATCATTTAATGGAATTAATAACAAACAAGTTGGAAATTGCACATCAAGCGTGACAAATGAGGTGCGTTCGCATTGTTATTATATTAGTGAAATGAATTATATCGTCTGTTACAAAATAAATACACTTTAAGTTGATAATATTTTATCTTTTGTTGACATTTACTGAAAATTATAATTGGAAACTTAAACCTTAGCTTTGAAAATTTGAGAACTCGAAATACATTTTTAAACTCTTTTTCCATTTAATATCTATTTCTACGGAAACATCTATCCAAACAACTGTCGGTAGATTATAGAATTGCTATAATTAAACAATTTTACTATACAAATTGGGTTTTTAAATTCAGTAATAGGGAAATAATAGGACTCCATCTTAAATCGTACATAATCACCATGGCAACCTAGAATCATTACCTATCATGGGATATCACTGAATTAATTACGTATGATAGGCTTTAATAGAATGAAGAATGGGGCTATAACTTAGGTCATAGAGGTTATAGAATGTCGTATACGTCATATAGTCAGATAACTTGGCCATACAGCTCGGTCGCTTGACGATGAATCCTCGGAAGCTGCTATAACAAGGAAGTACCGATTTTTAAAAAATTAAATTTACTTAATAAATATTTTTATTAATATATTTGTAAGTTTTGATTCGATTTTCATAAAATTTGAATTGACTCGAAAATTACAGCTGTCTATGTAGCGATTTGCACAGTTTTATAAAACATGCCGTTCCTTTCTGGCCAGAATATCTGCACGTTCGATAGGCTGTAGCATCGTAAATAATGAATGGAGACAAAAACACCTTTAACAGCACATTCTACACAATTATACCTTTAAAAAAATGCACAAAAAAATGATTTTTTTTTTCAAAGAATTATAAGTAAACGGTGGCCTTGAGTAGAAAGTATTTGATTACTTGAAAATTCAGAAACATGTAAATTTTTAATTACAGTAACGATCGTGGTATCAGTTAAATTTTTCTACCAATATAATATTACCAGTGTACCCGTGCGAAAATTTCTCACTACAATCTAATATTACCAGTGTACCGTGCGAAAATTTCTCACTACAATCTAATATTACCAGTGTACCCGTGCGAAAATTTCGCACTACAATCTAATATTTTTTAGATGGAGGTTTAAACTTCTAAAAAAACTATATGGACTAAAAATATCTGCAAACAAACTTAGTCAAAACCAGAATATCATCTCATTTATTTCATCAAAGTTACAGTAAAAACAGATCGAAATTAGCAAAGGCAAAAAAAAAAAACTACCAGTCGTCTTTTAAATGCATTAGAGGATGACATCATCAGTTTCGGGAAGAAAAAAAAATTGAGCATTTGAATTTGCATTTTGCTTTTGGTACTTTTCGGTTAGCCGGGCGCCAGTGATATATATACACATATCTATGTATATACACATACGTCTGCATATACATATATATACATACATATATTTATGTACATATATGTATGTATATACATATATAGGTATATACATATGTATTTATATATGTAGCTATATCACTGGCGCCCGGCTAACCGAAAAGTACCTTGCTTTTTAATCATAAATATAAAATAAACCCGTGCAGCAACCCACTTTATCTTTATTGAACAAAATTTTTGTATAATCATTGCTGAGTACGGTCATGCACTGCATAATGCAATATTTTATTTTTGTGGCAACAATGATTTCAGAAAAACCTTTATTTCATTTATGAAAACAAACTGATATAATTTTTAATTAACAGCAATATTTAATCAAAAAACACGTTTTAACGAAATGTGTGTGCACTATGTCAGAAGCATGTTCAAAATATTTTCACATGCTATCTCATTTATCGTTCTACGTTTTGTATTTGCTTAGAAAAAGGGATGTTGACAACAGAAATAATATATACAAGGAGTATGAGTATGTGTAAGTACAGAAAGCAGGTTAATATGACGTCATTAGAGAAGTAAAAAAAAAATTAATATGACGTCCTATTGAAAGTTTAACGGACTTTTTCAAATGTTTGAGAATCATACAAAGAGAGTATCAATATGAATAATGGAGAAAGCAAGTAGATAGGACGTCAACAAGTGATTATAACGTTCTATGAGTTTGAAGAACATATTGAATCATGATAAAATCCCGATTATGGAAATATTGACATATTTTAACATTACCAAGTTCTCTATACAACATGTTTAATTTTGAAATTGATTTTTCTTCCCAAAGATGCTTAAAATCCCGGACAATGCCGCTTTTTTCATAGCTAGTGTAAAATCAACCCGTGCAACGATCACAGAGGCAGCAACTATGTCCCACTTTATCTTTATTGAACTTTTTTTTTTATAATCATCGATGCGGTATTTTATTTTTGTGACAATACTGATTTGTGAAAAACCTTTCATTTCATTTATAAAAACAATGCCGATTTAATTTTTAGTTAACTGAAATTTTTAACTAAAAAAACACGTTTCAACAAAATGTACTAATGCCAGAAGCCGCTTCAAAAACCTTTCGAATGATGCCTGATTCGTTGTTGTGCGTTTCGCAAATTCATACAAAAAGGGATGTTGACAGCAGAAATAATATAATATGATTTAATTTTTAATTAACTGCAATTTTTAACCAAAAAACACGTTTCAACAAAATGTACTAATGCCAAAAGCCGCTTCAAAAACCTTTCGAATGATGCCTGATTCGTTGTTGTGCGTTTCGCAAATTCATACAAAAAGGGATGTTGACAGCAAAAATGAGATATATGATGATTATATTTTTCTTTAAAACCAGATTTACAAGATGAACTCACAAGTTTCGCGAAATGAATTAATTTTATGCCGTCTGGGTCTGACAGAACAAAATTTGCTTATCTCCACGGAAGCAGGATTTGAATGACTCAACTTGATCGAGCTTCCCGGGCAGGAATGTATTTGCATATTAACACTCGTCTATTCACTTCAAAAATCCCGAACAGCAATAAAACAGATAATCCCACTTTATTGTCTGAAGAGATAAATAAGACTTAAAAAGAGGTTAACGCATTGTTGACCTTTCCCTGATTACTTCCTGCTTTTCATTTTTAGACTTCTTTCTATATTATGACCGTTTAAGGACAATTCACCGATAAATACAAATACATTAATCTCTTTCTATCACGTATTCAACGTAAAAAATATGTTCAAGTTTAGTTAAAAAAAAAGAAGAAGAAATTCACGTAGTGTGTGTTTATCAGCATAGTACATGTAGTGTAAATATGTTTCATTTCAGAATAAGTCAAGTTTTTTAAATTTATTATAAACTAGCAGGGTTGGCGAACTTTTTCGCATCCACCTGCCAATTGTTTTGTTTTTTCAAGAAAGTTATCGGGATCATAATATGCAACAAACAAAATATTTAGTGGTAACACGTATTCAACGAACAAAATATGTTCAAGTTTAGTTTTTAAAAAAAAAATGGATGTAGTGTGTGTTTATCAACATAAGTATATGTAGTACATATGTTTAATTCCAGAAAAAGTCAAGTTTTTTAAATTTATTATAAACTACCAGGGTTGGCGAACTTTTTCGCATCCACCTGCCAATTGTTTTGTTTTTAAAAAATAGTTATCGGGATCATAAAGTGCAACAAACAAAATATTTAGTGGGAAAATTCAACGAAAAAAATATGTTCGAGTTCAGTTTAAAAAAAAAAATGCATGTAGTGTGTATTTATTAACCTAGTATATGTAGTGTAAATATGTTTAATCCCGGAATAAGTCAAAATTTTTAAGTTTATTATAAACTATCAGGGTTGGCGTACTTTTTCACACCCACCTGCCAATTGTTTTGTTTTTAAAAAATAGTTATCGGGATCATAATCATAACGTGCAACAAACAAAATATTTAGTGGATCACATTATGAATTAAAATTACATGAAATTTTGTTTTTGTGATTATGGGTATGCATGTAGATGTTATTTATACTATTATATAAAGAGAAAACGCCTGATTGGCTGACTCATCAACGCCCAGTTGAAACGACTAAAGTCAGAATCACGAAATTTGGACAGTAGATTGCTGGTATAACCTAGGCAAGCAATAAGAAACGATTTTTTAAAATTTTCCTCACCCGAAGAGGGTTAAAAGGGGGGGTCGAAAGTTTTAGGTCATTTCGCCATATCTCAGCAGCAGTTTTAGGTAGGAGCATGAAATTCAGGAAAACAAATCTACTAAAAAATGGTTAAATATATATTTCAGCGATTTTAAAATTTCACCCGCTAACAAGAAAGATCTCCTTAAAGCGCATACTCAGAAAATTTTGAAAACAATGCTGATGAAGCTACTCCTGTATGTAAAAAAAACAACAGTCAAATTTAGTTGCGGAATCCCAGTAGCAAATCTACAAAAAAAAAATAAAATACTTTCGAGTATTTGGCGCAAAAAGACGCGATTTGGATAGCAACACTTTATCAATTTTTTGGAAACGATCGTTTGCATTTTGCGTTCAACATTTTCACTAATATTAATTAAAAATATTCTTTAAATCAGGTTAAATAAATCAGTCACCTTTTTTTTTCTCTACTTATTACCGATTGAATGAAATGCCATTGTTTTATCCTCCATTTCACGACTTTTTCTAATTTAATTTTTAAGTGTATTTTAAAAGAAAAAGCCCGATGACGAACGCATTATTTATACACTACCATATCGAAGAAGTCGTTGTTTCCATAGCAACAGTACTTTTTTTTTTTATTATTGACAGTGTTCAGACTCTTATTTTTAAGCTTGAAAAATTTTCAATCAATTTGAATTTTCTTGTAAATCGTAAAATACGATCATTAAATTTCAAATTTATTTCTTAAGTAAGTTAAACTTACTTAAACAAGTTCCGCATGAAAAAGTTTTTCCTTACAGAATATTTGACATAAAAGCGCATTTATTATTATTATTATTATCGTTGTTATTAAGTCGCCAACCGGTGATAAATCGCCAAATAAACGAATTTTGCTTTTTTTTTTTACGGACGTTATATCGAGGTTCCGCAGCAATTTTTTTCATAAACATATGAGCAGAAACCTCATGAGCAGAATATTCTGTAATTTTTTCAAAATTTTCTGGGCATGCGCTTATGGAGAACTTACAAGGAAGATGTCCTTAAAGCGCATACTCAGAATATTTTGAAAAAAAAAAAATGCAATGAAACTACTCATTTACGTAATAAAGTTTCAATCATATTTAGCTGCAGAATCCCAGTAGAAAATCTGTAAAAAAAACATAATACTTTTGAGTATTTGGCGCAAAAAGATGAGATTTGGCGAGCAACACCTTTTACCTTGCCAAATGCAAGCAATTGTAATACATTTGAAAATTCCTGATTAAATAAGTCTTTAAATGCGCAGTACTTTATGAATTTAAACTTGAACGATTAAATAATTTATTATTTTTTATATAACCTTATAATATATATATAGCTACTGAAGCTATTTAATTTTACACGGTTTCACCGGCTGGATAAGTTTTAATTGTATTTTAACAGTAAATGCTCGATTAAGAACGCTCTCATTATACGTATTTCGATATTGAATAAGTCATTGTTTCCATGGTAATAATACTTTTCTCTTGTTGTCTCCGACATTAACAATATCGAAATCAAATAGACAGTACTCAGAATCGGACTTTAATTTTTAGTTTGGATCATTTTTAATCAATTTAAATTTTGTTCTAAACTGTATTGAATTTCGTCAAAATCCAATGATTAAAACAAATTTGTTTTGCGAAAATTTTCAAAATTAAAAACTTTAACTCAAAGTGAGTAACTGTTTTTATAATCAATTGAATATTAAATTAAAAACTGTGTGAAATAAATTTCGCAGAAAAGTTGGTGGTGGGACAAGCCAAAAAAGAAATATTTAACACAATTTTAGCGTTTACTTTAATACTACACATTGAAATTATATTACAAGTTCCAGATAAAGGGCAGTGGCTTCTAACTGTGATCTGCAAATCTTTTTATCACCGTTATAAACTTTATTATTTAAATAATATATGATTGTTAATTTTCTTCATATATACGTATAAATGTATATGGCAAAATCGTACGCATAAAAGTGTATTTGATTAAGTGAAACTTGCTTAAACTAGTTCAGCATGAAGAGGAGAAAAAGCTTTTCCTAAAAGAGTATTTATCAAAAAAGCATACTTTCTTTTTATTTCATTGTGTCACCAAGCAGCGATAAATCGCCAAAAACACGAAATTTTCGTAAATTTTTTTACAGGCGTTATATGGAGGTTACGCAGCAATTTTTTTATAAACATATATATCCTCATAAGAAGAATATTCTGTAATTTTTTTCAAAACTTTCTGAGCATACGCTTATGGTACATATATAAAAAAATATATATGTACTATACATACTTTCCTTGTTAGAGATAGCTCACTGCACTTATGCGATAATTTTTGCCATAGCAGTTAAGGGTTAAAGTAAGAGTGCATATCAAAATTACACTGCTGTTTGAGTATTCTAAGTTATAAACAGTACTTTTATGTTAGCCGGGCGCAAATATCGTCAATAGCAACTTTTTATCTTTCATGTGTGTAAATTAGGAAAAACGCTTTGAAACTGAAATAAAATGTTTTCGGCTTATGATATTATTTCTTATTAATTATTTTTATTTATACATTTATTTATTAGTATTTTAAATTAAATGAGTGAAAGGCATGGTATTTTAAATGCATGTAATATATGTATTTTAAATTAAAGTTATGTGTATTGAATGTGTGTGTGTGTGTGCAAAGGTTTATATTTTAAATGAAATGAATGCATTGCAAATGGTGGCAATGAGAACAATATTTGGCGAAACAGCACCTGCACCCGGATAACATAAAAGTACCCAACAAACTAGTTAAAAGAAATAAAATTATACTTTCGTTAAGAGTATCCTTGAATTTAAAAGAAGATTTCATGAGAATTCACAATCTTATTTTAATTAAAATTTGAAACAAAGTTTTTATATTCGATGCATATTACTTAAAAAGCTGAAAATTTATCTTTATTTTACTGACTTACGATTTCGGAATACAGATAAATATTGTGGCTTCATATGCTATCACTGATGAAACAAACAATTGCTTAAATCTTTATTTTTTTATCACACACATTGCCCTATAATTTTTTTTTCATTACCTTTCATCTAAAATTGAACAGAACATAAAATTAATATTTAATTATGGTATTTCAATGAATGTCAGTCTTCCATGTTGCTGAATGCATCAAACAACTTCTTTGGTACTTTCACGGTACCTGTCTCATTAAAGAACAGCGAAACTGCATGCCGGCGAGTTAAATTGGTACGGTTTGCGTCAAAAGCTGGTGCGTAGTTGGACACGCCGGTTCTGTCATAAGTTCGTGAAGAGACGGCCTTACTGGTTGCGCCAGAAGCTGGTGCAGATATGGTCGTACTGGTTGCGTCAGAAGCTGGTGCAGAGACGGTAGTCGGTTCTGAAAGGCTCTCATCGTGGTTTTTGGCGATGAGCTTCTCAAACTTCATGGCTCGTCCGAACACACATCCAGCAGCTAAGCAGATCATGTAAGCCGTTGCAAGAATGTTGATCACCTGCATATTCTGGAACAGACCAGAAAAAAAAAATCAGAATAGTTTACATATAGGGGCATAATTAAAAAAAAAATGATAAAATCACACATAACTGCAAAGGTACTTTTATGTTAGCCGGGCACAAATTTCGCTAACTGAATTGTTTTCTCGCCAATGTCAACTTTTATTTTTCGCATGTGTAAATTAGAAACCATGGGAAATTTAAATAACCTACTTTTAAATGAAATAAAATGCTTTGGTTTTATTTTTATGGTCCTATTTCTTTCTCTTTCTTTCTTTCTTTTTTATTATTATTTTATTTGTATTTTAAATAAAGTGAATGAAAGGCGTGAATTTTAAATGCATGTAATATATATTTTTTTAAATGTGTATAATTTATTAAATTTAGATTATACTTTTATGTTAGCCGGGCAATTTTTTGAATCTCGCCAACCCTTTTTTTCGCCAATCTTTTAATATTAGTTAATAACAACTAGCCAATATTTTAACAATGCAGCATAATATCTTTAAAAACTCTACTTTAAACAGCTCTACTTAAACATAGCTCTACTTAAAAATAGTTAAACTATAATAATAATAAAATACGTAAACACAAACATATCAATACAAATAACAAAACCTCACGTAAAAGGTTGCAGTTCAAATGATGTCAATTGAAACAAGATTTGGCAAGTTGTCACTGGCGCCCACCTAACATAAAAGTACCATTTAAATGTATGAAATATTTGTATTTTAAATGGGTGTAATGTATGACATTTAAATGTATGTAATATATAATTTAAATACATGTATTTTAACTGAAAGTTATGTATTTTAAATTAAATGAGCGAAATCTTAATATTTTAAATGGAATGAATGCAATACGAATGATGGCAATGGGAACAATATTTGGCGATTTATCACCTGTGCATGGTTAACATAAAAGTAACACGCATATTTGAAGCGGGACCTTTTATAAGGAAAAGCCATGTTTACAAACAAATAATGCAGACAACACATCTGTCTATATTACACCTTTGCCGTATAGATCACTGCTGGAATGGTCGTGGAAGTCTAAACCAGTCGTATCGTAGACGAATTTTTCGTAAACCAACCGTAACTTAGACAAATTATTTGTAGACCAATCAGATCGTCCGAATTATTGTGTACAATAGACGACATAAAAACGGCTAGTCAATAAGACGCCATTTTGCCAGTTAGATGTCGATTGCCTTTTCTTTATAACAGACTATGATGCCAAACCAGTACAACTTTTTTACATACACACAATAAAAAGTTTTGATAAAAGTTTTATCTGAAACAAAAATAATTATTTTTCTGAATAATACCATTAAATGATTGCCACACAAATATCAGTCTGTTTTGCCAAACCACATTTGATAAAATACGCCAATTGTCAGTGGATTCGATTAGGGCAGGTTACCTATCTTAATGATTGAAACACATTTAAACTAGCATATAAAATGGGTACAGATGTCGCAGGCGCACCGTGGTTTCTTTCTGGCGCCAAAATAGCGGTTTCTTGCATGGTGTGGCAACCCGGTGATTTCGGCTGGCACGTCAGACCTGATAGTACGTATTAATCGGAGCCGTCTGCTTTCAATAGATGAGTCAGTTGTATTCTTGAGAATGTGTGTGTTTTATAATAAATTAAACATTGTGTGTATTTTATAATAAAATAAGGCACAGATATCATATACGCACCACGTTGGCGCGATTTTTTTCTCCTGCCAATTTGGAGAAAACTTTGTTTTTTGCATTACACATGTTTATTGTTGTTTATTTATTTTTATTTTTTATTTTAATTCCATAAATTATTTTTATTATGTATATTAATATTTATTTATATCAAACTAGCATTGGTACTTCTCTATTATCCCGTCGACCACTTTTCATACCAAAAATCTATCGCCAAACTGTAACGCCAAATAAACGGGAGAATGTTGCCACTGGAATATCAAAATAAATAAAATATAAGAATTTCAGGACACGATTGTTATTTTAATTAAAGAAATAACTAATAAATCAGTAAAACATAATGAAAAATACACGCAAATGTCCAATTAAAAACTACTTGATGACATAACAAACACGTATAATGCTTCTGACATCAAGTAAATGGAACTGCATTTTTGGCGTTTAATCTTACAGTTTGGCGATAGTTTTTTGTTAAAAAAAGTGGTCGACGGGATAATAGAGAAGTATCCTATCATTTATTTATTTTTATTTCTCTTTTTAAAATAATAGAAGCTATTTCATTTATTACGTTATTTTATTTTTATATTAAAATAAAAAAGCACGTGCTATTATTGCATGCTATTTGTAACTAATATTAAAAACAAAGTTTTCGCCAAATTGGCAGGTTAAAACATCGCGCCAACGTGGTGCGTATATGACATCTGTGAAAAAATAAGTTTGTTTATAATAAAAATTGTGTATGTTTTATAATAACATTAACATGTGTGTTTTATAATAACATTAACAGGTGTGTTACATAATAAGTTGGGTATTTTTCGGTTAGCCGGGCACCAGTGATATATATACATGTATATATACACACATATGTATATATATACACATATATCTACATGTACACATATATACATACATATATATACATATATATGTATGTATATGTATTTATGTGTATGTATATACATAGATATTTATATATGTACTTGTACATATATCACTGGCGCCCGGCTAACCGAAAAGTACCATAAGTTGCGTGTGTTTTATAACAAAACAAATGTGTATGTCGTATAATAAAATAAATCGTTTCAAAATAAAATAAAACTAACATGTTTTTTTCGCTGGCTAGGTCTAACATGTACTCAAAAACGGGGTTTTCTCGCAAAAACAAAAATCGCGCCAACCGTGGTGCGTCTACGAGTTCTGTTCCTCCATTAATGTATACACTTTCGTTGATGGCAGAAAATTATTAGATATAACCGATACATAGCACTCAATTTGTTTCATTTCTGAAAAATGACTATCTTTCAACTGAGATTGGCAATAGACTCGACAATTTTTTCTCTAATTAAGGAATAAAAACATACCAAAATTTAACGTAATTTAATGAATTACGTTGCTGTACATTGTTTAAAAACTCGGTACTTTTATGTTAGCTGGACGCAAGTGATAAATCGCCGAATATTGTGGTACAACTGTCGCAGATGCACCGGGATATCTTTTTGGCATCAAAATGACGATTTTATGCCTGGGCAACCCAGCAATTTTGGCGAGATTTTGCTTCGTATGGCAACTCGGATTCCGTGCGTTTTATACTAAATTAAATATTGTGTGTTTTATAATTATAATAATTTGATCATTGTGTGTGTTTTATAATAAAATAATTTGTGTGTGTTTATAATAAAAATTATGTGAGTGTTTATAATAAAAATTATGTGTGTAAAATAATTAGATACTGTTTCATAATAAAATAAAACTGTACTTCTCTATTATCCCGTCGACCACTTTTCATAACAAAAAACTATCGCCAAACTGTAACGCCAAATATACGAGAGAACGTTGCCATTGGAATATCAAAATAAATAAATAAATAAAATATAAGAATTTAAGGACACGTTATTTGAATTAATGAAATAACTAATAAATCAGTAAAACATAATGAAACATACAAGCAAATGTCGAATTAAGAACCATTTGATGACATTACAAACACGTATAATGCTTCTGACATCAAGTAAATGGAACTGCATTTTTGGCGTTTAATCTTACAGTTTGGCGATAGTTTTTTGTTATGAAAAGTGGTCGACGGGATAATAGAGAAGTACAGCTAACATACTGTTTTAGCAAGCTAGGCGTAATACCCTAAAAGGTACCCGAAAATAGGGCTTTCTCGCCAAAATGGCGCAAAACAAAAATCGTGCCAGCCCCGGTGCGTCAGCGGCAGGTGTTCCAAAAAATATATATTACGTACATTTAAAACAGTCATTTCATTTAAAATACAAAACTTAAAAATTAAAAAAGAAAAATTATACTACAAACCAAATCATTTTATTTCAACATCAAAGCATTGTTTTTATTTTACGCACGCGAAAAATAAAAGCTGCTATTAGCGAGAAAAAAAGAAAGGCTCTTGGCAGGATTTGCGCCCAACTAAAATAAAAATACCAAAACTCACAACGAATGCACAGCGATTTGGAATGGAATTTAAGAATAATTTTAAGCAATCTCTTTTAAAAAACAAGAAGTTAAGACATAATATTTATTAAAATAAATAAGCAATTTACAAAAAAAAAAAAAAAAAAAAAAAAAAAACTAAATAATTTGCATGTTGGGTGCATGCTTTCAAATTTTAAGTTAAATGAAAATTTACATTAAATAAAGATTATTATTAGTATTTTTTACCTTTTGTTTTTACCCGTCTAGTTCTGATAAGAAATTCAATATCACTATATGTTAGACACGTTGTTATTAATATTTTTTATCTTCAAAATAGTCTTCGAAAATGAATCAAAAAATGGATTTTATTTAGTTTAAGTGCGTGACACGTTTTTTAGATTTTGTGAAATAAAAAAAGTGCCCAAATCAAATTTAAATAAAATAATAATGATGTAATATTAAAAATGCGTTGCCATTTTGAAAAAAAAATTGTTTAAATAATATTTAAACTGTATGTCATTACGAGATCTAAATCAACAAATTTTCCCAGACAGCTAAATTTAAGCGTACATGTGGTTACATCCAAACGTAACACTTGCAATGGCAAAACCTTTTGCAACCCAAAATTACATGCAAATGTAACTTTCACATGTAATTTGCACACAAATTAATTTTAATTTGAACCTTAATAAATGTTAATTGCACTGAACATTACATGCAAAAGTAATGTTTACATGTAATTTAGGTATGCAAAAAGCTTTGCAATTGCAAGTGTTACGTTTGCATGTAGCCATTAATCACAATATTAGATGAGTCTAGTAAAACGAGTATAATAATGCTGCATGGGATAAATAAATCATGCATCACAATTCTTTCTGTAAAGTATGAAATATTGATCTTGAGATCGAAAAGCGATATTTATCTTTGGATAAATAAATACTTGGATATGTCCAGAAAACCACGCCGTTAGTGTAATAATGAAAAAAAAATCTAAATAAGCAGCAATCGAAAGAGCATGATGAAACGTGTTTTTTGACGCATAAATCATTTGCCCTCGTCTCCCCGTTATCGAGATATAAAGTCTTAAAGTTTGCTAATTTATTGAAGGAAGGAGGAGTCATTACGTTTTCAATGTAACAACATCATCAAACTCCAGTCACTTGCTTGTCCATTTCCAGTTTAGTGCGCCGCAATACTCCGACATGATTCGGTATTACTTGGTACAACTCTAGATTAGTGCAAACTGGGCCACTTTCATTTGAAGCGAACCTTGCAAATTTGTTTTTCGCAGGAAATGGACCATTGTCATCATTGCACTAGAATTAAGCTCATGAAATGTTCTTGGTACCATTATTTTCTATGCTTCAATCATTTTTTGGTTCAGTACCATATTTATCAATAGCACTTTTTACGGGCTTCTTTCACTTTTATATTATTATATCTAAATATGTTTTGTATTTTATAATAATCTGATTATTAAAGTTTCTGAATCAGAACCACGCCTTTTCTCCCTAAATCTATACTAATATTATAAAGGAGCAAAGATTGTTTGTTTGTTTCTTTGTTTCTTTGTTTGTAGGGGGTAATCTCTGGAACTACCGAACCGATTTCAAAAGTGATGGTGGCAAATTAATGGTGACAACCCCTGCTCCAACATAGGCTATATTTTATGTCGGTGCCACTAGCCCCAGGGGGGGGGGTGCATGAGCGAAAAACGTTCTAAAATTTCTATTTTTTGTATACTGAAGGAGCTAGAAATTTAAAATTTGGCATTGTAGCTACTTATAAGATGTAAATGCTCTCTAAGAACAAATTTAAAAAAAGTTCGAAATTTAAAAGCGTGAAATAAGCCAAAAGCGTTCTAAAAACATTCTAAATTACAATTTCTATGGAATCTCTGGAACTACAGAACCGATTTCAAAAGTAGTGGTGGCAAATTGATGGTGACAATCCCTACTCCAACATAGGCTATAATTTATGTCGGTGCCACTAATCCTAGGGGGGTGCAGGAGCGAAAAAAGTTCTAAAATTGCAATTTTTTTTTCATACTGAAGAGCTAGAAATTTGAAATTTGGCATTATAGTTACTTATAAGATTTAAATGCTCACTAAGAGCAAAAAAAAAAAAAAAAAAAAAAAAAAAAAAAATCCAAATTTAAAAGGGTGAAATGAGCGAAAAGCGTTCTAAAATCATTCTAAATTACAATTTCTATGGAATCTCTGGAACCACAGAACCGATTTCAAAAGTGATGGTGGCAAATTGATGGTGGCAGTCCCTGATCCAACATAGGCTATATTTTATGTCGGTGCCATTACCCCCACGGGGGTGCAAGAGCGAAAAACGTTATAAAATTTCCATTTTTTGTATACTGAAGGAGTTAGAAACATGAAATTTGGCATGGTAGTTACTTATAAGATGTAAATGCTCTCTAAGAACAAATTCTAAAAAAAATTAGAAATTTAAAAGGGTGAAATAAGCGAAAAGCGTTCTAAAAACATTCTAAATTACAATTTCTATGGAATCTCTGGAACTACAGAACCGATTTCAAAAGTAATGGTGGCAAATTGATGGTGACAATCCCTACTCCAACATAGGCTATATTTTATGTCGGTGCCACTAACCCCAATGGGGTGCAGGAGCGAAAATTGCGACTTTTTTATACTGAAGGAGCTAGAAATTTGAAATATGGCATTGTAGTTACTTATAAGATGTAAATGCTCTCTAAGAATAATTTTAAAATAAAATCGAAATTTAAAAGGGTGAAATGAGCGAAAAGCGTTCTAAAATCATTCTAAATTACAATTTCTATGGAATCTCTGGAACTACAGAACCGATTTCAAAAGTAATGGTAGCAAATTGATGGTGACAATCCCTGCTCCAACAGCCTCTTTAATAAAAAGCTATGCGTTGCTGACGACTGGGTTTTTCGGTAATTGTTGCCACAGATTAATCTCGGAAAATGAAACATTGGAAGTTAGTGAAAAAAATAATAGCTCGAAAAGTATTTGTCAGAAAATTGTTAGACAAACTGCGTTTGAAAGGTAAAAAATTGTATTTTTCTTGATATAAATTTCAAATCTAATGATTATGCCGTTTTTCAAATATTGAATTTGAAAAATTACCAAATTTCACAATGGAGTACCATAGCGAAACCTTCATGCGTAAAAAGATAATGATAAGGGCGACGTGTCCTGACGTGTATATTGGCACGAGTCACAAATTATAGTAGCCTTCTTATTCTGTTAAAATATAAGAGTGAGTTATGAAATGTCAATATTTTGTTTGATTAAAAGTTCGTTAAGAGAAATTGACCAGCGTAGCGGGCGTAGCTTGCTAGTAAACAAATAAATTAGTAAACTTTAAGACTTTATATCTCGATAATGAATAGACGAGGGCAAATGTTTTGCGTTAAAAAATACATATAACTCTGCTCTTTGGATTGCTGCTTACTTAGATTTTTTTCATTAATTAGACTATGGCGTGGTTTCCTGGTGAGAAGCAATTATACGAGTCTTATTAAAGTATACTGCCAATGAGAATGACGTCATATTTAACAAGGACATTGAGTTGCACATGTATGCAAAAGGGATATAAGAAGGGCTTCGCCCGAGTCCGTGACTCCCCCAGTATATTAGTCCCAGTAAATTAATTTAAAAAAAAAACCTACAGCTCTCAGCTTTAACTGGAAAGTTACACATTTGTGTGTGTGTCTGTCTGTGCGTGCGTGCTATCTAAAGCAAAGAGCAAAACTGGAATTTGCAAACTTGTAATATTCGACTGTTTCGAAAGTTTCCAACGAAATCTTTCATAATGCTGTGTCCTCTTTTAAATAGAGCTTTGTAATCATTCCATTGTGTTTCGAAAGCATGAGTTTAGTAAATTGCCCTCTGAGAAGGATACTTGTGAGTTATTGAAATTGTGCGCGAACGATGTGACAAGGGAACAAGTAATTTTGCCTCTGTGTTTTAAAAGCAGATATTTGGGTGTGTTAAAAGAAGAAAAGACTTATTCGTAAAAACAAAATTGGACAAAAACGGTCAGTTTTGTAGTGAATGGTACTAATATTTCTATCTCGTATAAACAGATGTTTTAGAAAAAAAAGGTTTTATTAAAAATCCCTTAAACAGTGAAAATAGGAATTGTAAATTATTATTATTTACATACTAGCTGACCCCCGCTCGGCGTTGCCCGGTCCTGTGACAATAAATTTAAAAAGAAACATCAAGTTTTTATTATTTTATATATTTAACCCGATTTTGTATGAAATTATATTTTAAAATGAAAAATTAGCGAAAGAATATTGATATTTAGTGATAAAAGGCGCTCATTTTCAAGTTTTTTTTTTTTACCCAGGATTGTTTTATAGTTTTAAAATAAAACGTTCTTTTTGTCCGAACTCTTTGAAATCTTTATTGGTGATAAATAAAACTGTTTTACAACCCGTATAAAAATTTCGTGAAAAAATATTGTTATCTAGTTGTAAAAGAAATGTTTTCTTCTCGTTTTTTTGTTTGTTTGTTTGTTTTCGCGTCGGCTCCTTTAACATAGCAATAAAAAAAAATTCCCAGCTTCCGAACTCTCTGACATTTCAATCGGTTATAAATATAACTGTATCCAAACTCTCTTTAAAATTTTCCGAAAAAATATGCCTATTTAGTAGTGAAAACATGAGTTCTTAAAAAAAAGCTTTAGCTTTCAACCTCAGAGCAAAAATATGTTAGAAGGTCTATGCTTTCAATGCTTTATCCAGTTTCAATTAATCCTTTCCAATCCCCCGCCCCCCACCTAGGCTAAACTGGTGAAGGTTAATCAATCAGATTTTCCGTTTCTGAGGGTAGAAACCTTCAAATAAACGTTGAAGCAGAGACGATTTTCGTGTGGTAAAGACAGTGTGGATTTGCCAGAATGCGCTTTTCGTGTGGTAAAGACAGTGTGGATTTGTCAGAATGCGCTTTTCGTATGGTAAAGACAGTGTGGATTTGCCAGAATGCGCTTTTCGTGTGATAAAGACAGTGTGGATTTGCCAGAATGCGCTTTTCGTGTGGTAAAGACAGTGTGGATTTGCCAGAATGCGCTTTTCGTGTGGTAAAGACAGTGTGGATTTGTCAGAATGCGCTTTTCGTGTGGTAAAGACAGTGTGGATTTGCCAGAATGCGCTTTTCGTGTGGTAAAGACAGTGTGGATTTGCCAGAATGCGCTTTTCGTGTGGTAAAGACAGTGTGGATTTGCCAGAATGCGCTTTTCGTGTGGTAAAGACAGTGTGGATTTGTCAGAATGCACTTTTCGTGTGGTAAAGACAGTGTGGATTTGCCAGAATGCGCTTTTCGTGTGGTAAAGACAGTGTGGATTTGCCAGAATGCGCTTTTCGTGTGGTAAAGACAGTGTGGATTTGTCAGAATGCGCTTTTCGTTTTAAATATATAGATTTGTGAACAGAAATAAAATTTTTTGCAATGATTAGTGCAAGGTATTCCAACACACATGTTAGATGAATATTCAAAAATCTTTAATATTATAAAGAACCGTTTGTTTGTATGTTTGTCTGTACGAGCTTATCTCTGGAATTACCGAACCGATTTCAATGGTGGCAAAATGGTGGAGGCCGTTCCTGCTTCAACATAGACTACGTCGGTATCACTTTATCCAAGGGGGCGGATGAGCAAATAATTATAAAAGTAAGACTAGTTTTTAAAAAACACTCTTTTAAAAGCATTCAACATTATCTCCAAAATAACGCCTAATTTCATGAGTGCGTTTCATGATTTTTCCCAAAAAAATCTGTTACAATACATTACTTCGGCGTCGGAACCGAATTCAGTTATGCAAAATTCACTGCTTTTTTTTAAGCTTGGTGGAAAGCGCGAGCTAGTAAATTTATTAAATTTATGTATAATTTTTATTTCTTTTTTTGAGATATGGCAATTGAAAGGAAAAATAAAATATTATTTAAACATTATTTTCTTTTAGGATTTTCAAATTGATTTCTCAACGTATAATCATAATTAATATTAAACTATTAAATGATAAAATAGTATTTTTTATAAAATATATCAAACTCTTTATTTTTTATTTATATTTCCTACTTTTTAGTGTTAAAAATATTTCGTTGTTGCAGTTTCACAGCCAGATGGCTCATTTTGGCGTGCGTGATTTGGCGCATCATTAAATCCATTGCCGTTGTAACTCGTTTACAATTGTAACCATAAAGAATATTTGGCGGTTCATCACCTCTGGCCAGCTAACGAAAAAAATGACTTAAAATTAATTTATTAATTTGTAATTAAGTTCTACAACTATTAAAATGTTGTATTGCCATTAAAAACACACCTGTTAATATAATTTTTATAATTCTAGAATATCAAAAAGTGAAGGAAAAATCGATTACAAAATTCCATCTTTACATGAAAGAAAACAAATTGAGTTAAATAAAAGAGTGTATAAATATTAGGGCTCCCAGCTTTTCAGGAAACTAAAAAGTTATACATTTGTTTGTACATATATATGTTATATAAAAATTTTGCTTCGCGATATTCCTTTAAATTATTCTAAATTCCGACATATTCATTATTTCCCTATTTCTTTATAATATCTATTTCTATTTAATTTCCTTTTAAATTCATAACGCGTATATTAACAATTATCTTATTCAAAATCTTAATCTAAAACTTTAAGTCAATTCATAAACTTTTATTAACTATCCAATCTATAATATTCTGAGAGAAACTAGTTTTCCATTTCGAATGTTTTTAAAAGCCATTTTGTTATTTTATTCCACGAATCTGTTTTCGCGCGCTAGACTGTTCACTTCAAAAAGCCTTCGTTGCATTGCCAAGGATTCCTTCTCTTTAGACCACTCCCTCTCGCGTTCATTAGCTTAGCCACTCAGCTCTCGAGCGATACTTTCACCGATTGGTTCGTGTCCGTATTACGCCAAGATATGTCGTATTCCGCTCGTCTAACAAAAACCGAAAGCAGGACTTCGGAATGCATATTTTTTTTTAGTTTTCACGTGCTGATCAAACGGTTATCTGGTGTTTTTTAGTCGTTAGATTTCTAAATTAGCTGTTTAAGATCAATTAAAATGATGTAATGATTTATCGTCAAGCCCGAGGACTTAAGAACATCTCGCCATGTGCATGGGAGCTGTTTTAAGATGTAGGAGTTGTTTTTTCATCTTTCCTGTGCTTAAATAAACGCCTTATTGGAAAAACTGGCTTGTTCTTTATGGAGAAATTATTAAATGGGTACATTCATTGCCTACTACTTTTCGCCGTGATTATCAAGATCTATCGACAACAATTTATCACCATCGTTAACGAGCTGCCAGTTTCTCATGAATTTTTAATACATCCAGATAAAACCTTTCACTTATGTATGTGTGTGTGTGCTTGCGCGCACGTGCTATCTAAAACAAAGACCAAAACTGGAATTTGCAAACTTGTAATATTTGATTTTTTTTCCAACGAAATCTTTCATTATGTTATGCCCTCTTTTAAATAGAGCTTTGTATTCATTCCATTGTGTCTCGAAAGAATCAGTTTAGTAAATTGCTCTCTTAGAAGGATACTTGTGAGTTATCGAAATTGTGTTCGAACGATGTGACAAGGAAAAAAGTAATTTTGCCTCTGTATTTGCAAAGCAGATATGTGGGTGTGTTACCCAGCCCGTTTCCTTTACAATGATAACTGAAAAGACGTATTCGCAAAATAAAATTGGACAAAAAACTTTTTGTAGTGAATGGTGCTGAAATCTTTTTTTTTTTTTTTTTTATCTCGTAACAGATGTTTTAGAAAAAAACGTTCTTATTAAAAATCCCTTAATCATTGCAAATAGGAAGTTGTATATAGGAATTCACATATTTGTGAATAGAAATAAATACTTTTGGAATTATTTGTGCAGGTATTCTAACAAATGTTAGGTGATTATTAAACAAGTTGGAAATTGTTCGTCAAACGCGACATATGAGGTGCGTTCGTTTTATAACTAGTTTCACAAATGTAAAAAAATCATCCTTATTATTTCAGAGAAATGAATTATATCGTCTGCTATGAGCGAAATGATCATGCCTTTTTTTTTCTTATTACGTATGCCACGTTTACAAGTGCGAATTTTTTTCTACACCAGACAGCGCTGCAAAATTCACCATGCAGATCTTGCTTTGCGAAGGATTACCTCCATGGCTTAATATTTTTATGACTCATAATGAACGAATCTCCTGTGTTAATTGACTCTAATGGATTGAGATATTCGTCTGTTAACCTAATTTCCACTGAAGTTATCTCAGAACCTATACATTTTTTAATGTAACTCATCTCTCAAACAAACAATTTTTTTGAACGATTTTTTTGAACGATTTTTCTGAAAATGTAACTTTATGCAATTTTATTCGAAAAAAATTATTTTGTATAAAAATAGCCGTCTGGCATATGAAAAAAGAAGTGGTTTACCCGTATTTGATTTCCTCAGTCACATGACTCGCGCTTTTATTATATAGATTATTTACGATAGGATTTAATAGAATAAAGAAAACTTTTATTAATATATTTTTTAAGTTTCGATTCGATTTTCATAAAATTTGAAATGACTCAACAAAATTCTGCAACGATAATATATATTAAATTTCAAACCATTCGTTTGGGTAGTTTTTACACTGCTATATGCGTACGGACAGACATACGGACCAGACGACGAGTATAGGTGCTGCGTATTTATATAATAACGAACGCATCTAAAATATGTGATTATACCTATACTAATATTATGAAGAAATACCGTTTGTTTGTTTACATTTATGTTTGTCTGTAGGGCTTATATCTGAAATTACCGGATCGATTTCAAAAACAATGTTGTCAAAATGTTGGAGGCCGTTCCTGCATCAACATGGGCTGTATGTTACGTCGGTATCACTTCATTGAACGGGGTGTATGAACAAATAAATTATAAAAGTAAAAGAGTTTTTTAAAAACACTCTTTTAAAAGCATTCAAAATTATTGCTATCTCGGAACAGATGTTTTAAAAAAAAACAATTTTATCATACGCCCATTAAAGAGGTCCGGAAGTCCAAATTATAAAAAGAAAATGCATTATTTACTTATTTATTTTGCTAATAAAATACTACAAATTTAAATTAATTAAATAAAGAAAACCGCGCATTTCTACGATGATATTAGATGATATAACAATTTTTGTGTTGTACTAAAAGTTCTCCTCTGCCCCTAACTGAAACTTTATGAGTACTGAATGAAGTATATTGGCTGACCACCTAGACACTATATTTTGATCATGCTCTCTTGACACCATTGGTCATTTTTTTCGGTTTCTTTTCGTTCCATTTGAAGTTCCATCCAACTAAAACTTTTTTGAATACTGAATGAAGTATATTGGCTGACTACCTAGACACTATATTTTGATCATGCTCTCTTAACACCATTGGTCATTTTTTTCAGTTTGTTTTCGTTCTATTTGAAGTTCCATCCAACTAAAACTTTTTTGAGTACTGAATGAAGTATATTGGCTGACTACCTAGACACTAATATAATTTGATCATGCTCTCTTGACACCATTGGTCATTTTGTTTTCGGTTTGTTTTCGTTCCATTTGAAGTTCCATCCAACTAAAACTTTTTTGAATACTGAATGAAGTATATTGGCTGACTACCTAGACACTAATATAATTTGATCATGCTCTCTTAACACCATTGGTCATTTTTTTCGGTTTCTTTTCGTTCCATTTGAAGTTCCATCCAACTAAAACTTTTTTGAGTACTGAATGAAGTATATTGGCTGACTACCTAGACACTAATATAATTTGATCATGCTCTCTTAACACCATTGGTCATTTTTTTCGGTTTCTTTTCGTTCCATTTGAAGTTCCATCCAACTAAAACTTTTTTGAATACTGAATGAAGTATATTGGCTGACTACCTAGACACTAATATAATTTGATCATGCTCTCTTAACACCATTGGTCATTTTTTTCGGTTTGTTTTCGTTCTATTTGAAGTTCCATCCAACTAAAACTTTTTTGAGTACTGAATGGAGTATATTGGCTGACTACCTAGACACTAATATAATTTGATCATGCTCTCTTGACACCATTGGTCATTTTGTTTTCGGTTTGTTTTCGTTCCATTTGAAGTTCCATCCAACTAAAACTTTTTTGAGTACTGAATGAAGTATATTGGCTGACTACCTAGACACTATATTTTGATCATGCTCTCTTGACACCATTGCATCTGTTTTTTGCCAAATTCAGGTTGTTTTCTTTATTACCCGACTGCCAAGAAGGGTTATGTGTTTGATGCGTATCTGGGTATATATGTGGGTGGGTGGTATGTGGATTTCTTTATACCCTCGAAACATCCAAACGGCTGGATGGATTTTAATGAATGAGGTCTCTATCGATTCGTCTTAACCGTCCGATGGTTATTGGCTAGGTTTTGTTTTTATAAATTCAAAATGGCGGCCGTAAAATACAAAATGGTGGTAGAGACGAAAAAAAATCCCCACCATATTAAGTGGCATATCATTGGATAGGTCTTTCAATAAACACATTAAAGAAATAATTAGAAAAAAAACCACATAAAATCGTAAGTCTCTAAATATTGAAATAATTTGATTCTATCATAAAAATGAAATCTGTTTTTTTTTCGTTCCATTTGAAGTAACTGATGTGATGTCATATATCATTTTTCGCAGTCAGGTTTTTTTAATGCTATTAAATCGTTATACGAGTTGTAATTTTCCAACTGGGCGAAAAATGTCCGGACCAGGATTCGAACCTCGGATCTCTTGGCTGAAGCTGCCATGCTCTACCAACTGAGCTATCCCGGTCGAATCTGGAGGGCATAATTCATCCAGTACTCGTATCTCCATTACAACTAGTATAATTTATTTACCAATTTGAATAATTGTGTTAAAATTAATCTAGTATTAAATCATTACTTTTTTTTAACCCCCTATTCCATATTTCCCAAGTATCTCATAATACATATAAAAGTTTTTCATTATTATTATTTGTTTGCATGTGATAAATTTCGTAAAATGATTTTTGTCTAAAAAAAAAAATCACAGATTGTTGAAGTTTGTAGTTGTATTTGGTTTTGTGTCTTAAACAATATCGAGCTGTGATATTTCCTCAAACGTAAATGGTATTCCATAATCCCCGAAGTTTCCCAACATATATATAGTATATTTTATGTTAAAAGAGAGGAAATACCTACAGTGGCCGAAATCAAACATTTTCTGTAGGAAGAAAACGTAGGCAAGGTCAGTAGGACGATCTGCTGACCTTCTAAGAGGGTAAAATGAATGAAACAGAATCATCTCGTAAATTCTATAACTATGTGGAAAAGAACAGTTTGTTATGCCACAGGATACTTTTAAACATTTAAATTTTGCTATTGTTCAGATAAATTTTCCATGTGGTATTTCCGCACGTATTTTTTTCATTTCTTTTTTGTCGCTTTTTTTTCAACAATACTTCGCCAATGTGTTTGTCAGAGTGCCATCAAATTTCAGTGCCAGACAGTTTTGTTATTTTATTCAATTTTTTTCCCGGTTTATTCAAGCAGTGAGTCACCAAATTTGTGACTGTACCCATTTCATAAACTTCACAGAATTTTTGTTAAATGAAAACAAAATTATAACTCTGCCTTTGAACATTTTGAAACATACACAGCATGAATATATAAGTTAAACTTTATTATGTTATAATGAATTCTAGGATGCAATGGATAAATTGTTACCTACTACTTTAAATAACGCTAAACTAAAACTAGTCGTTGGGGGCCACCGTAATACTTACCCATCATGGATATGCCTCGTATAAAATATGAAAATAAAGCATGTGCAAACTATTTATAAAATGCATTGCAATTCGAATAAAATCGTGTCTTGATGACGTCATAAACTTTAAATGCTCTATTACTAAATTGCGTAAGAGAAACATCCTTATAACTCCAAAACTGAAAATCATATTAACAAAGAGTTTACTGCGTCGGATTAAGTGTCTCATTTCCAATTAAAATATATCTTTGAATTGAAATTTGAATGAGATACAGGGTCGTGAAAAATCGAAGAGTGTGGAAAATAGGATTACAAATATATCGGCAACTCATTATCCGATCGACTTCATTCTTTATGCAAAATTTATGTTATTTTATTGTATTTTATAGTCACTCCTTAAAATAAACAATTTCGAAAAACTTTTATATACTTTTATCAGAACGAATATTTCGAGAGTCCGAAAAAAATAGTTCCGGATATTCGACGTTACTGATATTCAATAAGCTTCTTATTATTATTACATTCAAAGCACATACCAAATTTCAAGTCTCTATCACAATTTGTTCGGGAGATAAGCGTTAACAGACACACACACAGACAGACGGACGGCATTTTTTTTTTTCTAAAAATATGTTTTTCGGAATCTTTAATGTCTCAAATGAGTACACTCGTCAAAAATTTTTCTTTCGATTTTTAAAACGCTTACAAGACTTACCCTGTACTACGTATGATGGATAAGTAAAAAGTAGTAACAAATACCATTGTTTACTACGATTACGTAACACGGATCTGTTTAGGAAGAAATTGAGTCCTTTAAAGGACCTTTCACAATTTTTTTTGCATTTCAAAACAGGACTCTTCACAATTTTTTCCATCTGAAAACAAGACCCTTCACGAAACTTTTCACCTTAAAATTTTACTCTTCACAAAATCCTTTGTCTTAAAAATAGACCTTTCACAAAACTTCTCCCTCTCCAAACTGAACCTTTCACAAATTTAATCATTTAAACGTAAAATCTGGCTGTCACTTTTACATATATAAAAAAAATATGTGTGTTTTACATAAGGTAAAGCCAGGAGAGATGGCGGGGTCAGAGAGATTGCGCACATAGAGGTTCCGGGGGAAGGAGTAGAGTGAGCGCGCAGCGACTCCAGGTAGTTGTACAACAGCAGTAGTGGAGTGTCTACTTGAAAGTGCACGTTGATTGTTTTGAGCGTCTAAGATAAAGCGTTGCTATTTTGTTTTGTTTTCCCAAAGTAAGTGCTTGAATTTTCATAGCTATTCATCAGAATTTCAATACAACGTCAGTAGTACAAAATATTTTAACCTCAACGATTTATCCTAAGCTACTGATCTAGACTAACAATGTGAACATCAACGGTTCGTTTTAGTAGCGGCCGTGTTTAAATAAAAGGCCGCGCAATCTCCCCTACTGAAATTGGAGAGTTTGCGCATCTGCTACTTAGCAGAGATGGCGCATTGTTCCAATTAGTTTCCATGCTACGAGAGATTACGCACCTTATTAGTAAATTTGCATAAAAAATGAAAAATGAAAATGGACTAACTTTAAGTTAAACGTGTTATCAAGTAATTTGATGTTACTTTGTAATCTTAGCTGGACTTGCTTTTTCTGATTCTTTAATTTTGTTTTCCTTTAATTAAAAATTTTTAATCGTTTTTTAATTATTTCCGTTTTCTGACTCTTTAATCATTAGGTTGAAATATTCACTCCTAATACAATAATATTTGTTCACACAACAATGACCTTACAACAATGTCATTTAAGTATAATTATTATTGTTAACAATTTTATTGTAGTTATTATTAGTAACAATCACTCCTACCCAGGTGCGAATCACACCAACCCTGTAAGGACAGATTGCGCAAAATAACTTTCTTGGTTTTATTACAACTGTTCTATTAAATTACAACATTAACAACAAAATAGCAATGAAAATGCATAAAAAACAAATGAAGTAAAAATTATTCATGCATAGTTTAGCAAAAAATTAGTATTTAGATTTTTTATTGTTATTCTTTTGAATTGTGCGCAGACTCTCCTAGCTTTACCTTACATATATCTTCTTAAAAATACATAAAAAAGAACCTGAATATAACGATCATTTCAAATTCACAAAATTATGACTAGATTTTTTTATTGTAAAGATAATTTTTACCTTGTCATATAAACACATACTGATGTCACATGAAACATGAAACTGTGCAAAAAAGTAATCATTATGAACAAATTAAAAATACATGTAATGCAATGGACTTGCGGGTTTACTAAAGCGAAAAGTTATAAATTTTCTCCACCAGATAGCGTATTCGAGCGCTTGAATCGCCAGCTTCAAGTCGCAGATTCTTATTTTTTGAAACGAAGTTTAAAGGATAACTAACAGCTTTAAAAAAATTATTTTCATTTAATTGTGGTTTTTTTTTTTCAAATATTTAATAAATTTGTGGTACAGAATACTTCTTTGTAGGATTGCTTATGGGAATAACACAAATAATGCATTTTAAAACATTTTTTTAAGCATTTTAATTTTTTTTAACGTCGAATTTCGACGATGCCTTTGGGCAGATACAATGCACTTAGGAGCTCACTCGGTTGCATTATCACAGGGGGAGAGATGTGTGCTATATGTGCTATGTTCTTTTATTTATTGAATATGATATGGACGTAGGAATATACTATTTGTATGATACTTCATAGGTCCATGAAATTTTCTTTCTTGCAGTACTGAATATGGCGGTAATATCGAATTGATTTGCATTACACAGATGTTTACAGATTGTTTGTTTGGAGTTTGCATCGAAAATAGTAATGTATTTTACACTGGTGGAAAAAACGGTACTTACGTATTATCCGGGCCAGGAGGTAGATCACCAAAAATGGTTGTCAATTGCCAATCTTGTTTATCGTCTCCAATAATGTGCAAAACAGTAATTAATATTGTGAAATATATAAAATTGTTTAAAATGGTAAATAATATAAAATAAATAAATAAATATACAATAATAAATAAATAACAAAAAACTGTAAACTATAATAAAAAATAAACTATAAATTATACTAAAAAACTATACACTATAATAAATAAATAAACTATATACTTGTCAAAAAATAAAGGTTACTGTAATTAGTATAATTGGCGCCATGCTTCGCTCAGTTGTATCTGACCTGGCCCGGATAATACGTAAGCACCGGAAAAACTTTTAAAATAAAATTTTTGAAACACTTTTTCAGATTTAAAATGTTAAATAATAAAAAAGCTTATTTTACTGCTATTGTTATAGTATTTTTTATAGTATATTGTTATAGTACGGGTTTCATCTAGTATTTGTTTAAGTCAACAGTCCCTTTAAGCAATCTATTTTTTGTTCACTCACAGATAAACTCTATCATTCTAAGGATTCGTTGCAACTTTTCAATATCGAAAACAGTAGCTATTGTAATTTTCCTGAAAACTTCATTATCCGTACACTGAAATTCATAAATAATGGTCTTTGAATGGAAAGGAACGCCCACCTTTAATTTAGTTTAAAAGGTTAATTGACTCTTTAAAAAAGAGACCAACTTTATTTAGAAAGGTTATATCAATTCAATTGTATTAAGAAATGAAAGAACTAGCTATTAGGTAAAAACAAAACGTTGAAATTTTCATCCGCAATATTCGTTTTAAAGTTTGCATAATAAAAGTGTTAATCTGTAACGAGGGAGGTGAAAAGGTAAAACATAGGGGACGTGCGGTCTTAGCGACCTCGTTTATTTGGGGATTTATTATTTATTTATTATTATTTATTATTATTTATTTATTATTATTTATTTATTATTATTTATTAATTATTTATTATTATTTGTTATTTCTTATTTTCTGGACGCGCGCGTAATTAATCATGTTTTAATTAATCATATTTTAATACATTTATGGAAAAATAATATACAATTTTGCAGGATTTATTTTTAAATATTACAATAGCACAAATATTGACTTGACTATAAATGACTGTATCGTTTCGATTTGATATTAAAACATTTTATATTACTTACTTAAACAAATAAATAAGATTATAAAATCACAACACTTCGCTCTTATTAATAAAATAACATCTTCATAAAGGTACTAATAATTCACCTAGAATTATAACTGAAATCCTTTATTTGACAGACCGAATTTTTTAATTTCATATTGTGGTACAAAACTATAAAATAATCATTTATCCCCCTTTTTTTTTCTTTTTTTTTTTTTAACTTCAACTTTTCACGAGTCTCATAAAAATTGCGATATCACGTAGCTATTAATTAAATCCTTGAATTTGTATTCTTGTAGATATTGATGCATATATTGGTGTTATTTATTTTTTTATCCCACAATTATATCTCTCTATATATAAATATATCTCTATATATATAAATATATCTATATATATATCTATATTAGCTTTTCTGTGGAAAAATTAACATACATGGGGGGGGGGTGCAAATTAACGCAATTTCTTAATAAAAACCTGTATTTAAATTTTGTTTACAAAACAACATTAACACCTTCAATATACTCTCCATTTAACTTTATACAGGGTGTCTATTCCAGATCTGCAATGAATTTCCCTGACATTTCTCTGACTTTTCCAGGTTTTCCATACCAATAAAAGAAAAATTCCAGGTATCGAGATTTTGTGATGTTATATATAAAAAACCTTAAAAAGTTGTCAATTTGATAATTAAACTTTCACAACTGATTCTAAGAGCAAAATTACTGATTTGTTACTTAATTTTTTGCAAAATTTACAAACCGTTGAACTTTTTACATGCTAAACATTTTGCAGATACACACTTTTAGTATCAGGTTCTATCAGGTTTAGTATCAAATTTCCCTGACTTTCCCTCTGAAATGATAAATTTCCCTGACTTTTCCAGTCAATAAAAATTTCCTTGACTTTTCCAGGATTTCCAGGTTTTTCAGGTGGCTAGACACCCTGTTTATACACTGGTCTAATCGATAATTCCATTGCTGGAAGCATTATTCAAACTTGTCTGTCTGTATGGCTGCAAGTTCCTGCCCCGTTTATGTCTTCACCTCTTTCACGTCGTTAACCTCTTGAAGGACGGTGGGATATAATACTCTCATGTTCAAAATTAAGAGAATTTGCATATTTTGTCGAATTTCATGAAAATACTGAACGAAGATAAAACTAATGCTTCGGAACAAAGATGGAAATTTTTAGTGTCGAATATGCAAGCGTACACGTATGTATAGGTGGAGCGAGTAGAGGAACAGGCTTTATAAGCGCGCGTGGCAATTTTCGCGTTTCATTCGCTCGCACGCCTCGCCGAATATCTTGGTAGTTTTTTTTTCTTTTTTTATTTTGCAACATTCGGTGAAATAATCAATAGCAAACAGTAAAAATGAGTAACAAACAACATTTGGTTGATGGAATGAGGTGGCGAATCGTGGGGAGACTGGAAACATGGTCGTCTCAAGTACAGATTTCTAGAGACTTTAATGTAGCGCCAATCATCGTGTCCAGCTTATGGGAAAACAGTTTAAGGATACTGGATCCATAAAAAGAAAATCTGGGCAAGGCCGTCAAAGAGCCATGACGGCCAATGAAGATCGCTATTTGTCCATTAAGGTAAAGCTAGGAGAGTCTGCGCACAATTCAAAAGAATAACAATAAAAAATCTAAATATTAATTTTTTGCTAAACTATCCATGAATAATTTTTACTTCATTTGTTTTTTTATGCATTTCCATTGCTGTTTTGTTGTTATGTTGTAATTTAATAGAACAGTTGTAATAAAACCAAGAAAGTTATTTTGCGCAATCTGCCCTTACTGGGTTGGTGTGATTGCGCAAATGGATAGGAGAGATTTTTACTAATAATAACTACAATTATTACACTTAAATGACATTGTTGTAAGGTTTTTGTGAACAAATATTATTGTATTAGGAGTGAATATTTCAACCTAATGATTAAAGAATCAGAAAAAGGAAATAATTTTAAGAACGATTTAAAAAAATTAATTAAAAGGGGAAAAAATTAAAGAATAAAAAAAAAGCAAGTCCAGATAAGATTACAAAATAACATTAAGTTACTTGATAATACGTTTAACTTAAAATTAGTCCATTTTCATTTTTCATTTTTTTATGCAAATTTACCAATAAGCTGCGTAATCTCTCCTAGCATGGTAACTAATGGGATCAATGCGCCATCTCTCCTAAGTAGCAGATGCGCAAACTATCCAATTTCGGTAGGATAGAATTAGAGATCTGCACGGGCCGGGCTCGGGCCTATTTTCCTTCACGGCACCCGGGCCATACTTTTCTCTGAAGGGTTTTGCCGAGCCTTGCTTTTTTCCTGAATGATCAGGGCGTGCCTTAAATTATTTTTTCGGTACACAGCCGGGACTGGTTTCATTCTTCCTAGTCTTCACGCCCCAAAATTTTCAGTCCTGGTTTTGACCCGTATGAAAATCATTGCGTCGATGTGGCCTGGTCCGTTCGAAGGTCAGTAAAATAAAACCTGGCACAAAAATCTTTGCAAAACATGCATACATTTTAAATCGCCATTACTCTGCAATAAAACATTAAAATTTATTATTTTTAAAAAATAGTAGATTGATACGCTTATTAAAATATGGCTAAATTAAAATATAGTGAAACGTGTGAAAAAGAACCTGCTTATGACGGAATCCTGTCTTAAACTGAAAAACGTGTTGATCCATGCAAAATGAATATACTAATACATAAGAAAAGAATATGTAATACATTTACACCTGCACTATAAAAAAAAACTCGGAAACGTTACTCTATCTGGTGGGGCAGCAATATGGCCCATCGGTTCTGTTATGTTTTCGCATATTTCGGTCAGATATTCAGAAATGTTTCTGTATATTTTGGGAACATTTACGTGCATTTCGGAAACGTTTCTTTATATTTCAGTCAGATATTCAGTAACGATTCTGCATATATCGGAAATGTTTTTGTATACATCGGAAAGGTTTCTGCATATATCGGAAATGTTTTTGTATACATAGGAAAGGTTTCTGCATACATCAGAAATGTTTTTGTATACATCGGAAATGTTTCTGTGTATTTCTGTTTTATAATTTCTTTTATTTGAGAGAACAATATGCTTTAAAAAAAAATTAATATTACATTCGCTCGAGGCGAAACCCCACTCCACATCATCCTGTTTGGGTTTTCTGTGAAGTTCGGTGAGCGAACTCGCTAATCATACTATAGAAATGATCCTATGAAGCATGATCTTGTAGATGAACAGTTGCCGAACAGTTGATGTGGGTTGAGGGGCTTCCGAGTTGCGATCAACTTTACGCCCAGTCTATTTGTGAGTAAACTATCTTGTAAATATTGAGCCGTTGGGAAAAGTTAAATGTAGTATTAACTACATAAGAAAGAACAATTAAAAATAGAAGAAAAATTAAACAATGGGAATAAAAAAGTAAAGCAATAGAGATTAAGGATAGGGTCTAATAAATGGAAAAAAGTAAAATGGTATAGCTGTAGTTAAAATTAACTACTGAAAAAAGTTGAAAAAGTGTAAAAGAGGGTTCGGAACATGTTCAAAAACAGCACATAAATGCCAGGTGGGAAAGGCAGGCAAAGCTAAGCTTTAACAAAAATAGCACTTAAAAAGGGCAAACATTTTTTTTAATTAAATTTTTTATTTATTTTTATTATTATTTTGTATAGCATAGGAATAAGTTTAATTAGGAAATTACAAATTTATATAAAAGTAAGAGAGAGAAATTTGCAGAATGGTGAGCACTGATGAATTATACTCTAGAATTAGCAATATTATAAACTTTCTGTAATTTCTTGTGTGAAACATATATTTTTCTGAACTCGTTTTATTATTCACCCTTTTATTATTAGACTGCTACTCAAGATATCACTTTAAAGTTATTTATATAGGCGAAATAAACTTTGAAAAAACTTAATTCTATGACAAATACTTCTGTTATTTTAAAATAACTCCAAATTTGAGAGTATGTCCTTCTACTGAAGAGAGGCTTCCAAATTTTCCTTTGTAGGAACAGAGTTGAGTCGTCTGGAAACTACTTTAGTTTACCTACCACAAGTTTACAAGTACAACAAGTTTAGAAGTTGTTGTATACACAGTTAAATAACTCGTTCGATATTCTTTATACTCTTGTTCCATGAATCTATAATAAATATTAGATATTTGATTGATGAATAATAATGTAGTACTAGTATTAATGAAGTACAGATAGCACCGTATATACGTCTTTAACATCTTTTCGTTTTGAGATCGGTTCCGTTTCATAACTTTTCTAATGATGAAATGTATCGTTTATATGACAGAACAAATTCCTAATTTCACTTATACTATACGTTTTTCACACAGTTTTTATGAATCAGATATTTGTAAATAAATAACGTTGAAAATTTGATTTATGGATCTATAAATAATTCTTTTTTTAAATGCAGCCTCATGATTTCCATCCTCTAAATAGATACTCAATGAAAATATTTAATTTCCCTATACTTATAAATAGATAGATTTTAGTAATACCTTTCCACATTTTTTTAAATCTTGTAAATAGTTATACTATTCGAAAATATTTTATATCTGTGGTAATTGTTTTATTTTCACGAATTGTATACTTATAAATAGATATATTGATAAAAATGTTTTGTCTGTTTGTAAATATTTTTAATATAGTGTTTTACAACTATCATGCTTCTAAATATATTCATTTAAAGGTATTATTTTATTCGTATAACTTGAGAAGTGCTGAGATAACCTGAGAAAATAAATATATTTTTATAAGTATACAGTTCATAAAATAAAATAATTATTTACAGATATGAAATCTTTTGACATAATATCTATACTTACAAGATTAAAAAATATATTTATTTAAAGGTATTAAAAATAATACATCTATTTTGGGAAATAAAGCATTTTCATAATGCATATGTATCTGTTTACAGCATGGAATTCACGAGACCGGATTTTAAAAAAGAATTATTTATAGATTTACAAATCAAAATTTCAATTATATATATTTATAAATATCTGATTCATAAAAAATGAAGGAAAACGTATAGTATAAGTGAAATTAGGAATTTGTTCTGTCATATAAACGATACATTTCATCATTAGAAAAGTTATGAAACGGAACCGATCTCAAAACGAAAAGATGTTAAAGACGTATATACGGTGCTATCTGTTCTTCATTAATACTAGTACTACATTATTATTCATCAATCAAATATCTAATATTTATTATAGATTCATGGAACAAGATTATAAAGAAACTATCGAACGAGTTATTTAACTTTGTGTATACAACAAAAGATTAACTGCAAATGTAATATTAATATGCAATAAAATAGAATCTGATAACATTATTTTTTTTTTTTTTAAAGCATATTGTTCCCTCAAATAAAATAAATTATAAAACAGAATACTTACAGCTCATATAAATACGTTGCATCTGCATGTGTTTTAAGTTGTCTTTCCTCTCAAGAGCAATAGAAATCACGTGATAATGACATGTGCAATAGGTTGGAGTAGATGAGCATGCGCAAATACTACTTCATTTCGAATTCCATTTTTAAACTTTACACGCAATGAGTGTAACATTTCCGAATTTTTCAGTAACCCTCATTTTACAACACCTATTCGAAAACATTTCCGATATGGAATGTAACGTTTCTGACTGCTTCAAAATAATTCACCTCTTTGAATATTTTTCCGAAAATACGTGTAACGATTCCGAAATAACAAGTAACTGAGGAGAACCCAAAGTTTACTATAAATTTCCGGAAACCTTTCCGCCTTGTGCCGAAACGCTTCTGAGTTTTTTTACAGTGTGCTAAGAAGGCAAATTGTCAGTAATTCTTTTTTTTTTTTCTTCCCTATGCAATTCCATCTTAGAAGATTTTATTGTATAGCATTTTTCTGATTTTTAACACTTCAATACATGGAATATGGATTAACAATATTAATGATAACTTAAACACATACATACAACAAATAGAGATTTATTAAAAAAAATATTGCAGGCTGTGGCAGTTCTATAAAAATGAAGATTATAAACATGAAAAAAAAAACGCTAAGATAGGAATTTTTGGTTAGATCTCCTCCTACGAGGCAAATTTTTAACCAAATCGACGTAAAAATCAATGTTTTGTAGAAATTCACTCAGGCCGGGCCGGGCTTGGACCGAGATTTTAACTTTCTTCCGGGCCGGGCCAGGCTCGACTCGAACTTTTAGCTTTTATACCGAACCGGGCTCGGGCCGAACTTTTAGCTTTTAAATCGGGCCGGGCTCGGGCCGAACTTTTAATTTTTGTGTCGGCCCGGGCCGGGCCGGGCCGGGCTTGGAAATTTCGGCCCGTACAGACCTCTAGGAGAGATTGCGCGGCCCTTTATATAAATATGGCCACTACTAAAACGAACCGTTGATGTTCACATTGTTAGTCTAGATTAGTAGCTAATGAGAAATCGTTTAAGTTAAAAATATTTTGTACTACTGACATTGTATAGAAATTCTGATGAATAGCTATGAAAATTCCAGCACTTACTTTGGGAAACAAAACAAAATAGCAGTGCTTTATCTTAGACGCTCAGAACAATCAACATGCACTTTCAAGTAGCCACTCAACTACTGCTGTTGTACAACTACCTGGAATCGCTGCGCGCTCACTCTACTCCTTCCCCCCGAACCTCTATATGCGCAATCACTCCGACCGCGCCATCTCTCCTGGCTTTACCTTGTAGTGAGGCATTACAGGAGTGCAACATCTTTTCAGCTCTCTCGTGACCTTTATGCGGCCACAGGAAGCCGAATTTCAAGAGTTGCTGCTTCCAGAAGGCTACATGACAGAGGGGTGTTTGCAAGAAGACCTGCTGTTTGCGTCCCGCTCACTTCTGCACACAGCAGAGCCTGTTTAGCATGGTGCAGAGATCATTGACTTCGAACCAGCTAGAAATTGGGGACCGTTCTATTCACTGATGAGTCTCGGTTAAACCTAAACACTGATTCTCGACGTACTTTCAGTTGGAGAGAACCAGGGACCCACTAGCTGCCCTCCAACGTCCGAGAAAGATACCACTATGGCAGCGGAGGTTTGGTAGTCTTGTCAGGCATGTTAGATGGGCGCACATATCTCCATGTGTTTAGCAGAGCCTCTGTGACTGATGTGAGGTATAGGGATAAGATCTTGGAGTTCTAGGTTCACCTTTTCAAGGGTGCAGTTGGACCTGATTTTACTTTAATGGACGAAAACGCGCGCCCACATAGAGCTCATCTGGTCGACGAATTTCTGGAAAGTGAGGATATTCACCGAATGGATTGGACAGCTAGATCTTCAGACCTACATTCCATACAGCACGTCTGGGACGCTCTGGAGAGGGCCATTGCAATTCGCACTCCACCTCCCAGACCCATTCAGGGCCTGAAAACAGAGTTGCTGGAAAAGTGGGACCAACAGCCACAGGGACTCACAAACTACCTGATTTCCAGTATGAATTTACGTAGTGAGATCTGTATAACTGTAAGAGAGGACCATAACACATTTTTTGTTCCATATTCTAAGATCTGTTTTTTTTACCTTCTGACGCTGATGAGTCTTACGTACGATCATGCGTGTGTATTATAACTGTTGAATGGTATTTTTTTGCGTTATATCAACCTAAGTACCTAATTTTATTAAAATCTGTCCAGTAGCTCTGGAGATAATCGACCAAATCTAAAAATCTTCTTAATTTTGAACATGACTGTATATCCCACTTAATTTTAATTCCAAAATACCAGACTGACACCAGGATTTTGAAATAAACATTTCCTTTTATAATGTATACGTAAAGAAAAACTTTTGCTTATTTTCAAATAAATTTATTTGTAAGCCCTGGTGTCAATCAATCCTTTCAACATTTTAGCAACAAAAGTATCCCTGAAAAGTTTAAAAAATGTCCTTTTATGCCCATCTTCATTTGTGAAAACAACAAAAAAAAGTCGCACGGAGCAAAGTCTGGTGAGTAGGGGGCATGGAGCAAAGAAGTCATGCCTTTTTATAGCCAAGGACTGACGAACTGATAAGGCTGCGTGATCAGGTGCATTGTCTTCCGACAAAATTTGAGCTCCAAGTTATTCCAGATAATTCCACAATTACTTCAATGGTCCGTCGTCGGTCTTCAAGCTCAATTGCATGAACTTTACTTTCTCGCCATTTTCGTCCGTTCTGGAAGTTGAAGGACTTTCAGAACGAGGTTTGTCATCGATCTACATTTCACCATTTTTGAAACGAGAAGGCCACTCCTACACCCATAGTTTTTCCCATAGCGTCATTTTGTAAGCTGTTTGCAGCATCAAAATTGTTTCTGCCTACTTAGTAATGTTCAAATAAATGTTTTTTTTTTTTTTTTTTATCTGATAAAAATTTTCTAGACTTTTTGAAAAAATAAAGCCAATCCACCAGAGTCAAATCCCAACCCGAAACCAAATACAGTAAAACTTCGATAAGTTGTCCCGATTTATGATAACAAGTTAATCCTAATAATTAATTCCAACAAATAAGTTAGTCTCTCCAATGTTAGTTTGCAGTGGCTGAGAGGTTCTGCTCTCGAAGCTGGTAGACGGGAGGTGCTGGGTTCGATCCCAATCGCGCCCGTCGGCCTAATCGTTCGGAGTTTTCGTGGTTTTCTTCGAGCCATGGATTTATCCATGCGTAAATACGGGTTAGGTTCCCTTAGAAAGACCCCCACGAAGGGCACTCCCCCCGGGCCTATATCCCAAGTGCAGATAATTGGCCGTCAATAATCAACCAAACCTAACCAATGTTAGTTTGTTTGCATGTTATAATTATCTTAATAAAATTAATAATAGCGAATCCGGATAAAGTTTTTTTTTTTTTTTTTTTTTTTTTATGGGAAACAAAATGCAAAGTCATTTGCTGTTCTTATTTGTTAACATTTTCCGTGTTTTCAAAATTATAGATTGAAAATGCACTCAGTTATTTTCAGTCAATGCGATGTATAATTTGTACAATTGTACAAAACCTTAAATAAAATTTATTTCTAATAGACATCTTCTATCTCTGATGTCTTTCGTTTGGTATAATTTTTGAAAATTCAATTCGGACTACAGTCCTGCACGGGTCGTGTTATACTCGCCCCTGAATTCTATAGGGGAAAGTTGTCCAAAATGGGGACGCTAACTTATTTCTGTCTGCAAAAAAAAATCTATAAATAAGAAAAATGTGGCAAAGCATTTCCCGTTTAGAGCATGTCTTAGACTATGAGATGGCAAGGGGATTTTTAAAAAAAAATCCTTAGTATAGGCAAAAAAACCATTTTTCTGAAAAATGTTCGAAGTCCCTGTTTTGGACAACCGGGTGGGTAAAATGGGGTACTCATATGAAATAGCATATAAATTCAAGTTCTACTGCGAAATTTTATTAGAAAAACTTGTTTTACAAAGAAAGATTGACTTTAATGCAAAATCAAAATGCAGATAAGGAATTTTACCTTTTTTAACAGTTACTAGAATGTCACAAAAAGTAATCAAATACAAAAGTCACATATGAAATTGACATCGCTTTCGTCAACACTTGAACATGCTTCATGGGCCCAACCTCGACAGCTGCTACATTGAATCCACCCCTCTTTGTGTTTCGAGTCAATGTAAAGCTCATTACAAAAAATGCAAGCGTCATCGCTATTCTCTTCCTCATCAGATGATAACGGATCTTGATTTTTTTTTATTTTCTTCTCATTTTTAGCTTTTGGATATTTAGGATTGGGTTCGGTAGGTTTCTTGACCAATTTTCTTTTCAGTTTATTTTGCTTTTCATTTTTCTCCTGTTCCATAGCTTCCAATTCTGCTTTATAAGGCGATTAAGTGAGTATGGCAGTTTTACCTCTCCTCTTGTCATTCACTTTTTTTTTCATGCGTTCAATTTCTTGTGGTGGAGGCATTATTATTTTCGGTGAAATGTTATATGCTGAACATGTCTGGTGTTCTATAGCTGGAGATATTCCAAACGATGAAGTGGAAGGTTGGGGTGTGACGATTCCATCACTCGATGCTAAATGACGTTCTAAAGGGTTGTTAGCAGGTTTTTCAGTTGTTTCTGAAGGCGCAAATAAATGTTCCGGGAACACATCTCTGTTAAAGGGATATATCCCTGTTTTTTTAAACCCATTCATAGCATTTTGCACAGTAGCTGCTCTTGAAAATGCATTTTTGAAAAGGTTTCCGACCTGGTAAATTGTCACGTAGCGTCCAGGGTGATGTATGAGCCATTTCCTTGTCTCTTGCTCATAAAAGGCACTAAGTGGTGCCATGAAAGAGACATCGAGTGGCTGCAACCGATGTGTGGTGTGAGGGGGAAAGCATATCAACACCACGTTATTTTCCCGAGCAAAGTTCACCAGTTCCAAGCTTTTTGTATGGGAATTGTGGCCATCAAGTATTAACAACACTGGCTTTGTTGGTCCTGGATTTGAATGTTCCACAAACTTCTTGAACCAAACAAGGAAAGTCTCCTTGTTAATCCAACCACTCTCGTGATATACCGCAAATGATCCAGGAGGGGCATCATCCATCAAGAGAGCATTTTCTCGCTTTCTAGGAAAGACAAACATTGTTGGAACGAAATTTCCCGCGGCATTGACACAGATTTCTGTTGTCACAAGTACCCCTCGCTCGGCTGATGCCAAACTGCCAACTTGTTTTTTTCCACGCAAAGCAAGGACTTTAGATGGCTTATTGGGCACTGTCAAGATGCCTGTCTCATCTACATTGTAAATATCATTGGGTGAGAATTGATATTTTAGATACAATGACTCTAATAAATCAAAGAACATTTTGAGAGCGACGCGATTAAAACCTTTTGCACGCGCCATTGAGGTTTTTTCAGGATTACGTAGAGCTAATATTGGATGACGTTTTAGAAATCAATAAAGCCAGTCCTTTCCAGCCATTCTCCGTTCCATGTTAAAAACATGCGGAATTTTGTTTTTCTCTGCTAGCTCAAACGCGAGAGTTCTCAAATCTGATAGCGTAACGCCAAACAACCTCTCTTCCAAATGTAACACATGGTCCACCAATTCCTTCTCTTGGGCTTCCGAAAAAACTGTTTTATATCTTCCTAAGCATTTAGCAGCAGCCGCTTGTGAAGAGAGCTCCTTCTGTCGAGCCTCTTTCACCTTCCTCTCCAGAGTTGTCTGTGGAACGTTGTAGGCTTTAGATGCTCTCCTGTAACCCATTTTCCCTTCTAAAACTTCTTGGATTGCACCAGCCATGCTCTCTGTCGACCAGCTCTGTCGATCAGTTTTCCTTTGATAGCGCCCCATCTCGTCTTCAAATAAAATGATAGTTCTGTAAATAACAGAACAAATTATCATTTTGACATTAAAAAAAAATTATACATTAAATTTTATTTTTGTAACTTAAATATTTATTTAATTTAGTTAATCAATATTAAATTAATTGTATTTAATCTATATTAAATTAATTATATTTAATCTTTGTAAAAATAATTACATTTAATCATTATAAAATTAATTTTATTAAATCGTTATAAAACTAATTTTGTTTAATCTACATTCGTTATGCACACAAATAATCTCTTACACTCAATTTAAGCACTTAATTCACAACATAATATCTCAGAATTAAAGCAAATTAAAACATATTTCAAAATTGTTATGAGACGTTCAAAACGGGGACGTCCCCATTTTGGACTACCCTCTATGTCCCCATTTGAGCCGACCATGACGAACGCTAGAAAACATGGCATCTCTTCACACACATGTAAGATAGAAAATGAAGAAACATATCAGAATATAACTTAAAACTAGAGCGAAAAAAATGATTTACTTACCAAAATTGAATCTTCAAATGTAAATTCATACAGCTCAATATAGTGCAGGGGCAAAATCGAATTTTTTTCTTGCTAAAAATTCAAAACTTCGTAGCAGAAAGAATAACAGCAAATTGCGTCAACAAATCTTTTCAAAATGGCAATCTGATGTAAAGGAATAATAGTAGTACATTGGATCACCAGATGTCAGCACTTATCAGTGAGAAACCGAATGTCCCCATTTGACCCGCCGTCCCCGTTTTGGACGACTCTCCCCTATTAAGTCAAACCACAAACTGAAACACTTCAACCCGAACCCGAAATTTAAAAAAAATTATGTATGCAAATTTTAATGCAATTATGGAAAATTAGTCTGCAATTAATCTCTACTATGAATTTCATCTTTTTCGTAAGAAAATCAATATATATATATAGAGAGAGAGAGAGAGGGTGTCCGAAAAGTCTGGAAACGGTCAAATAACTCCAGAAATACCGATTGAAAAACGGCAAAATGCATGTTTAATATTTCAGAAAAATGGCAACTTTGACATCCCTAAATAGATTTTTCAAAACTATTGAACATGCATTTTTCCGTTTTTCAATACAATGTCTATTTCTCGAGTTATTCGAGCGTTTCCAGACATTGCAATGGTAACGATTCTCACAGCATTGCACTAGAGATCCTACATAAGAGATCTCTTATGAAGGATCTCTACATTGCACTGGATTAGAGCGCCATCTACAATGTTTCGAAAAAAAAAGTTCAGTACAAAAGTTACGTATTTTTTCCCGTAGAATCCGAATCTGCAATAAAAAAGGGGGGGGGGGGGTCATCATTTAAGATTTCGAAGTTGCCCCCAATTTCACCCCGCCGGGGGGTAAAGTTTGGGGGGCAACTTTCGTATCCCTAAATACATTTTTCAAAAATATTGAACATGCATTTTGCCGTTTTTCAATCCGATGTATATTTCTCTAGTTATTTGACCGTTTCCAGACTTTTCGGACACCCTGTATATATACATATATACTCATTAATATTCAGATATACTAGTATAGATTTTCATCTGAAAAAATATTCTGGACACTGTTTTGAAAAATCGTTGTCAACCCGAAACCGATTCGCAAGTGTCAAATTCCAATCCGAAACAGAAACAATGAAAATCAACAGACCCGAAACCGACCTACAGTGAAAAACTAAAAGTCAGCCCTATCCAAACCTGGCTTGTAAGCGTCAAATTACAACCCGAAACTGAAACAATTGAATCCAATCCTCCCTGAAATCGGCAAGCAGTGAAAAAATAAAAGTCAACACTACCCGAAGTCGACCTGCAGTGAAAAAATAGAAGTCAACACTATTTGAAGTCGACCCGCAGTGAAAAAAATAGAAGTCAACGGTACCCGAAACCGATCCGCAACGAAAACAATTAGCGCATATCCAACCCGAACCCGATCCGCAAGTGTCAAATTCCTACCCGAAATAATTAAAAAGCTACATCGGTCCAAAACCGACCCACAATGAAAAATTACAAGTCAACACTACCCGAAGCCGACCTGCAGTAGAAAAATAGAAGTCAACACTTACCTGAAATCAACTCGCAATGAAAATAATTAGCACCAGCCGTACCCGAACTCGTTCTGCAAATGTCAAATTTCATGACTTTAATAGTTTAATAATACCAAAACAATTAAAGTCAACCGATCTGCAGTGAAAAAATAAAAGTCAGTATAACCCGACCCCTACCAGCAACGAAAAAATTTAGCGCCAACCCTACCTAAGCCCGATTTGCAAATGTCAAATTCCGACCAAAAACGATTAAAGTCAACAAGACCCGAAACAAACCCGCAAGTGAAAAGCCCGATCCGTAAGCGTCAAATTCCAACCCGAAACCAAAACAATTAGTCAACAAGACCCGAAACCTACTCGCATTGAAAAACCCGATCCGTAAGTGTCAAATTCCAACCAAAAACAATTAAAGTCAACAAGACCCGAAACAGACCCGCAATGAAAAACCCGATCCGTAAGTGTCAAATTCCAACCCGAAACCTAAACAATTAAAGTAAACCGTCCCGTAGTGAATAAATAGAAGTCAATATTACCCGACCCCGACCCGCTATGAAAAAAAATTATTGCCAACTCGAACCGAACCGAATAGGTCGGATCGGGTTCGGATAAAATCGGGTTATCCGCCCCGATGCAGGATTCTAATTTAGACTTTTCAGCTCAGTGTGTACAAGATTTAATATTAACAAACACCTTTTCATATGACTAAACCGAGTGAGGTCAAACGATTAAAAGTTCAGAGAGAACTGGAACTGAGACTTTTATTTGCTTCGACAGGCAGGATGTTGTAGGCGGCCAGGAGCTGGAAATAAATAGAAAAATAAAAGTTATACAGATACAGAAAAAAAAAATGGTAACAGGTTGGTGGAATGATGCGATGGTTTTGAGTTTTAAAGAGGCGTTGTTGCGGTTTACGTCAGGTTTCTAAAAGAAGATCTTTATCTTAGATGTTTTCGTAGATTAATAGTTCGTACTGAATGAAGTTGTTTATCTCTTTTCCATTTCAGTTTCGAAAAAGATTTTCGAAAGAATCTGATTGGTGTGATAATATAAACGAAACATCGCGGATTTCCTGAATAGTGTCGGAAAATTAAAAATTCCTTGATTCACAGCAGGTTTTAAATAAAAAATGAAAATTGATCAGGAAAACGATAATATGTCAGATTTGGGAGATGTCAAAAAATAATATAATACTCTGATAAAAGATAATTTTTCAAATAACTTAGGAAAAAAAAACATGCATCACACATAGAATATAAAAACTTTCCAACAAATTCAGAATATTGTAACAAAACTTCACCGTTTAATAAGGTAAAAAATTATGTATAAGTAAACAAGGGATGACAAAGGATGATCGCGACGAGAAGTCAACTTTCGATTTAGACTATAAGTGCAATCCCGGGACGAAGCCACAAACCCGCTGTTTACTTTAACATACACTATTGCAAAATCCCAAGTATAAATTGTAAATATTAAAGGATTATAATTGTAAATAATAATAACTATTTTAAAGTAATTACCAAAAGAAACAAATTTAAACAAAGTTAAGCAAAATTTGCGGAACAATGTCTTGATTTACCATTAATAATTAAAGAAAAAGGAACACGCATAACACATTTGAAAACCCAATTTCTGCAATTACCATCAATAGTTGGAAAAATATTCGAATTTTTTTGTACAGCCTGTATATAATCTACAGATTTGATGACCTTGATTTGGAGATTTGATTATTCTTGATTTACCATTACTAATTAAATGGAAAACGCATTAATAAAAATAAAAAACGCATAAAGCATGTGAAAACCCAATTTCTGCAATTACCATCAATTGCAATTACCACAGTTTGAAAAATATCCGAATTTTTTTATACAGCCCTGTATATGATCTACAGATTTGATGTCCTTGATTTACAGATTTGATGATTCTTGATTTACCGTTAATAATTAAATGGAAAACGCATAACACATTTGAAAATCCAATTTCTGCAATTACCATCAATAGTTGGAAAAATATCCCAATAATTTTGTGCAGCCCTGTATATGATCTACAGATTTATACTAGAAGTTAATGCAGCTAAACGCATAGCACAGATGAAAATTCCCATTCAGAAATTATCGTCAATAAACGGAAATGTACTTTAGAACATCTCTGTATAGGATCTATAGAGTTTATACAAAACATCAAGTAATATGCAAAAAAAAGTTAAACTTGAAAGCACGTACCACAACTGAAAACGCACTTCCAGCAATTATTGTTCATAAGGCAGTGCTGTAGCCAATTTCTTTTGTGCGTCCCTGTAGATTATGAAACATTTTCCAACATTACCAGAATATTGTTGCAAAAATTTTTTTTTCATACCATAAAAGGAGAAAAACTAAATAAAAAATTTAGAATCTGTTTCTAAATTATAAATTTTACTATAAGAAGGTCAGTACCCCTCTGAGCTCTGAAAAAAAGGTAAAAAAATAAAATATAAAAACCCTGAGTATGGTTTTGTAGACAAAGACCGAAACATTGGGTACATTTTAAGTGTGTTTAAACACTTTCCAACGTACTTGAAAAGTGTTTGTGAATTCGGGTTGTCTGTCTACCGTCTGTACGTCTGCCTGCCGTCTGTCCATACTCTAATTCGCGTAAATATACTCGGATTGTCATACAATTGATATATGTTATTGAGGTTTACTATAGCATGTTTGATATTGAACATGAAGTGTGTAACATTTATAGTTCATATACAGGAACACACAAAAGAATTCCGTTACATTACGGTCTATGGAGAAAAATCATTTGAGGTTTATTTTAATCATGTTATATTATTTCAAACATATTGAAATTGATATACATCACCGAGGTGCACTACAAGAGGCTTATTATAGAATAGGGTGTGCATAGCACTTATAGTTCATTTACAGGGACACTAAAAAAACTCCACTACATTATGGTCTATGGGGTAAAATCGGTTGTGATGTATTTTAATCATGTTACATTATTTAAAACATATTGAAACTGATATACATCACTGGGGTGCAGTACAAGAGGCTTACTATAGAATAGGGTGTGTATTAGGGTGGGCCGAAAAAACTTTTTTTTTGTTTGCCTCTAGGGTAGCTTAGTATAAGGCAAAAATAAAATAAATAAATTGTTACGTTTGGCGGTAGCGCATCGACCCGAAAGTTTGAAAAAATATATTTTTCTCATTTTCAAGTGGGAGTGCGAGAATTTTTTTGTTTTGGTTTTATAATTCACTATACCGCAGAAAACTTGCCTCTAGGGTAGCTTAGTATAATGCAAAAATAAAATAAATACATTTTTACGTTTCGCGGTAGCGCATCGGCCCTAAAATTTGAGAAAATATAAGATTTTTATCATTTTCAAGGGGAAGTGCGAGAATTTTTTTGTTTTATTTTTTGATTCGCTATACCAAGGAAAACGAGCTTCTAGGGTAGCTTAGTAAAATGCGAAAACAAAATAAATAAATTTTCACGTCTTGCGGTAGCGAATCGGCCCTAAAATTCGAAAAAATATACGATTTAAAAAAAAATTTCTAATAAATGGAAATAAATCTAATAACTTCTATAACAAGTACATAGAGAGATATTTTAGTAGAACAAAGTATAGAAATGATAAATTAATGAAAAAAATATTTTACAATTTATTAGTAGAGTATTAAGTTTTAAAAAAACATTAAAAAAATTGACAACTTTCCATTGAAACCAAAATCCTTTTTCTGAGTTTGTAATTATTCAGTTTGTAATGAAATATAGTACTTTACTTCTCTTTACTTTTTTTGGTAGTTTGAAATAAGATTTGCTTGAAAAACTAGGCATTGACGATATTGAAATAAGTATAGTTCTTATAAAACCATCTCTGGAATGGAGCCGACGACTTTTCGTGACACCTCGGTTCTCTACCTTGAGTAGGAAAGTGTGCCAGGCTCACGTACAGTTAATTCTTCAGAACAATTGCCTGAATTTATATCACAACTTATGTTCAGCAGGTACAGCTTATTTTTGCATAAACTTTGCTTGTCTATTTCTGGAATCTCATACTCAACCCTGCAAAATTCTATAGTTTGAAACAAATGTCGGCATGGCAATTCATTGAAATGTAAGAGGCACCCCCCCCCCCCCCCCCCACTGTACTGGTCTATTAACTTGTTCAAATAACACCGGTTTTCCACCCCGTATTAGTAACGGTGCCATAACATCCAGTCATGTTTAGTTCATGAAGTGAAAATCCAGCCTCAGTCAAATAAGAAAGAATGCTACTGGCAATGTTTTGAGCAGAACAAGAAACGGATAAAACATGACCAACGTACACAGGTCAGCAGTACATGCTGGACATAAGTTCTGTTCTGCTGTAAAATCAATGTTTTGAAGATTTATCTGTTCGTGAGCCTGGCACACTTATCTCACTCCACTTATCTCAAGAACTTAAAGGGTAGTTTTTCAAGCACATCTTATTTCAAACTATCAAAAGAAAGTAAAGATAAGTTAAGGACTATATTTCTTTACAAACTGAAATTTTACACAATCAGAAAAATGTTTTTTGGTTTCAATGGAAAATTGTCAATTTTTTTTAAATATATATATTTAATTTAATACTATTTTAATAAATTGTAAAATATACTATTTTTTTCATTTATTTATCATTTCTATACTTTTTTCTACTCTAAAATATGTCTATATGTATTTGTTATAGTAGTTATTAGATTTATTTCCATTTATTAGAAAAAAATTTTAAATCGTATATTTTTTCAAATTTTAGGACCGATGCGCTACTGCAAGACGTGAAAATTTACTTATTTTGTTTTTGCATTTTACTAAGCTATCCTAGAGGCTCGTTTTCCGTGGCATAGCGAATCAAAAAACAAAACAAAAAAATGCTCTCACTTCCCCTTGAAAATGATAAAAATCTTATATTTTCTCAAATTTTAATGACGCCGATGCGCTACCGCCAAACGTAACAATTTATTTATTTTATTTTTGCATTATACTAAGCCACCCTAGAGACAAGTTTTCTGTGGTATAGCGAATCAAAAAACAAAACAAAAAAAATTCTCGCACTCCCCCTTAAAAATGATAAAAATCTTATATTTTCTCAAATTTTAATGACGATGCGATATAGCAAATTAAAAAACAAAAAAAGTTTTTTTCGGCCCACCCTAGTGTGTATAGCACTTATAGTTCCTTTACAGGGACACTAAAAAAACTCCACTACATTATGGGGTAAAATCGGTTGCGATGTATTTTAATCATGTTACACTATTTCAACCATATTGAAATGGATATATATCACTGAGGTGCGCTACAAGAGGCTTACTATAGAATAGCGTGGGCATAGCATTCATCGTTCAGTTACAGGGACATACAAAAGAATTTTGTTACAGTACTGTCTATGTACAATAATTGCTGGAAGTGCGTTTTCAGTTGTGGTACGCGTTTTTAAATTTAACTATTTTTTTATATATTACTTGGTGTATATAAATCCACCAAATGCTACAGATCATATACAGGGCAGCACAAAAGATATCGAACACAATTCGGTTTATTGACAGAATTTTCAGAATAGGAATTTTTAACTGTGCTATGCGTTTTCTAACTGAGCTAAATTTTAGCATACTGTGTAATATATATATACAAATCTGTAGATCATATACAGGGCTGCATGAAAGAATCCCCATATTATTTCGACAATTGGTGATAATTGCTGAAATCGGGTTTTTAAAATTGTTATGCGTTCTTCACATTGTTTACGAGATGGGCGGGGCTATTTGAGCTTATACGTTGGGCGGGGCTATTTGAGCTTAAGCCGAAAGGTAGGTCTCCCCGCCTGGTTTGACTTTGACCATGTTTACTCATACTACGTTCAGATCGGATAGTTAAGATATCTTAGATCGCCGAACTCACTGAGGGAGTTCCAGAAACTCACTTAGTGAGTTCGAGCTTTCTATTGCTAGATGCAGCCAGCACCACTCACTCTGATTGGCTCTGGAGGCCGATTGGCTTTTGAGGTTGCCTTTAACATATGCGCTTGCGCACATTCTATGTTTTTTCAGATATTGGTCACAGTGATGAGCAGTGAGTTATCTTAGATGAGTTTTGCGGTGTGGACAGGTATTCAATTCCGGGAGGGTACCACCTCAAAAATGGCGGTCTAAGATATCTTAAATGTCCGATGTGAACAGGGTATTAGACATCAACTTCCACCTTATTAAATGAGGAAGTTTTGGGAAAGTATTCTGGGAGTATTGTAAAATGTTTCATAATCTATGCTTGACGCATAATTTTTCGTTCTTGTTAAATTTGAATTTCGATTTTGTACATTTGTACACTGATGCGAGTATCTATGTGTGTTTTAAATATTCTAAATTTTGTTACACAATTTAGAAAACACAAAACATATTAGAAAACCCATTTTCAGCAATTACCTCCTATATAGGCAGTAATGTATCTAATACACATTCGTTTATTCAGCCTTATACATACAGCTATTTATATTATATACTACATATTATACGCTACATTACATATTATATGTTATACTAGCAAAACCCGCGGCTTTGCTTGCATAAGTCTTGAAAAATGCCAAGTGGTATTCGTTGGCCTATTTTCATTAGAGGAAATTTTACTGCCACAGGTAATTCAGAAATTACTAATTAAGCCACACTAATGTCGAAAAAAAAATCGAAAATTTAGAACGTTTTCCCCTCTTTAACCCCCCCCCCCCCCCACGCCTGTGCTAGTGTCACCGATATAAAATATAACCCATGTTACAGCAGTACTGTTACCATCACTTTTGAAAATGGTTCTGTAGTTCCAGAGATTCCATAGAAATTGTAATTTAGAATGTTTTTAGACCGCTTTTCGCTCATCTCACCCTTTTAAATTTCGAATTTTTTTAGAATTTGTTCTTTGAGAGCATTTACATCTTATAAGTAACTACCATGCCAAATTTCATGTTTCTAGCTCCTTCAGTATAAAAAAAAATCGAAATTTTAGAACGCTTTTCGCTCCTGCACCCCCTGGGGGTAGTAGCACCGACATAAAATATTAGCCTATGTTGGAGCAGGGACTGTCACCATCAATTTGCCGCGATCACTTTTGAAATCGCTTCAGTAGTTCCAGAGATTACCCCCTACAAACAAACAAAAAAACAATTTTTACTACTTTATAATATTAGTATAGATTTATACATATATTCTACATTATATAGATATAGTGTGAATTGTATATTTGTAATGAATTACAGACGGTGATAGTTTATTTCTAAAGATATTTAAAATCCGCATTTTATTACATGCCCATCATACGTAGTATAGGTTAAATCTTGCGATCGTTTTAAAAATCGAAATTTTTTTTTTTTTTTTTTTTTTTTTTTTTTTGACGGATTTACACGTTTCAAAATCGAAACGTTTAAAAATCGTTCGTTAAACGTTTAAAAAAACGTTCTTTTTAAAAATCGAAAAAAAAAATTTTTTTGACGGATTTACACGTTTCAGATACTAGAGATTCCGAAAAACATACTTTTAGAAAAGAAAAAATTGCCGTCCGTCTGTCTGTAAACGCTCTATCTCCCGAACAAATTGAGATAGAGACTTGAAATTTGGTATGTACTTTGTATGTAATAATGGGAAGAAGCTTATTGAATTTCAGTAACCTCGATTATCCGGAACTATTTTTTTCGGACTCTCGAAATACTCGTTCTGATAAAAGGTATATAATTTTTTTCGAAATTGTTTATTTTAAGGAGTGAGTATAAAAGACAATAAAAAAACATAAATTTAGCATAAAGAATGAAGTCAATCAGATAATGAGTTACCGACATATTTATAATCATATTTTCCACACGCTTCGATTTTTCATGACCCTGTATTTCATTCAAATTTAAATTCAAAGATATATTTTAACTGGTAATGAGATGCTTAATCCGACGAAGTAAACCGTTAGTTAATAGGATTATCAATTTTGGAGTTATAGAGCATTTAAAGTTTATGACGTCATCAAGCCACGATTTTATTCCATTTGCAATGCATTTTATAAACAGTTTACACATGTTATATTTTCATATTTTATATTATGCATATATGATTTTATATTATGCATAGATGAGTAAGTATTACGGTGACCCCCAACGACTAGTTTTTTTAATTATTGTTATTTTCAGTAAATTATGAAATATATATTCTTATTATTTAGTAACATTTGTTGACCAGTTATTTCATCTTTAATAATCTAAAATATGCGTGAAATGGTGTAATTTTAATTTTGAATATTATGGCGTGCCGCCGAAATTCTTATTAAATTCAAAGTGTGCCACTAAGGTTCAGAAACACTGCAACTGCAGTCAATAAACTAGTCGTTGGGGGCCACCGTAATACTTACCCATCATGGATATGCACAATGTAAAATATTAAAATAAAACATGTGTAAACTATTTATGAAATGCATTGCAATTCGAATAAAATCGAGGCTTGACGACGTCCTAAACTTTAAATGCTCTATTACTGAATTGCGTAAAAAAACATCCTTATAGCTCTAAAAATGATAATTATTTTAACTAACAGTTTACTGCGTCGGATTAAGCGTCTCATTTTCAATTAAAATATGTCTTTGAATTGAAATTGGAATGCAATACAGGATCATGAAAAATCGAAGAGTGTGGCAAATAGGATTCCAAATATCTCGGCAACTCATGATCCGATCGACTTCATGCTGTATGCAAAATTTATGTTTTTTTTATTGTCTTTTATATTCACTCCTAAAAAAAACAATTTCGAAAATTTTTGTATACCTTTTATCAGAACGAACATTTCGAGAGTCCGAAAAAAATATTCCCGGATAATCGAGGTTACTGAAATTCAGTAAGCTTCTTCCTATTATTACATACTAAGTACATACCTAATTTCAAGTCTCTATCTAAATTTATTCGGGAGACAGAGCGTTTACAGACACACACGCAGACAGACGGACGGCACATTTTTTTTTTTTTTTTTAATATGTTTTTCGGAATCTCCAGTGTCTGAAAAGTGTGAATCCGTCAAAAAATTGTTTTCGATTTTCAAAACGATTACAAGATTTACCCTATACTACGTATGACGGGTAAGTAATAATTTCGCAAGTTTTCATATTTGAGCTCCTAAGTGTAGTGCTGCCATCTACTGGAAACAAATATAGTATCTTGAACTAACTGAAGATGGCAGCACTATTCAAATATCTGTGTGGAATGGATTCATTTGATTTTTGTTCAAAATACTTCTTTTGTTTTAACCCCCTCAGACCCCTGCTTTTATTTTTATATTTTCTTTTACTTTAATTATGAATTTATATTAACAAACAAATAATTGAGAAAGATTGCAAAGCGAAAAAAATGCAGATTTATTTTTTGTACTTTAAATTTAATGAACCCTTCAGTATATATGAGGACTCAATGAGTACATTTTTAATAGCTTGCTGTGGATTTATTACATGACAAAAGCAATGAAAATTGTAAACTAGTTATGCAATGCAGTTAATGAATTTCCGTTACTAACGGCCCTACAAATGGTGCAGTAAACATTTATGCTAATTCTACTCTTATTTTAGTCCCAATATACCTTATAGACGATATAAATAATAATAATAATAATAATAATAATAATAATAATCTTACGTGTTAGCGTCAGTCCCCGTGTATCCTATTGAATACATCAGATATAAAGCTGCTTCTTGTTACTAAAATTACACATCATTTGAAAATATTTTGTACTAGAATAAACTTTATTCGTCGATTTTTTATTTATACAACTAGCTGTTTAACCCGTTCTAAGCACAGGAGTGCATGAATTTAATTCTAAACCCAAAATAAAAATAAAAATTAGTACAACCAAACAAACAACTTTAAAATATCTAAATAAGAAATAAGAATTCCCCTGTTAAAGTGTTAAGTTGTTCAATAACTATTCGATTTAGAAAAATAGTTTTCTACTACTGTGCATTTTGTTCAATGAAATTTAATTTATCATGTTGTTATGGCAGCAGACGATAAAACGATATATTTGGAATAAGGGAATAGATAGAGTAAAAACTTTTATTAATGTTTGTGATAAAATGATTTCCTTTAATTTAAAAAAATGTAATAATTAAGTGCAATTAAATAATCTCTAATGATTTGAATGCGAAGTAAAAGAATTAGCGTAATATCCGCTACAGCTTCTTAGTATTGCAGCGTGGCGCACGTAATATTTATATCTCACATTGCAGTAAACATTTAGAACTGGTTAGAACTCGAGCGATTACGGGTTGAACATAAAAGAAGACAAAAATTCGTCAAAAGCATAAAATAAAAAATAAAAATTTATTTAAAATTTTCGAATTTTTTGCCCCAATAGTTCATGGGCCCCCTACCAGAAATACGTGTGTCAAATTTTGTAGTCAAATTCCCTGTGGTTTCCTAGTTACATAGATAGAAACGCGCACTGATTTTCACTGATTTTAATAGGGTAGATGGTAGTTGTATAAAGATATTTTAAAACAATAAGAATGGTGACTTTTGCAGATTTCTGACAGTGCCAGTTGTTGAGCATAAATAACAAATTTGCTATTTTAAACAGATTTTCAGGGTCATGAAAATCAAGAAACGTTGTTATGAGGCAGTACTTATGAGTAATACTTATTTCTATTTATAAGAAGAGATTTTTAAATGAGAAAATTAATCTTTAAACAATTTCAAAATGATATTAATAATTATATGCTTTCGGTATCGGGCAGTGGTTTCAAATGGTCGGATTAGGATTCCAAAGAAGTAACACGAGCTCATTTTTTAACCGACTTAAAAAAAAAAAAAAAAAAAGAGGAGGTTCTCAATTTGACGCGTCCGTATATATAAATATATATATTTTTTTCAATTGCTACTATTAGCTCACACCCTCTATATATTTATAAATCTTATAATAATCGTTAATAAAATACTTTTAATAAAATACTTTTTATTCACCCACTCAAGTTGAAATACATTTTCTTAAACTTGTAGTGGAAGACACTTGATGTTAATACAGTTTTTTCAAATATTAATTCATTAATTAAATTTAATTATTTAATTTTAGTTTTATATTTCATTTCTGTTCAAAAGTACAGACTCACTCCATTTCATTTTTGTTCAAAAGTATTACAGACTCACTCCATATTTTAGTCTCCTTCGCCCGCGCGCCGCCTGATCTTTGTCAGTGAACAGCCCCATTATCTTTTTACGCTTGAATGTTTCGCTGTGGTACTTCATTGTGAAGTTTGGTAATTTTTGAAATTCAATATTTGAAAAACGGCATAATCATTAGATTTGAAATTTATATCAAGAAAAATGCAATTTTTTTACCTTTCTAACGCAGTTTGTCTAACAATTTTGTGAGAAATACTTTTCTCGCTATTAATTTTTGGTATTTTAGCTATTTATTTTTTATTTAATTTTTAATACATTTCAAAAATTTTTCTTATGTAAGATATTTAGCAGGATATAAATTTAGGAATAAATACCGTTAGTGGCGAAGCGTGTAGATAGCCGGAAAAAAAAATTATTTTTGACCTAAGTAGGAATTGACTTTAAAAATTTTTCTTTTATATTACTTGTTTCATGTATGTTTACCAATTATTCCGAAACTACGCGACCGATTCATGTGATTGTTTTTTTACAATTACCAACACTTTCCAACATAGTTGAAAAGAATTTATTAATTCGGTTTGTCTGTCAGTCCGTGCTCTAACTCTCGTAAATATACTCGGATTGTCGTGAAATTTGTACACATTATTAAATTTTACTATAGAATGTTTGATATTGAAAATGAACTGTGTAGGGCATTAATAGTCCATTTACAGGGACACACAAAAGAATTCCGTTACATTATGTTCTATGGAGAAAAATCGTTTGCTGCGCCTTTTAGGGATGTTACGATATTTCAAACAGGATGAAATTATTGTGCATTACTGAGGTGGATTACAGTATGCCCTCACTGGACTGTACAGTTAGTAGCATTTATAATTCAATCACAGGAAAGCACAAAATAATTCCTTTACATTATGATTTATATGGAAAAATCTTTTGCGGTGCATTTTAAGCATATTATGAAACATGAAACATAATGACATTTAAAAGAATAAGTAAAGTTCACTACAACTTATTTCTATAAATTATGAAGTGAGTTGGATTTATCGTTCATTTACAGAGACACTCAAGAGAATTCAGTTAAAGGACTGACTATGATCTGGAATTGCTTTTCCCGATGTGGTCAGTGCCTGTTTACCGAATAGGCCCATGAAGCCTGAGCTTACCCACCGAAATATAAAGGGGCCCCCAAATTTACTTTTCAGAACTAATTTTTAGAAAAAAAATTTCAGCCAGGGTAAAAAATGTATTTATTTATTTATTTTATTTTTTTTTTTTATTTATTTATTTATTTTTTTTTTGTTACTAAATTTTCTCTCGGACTATTACTGACACATTTATAACCTTATATATATATATTTTTTTTCTGTTGATATAATAAATGGTATAAAAACAGTGATTAAATGCAGCTTATTTTCATTTTTCTAGTGTTTTACATTTTAATTTCAATTGTTTAAGACTGTAATGTGCTAAAAAGAATAGAAAATTAGAAAATTTAATCTGTATAATTACATTTTGTTTAAATTCATAAAGAGTGGAGAAATGATAATAAAATATGGAGAATACATTATTTAAATAAAGGGGAAAGTAATTAGCATTCAGTGATATCAAATTTCTTTTTTTTTTTTTTTTTTTTTTTCAAAATAGAAGCAAAATTGTGTTGCAGCTAAGTATAAAATTATGTTAAATATTTGTTGTCCCTGCACTGTTCTTAGCACTGGAAAATCCTGCTATTTGTAAAGCATTAAATATATTTTGATGTTCAAATATTCATACCTGTTTCATATTTGTAAATACGTTTACAAAATTAATTTGTTATGTATTATTGTGTATATAATAAATATTTTTTTTTTCATTTGTATATAGGTAGATACTCTTAATTTAATATTACAAGTGTTGTTTACTTGAAATTTTGATGGTAAAATTTCAAATTGTTGAAGCATGATTGGTAGAGGTAGGGGGGGGGGGGCTGTGTGACGTCAGGCTTCCCCTACTTCTAAGTCTTAAGCGGGCCCTGGATGTGGTATGCATTTTTATGTAATTTTTAGTACATTATGTATTGTTTACAAATTCAGAAGATCCTATACAGGTCTGCACGAAAAACTATGAATATGGGCAGCAATTGCTAAAATAGATTTTTACTTAGTTATGTATTTTTTAAATTGCTTATTTATATATCTCGTTTCGTTCTATGAAAAAAAAAATTCTGAGTAATAATGTGTTAGTGTTGGAAAGTCTTTCATAATCTATGCCGGATCCATGATTTTTCTTTCGAGTTTAATTGAAAGAGATACTCTCGAATAGGCCCCATTTAAATTTCATAAAAATTGCTGTTCCGTATTTTTTTCCTTTTTTTTTTTTTTTTTTTTTTTTTTTTTTTTTTTTTTTGTTGTTGTTTTAAGAAATTCATCAACCCCCTCCCCCCTCCCCTCTCGAAAAAGATGAAAAGAAAAGAAAAGAAAGAGAAATCTTTAAAATATTTAATTTTTAAAGACTTTCATCAAGTGACGTAGCGCTATCTGTTTGGCGAGAAAGTCGATACTTGGCGATGTTCCTCTCTCTTTATACGGTTTTGTTTTATAGGATTGTTGCGGGGATTATTCCCAAAAAGCAACGCTTTAGTCGTTAAAAACTTTTATGTCGTAAACAATCGATAAATAAATCAAAATTGCGAAGCGTTTATATAAATTCATCCAAGATTTAAGCGGTATACTCAGCGCCTGATTACCTCACAGGCTGACTAGGTCCTTGGGCTCATGGCAAATGGGGGCCTCAAAATGAGTAAAATGATTTAGAAAAAGGTTCTTAAATCTCCGAGAAAAAAAAATTAATTTCAAGCTCCAATATCAGAGTAACAGACACCTCTATAATTAACCTGTATTTTTTTACTATCTGAAAACAGCTTATGTTGTAGACAAGTATGTTGTAGACAAAATATTTTTATTAGAAATATCTTTTAAGAAATATTTCAGATGAAGGGATATTTACGGTATTATACTATCAAACAACCAATAGAAACTTAAGTTAACCTGAGTTTCATGAACATTTTTATAAAATGCAGGGAAAATTTTTCGAATACTCCCGAAAAAAAAAAAAAAAAATGTCTAGCTATAATTTTGGTTTGAGGTGGGCTCCAGACAACCTTAATCGGGCTCTGGGTACACTTGCTTCATTTGAAGAACGATATTTTTACGCTAATACAGGGTGGGCCAAAAGTTCCTAGTGAATTTTTGAATTTAATATATAATCAAATAATTAACGTACGATGAGTGCGGTTGACAAGACTGCCAATTTTATAAATAATTTTTAACTGTCCGTGTAATTGGATCAGATTCAGAAGAGGCCACGCATGCAACTGCTGCTATAGAAGTGCATTGCTTGCCAACAGATTCAATTTTAAATCATCTCATATTTTTTACTTTGTAGTAATTTTTAAAATCTTTTTTTGGGGAGGAGGGGGGGATTGTTGTTTTCGGTCGAGAATGGACCTCTTGACGTCGTCACTTTATTTTTTTTAGCGTTTTTAACGAAATTCAGTAACTTTAGAAGAATTTTTCTTTGAATAGGCAATAGAAATGCATGAAATCGTTACAAAAATGTTAAAGTTACCAAAAGGATAGATGCAAACTATCAGATATGAAAAAAAGCCGAATTCAAAAATGGACATCGGATGAGAAATCGTCTTATAAAGCAAAAAACGTGGTCTTCAACTTAAATTTACTCAAAATACCTTTAGCTCAGACATCAGTCTAAACAAGAGTTAAAGTTATTGTAGGAAGGACCCGATAAAATATTTTTGTTTCTGTTTTCATTAATATATTGTAAATTTGATACTTTCGTGTTATAGCGGTTCTCAAGGATGAATCGCCAAACGACCAAGATTTCTCGCCAAATTATAAAGCATGTATGACATTATAATAATATATGATATATATATAACATTTCTTGATGTTTGTGGCCAAGTTATAGTCATATATGATGCATATATGATGTATATAAATATATGACATGTGTATATAATGTATATACACATAATGTATATACACATAAAGACGTAAATAATATGTGTATAATGACGTATATGGCACATATAGGAAGGGGTGTTTGGAATATATATATGCGTATATAGGATGCATATATAAGCGTACGGTATTTTTTTTTTTTTTTTTTTTTTTTTTTTTTTTTTTTTCGTAAGCTTTCGGAACATTTTCTTAATGGTTATTGTAATTTTTTAAATTATAACTTTTTTTTTTTTTTTTTTTTTTTTTTTTTGTTGTTGTTGTTGTTAAAAAGTTTATATAACACTGGACAACAAATTTGAACTTTTGCTCTGTCCCAAAATTGAAATCAGTTGTTTCTTATTCAGTTTTTTTGCGCTGATTCTGAATCCAGTTTTAGATTTTCTCCAGCACGTCCAGATTTTCAGGTATTTGCACATTTCGATTTATGCAAATTTTTGAATTTGTGTACAGTTACATGGAAATTTAAGGCATAAAGCATTTATCAGACTGGCTTTTTTTGTTTTATTTTCTGATTACTGGTTAATTTACTTTACAAAAATGTTGTGTCCGAGATTGTACTGACTAGTGACCATAAATATTGTGCCTAATTTGCATATTTTTCATGTTTTTCCAATAACGTTTCTTGACATCAATATATTTCGTCCGAGGCTAAAGAAAAAGACAGGCTACCGCGGTTCATTCCACTTATATTTTTTTACAGACCGCCAGATTGACGTGATGCTCTTTTCTTACACCTGCATTGGTGGATTCGAGCATCACGTGACTCCCTAGGTCTGTAAAAAAAGATTCGCGTAAAGCACCGCGGTAGCCTTTCTTTTTCGTTAGCCTCGATTTCTGCCATATGAGTACGCTAACATGTTTCTAAATCAGGTTTTTACGCTAATTTCAAATCTGGTGTCTATTTTTCCAATCACATTTAGATTAAACAAAAAACTGAAATATTATGTTTTGGTCAAAAAAAGCCAGAAAACGTTTTTTATGATATTTTGTGATCTACTTCAGCTATTTAGGATACATTCTACTATTTTTTTTCTATTGTTTTTCGATTATACCCGTTGGTGATTATGTCCCTGATAGGAATCTCACACTGTTAACCCTTTTGAGAAGGTGGTACACTCCCCTAAAAAGCATTTTACATCAAACGCGTCCCAATACCATACAGGCGTAGATATTCATTTTACTCAAAAATTAGATATGCTAGAAGGATTACAGATTCGAAAGCAACATAAAAATCTATAGTCTAGGAAAAAATTACGTCAGTTCTGTGGCAACTACTTTAAAGTTGATAGTAATGTAATCAAAGTCTAATAATGCTTAAAGTGATAAAAAACATAACACGGAACACTTTAAAATACCTTTTTAATGTAGATTACATATGTTTCGTTCACGCTATCGATGACATCTTATGACATCGGTGACATATATATATATATACATATTTATTACATACATATATTCATACATGTATATGTGTATTAATGTATATAAAATAATGAGAAAAAAATTATGTCAGATTTATTGGCTTACAATGTAGTGTGAGAGTAAGAAAATGTTAAAACTACAGCAAAAATACCCAATATTATACTTATTATAAAAAACTTTAATTGATTAATCTTTGTATATTACTATACTATTATATTGGTAAGAAACAATAAAAGTTTGATCTAGGTGGCCTCTATAAAATCTATATTCCTTAATAAATTTTTAATTGATACTTAATAAGTAAAAATGTATTAAAAAATATATAATTTATTTTTAGGTATCACTTTATAAACTAATCAAATACAATAACATCTCTCTTTCGTTTTTCTTCTTTTTTAATTAATTTTATTATTATTATTGCAGAATTTAACATGTCATGATTTCATGACCATTTTTCAAGAATAAAAATATCACCATTTGAAATATTACTTTTATAAATATTTAATTTAAATTATTTTACAAAAATTATAATAATAATAAATTATTATTATGGATTATTAATTATAATATAAGAAATGTAAAGAAATATGCATTACATTTTACATATTAATATTATACAACTTGTTAAAATAATTCTCGTATATAATTAAATAATATTTCATAGTAATCAAATATCAATTAATTACATGAAAAAAATCCCATTAAATAAATTTTAGTTTACATAAAATGTATTTAATGGAAGTTAAATATATTTAATGTTTACATTAAATGTACTTAGTTATTTGTATAATAATTTTTTTTTATCCCAAAATGTATTTTATAAAACACAGTTTAATTTACAAGTTAATTTAAGCGGTTTAAATTTTTAGTCAGAAGCATTAGGACGTAATTGTGTTTTATTATCCTGTCCATAGAGGGCAGCAGCACAAAACGATACTTTGTTAGCTACAAAGATACGAAGAGCAGAAGCATGCGCGAAAGAATGCGCAGATCCATTTTGTAAAAATCATGAAATGCTAAGGACAAGTGTAATCAATCAGCTGATATGCCAGCGATCGATTTTGTTTAAAAGTCAATGATATATTAATTTGAAGTGTAAGGATACCTGTTTTATACATTTTACATGTTTCCGTTAACAATATCTGGTGTGAGATTTAATTTAAAATGCACATAATTTTCTTATTGATTTTGTGTAATAAAGGTATATCTTGAAGGGGTTGGGTGTTCAGGAAAATGGACGTCTACTGCTGCCAGTGATCGACAAGTTATACACATTTAACTTGATTTAATTATTGTAATAAATAAAATAAATAAATTATGTACTATTTAACAAATTAGATTCTATCAATAATATTTATTGTTGGTATTAATTATATTTATTATTTTGTGCATTTCACCAACTATATATTTAAGATTTCGCATGCTTTGGATATTTTTAATACCTTTAGCTGAACAGTTTTTTATTTTTTTCCTACAGCTTTTACAGCTATGCATTCACTGTTGTGTAAATAAAAGTATTATGGTTTAAAGAATGTCTAAAATGCAAAAATTTGACATTAACGCAGCAAAGAGAAGATGGGGGATGATTAAAAAATTTAATCCTCTCCGAAGACACTCAACATTGATAAATCAAACAAACAACAACAAAACGTTTTAGTATGATGAGCATACGATATATAAAAACCAAACTAAAGAAAAATACAAACAGAAAGAATTCAGCCTAAAACTTTTTCAAAACCTTAATAAAGGGGAAAAAAACCTATCTTCTTCTTTGGGTGTGAGAGCTTTTATAAAGCTGCACGCTAAATTAAGACTAAGTGCTTGGACTTTTTTTCACATTTGTTTTTGAATTTGACTTATTCCGTACAAAATATTTTTACACACAATAAACAACGATTTTTTTTTTTCACTTTTGAACTTTTTATAAATAACTCCTTATTCATAACACCTTCCAGAAAAATGATCCAAACTGTGCCGCTATATTTAATAATGGTTGTCATATGAAAAACAGAAAGTAATCGCAATGTCACAATCATGAATGTCATAATACTTAAAAAAGCAATGGACCTGCAGCATGACCTTTCTATAAATGTTAGCTTCTGGAAGTTTCAGATTCAATATTTCATCTCCAAAGTCTGATTTCAGAACGTGTAGAGATGGATACAGAAACGGAGAGAAGTTACAAATATTTGAATGAATGGCCAAGATATCGGTTATTGGAATGACAAGTTGAAAATTTTTTCTAACGCTCCCTATTGGCCGATTTCTGCTGGAGCTTGTGTATAATGAATAAGCAGACATTTTGAATCCGATATCTTACTTTCTTGCAAGTATATATGGAAATGGGCCACCTTGCATTTTAAGTTTTAATGAATGGTAATTATTGTGAAGGAATTATCCAATTATTGAACATATCCTAAAATAGTGTGAAATTTTCATTCAGTTAACATTTTAATGACTTGTTCAGTTTGGAAGCATTTAATTATTTACTAAAGAAGTTTATTTTTATGTTCTTTTACCTGATGGAAATATTACTTTTAAATTGGGGGTGGAGCTATTCAACTTTTTTAGCAAATAACTACTAGTTTGAGGCTGGTCGATCAATTGGAATCCTTAAATTATTGTTCTGAATTTTTATAACAATTTTAATATGCATTTAAATTTTTATAAAAAAGTTTAAAGTGTATTAGCAATAATTGTGATTATTTTTATAAATATGCTTTATGAATTCTGGTAAAATATGCCACCACTTTATGTTTAAAAACGTCACTGGTCGAAAACTGTATATATATTTATAATCAGGGGTCAGAAAAAATACATTTTTATTGTAGCGCACTACAACTACTTTATCGAAAATGTAGTTAACTACAACTACTTGTTTTAAAAAGTAACGACTACAAACTACTTTTCAAAAGTAGTCACTACTTCGCTCCTTTCATATTTTGTCAAAGTGTTCAATTTACACTAGAAATTGGAGACATTGATTAAATAATAAAGCGACCCCTCGTAAGAACATGTCTGCCGAGATAAATAAATAAATGCGACATAACCGAGGACATGAAAAAAAAAAAAAAAAAAACATAAGAGAGAAAAAATGTTTTGCGTTTGTCTCCCAAATGTTAGTTTATGCACACATTACAAATTTCTTAGCAAAATTAAGAAAGATATAATCTAGAAAATTACAGAAAAACAATTCTAAATGCAAACAATAAATCAATCTGTAAATTAGTAGCTTCTTAGTTAATAAAAAACCCGGCGTTTAAAACATGAAGACCTAATAACGAGTAAATAGTCAGCAAGAAAATTAATTCCTTAAAAGGGTTATATTAGATTTTAGCTGCAAGTGTCAATGGGAAAAATCTATGATTTCATTTGATGCATTGCTAATACACTGCAACTGAGATTTGTCGCTGAGATACTCAAATTGTTGAGCAGAACAAATTTTGCACAAAAGAAGCCAGTTTCGACCATGTGATTTGCAGAATGACACATTTTTTTCCTTGAAGTAGTGTTAAAAGTAGCATCGGTTTTCGCTACAAATTTCTGATTTTTTGTATCGCGCTACTCGATACACTACATTGTTCAAAATGTAAGGCGCTACACTAAAAACTACTGTAAAAAGTAGTGACTACTATAGTTTCGCTACTTGTAGCGTGCTACTTTCGACCCCTGCATATAATCAATTACAAAATTGTAGAGCCTCCTCGATTTAGTTTGAAATGATGTATTACATGTAAAAATAACTTCAATCAAAGCTCTGAAATGTAAGTATTTCGTTATCCGATTACCGGTTTAAATACTTCGCCAATCGTGTGCCGAAATGTGGCATTATACGGACATTAACTAATAAAATTAACATATGTAAGTAAAAGGTACAATTTATTTCAATTATCAAATCAGTTTAAGTATACTGAATGTATCTATCACTGACAGCGGTACCATCACTGACACTTACTTGGGTACTCATGCTGCAAATATATATTAAATACATATCCGACACTAACTTACAATAAATAATGTACACTTTAAGATAAATCTCATACCAGAAATTTTAATTCACATAATATTTAAATAAAATAAGTGCGTTTCGAAATTTGGATTTGTCCTCGTTTGCATTAAAAAAAAAAACGGTAGCTAACTTGTTCAAGCAGTTGGTCTGTTCTCGAATTATAGATAAAACGTTGACGGCCGATGTGACAGTCGATTTTTCTCCTTGTGGGGCAAGTTTGCAGGATGTCTACAAAATAGATAAAACTTTATTTAGCTATTACAGATGTACATTTTATTGTAACTTTATTTCGATTAAAGAATACTTAAAAAATTTAAAGTTACTGTTATCTACTTTTTCCGATTTTATTTAAAAAGGGGGACCGCACTATTGTACCTTTAAGAGAGTCAGCGCTTCCTAATTTGTATCTACACTAACACTCTCTTTGCATCCCTGGCAATATTTTATTCTGATTATTTACCCAAAATATATTTTTACTTATATTATGCAAGCGTTCTTAAAGAAAATTTTAAGTATTTTCCGCCCTTTTTGGATATATTTTTTATTATAGTGATAGATAAGTCATCTGTGGCGCCAGTCTAATCACAGCGATATTTTTCTGACATTTAGTCTAAGCATATCGTATGATATCTTGCTTGCAATTACATGAGGGAAATATCAGCTTATTTAAAATGTTTTGGAGGCGTGTTTTTGATGGTAAACAATAATCATGAATGAATGTTAAAGTAAAAAATGCAATGATTTAAATATATGTATAGCAAACAATTTAAAATTTAGTCATCTTGAAAATTAGTTATTCATTTTAAAGTAAATTAGTATTTTTATAGAAATTTCATAGTAAAGTAGATATTATGTATAAAATGTTACATATGCACGCATACATTTTATTGAAATTGTTAAAATGAATCTTTTTGTTTAATCTGCTGTGTAACAAACTTTAATTTCAAAATATTGGCTAGATGTAACACTAAGTTATAGCTTTAAAAACATATATTTTCATGATGAATAAACTCATCTTACGTGAGGAACTTTTTGTACACACTCATTAAATATGAAAAAAAATAAGGGCACTTACAAAGAGAAAGCTAGGTGAATGCTTTCCCGTGAATGGTATTAAAATTGTACATTCCCGGAAATAATTTCGCATAATTTATATTTTTTTCGACCTAAAATGAGAAAATATGCACAGAATTTTAAAGGATTGGGCGGTGCAATTATCCTCATTAACCCTACCCCAATAAAACCAACAATAAAAAGCAGATCTACGGGGGACAGCGTAATTGGAATCATAACTCAACTAAACTGACAAAAGTCTCCTAGAAAAGCACGTTTTACAAAAATCCACATTAATATTTTAAAATACTTCATTAAAGCATGCTGCTGGTTCGTCAGATCTCAATTTTCGCTCGCTAATTTAAAGTTTTCGGAGGCGTGGTTTCGGTTATAACTATAATAATGAATGCATGTTTAAGAAGTAAAAAATGCAATAATTAAATGTGTGAATCTTAAGCACTTGGAGTTTTAGTCACCATGAAAATGTGTTATTAATTTTAAAGTAAACAACACAGAAAATAAGTCTTGTAATAGAAATTTTATATTAAAGTTTCTATTATGTACGTTACACATACACGCATACAGTGCATTTGTTGTGTCTTACATCTCAAGACAATATAAATACTTACTATTTTTACATTTAAATTAACTTTACTCAATTAATTATTTAAGCAATCCAAAAAATAAAGAATTAATATTTTTTAGGACTGTTTTCAGAAATCTATCTTTACATTTAATAAATTAACTTATATTTAATCAGAATTATAAAAGTGAGATAAACTCTAATTAAAAATATATGGAAGGGCGATGTGTTCTATTTCCCATAATTAAGTTAATGCAATTTTGTATACCCAACAATAACCCCGAATGCGTGGTCAGTGACTCATTTTTTAATAAAAATCTGTCATATATGATTCTTCTCTAATATTTAAAATCTATCATAAAATATTGCCTTCTTTATGTTTCAATTTGAAAATGTTGAAAATCAATTTTCTCTCTTATTTGAAGTTCAAAATACTAAGAAATGAGACAATTTGAGTTCTAGAATTCGCAAACTTAAAAAAAAAAAAAAAAAAAAAAAAAAAAAAAAAAAAAAAAAAAACAATTTAGTCTAACTAACTAAACAAAAATTCAAATCATACTTATAATTATTCGAAAGCTCAATTTAATCTCCTAACGAACTCGAGTGGTCTCATTTCATCAGTGAACTCAATTCTGTTCCCTAATTTCTTCTTCATATCTATTCAATCAAGCTATATCTTAACATGAAACTAGTTGATTTGCAAACGTGCTAATCAAAAGTAAATCTTTATTCTACATCACGTTCATTTTATTACCAAAATGTCTTACAAAATTCCATCAACAGCAAAAACCCTATTTACCTTAAACTTCGTTTGCTAATTGTGAACATTTATCCCAAATTAACCAGTTCCAACAGTTGGATTCTCCAAATCAGATTTAATGAATACAGACAACTTCACCAATGAAAATCACGCGAGAATTAATTTAAAACAGACATCTCAAATTCCACATTACTACTATTAAATTTCACTAATTAAACATTAACAAAATTTTGCCCTTGTAGAAGTCGTCTGTATTCCCTGAAATAAAATCCAAGTTGTATATGAACTTTCCTAAAATTGGTATGCACTGCAGGATTAAATGAAGATACATTGTCGTACAGGAATGATAAATTTATTGCACAGAATATTGTTACAAAATAAATATCTATATCTTTGATTCGACATCAAATTCTCTAATTTAATTGCCTTCAAGTTTATTAACTAAATACCATTTAAATCATCCACACATCATTTAAACCATAACATTGCTTATCCTTCTACAACATTTATTACTTCTCATTTAAGTTTAACAAGTAATTATTAAGATAATCAAATTCAGTTTCATCCATGAATATAAATTCCATAATTAAAACAATCATTTTTCTCGATTAAATTAACAAGCAATAATTAGTTTAATTTAAAAGTTACAAAAAAAAAAAAAAAAACTAGTAATCATGGGCCCACCTTAAAATCGTTTTACTTTCCTAGCTTCCTCTCCTCTGAGCTTTCGTTACAGTGTCTAAAATAATACTTCTAGACACTGTAATTCCGTTACTAACTTGCTGAATGACCACATCTCTGCTTCCCGCTGACTCAGTTCACTTCCGAACTTTCTACGCCTGCGCGCCGCGCAAGTAAAAATATCTTTACCATTTCCTGTGTAATCTGCCACTTGATTACAAACTATTTTTTGTTTTAATTTACGGTCAAACAAACTGTGGGCATTCTGGAAATTTACTATTTTATTACTTAAAATTGATGTCTCGACTCTGTAATATTTGATTTTATAATATTCGTGCGTGCGGCGTGGTCACGTGACGACGCTATCTTCTTGCTTCCTGTGCCACTCTCGGCGGAGATACACCTTCGTAGACCATTGATGTAGTTGCAGTCACAGTTAATAGTGAAAGAACAAAAAAACAGAGAAAGCATGATAGAGAAAAAATAAAAAATAAAAATAGTAATAAAGAAAACATTAATTAAAATACCAATAGACTCCAAAAATATTAATTAACCTCCATTAGCTCCATAATTGGTAATTTTACTCCATTAGCTTCCAAATCATTGCATAAATAAAATTTTAATAAAATGCACATTTGGAAATAAATTTACAATTTAATTTGTCAAATATAATTACTTGAGAAATTCACAATTAACAAGAGGATGTCCGCACTTTTCATCTTTTTAAGAACCAATTAATACAATATCAATTTTACCAATATGAAGATTATTGTTTTGAAATAGGGGTAGGCCTAAATGTGGCCATTCTCATTTAAGATCTTGCTAATTTCAATCTAAATATAGATCTTGCAAATTGCAACGATATTGTTTTAATAAAAGATATTTAAGAATGTGTTAGTGTTAATAATTGACACTAAATCTGAAGGTTTAATTTCCCTGAGGAGTCATTGCATCACATTAATATTGGCAGGATTCTTTTAAATGTAATCTTATTCGGAGCTTTTTATATTTTCGTGCCGATCTGATTTTTTGTAACAGCCAATAGCAATGTTGTGAAATATAACAAAAAGTAGTTTATAAGTTCATTGGAATCTTTCGTAGCCAAGTTAGTGCCATAAAAGAAATAAAATGTTATAACTTATAATAAAAAAAGCAATATTTTTATTCAATTCACACCACTAATAAGTAGAAATTAAATGTAATTGGATTATACTTGATTTTTGGTATGTTGCACAATTTTACACTGAACAAAACTATCGGAAGCCATCCTGCTACCCAGGTATGGTAAATTAAAAGAGTTACGCTCGTATTCACGAATAACTTCGACCCCGAGTTAAGCCGAAAACCCGGGTCGAAAGCTAAAATGGTATTCATCGTCTACCTGACTGGACCGGTTTGAAGGCGAAATCTAACGCTGGGTTCAGTTACTGTCAGTTACTGGACCTGGCTTTACAGAGGGTTGAAGTTCAAGTTTTTCAACCGAGCATGCGTAGTTAACAAAAAAACAAGACGAGAGAGCAAGTCTAGTCACATTTTACAATAATGGCGGCTTACGAGCTTACGTACTGAATCAAGTGTCTGTGTATAAGATATAATAGAAATTTATTACTATTATAAAACAAAAGAACAATATGCAAAGGTATGTGATCTCATATATATGTATTAGCTTCAATTTTTTTTTATCTGGTTTGTTTATATTTATATATAAATCCTCTATATTTTATGTTCAATTGTTTGTTTATATAAATAAGCATGGTCGCGAAGAATTTTATTTGCCATAAAAAATAGTCAACATTACATTAATGGTAGATAAATTGCTATTAAAATAAAAATTGTTGTATTTAAGGTTATTTGTTTTTGCAATTTTGATCTTAAAAAGAATTTATGAATGTATTTTAATAGTAGCGAAATAAATGTCGTACGTAAGTTCTAATTAAAATTTGAGACATCAGACTAATTTGCATTTTTCTTTAAGTAAAAAATACTTAGATTATGTTCAAGTATCCATCGACTCAATGTAGGTTTTCGATTTTGGTACTCGTAGAATATGGGTAAAAGTTAAATTTTGTGTCTTGTGTGAAAGATACACTATTATTATTTATGTACGATCTGTTATATAAATATAAGATTAGCTCTATAAATTAGATATTGTGGTTTTAAACTAAACAATATATCATCCGAGTTGTATTTATCTATTGAAGATTTTTAGTAGGTTTATTCTTTGTTTAAATCACGAATATGTTTATATTAATTAAACAACTCTATCATTGATTAACACTATACTATTGTTATTTCTGTTTTTGAGCTTTACGTTATATTTCCCAATTTTTGAGAAATTTGAAATATTTATTTAATTACATTTAAGTTTCAACTGTGTTTTAATTTCAAAATTATATATAATTTAAAATATTACAATAGAAGTAAAGGGCTGAAATACATTGATAAAAAATTGTTCATTTTTAAAATAACACCAGGCAAAAAATCCAGAAACACCTTTGTTTTAAAATAATGCTTCTCTTCAACGAAACGTTTTGTCACTTCCAATTTTCTCTATCATGACAGAATTGATATGACCTAAACCATTGATTGTACGGTATATAAAAAGTTATAACAGCTGTACATAATAAACTTACAGAACCAAACTTATCCCCTCCCCCTTTTCCCATCATGTTTTCACATATACACATACTAAGGATCAATCCAGACAAAATTTGGGGCCTATTTAGGGCCCCTTCACAAAAATCCATGTCATAAAACAGGGCCCTTCATAAAATTGCTTTTAATAAAACAAGCCCTTCACAAAACTCCTTTTAATAAAACAGGACCCTTCACAAAATTCAATTCCACAAAAACATACTCTTCATTAATTATTTTTATTGTGTTAGCTTTTAAAATGTGTAATCTACTAACAAAACAAATTCACCAAAAAGTAAAACTTTAGTAGGACTTAAAGAAGTTATTTTTAATAAATGCTTGGTTGAATTTGAATAACTGAATTTCCTCTTTTGTTACAAAATGTTTTTTTCGCAAAAATATAATACATTTCACAAAAATAACTTCTTTTACTTTTCACAAAAATGTCCCCCCCCCCCCCCCCCAAAAGAAAAAAAAATACCTTGAATTTTTTTTACTTTAGTTGGTAAATCAAAAATACTAATTAGTTTGATATCTGAAATTTCATTTATGTAAACAGGAGTCATTTCGCTACTGTTAAAATACATTCGTTATTCCTAATTTTTTTTTAAATGAAAATTTGAAAAAAATAAATAACCTTAAATGCAAAATATGTTATTTTAGTAATGTTTTATTAGCCCTTTAGGTAATGTTGACAATTTTTTAAGGCAAATAAACTCTACTCTTCATGATCTTGAATATTTATGTAAGCAAATAATTAAACATATAATATATGAGTTGTATGTATAAATATAAACAAACCAGCTAAAAAGTTTGCAGATAATATATAATATATATATATATATATATATATATGAGATTACATACATTCTATTTTTAATACTTTAAACTTTCTTTTTATTTCTATATCTTACATAGAATCTTGAGTCACGTTTTAATTTACTTTAATTAACTTATAACACTGACAAAAAAAAAAAAAAAAAAGAAAGAAAGAAAGATGTGATGCATGGGTAGGGTGGGGCAAATGGGGCACTTATTCTTCTCCACTAAATCACATTCAAAAAAATTATATTCCTTAAAATTCAGTACTATAAAATTATCTGAAATTATCGTTAATAAATTCAGATTGTTTTATCAGATTACCAACTATCATTATTCTCCCTATCTAGTCTAGAAATCTATCGCCATTCATTCATAAAAAAATATTTTAAAATCTTTTTCTCTCTCTCTCTCTCTCTCATAAATAAAATTTTAATTGAATCTATGAAGTGACATCTAAATGAGTGAAAAAAAATAAAATTTAAGAACTAGAAAGAATATAGAAAATGAAGTATAATTTTCTATATAAATACATCTTTTTCAATGATGCACTGGATCTAAAAATATTTTGTAATTACTTAGGCTGATTTATTAAAAAATATTCAAAGGCAGTCAAGTGAATGCCTTTGAACTTGTAAATCTGATAATGGAAAAATTCTTATACAAAAGGGGTAAAAGGGCTTCTAAAAGCTACAATTTAAAAAAAAAAAAATCAACTTTTTGTAATATTTCACAGTTTTATGTCCAGATAGTATACAGAATTCATTTATCATTATTTAGAAAAGACTTTACTCGATTCTGTGTTGAATGAAAATTTATATAGTAGCCTTAAAAGGTTTAAAATATTAGTGTTCATTAAAATAACATCTAATAAAATAGCAATATATCCATGGTTGACAGTTTAAACTAAAAACAAATTTGGAGTTTATTATTTAGCGACTAGTTAAAATAAAATGTTTGTTAACCGATCGGAAGCGATAATTGAATGCGTCGTTGGAGCTCCTGAAAAACTTGGGTGCCTGGTGCCAGGGCACTGTTAGAACCACAAACACCACCTTTTAAGCACTCTTTGAAGCTCTGTTCCTTTGAAGCTCTGTTGATATTATTTCCACTCTTTTGTTGTTGTTGTTTTTGTCAATGTGCATATTAATTACTATCTAATTGTATTAGAATTAATCATTTTAATTAGATTGCTGAAAATAAAAAAAAATAAAATCAATACATCTGGATATCATTTAATATATAAATTGATTCGACAAAATAAAAATAGTACTAGAGGCTACTTTCTGGAATTTTTTCCTTTTTCTCCATTTTAATATTTTCTTAATTAGAAATTATTTAATTAATTACTAATTATAGCTATTAATAATAGAAATCAACATAATTGCTGTTGAAATAAAATTTTCGTTTTGATCAAATCAAGTTTTCGTTTAGCTATTAAGACAAATTTTATTTGAAAAATAAACTTACAAAATTTACTTTAGCAATTAACACATTTCATATCCCTTTCTTAACTCACATATATGTTTAAAAGTAATAATAATAATACATAAAATTTGAATAAATTGTTAAAAAAAATATTAAACTTTGTAAGAAATTAAAATAAGTTAATCTCCATATTTAGTAATTACAAGTTTTTATTTTGTGCATATATTTTGTAAAAAATAAAATAAGTACTACATTTAATTTCCTTTTTTTTCCGGCACTTTTCTTCCATAATATAAACAAACAAAGCTTCAACGCGAAACCGAAAACGTCATCTGATTTTTTTAACCAATTAGCACGCTTTATTCAACCGGGGTCGAGTAACTCTGAGTTGGGTAACTTTTCGTCCGAAGTAGACGGTGAATACGAGTTTTCAACTCTCGGTTGAAAACCTCAACCTGGGGTTACTGGACCCTCGGTTCAACTCTCGGTCGAAGTTATTCGTGAATACGAGCGTTATACCTTTAACCACCGGAAAACATCAGCGTTACGGTACTCTTTGATTCCAGGTATCCCGCACGAGACCTTCACTTGTCCCTGACTACCGGATGGAGGTGATTGTTGAAGGGTATTCTCTGGCTGCGTCAGGGAACGCGTCCTAGTTTAGTGAGAAAAGCAACACATAATGAGGAATTTTGACGTTTTCTAATTTTACTTTTATATAATAGAAAACAGAAAGATAAGAAGAACAGTATGTTTTTTTTTTTAATTTTGAGCTGTAATTGTTGACTTCTGACAGTTTTTATAGCGCACTATTTACCGTGTTCCGAAAACGACACTTTTTACTACGCCAGTCTTGTGACGTCATAGTTCATGACAAGGAGAGAAACGCAGCATTTGTTTACTCTTTGGATAGCGCGTTTGAGGGTTTGCTTTTCTTCTTGTAATAAAATTCGTGGGTATTACATTATGAAAAGTAATAGAATCTTTAAGAAAATACAAGTGTACTAAAGATCTAAACAACTCGCAAACTACAAATAAATTATCCTTAATTTTTTAAGACCTTTTAAAAAAATAGTATAATACAAAAACAGTTAAAGTAAGTTTGATTTTCTCCATTGGCATTTAAATTTTGAAAGAAAAAAAATGATTCTAATATAAAATATTTATACCAGTTATAAGTTATACGATATTGTGTGTTAGAATAATTATTTTTTATTAGAAAAAAAAATGATTTTTATAAATCATTCAATATACTACAGAGGCAAAAGCATTTCTGGTAATGTGTGACAGATATTTGAGAATTTGAGGGTAATTTGCTAACGTTACAATAATTTTATAAAACTCCTTGATTCATTTACATACATTATTAAAATATAAAGTAAGGAAATGATTGTTTTGATTCATTTAATTCATAAAATTAATATATTTTGAATGAAAATATAAATTTAATTGGAATTTAACTCAAAACAATAATTTGTTGATAAATTTTATCACCAAACATGATGGTTTCTTTTAATTTATAACTTAGATGTATTGATTCTAGTTTTTTTTTTTTTTTTTTTTTTTTTTTTAAATATAACATTACAAACCCCAATGTTAAAGTACCTTTCATATTTTTGTTTGTTTAACCAGGTGGAAATAATTTCAGAAGTATAAATACTTTTTTATCACTTTTTATTTAAACATAACAACCTTATATATAATATATATACAAATTTGATATGATGTGTCCAAACAGTCAGATACCAGTATATAATTAATGTTTTTTGCATAAAAGAATAAAAGAAAGACTGAAATTTATAATTAACCTGAAAAAAAAAAAAATGTATTTCTGTGACGCGTCAGTATTTTTTAGCCGAAATCAAATATAAGCTTTGATTAGGAAAAATAATAAGATATTTATGCATTTGAACTAGATATAAATAAACACACACACACACACACATATCTCTCTCTCTCTCTCTCTCTCTCTCTCTATATATATATATATATATATATATATATATATATATATATATATATATATATGCGATCAGAAAGACATGAAGACAGAGGGTGCTAAGAATCACCGGGCTCGGTTTGGCTGCCATAAGTTGATGACCTTGGCTACGTATAATGGACGATCCTTATCTTCTGAAAGTCGTTTACAGGAACTTGAAGAAGAATTAGAAAGAATCAACTGGGACATCCTAGGATTATGCGAAATAAGAAGAAAAGGTGAAGAGAAGATTGATCTTGCCAGTGGACATGTATTGTACTACAGAGGTACAGAAGATGGAAAAACAAGTGGTGTAGGATTTCTGATTCATAAAAGGTGGAAGAATCACATCGTAGAATATGATAGTGCATCAGATAGAGTTGCAAGGTTAGTTATACAAGTGTCAAAAAGATACAAACTGCAAATTACCCAAGTTTATGCACCAACAATTAGCTATACTGATGAAGAAATTGAGGATTTCTATGAAGAAGTAGCTTCAATGCATCAAAAAGGAAAATGCTACATAAAATTAATAATGGGAGACTGGAATGCTAGAATTGGGGAAAAAAAGAAAGGCGAGTTCTCAGTAGGAATTCATGGATATGGGGTGCGTAATGAAAGAGGAAACAGATTGATTGAATTTGCAGAATGTGAACAGATGTATATCATGAATTCATTTTTCAAGAAAAAGCCACAAAGAAAATGGACATGGCGTAGTGCAAATGGCTCAACAAGTGAAATCGACTACATCTTGACAAACAAAAAGCATCTTATTCAGGATTGCAGCGTTCTCAATAACTTCAATACAGGAAGCGATCACAGGTTAGTTAGATGCAAACTGCTTTTAAATACTAAAGTGGAAAGAATGAAGCTTTTGCAATGCTCAAAGAAATCAGTCGATATTATAAATCTCCAGAAACATAAAGAAGAATTTAATTTAGAACTTAAAAATCGTTTTCAAGTACTTCAATCAATCTTAGAAGAAGAACAAGATGTTACAGTAGTGAACAAGAAAATAACAAATACTCTACAAGAAATTGCAAGGACGATAGCTGGTGAAGCACAAGTAAAGCAAACAAAGAAAATAACAGAAGAAACAAGAAGACTGATGTAGAAACGCAGAGAATTTAAAATGAAGAAAAACTATCCTAAATCAAGAGTTGAATATGCAGAATTATGTAAAACGGTAAGAAAATGTGTTACAGAAGATATCAGAAAATTTAACTGTGATCTTGTCAAAAAAGTTCTAGAAGATAACAAAAGTTTAAAATCAGCTAAGCGCAAACTGTGTGTTGGAAGAAAAGGTATTTTTGCACTGAAGACAGCAGATGGAACAATCACCAAAATCAATAATGAAATAGTACACATTGTCGAAAAATTCTATAACGATCTATATAAATGTGAAGATCAAAGGGAAATCAACCTACGTGATCCACTAGTAAACATAACAGAAACTGAAGAGATAATCCCAGTGATGACAGATGAAGTTGTACAAGCCATTAGAGGCATGAAAAAAGGTAAATGCCCTGGCGAAGATGGAATTACAATTGATCTTATCAAAGAAGCAGGAGAAGAATTTGCAAAAATGCTAGCCTTACTGTTTTCCAAATGTCTCGAGAAATCAGATGTACCAGAAGATTGGAATAATGCTGTGATGGTGTTACTTTATAAGAAAGGAGAAAAGGAAAACATTAAAAACTACCGTCCAATCAGCTTACTGTCAGTGATTTATAAAATTTTCACCAAAGTTTTAACGACAAGACTTGAATCAGCTCTGGACTCAGCTCAACCTAGAGAACAAGCAGGATTTCGAAGTGGATTTAGCACAATGGATCATATTCAAACAGTAAGGGAAGTTATAGGAAAACATAAAGAATATAATTTACCTCTCTGTCTTGCCTTTATTGATTATGAAAAAGCATTTGATTCGGTCTACACATCTGCAGTAATTACTTCTCTGGAGAACATTGGTATAGACAAACCTTATATCAATATCATAAAGAAGATCTACAAGAAAGCAACAGCCACCATCCGTTTGGACAAAGGAAAAGCGAAGATCAAGCTTGAAAGAGGAGTAAGACAAGGAGACACCATTTCGCCTAAGCTTTTTACTGCTGTCTTAGAGAGTATTTTCAAGAAGCTGGATTGGGAAAACAAAGGGATTAGAATAAATGGGGAATATTTAAGCCATCTCCGGTTTGCTGATGACATTTTAATTTTCAGTAATAGCCCTGAAGAATTGCAAAATATGCTAAAAGATTTGGCAGAAGCTAGCATTAATGTGGGATTAAAAATAAATTTGGAAAAGACTAAGGTGATGTTCAATTCATTTGCATCAAAAAAGAAAATCGTCTACAACAACACTGAGATTAAAGATGTTGAAAGTTATGTGTACCTTGGACAAGAAATATCTTCAGACAACAGTATCATGAATGAAATCAATAGAAGAATAAGAAATGGATGGAGTGCTTTTGGGAAGAACAATATTATTCTGAAAAGTAACATGCCTCTTTGTTTGAAAAGAAAGGTGTTTAACCAATGTGTTTTGCCTGCACTAACTTATGGAGCAGAAACTTGGACACTAACAAAACGGATGGTACAAAGATTACAAACAACACAGCGAAGTATGGAAAGATGTATGCTAGGCATAACCAGAAGAGACCGAAAGAGAATAACGTGGATAAGAAGTCAGACGAAAGTTTTTGACATTATCGAGAGAATTAAATGGCTAAAATGGAAATGGGCTGGGCACATTGCAAGAAGACAAGACAATAGATGGAGCACAAACACCCTACAGTGGTATCCCAGAGATGTAAAACGACCAAGAAGACGACCTCAAGTAAGATGGAGTGACGAAATCAGAAAAGTGGCCGGTGTTAATTGGATGACTAAAGCACTAGACAGGCAACAATGGAAAAATCTGGGGGAGACCTACATCCAGCAGTGGATTGAAAACGGTTGATGATGATGATGATGATGATGATATATATATATATATATATATATATATGCCCTCCTAACAGTTATGCTTGACAACTCCCATCCAGACTCCCACATGCTTTAAAAACACGCTAATTTTCTTTGTTTAAAAAACTTTATCTGATTATAGAAGGTTAAATGATATTATCACAAGAAGTGGCGATGTCCTGTAGTCAGGTTGCCGTTTATTTCCCTTTGAGGGGGGGGATTTTCGGCGCCCCAGACCGCATCCACTGTTGTCGCAAAAGCTGACGTCTGTTTTCGTGATTAGTTAAGAAAGATCAATTAAAGATTTGAAAATCAGCTGTTATAAAATAGTTAAGGTGATTCTAAAATGGCCTTCTCAACAACGCGATTCATTTTTAAACGCAAAAGCATGAAATTGGCAGGCATAACTATTGAAGCTATTTAAAATCGAAATGAGTTTTCCATTTTTTAATAAATAAATTTCTTATCAAGTTATAACCAATTTGTATCACGTGACATACGTTTTTCCCTTTTCTCGTGCTGCCGTGTCGGGAATTCAGTTCAAAACGCCGACTTTGACAGCATTTTCTGAAAGATCTTCTGCATTTCCCAAAAAAAGGAGAAAACGTCTTTGATTACATAGTTTCTGAATAAGAACACCTGCCTATTTCATGCGTTTCCTAACAAAAATGAATTCAGAAATGTGTCAGAAAGTATCTCTTTTGGATTTAACAGTCTTAAGTTAAAACTGTCGCTGCTTCCCGAAGTTTTATAATGCTTAGAAAAAAGTTTTATTTTACATGCTATAAGAAAATCGTTTATATGATGTAAAAATGACGAATTAAATATATATTGTTTTAATTAGGAGTGATTTTTAACATTCATAGCTTTTCGCAAGTAATAATTTAATTATTTTAAAGTTTTTTTTATTTTTTTACAATCGGCTGTAAATAAATGTTTCGATTGATAAGTATTTGTAAATGTAATTACATATTTAGGCTATTTTAAAACGGGTAACAAGGGGAAATAAAATGTTATTTCAAACTATGAATTAAAACTTTATTTAGATAATGAAATTTTGAATGAAAAATTTGAAAAATACTTTAAAAATGTAACAAATTAAAAAAATGTTTGCATATTGCACACCACAATCTAGTCAAGTATGCCTACGAAAGATTATTAAATTGCTATGCATAGTTTTTGATCCTATAAAAGTTTTTAAATGAGCTATTTTGACCAATTTTAACATTAAATAGCTAATAAAATGATTCTTCGATTTAAAAACTGCTTGCTTCAGCGTATTTATTATACATTTCTCTACAAAACTACATGTTTTCATGTTGTTATATGCAATAATTACTGTATTATAAGCCGAGAAAGTCAAAATGTCACAATAAATTCAATTACGTCAGCGGCATCAGCATTAGTTAAGTAGCTTTTTCAGAATAGTGAGATACAACGAAAATGAGAGATTGATAAAAATATCGTAAAGACCAAAGTAGAAATAAATTTCGAGATAAAAAAATTCAAAATGCTTGTAAAACTCGAGCCGAGAACCAAAACGCCGCTTGCAAACAAAATATAAACATTGGCACATCGTGAACAGTGACGTCATAGCCAATCACGCAGCGTTTTCAAGTCGCGTAGTTTTCTCGTAACTTTAAACCTAATTTAACAATTATTGAACGATTTTTTTACATTTTTGAGAACATTTTTGAAATTTATGAGCCTGGAATTATCAGAAAAATATAAAGTTGGCCGATTACCTCATGTGTGCAAATTCCTCAAACAACAAAACAAACAATTCCTCAGTCAACAAAATGTACGTATTCTGCAAGGAACTTGACAACTCTATATCTTGAAAACTCTGACAAGGCTAATTGGACAAATATCCGATTGTCCAAATTAAAGTAGTTATATATATATATTTTTTTCAATTATGGTTGATTTTTTTTGTTTTTATCATATTAATTAGACTGTTTTATTTCATTTTCAGGGAAATTGTAACAATCAATACTTAAATATTTATTTACGTTTTACAATACGCTTTATTAGAAAAACACCCACACATACATATATATATATATAACCGTAACATATATTTTGTAAATTATAATTTCTTATTTCTGTTCACACTCGTATTTTCGATTGTGAAGATAATATAATTTTTTTAAATTTTAAATATCGCAAAATAGGGTAAAAGTACCAATAGTCGGTCACTTAAGTGCTTTTATATATATATATCTATATATCTTAAAGTAGATTTTTTTTAAACGACACCACATTTTTAACAGTGATATATGTTAAAACATACATTTCTGATTGTGTCTCAGCAATTATTTAACAAAAAATATGATACCAGTTTTTTTTTAAAACAAAGTTAAGTTCAAAAAGGGTAAGTTCTGTGGCAGTCGGCCGTGAAAATCTAGTGTTTGGCCATCACTGAACCAGTTGTCGGCCACTTCAGATTTTTGTTTTACCTGAAAAGCAACTCTAACGATTTTGACTAAAGGAAGTGTACTACCATTTTGGGTTATGAGAAGACTATTGGAGTATGTATACTGAGTTATTTTGGGGTCACTGCAGGTCAAGCTAATTTTATCTTATCTAAAAAATGGCTTTAAGTATTTTTTACTAAGTTTTATTGACTAAGTTTTGTATCCTACCGTTTTCGGGTACAAAAAGACCATTGGGCTGGGTCACATGTTTGGGAAAATTCGATTAGTGGATCACTACAGGTCAAGATTATTTTCTTTAAATAACGGCTCTAACAATTTCTATAAAATTTTGTATCCTGCCGTTTTGGGGTACAAGAAGACCATTAGACAGGGTCACATGTTCGAGAAAATCTGATTAGTGGGTCATTTAAGGGTCACTATGAGTTAAGTTAATTTTATCTAAAAATGGCTTTAACGATTTTGACTAAGTTTTATATCTTTTTTTGGTACTAGAAGACCATTGGGCTGGGTCACATGTACGCGAAAATTCGATTAGTGGGTCATTCAGGGCTCACTATGGGTTAAGTTAATTCTATCTAAAAAATGGCTCGAACGATTTTGACTAAACTTTTTATCCTACCGTTTTGGGGTACGAAAAGACCATTGGGCTTTGTCACATGTTTGAGAAAATTCGATTAGTGGTCCATTTAGGAGCCAGTATGTGTCAAACTAATTTTTCTAAAAAACGGCTCCAACGATTTTGACTAAATTTTGTATCCTACCGTTTTGGGGTACAAGAAGACCATTGGGCTTGGTCACATGTTCGAGAAAATTCGATTAGCGGCCCATTTTAGTGTCACTACGGGTCAATTCAATTCACTGTGAATATTGGTAAGGTTGAGACAATTGTTGAACAGTTGGCATTAAACGAAGTTGCAAATTTGGTAATAAGTCTCCCACTATCGCTAAATTTGGCGAAAGTTTTATGACATTGGCGAGATTTGGTGGGAAAATCGACTTGCAAGATTACTAATGCCAAAGCACATGCTTGCCGCCAAATGAAAAAATGTGCAAGGTTTCCGAATTTTCGCAAAATTATGGCGACATTTCGCGAATAAATTGGCTTTCAGAATCTGAAGGAATTTTTTAGAAATTCCCATTAGAAGTCGATATACATGATTCAACCAGTCAGAGTAAAAAAGCCCTTGGCCCTGACTGTGTGGATTTCAAAATCCTGAAACTCACGCACAAAATTATCCCCGGTGTTTACACCAGTTGGGCCAACCTGTGGCTTTAGTGATGGGCCGATTCGAGATCTTTTAAGAATCGATACCTTAGTTTTCGAAAACTTTTCAGAATCGAAATCAGAATCGATTCTTTGTATTCAAATGTAGTAGCACTAAAAACTACTCCAGACTTCCTTCAAACTAATAAATGAGGGACGACATTTCGCCTGTTTCACTCTTCGAATGTTTATTCTACGTAAAATCGTTTTCCTTTTTTTTATGATCACATATCAGATTCACATCAGTCTATTAGAAAAGTATGAGTAGCGCCTCTTTCAGCAAATGAAATGTTTAATTTTCGTACCAACGCAACTCTTTTGTTTATGATAACGTTTTATAATTTACAGCTACAGAACAATTTCTTTTCTTTTTAATGTTTTTGAGTTTTGATATAAATATTACGATTGTTATTAGAGAAAAAAAAAAGAATTTTTTGTCTGGATGACTCTATCCCATTGAACCCTACACCACCCTTTCCCAGGGTAAGATAATTTTAGGTAGATTTCGTAAAAAATACTACCTATTACATTCTCCGCTAAGTTGGAGTTTTTGAAAATTTTTTGCAGATCTACGCCGATCATGACTCCCAGAACCCAAAATTACCCCCAGTTCAAAACTGTATGTATCTATCTAACTATTTATGTCACTTTTTTATGAACACGATAACTCTCATAATTCTGCACAAATCTCTTCCAAACTAATACATAAAATCAAGGGCATAAAATCTCGGTCAAGTTCGTTAATGGGCAAAATCGAACCAAGGAAGGGGGTGAGGGGGCTCTTTGTGAAAACAGAAAAAGACCCATAATTTCTTAATTATGATACGTATTGAATCCGTTTAAAGTTATTATTACTTCTAGGAAAAGGGCCGAAAATTTATGTATGATAGATTTTGATATCATTAAAAATGGCCCCAAGGGGGGGGGGGGAGATAGGGTTTTAGAAAAAAAAATTCATAACTTCCTCAATTATGAAGATATCAAATCCGCTTAAATTTACTGTAAAACCTCTTAATATTATATAAAACTTTTATATTGACAAGTTTTTTATAGGACCAACCCTTACAGCAAAATAATAATAATAATAATAATAATAAAATAATTAAAAAAAAACAATCCCTGCCGGCTCCGCCTGCAAACAAGTTAGGTTTCGAAGTGGTCGTTTCCAAATGCCGCATCATGGCAAAAAGGTCATTTCTTCCGCAATTCCCGACAAACAGGCGCCCAAAGGTCTGCGTCTTCGAAATCTAACTGTGCCTGTAGGCCGAGCCGTCAGGGATTTTTTTATTTTGTTTTCCTGTTAATCTTTATGTGTTTCAAACTTATCTTAAAAAAAGGATTGAGGGTGGCAAAGCCCTTTGGCGAAAAAAAAAAAAACTGCTTCAATTTCTTTTTTAAAAACATGTTGGTAAAAAAACTTATTTATATTTAGTATTTCTTAATTGATAAATTCTTGTATTGCTTTATATGTTGATATGTTTAAAAATTGTTTTGCATGATAACTCTGACAAAAAAAATCTTAGTTTAGATTATTTCCTGTTTATATTCTGCAATTTTAAAAGCAGACTAGACTGTCGGCCATTGCCACACGTGTTCCAAAATCTTGCCCGTCCCAAAATATAATTCTCCCGACGTCCATGTCTCTCAGTATTCTAAGTTATATCCAATTATTTTCTAAGATTTAGAAGGCGAAGAACCGGCCCTCCCCTGCATACGCCCGTAAAATTAAGCAATTTGTCTTTAATTAGCGAAATCAAGAATTTTTTTCTTTTTTACGAACGTACAATTTTATTTTCCACTATGAGTAATTATTTTAATCGTAAAATTTTTAAAAAATGAATTAAAAAAATTATATTTACGTTTCTTAAATACAAATGCACAGAATGTTATTCATTATAATCGTTTTCTTAAATTAAAATCCATATGATTGATTTAACTAAAAATATATATGTATATTAGTTGAATTGATTGTACGCTTGAAAAAATAAAAGTAAATATCAAAACTAAAAGAGCGCTGATCATCCTGTTAACCGCCGCAAAATTCCGGAGAAAAAAAAAATTAACAGCGCCGAGTGAGTATTTGAATACTAGCATTCGCTGGCGCACCTTATGAAACCACAGAAAACTCCGGATATGAGAACTGAATACTGAATACAGTCGAAAACCGCAGATTTCGTCACCGATACAGATGCCAGGTGACTTGTATTCGAATACTCCTGTCTGAAACCGAGACCACTTGAGAACACAGACATTTTGTATTCGAATACTCCCATCACTAATTTGAATACAAACATTCACTGACGCAGTTTATGAAAACAGCAAACTCGAGCTATGAGAACTGAATACAGTCGAAAACCGCAGTTTTCGTTTTCGTCTGCGACACAAATGCCAGGAGGCTTGTATTCGAATACTTTTGTCTGAATCGAGATCACTCGAGAACTTGGCTGAATCGAGACCTCAGACATTTTGAATTTGAATACTCCCATCACTACCTTAAGCACAATTACTTCCCGCTCACTTTGAGACAGGGCGAAGTGGTATACTTCCTCAAACAAGGAAAGGATGCCTCTGAACCCACATCATACCGTCCGATTTGTCTGCTTCCAACTCTAGGAAAACTCCTGGAGAGACTAGTAGTCATCAAACTAGTTCACTTCCTGGAAAGCAACAATCACTTTCACCACAGGCAGTATGGATTCAGAGAGGGTCGGTCATGCGACAAGGCCCTATTTGACATCCTTTCTACATGCACAAATAACATAGAGGAAGATAACTATACCTCGCTCGTCTCCCTCGATATCAAAGGTGCTTTTGATAACGCGGAGTGGCGGGACATTTTGTTACAACTCATTGAGATTCACTGTCCGGGTAACATAGCGGGAGTCATCGCTTCTTATCTCAGTTATAGAAGCATATTTATTAACTGGGGCTCAGGCTCCTCCGTACACCAATTACAGTAAGGTTTCTCACAGGGCTCCTGTCTTGGGCCAATTCTTTGGTTAATCATAGCAAACATCTTTCTAGTGGAACTTGAAAAATTGGGCTTTATACTTTACGCCTTTGCTGTTGACTTCAGTTTTGTATTCTCGGGCCGTAGGCATCTGGACCTGGAAAACTCGGCAGCTCGAGTTCTCCCGGTCTTTTGTCAGCTATTGGAACGTCTCCACCTCCAGCTTTCAACAGACAAAACACAATCCTTAACATTCGCAAAACCTAAGAAGCTTGAGCATGAACCCATTATGAGAATTTATGGGAAAAGCGTTTCACATGTCACACACCTTAAATTACTAGGATTCGTTATAGACGAACACAGGAGCTGGACGGAACACATCAACACCCTCAAGACAAAATTAAATAGTGACAGCACAATGCACGCGGATTAATCTCTATGTCTTGGGGAATTAAACCTCCAATGTTAAAAATCTGGTACCACGCAATCAATGAACGGATCCTCTTTTACTGTGTGGGCGTCTGGGGAGGAAATCTCGCCAAGGCAGTCAAGGAAAAGTTGGTTTCGAGTTTCGATCCAACCGATGTTCTTGCTGCAAATGGTGAGAGGGTATAGGACTATCTCCACGGATGCATTCACAGTACTAACGGGGATCCCTTCAATCCAAACATCACTAGAATACGAGCACCAGAAAAACAGAATCCTACAACTTAAACATGAACCAACTACTACGCTACACTTCCCACAAAAAATAATACAGAGAAAAGTTCCAAGTTGGCAACTGCGCCCCGCGGAGAAGACATCACAATTACAAGTCTGCATTACCAAGAACAGTCACAAACCCTCGCAGCATCCGACCATCTACGCTGATGGGTCGCGCACCGAAACAGGCGTGGCTGCAGCATTCTGTGTCATGGAAAATAGAGTGTCGACCCATGAGTGGGCCTCCAGGATTAGTGACAATAACTCAGTATATTAAGCTGAACTGTTTGCGATTCTGAAGGCTTTGGAATGGATCGCTAGTTCCACCACGCAGAATTTTTTTAAATTTACAGTGACAGCTTATTAGGACTCCAGGCAATTTATGCACTTCGAACGAAGCATCCCCTCATTATCCAAATAAAAATTAAACTTAAACCTCTTCTAAATCGCGTCACCCTTGGTCATGTCACAGCACACATCGGCATTGCAGGAAATGAGCAAGCAGACAGCCTAGCAAAGGTAGCTACAAAAAATAATTCAATAGAATTCTCACTTCCAGCCCCCCCCCCCTCATTTATTAGAAGGGCAAGTCTACTGGGACAATTCCATAAAAGGTAGACACACTTATAATCTCATTCCCAAAGTTTCTAGAGAACTATACAACTTGACCCCCCATACCACAGCATTCCTCACGGGACATGGCTCCTTCAGAAAATACCTTCATTAATTCAAAAGATCTGGCACCGATGTGTGTGCGTGCGGGGCCAGTGGTGATCCCACCCACTATTATTTCACCTGCCCCCTGACTGTCTCTTGGCACCTTAGACCTCCTCCAACTAATCCTCCAACATCCTGGTTGCAAAACATAACTACGAGGCCAATCCTTACATATAATCTTTCAGAAATTCATAAATTCCTAACTGATCTCTCTAACTTAACCTAATAAATGTACCATTTGCAATAGATCTCTAATTTAAAATTAACTTCATCTAGTCTCTTTCCCCCATTAGCAACTTCTCTTTGGGACAAGCTTCCATATTTTTATTTTTATTTTATCATTAAATTATTTTAACTTCTCTACTCCGGGACTGCTCATCTGCTCAGCACCTTCTTCATCGGCCTTCATTCTTCAATGCAGCCTTCCTTGCACTAGTGCATGGGTTTCAGCGCAATTGTGTGGCGCTCCTCGTCGCGCGGAAATCTTGCACTGTGCCTCTTCTTCAAGGGCCGTCAGCTACGAACTGTACAAGTGGTGCAGTCGTACCACTGAACTGTTCAACCATTTATTACTAGCGGACTTTACATCTGGTGCAGGCGCACCCTCATCATCATTCTTGTCTGTCCCTGCCTGTCGCGTAGGGACGCTGGTCCCAGCGACAGACCCTGTTTTGTAAATCTTTTAGTTCTTATTTGTTTGTCCTTAGTTCCTGCCGCCTGTCACTTGGGGCTTTGCCCGGCAGGACCAGCCTCTTGACGAAGTATGTACTGCCACTGTTTAATTTTGAATAAACGGTGGTGGTGCTGTCCAGCTGGTGCTACGGTTTGTCTGTTTTTCTTCCTGCGGCGCTTGTGTCTCTGTCTCTGGTGGACGTTTTGCTCATCAGGGACGTTCTTCATGGAGGGACGAGTGTGTGTTTCGATGAAGGCCTCGGCGTGTGCTCTCTCTGGCCGTCATCTACTGTGGTTGCCCACCAAATTCCTGCTTGCCGGGGAGTCATCCGGGGGAGGCCGTAACGCTCAACGGCATGGTTCGCCAAGCCGAGTGGCCTCTCTTAGGCACTAAATCAGAGTCTATATAATTTTCTAAAAAACAGAATTTAACCATTCAGGGTACATAGAACTGATGTACAGATAATTTATTGTTACATCGTGTTGAACGCAAAGATAGTTTTAACGATGCTTAGCTCGGTCTTCCCAGCTGGTTGTAAATAACTTAAAGTAGAACTTTTTTTAAACATCAAAATGTTTTAACGGTGCCATGTATTATAATAGCATACTTTTGTGAATTCTTCCGGGATCTCAAGTATTTCTCATGAGTGTTACTTTTTAAAGTAACGTCGATCAAAATAATCAATCATAAACATTTTTTTATTATTATTATCTCATAAATGATTACTTTCTGAGTGTTAAACTACTAGAAATGAATAACACAATAACTTTTTACATTTAAACCAAATTAATTTTCTGTGTAGAGTATATCTTAAAGTGGCAGTTCATTTAAAAGTGACACATGTAGAAAGCTTCACTATTTTATTATTTAAGTTTAATAGCGGCTTCGAAAAGGATTCTGAAGCCCAATAGTTAGCCTCTTATTTATTGGGCAGCTAACTATTAAATAAAACATCCAGGTAACAAGTTTTTCTTTTATCAAAAACAACGGCTTTGCACGCATGGTTGAAATATGGCAAGTGGTATTTGTGTACCATTTATTATTAGGAGAAATTGTACTTTTGCAGATAATTTAAGTATTACTAAATTAAGTCATAAACACATTTCAACTAGGTTGGAAAGGGTTAAAAACCAAATCTTTCAAAATTTTATTCATTGATGTAAAAATATTCTAAGGTGTTTTCAACTATTCGGGAAAAATGCTTCGAATAGTAAAATTTCGATTAATTCATTATTTCATGCACAAAGAGTTAAAGCAATCCTACATTCATTTTTTTAACGAATCTGACATCTAAATGCGCCTCTACGAGTAAGACAGTGAATTTGGCAAAGAACTCGGAAGGGAGTCCTTATAATTAGAATCATGCGAGTTAAAGAAGTTTTTTGCTCTCTCTGAAAGACAGAACATTTTTTTTTAAAGTTTTCTATTTTTCTTCTCTTTATAGGGTAGATCATGGGTGTCAAACAGTGGCCCGATGGATACCACTAAATTTTAAAAGAAATAGTCAACTTATTGAATCGCAAGAATTCGATGATTAGATAAAGAAAAGTTTACAATAAAATTTTAGTGGTATCCGGCGGACCACAGTTGGACACCCCTGGGGTAGATTACCTTTTTACATTTACAAAAATGGGGAAAATGGTTATCTGACCTCAATCTTGAAAAAAATAATGGCTGATTACTAATTCAATAAAAATGCCCAAAATTCTTTGTTGATAGTTTATGACTTATAAAAGATGGATGCATATAGAGAAATTGTAATATTTCATTCAGATCCAAAAATAAGCTATTCGTGAGGCATTTTATCTCAATGTGGCCGACTATTGGTACTTTTACACTATATTTACGTTTTAACTAGTGAAAATAATGTTAATTCCAATATATTATTTAACACCCCCCTCCCCCATCGCTATCTCCTAACTGCTAAAATAATTCAATAACTTTAATATTTTTAAGGAATTGTTAAAATACATGGCATACATTTCCTGATGTATAATATTCTTATGAAATAAGAACAAGAAGTTAAAATAGAATTCAGTTTTTATTCTCAAGTAACAAATATTATGAATAACAAAATATACATCATAGCTGCCAACTTGTACTTTTTTCCCCAATAAAACATAATAATAAATTTTTCCTAATGATTAGAACTTGAACTTGTGACAGGTTCAATGGGCTTCCAAGTTGCGAAGCAACTGCACACCCTAGCTTTGAGTAGGTGTATATCAAATCCTGAGAGAGCCATATGAAATGTCTAGCCGTAGTCCAATTGACTACATAAAAATAGGATGGTGATAAGTACCGTAATTTCCGGTGTATAAGCCGCAGGTAAAATAAGTCTGTTTCAAACTAGAAATATTTTTAAAGAAATAAATTCAAATAAGTGCCAAGATGTAACACGTTCCATTTCATTAAATACAATTTCCGGTGCGAAAACGAATTATTTGAGCCGCGGCTTATACGCCGGAAATTACGGTATAGCTATTAAAATAATGAAAATTTATAGTTAAAGATTAAGAATAATAGTAAAAATAGTTCATAGTTAAAAAAAAAAAATACAAAATTAATGCCAGACGAGGTAAAGTAAAGATGTTAGGAAAAGGTTTAGGAGAATAGAAAATTTATTTTTATTTATTTATTTATTTATCTTTTTTTATTATTATAATTATTATTATTATATATTTTTTCATTAGTATAGCAGTTATTTATAGCAATTAGACTTGCTATAAAATAACAATATTTTTTAACTTGTCGAATCCTTTTTTTCATATATTAAAGAAGAGAAAATTTTTGAGGTAAGAGTTATAGCTCTGGAGGACTATTCATCAAGAATAGTGGAGTACCTTGTTTTTTTCCGGTTGGATGGACTGCAAGCATCGCAGTCAGGTAGCTCATAGATGAGTTCATTTGGGATGTGATTAATGTCATTGTAGAAGTTTTTTGCAAGGTGTTTAATGCGATGTTTGTGTGAAGTCGTTTTCAGATCCTTGAGGATTGTGGAGTTTTTGAGGTATCTAGACCGGTTCCTGATGTAACGGAGCTGTGTGTAATGGGTACTAGAGAGGTTGTGCATACTGGTTTTGCAAGTGAAGCCCCAGATTGGACAAGAATATGTGATAACAGAGAGAATGCAAGATAGATTAAGAGTTTGTTGTGTATGGAGAGTGAGTGGCTGCGAAGAACGGGGACGAGAGTTTTGGAAATACCAGCGACTTTACCGCGGATATTAAGAATATGCTTTTTATAGGTAATGCGCTTGTCTATGGTAACCTCCGGTTACTTGGCATCGTCAGACCAGGGAATGGTAGTATTATTGATGGTTAATCTATTAGGAGTGAAGAAGGTTCTAGAGAAATAAACAGCAGTAGTTTTAGATTCGTTTATTTTAATGCGGTATTGATCACACCATTCCATGAAGATCTTGATGTGGTGTTGGAGATTTTTGTAAAGATTGTATGGGTGATGTGCAGTGCCATAGAGAACAGTGTCGTCCGTGTTGAGTGCGAGTGATGTGAAGAGTGTGCGTGGAATGTCATTAAAGTATATTATGAATAAAATAGGGTCAATGACTGAACCCTGAATGGTACCGCAGAGTATTATGTGTGGTACAGAAATTGAGTTGTTGACACGGATGTAAAAGTTACGATCGCCAAGGTAATATTATATTAAATGGATAAGTCTGGATGGGAACTTAAGCCGAATTAATTTGTAAATAGGCCCGCGTGCCAGACTTTGTCTAAGGCCTTGGTGACATGAAGAAGTATGGCAGAAGTAGGCTTTTCTCGTTGAAGTTTTCCGTTAAGAATTCCACAAATGGAAGAAGTTGGTGTTGGGTGGAGTGCTTGGCTCTGAAGCCGAATTGTTCAGGCATAAGAATGTTGTCGTTGTGAAGGAAGTCACTGAGCTGTGACGAGGCTAACGAAAAAGAAAGGCTTTCGCGGTGCTTTACGCGTATCTTTTTTTACAGACCGCTAGAGTGACGTGATGCTCTTTTCGTACACCTGCATTGGTGCATTCAAGCATCACGTGACTCCGGCGGTCTGTAAAAAAAGATACGCGTAAAGCACCGCGGTAGCCTTTCTTTTTCGTTAGCCTCGGCTGTGATCTAAATTATAAAGATTAAATCCAAACAGTGAAAAAAAAAATCGTTTATGTGACCAAATTTTACAAAGAATAGATCTCAAATGCTTTTTATTTGGGGTGAGGGGTGGGGGGAACGGGTGGGGAGGCATATTTATATTTTTTACTTACTGTGTTTGAAATTGTGTAGATGGCTAGCATGATTTACTAGTTAAGATCATGATCTTTTTTGTCAGTCTTCTTTATTTTATTTAAGCATTGTTCCATCAGCTGTTTATATTGACAGAACACCGTACCCTAATGACTATGAATGGTTTAAAAAATGTATTTTTAAAAGTATTTAAGTATATGGATTGCACAATTAAATTGGTACTTGTTTATTTTCCAGTAGCCCATTTACAATAAACAAAATTTATCACCAAACAATGTGATTTAATGTTAAAGCATAATACCATGTTCAATCAAGTGGTGCATTGCATATCATAATACAATGTACAGTCGTGGAAAAAAAAAACGGAACACCCCCCACTAACTCTGCAACAAATTATAGTAGAAGGACGTGACTGGTACCAAACGATTGGAAATAAAGTCTACTTTTAAGTGATGTATCTAAAATTTGCTTAAGGGGCCATCTACATATTAAAACCAGCCTAAACTTTAATTTTTTCAATGGCAACACCCACTTTTGACATGATATTTTAAATCTGCGGTTCAAACTATGCCTAGATACAAAATTTTAAGTCATTTGGATGATAAGTTTTTGAGTTATAAACATACAAATTTTAGAGCTTCTAATGTTAAATTACATTTTCATATTTTTATTAATATCTCCTGAAATTATAATCCTAATGTGCTAACGTTTTGTTTGGTTATAAAACTCAAAAACCCAAACATAACTACGTCAAATTTGTAATTTTTAAAATTTTATAATATGAATTATGAATTATGAAATTAATATTCGAAAAAATTATGAATTGCAACCTACAATTTTTTTGATGGATTTATATTTATTATGTCCTGCTTTATGTGTATTCAAAATTTCAATTTTTTTTTCCGAGTAGTTTTCAAATTATGCTTAAAAAACGACAAAATGCTGCTTTAAGGGGCCGTCTATGATATGCATTAAAGCATAGTTTGAATAGGGATGGGGGAGCGCTCCGACTCGAAATCCCGATTGACACCACTAAATTTTAATAGTATTTGTTACCTTATTCAAGGACAAAATTTCTGAAATTCTGTACGTTGGACAATACTATTAAAATTTAGTGGTAAGAATCGATATTCGGGTCGGAGAGCTCTCATTCCTCTTTGAGAAAATTTTATACTCATAGGCTGGGATTATAGTGACTTGATAAACTTAGAGATTAAGTCTGTCACGGAGGAAGATAGATGGAGGGGAAAGTAACGTTGAAATTTTACAATACAATTTTTCTCCTCATAGATGGCGCTACGGTAAACTGACGGCTGTCTTAGCCTGCTTCTGCAATGCTTTTCAATGCGAAAAGCATTCATTTTTTAAATGTTTTTGATTGAAAATTTGAACTTTAAAAAAGTCAAACAAGTAGAAATTTTATTAAATAAATTTTTTTCTCAACATGCATATATTTTAATAGATATTTGGCGTTTCGATTGCTTTTTATAACTCTTTAAATAAGAGTTCATCCTGACAAAAACATCTGAATATATTGTACTGCGAAGAAATACGGAATGGACGTATAATTTTTACAGATTAAAAGTATTATTCAAATTTTCTGAAATAAGTTTTAATCTTGCTTATATATCGATAACCTTTGAATAATTTAATAACTCATAACTTTTTACATCTATGCAATTAATATTATATACATTTAAAAACAAATTTTTATCTTAATTATTTGGGAAATAAAACTTGAATAAATAATAGGGTCTATTAACTAATTTTTGCAAGAATCGTAAATTGTGACTTTAATATAATGTTAGTTATGAATGGTCCAAAAACTCTCTCTTTTTTTTTTTTTTTTTTTTTTTTTTTTTTTCAATTATAAATAAATGTTTCCTCTTTCATACACACTTACACACTGCTACAGATAGAAAAGGTAACATACTTACCTTACAATTTGAAAATTATACAGTTATTAAAAACAATATATACTTAAATCTTTTTTTCTTTGTGAATGTTAAATTTGTTATTTAAATTAGTTCTTTTTCCTAATTTACAATCAATAAATTTTTTGATTTAATTGAACAGCCAAATAATGAAATTAAATTTTTAAATTACACTTATGAGAGAGGCAAATATATATATATTTTTTAAATGAGTTCATGCATTTGCACTTCTGAATGAAGCCCCAAAATACTTTTTAGTATAATATATTAAAGTATAATATAAAGCACTCACCTGTGGAGCTCTAAACATACTTAATTTTTTTTTCCTTCGATTTTTCTTTTTTTTTTATCTCATCATCATAGCCCGATTTACATCCCGGAATAAAACATTTATACCCCATCTTAAATTTATGACATATAATTGCTATAATTAAAAATAATCGAGTAAAATACTTTCAGAATTTAACATGTAATCTAATGAGATTCTGCTTAAAGACAGCCGCCAAAATTTTACAGCGCCCTCTTTCGTTAAAAAAATCTGACTTGCATTTTCGATATCCTCTCCTATTCTAGTTTCCCCTCCAGGTTCTTTCTCCGTGAAGTCTGTCTTACACTATAAACAATGCGTAAACCGTATTTCAATGCTTCGTGATCTTACGTTAAACAACTCTGACAACGACCTGCGATTGTAGTAAGATATGAGATAGCGAGGCACCAGAACCCCAGCCTTTATTAGTATATATATATATATATATATATATTTCTTTTACTTTTTCAATGTCTGCTTTAAAATTTTTCATTAAAATTACGTAAAACGTATTTGCATGAGATATATGTTTTCATTTATGGAAAATAGTTTCGCTTTTATTTTTAAATTAATAAAGCTCATTTTTGAAAAATATGATCAGTTCTACCTTAGAAAAAACTTAATCATTTCTGTTACCTTTAAATGGATTTATAGCTTCTTTTCCAGTCTAATAAAGCTATATTGTTTTTTCTGAAGTATATATGTTTGAAGTGAAGTTTATTATAAATGCATATGTGTAGAGTATTTGCTGAAACAAAATGGCCCCACAATTAACTGAAGCAACGAAAGGCCAAATGATTGGCATGTGGCAAGCTGGAAGAAGTTTTCGTTATATAGCTGGGCATTTTCAAGTGTCTCTTCAAACTGTTTCAACATGGATTAATAGGTAAGGTTTATATTGGTAGTCTATTGCGAAGAAAAAATTACAATATTTCTTCTATAACTTTCGTATTTAAATCTATTCGATTAAACAGGCTAATTGAAAAAAAAATTACAAGTTATTTTTATGGTTTTCTGATAGGCAAGATTATTTCCCAATTTAGCAAAAAAGACTAATAATAATAATAATAATAATAATAAATAATAAATGTCATATGGCAAGTTTTCTTGCCAGGAGGCATTAATGAGTTAATTGTAAAATTTCAAATGAACTACCAGAATAGGTTTAATCATAGAATTATTACCCCTATTCCGAAGGAGAATAACGGATGTAAAGTTATTCAGATGTCTTTATAACATATATTTAGTTTTAGGTCTTCAAATAAATCGGAATGTAAATTCTGCGAACATATCTCAAAACAAGACACCTCCCCCCCTCTCGCTACAAAAAAAAGCAATGTCTGGATTTATTTTCAGACTAAAAAACAATTTATCTGCTTTTTTTTTTTTTTTGTTATTTTTACTTTGTTTCATTACGCTGCTTTATACTATTTTTTTTTTTAATTCTAAATTTTGTATGTGTCAATATTATTCACGTTTCTGCCAATAAACTAAAGAAAAGGCGAGTTAAATAAATGCAAAATCTGAGAAAAAGCATTATAAAAGCACCTGTAAAATTCCAATAACATTTACATATTCTAAGACTATTTTAATTACAAATAATCTTATGGTTTCTTAATCCCTTCGTGACGAGAGTCTATTACAGAATTTTTAATAATTTACCATCGGTTTTTCAAAACAGAAATTTTCGTCTAATCGAATTGTGGAAATGCTAAGATATAATAAGGCAAAGCTTGCAATAAAATATAACTGGTGGGAAAAATCGAGGATTCTGAGCATCTTATGCGTCACGCATACGTGTCGCTCGTCCCCAAGGGGTTAAAATCGGATAATTCAACGCTTGTAAACATTATCTTACAGCATATAACAATAACCGAAACTTATTAAGTGAGTTAAATGGTCATATCGGTAAAACATAATACATTAAAAGGTGACATTCTGCAGCATTTCAACAATCGAGTACCGAACTTCAATTTGGATACAGCCCCTTAAATATGCTCATTATAAAGTAATTAATTTCTCAGAAACTAATCGTAGGAATTTAATGAAATTTGGTATCTAGGCATAGTTTGAACTGCAGATTTCAAATATGTTGTCAAATTTGGGTCTTGCTATTGAAAAAAACAAAGTTTGGGTGTGTTTTTATATGTATATGGCCCTCTAAGCAAATTTTATATACATCACTTAAAAGTAGACTTTATTTCCAATCGTTTGGTACCAGTCACTTCCTTCTACTATAATTTGTTGCAGAGTTAGTGGGGGGTGTTCCGTTTTTTTTTCCACGACTGTACATAATTTCATTATTATTTATCTTATGGATAAAATCAGTTTAGTTTTTATAATGAAGCATATAAGGTAACTGCTACAATAATGAATCTTGTAATATTAACGATGAAAAATTGGAAAATAAAATAAAAATATTGGTGTTTTTATAAAGTTAAAAAGAAAAAAAAATTGTCAAAGCATGAGCGGCTGAAAACAAAATAAGAAAATACAGAGTTAAGCCATAATAAAAAAATCCTAAACATTAATTCAAAATATTAGCAATATGATTAAAATCCAAAATAAATACAGTATTTCTATCAGCTCATCATGCTTTTATGAGTTTAATTAAAAAAAAAAAAAAAAAGAAAAGAAAAAAAAGAAAGAAATTATACCTTTAAAATACACTAATAAAAGCAAATAACTGGTTACTTCTCTGTTATATTTCTTCGGGATTCTTCTGAAAAAGCTTGGCGCAATTTGGGCCTCAGAACGTGTACTTTATCATCAAATGATATAAACAAAACCAATGAACTAGTATGCATGTTTATGATATGTATTAAAAAATTGCTTCTCATTCGTATTAGGTAAATCACTTCTGTTTGTATATAATAGATAAGACTTCCATATAAGTAAATAAATTGTATAAGTATTTAAAAAAATCCGTTGCCTTTATAACAAAGAAGTATCAAAAATTCTGTATTTCAGATTTGTAATTTCCTACTCTACTAAATCAGACTGGCTTTGTTATTAAATAGTTGTGTATTTCTAGTAATCATAATCATTAATATAACAATAAAAAAAAAAAAAAAATAAAAAAAGAGAGAGCGATAATAACAAATGTTAAAATAACATTTAATTGTTGATTTTTTTTTTTTTTTAATATTGCATTGTGCATATGAAAGATATTAAACTTTAATATACCAATGAAAAAAAATAATATTTTGAAAGCTTCTGCTGATTATCTCTGTATAAACAACTCTGGCACTTGATATAAAGTTACATTTTTAGCAGGTTTAAGCCATTCTTTCTATTTTCTGTATAGTTGAAAATATGCATTTTTATTACAGTTATAAATATATAAATTAAAAATAAATTGCATTAATGAGTCTTTTGTCTTTTAGAACTTTCTATCTCTATTTTAATAAGACGCAAGGAATAAATAAGCATTGTTTACATATAATATTTATACGTTAAATATAATATTAGGGTTGGAAGGGAATATTGAAATGGTAATTAAAAGCTTTCTACAAGTTTAACTTTCAAACATTTTATTTCTTACAGAATTTTTCACAGAAATCTCAAATTAATGTAATAATTTAAATTTTTATCACAATCTGAGACAAAAACAACAACAACAACAACAAAACAGAGCTCTATACATTTTGTTTGACGTATGAAAATAAGTAATTAGAAATAAAATAAACTTCTTTATCATTTCTTTTTAAAATGCAAATTTAAGAAATGAAATTTAAAAAAAGTCAGTTCATGTGATGATTCATTTTTACAAAGAATTTTTTTTAAGTGGGAGGGGGGGGGGGGGGATTTTATTTACCAATTTAATCACATTAGAGGAGGTACCTTTGATAACAGTAAAAATAATGTGGCAAATGTAAATGTTTTATTCTTTAAATATATTAGACAGCCTGACACATTCATAATTTTTTAAAAGAGATGATTCATTCAGGGGCGTAAACCACCCGACTTGCATGGGGGGGGGGGGGGGTGTAGGCTCGTAAATTTCCGAGTCCAAGAAGGAAAATTTCAGAGTACTATGAAAAACAAAATGCCAACTAATATATATAATATATGTGTGTGTGTGTACAGAAAAACCTCGATTATCCGACGTAAATTAGATCGAACCTAGATCGGATAATTGAAATTTTCGGACAGTCGAGAATTTATCAATAATCATCTAGTTTAATATGTAACACCGTCATCGAACCGTTATGACCATTTAAACTGCTAAATAAATATCTAATTCAAACTATACATGAAAATTCTCCTCCCCTTTTTAAATTCTGCAGTTGTGAAAAAGATCTGTTTGTGAAAAGATAACAAAAGGGGTTTTGTTCCCTGCGCTTGCTTACAATCAGAGGGTGCAATAACATTCAAATGTTTTGGCATTCCGCAGTATGGCCTACAAAATTTCGAAATGGGAGTGTTTTTGTTTAGAACAGGGACGTGTACACAGGGAGTGTGTGTAGGGGATGGGAAGAAGAGTACACTTATACCGGGATCGGAGCTTGCGGTAGCTCAAGCTAATTTCAAAGGAATTCTAAGAAAGGGTATATTTATCTCTGTACTGATAGTTCGAAAATGACCGTTTGTATACACAAGGAATGTGAAAATTAAAAAAAAAGGCTGAAGAAAAAAGGGTCAGGAAACCGACGTCGGTTTACGGAGAGTTCTGGTTAAACGAGGATCGGATAATCGAGGTTCTACTGTACAAACAAACACACACACACACACACACACACACACACATATATATATATATATATATATACTAGGGGGCTCTGCCCCCTACGAGCTACGCTCGCCAACCCCCGTTCTGACACCACAAACTGTAAAAACACACTGATTTGATCAACCTTAAAACGATTGCGGAAGATTGAATTATAATTAAACGACCTGCTGTAATCGGCTGCTATAATCGGCCTTGTGTAATCGGCTGCTCGCTGTAATATCTGCTATAATCGGGTTTCCATTCATTTTCCTTTGACCAAGGGATTTTAAAGCCGACTGCTGTCGGCTTTTTTTTTCAACTGCTGTCGAGACAACTAACAACTGTTGATAAAATAAGGTTAATTAAACATTTGAAAATCAACTCGTGCAAAATGGTTAAGTAAGCAATGTTATGGCATCGGGAAATTTTATAACGATGCTATAGAAAATTGGGTATTACTTCATTATCCCGACTACTACTTTCTATAAAAGAAATGAACTGTCGCCAAAATATAGGATTTAAAGCCAAAAGTGCATATCTGTGGCGTCGCATTCAATTGATACCAGATGCGTTACGCGTGGTAGTTATGTCATCGAGTGATCTTTAATTCAACGTTTATCTGTATTTTTAATTATATTTTACCAATTTATTAGTTATTTCGTTGATTTAAACGTAATTATTAAACGTAAAAATATAGTTTTTAATTGAAGGGAAATATTATTAATTACACTGTTTTAAAATTTGCAAAAATAGATAAAATATTTTGTCGAAATAAATTAATCTTACTCTACTTGATGCTTTGAAAACGCGGAATAATTTAATTATTTATCTTTTTAATATTCCCGTGCAAGTATATTTTTTATTCCGTTATTTTCTACATTCATTGCTTTTAACACGTGATCATTTAATTATTATTTTAAAGTTTTATTTCTGTTTTTAATAGTCACGTGTTAATACATTTCTTAATTGAAAGGGAATATTATTACGTGCGCTATTTTACAAATTGGCAACGATTCAAATAATGGAATTTATGAAATATGAAATAAATCTTCGTCAAAATAATGAAAATTTTGAATAAAAAATTGAAATATAACCTCAAACAAAGAGTCAAATTGAAAAAAATAATTGCAGTCTGCACACCCCAACCTTGTCAACTATATCCTTACAAATTATGTTTAAATTCCTGTGCATAGTTTTCGTTTCTATAAAACTTTTATAAGAAAACTGTTTTGACCAACTTTGATTTTAAATATCTCTTAAAATAATTCTTCGATTTAAAAACTGTCTATTTCAGCGTGTTTATCGAACATTTCTTTATAAAACCACCAATTTTTAAATTTTTATTTGCAATAGTTTTCTGGATATTAGTCCAGAAAGACTTCAAGGCACAAAATCTTAATTGACAGCGGCGGCCGCAGCGGTGGTTACTTTTTTTTTAATATAGATATATATATATATATATACACGCATCTCCATAAGTTTAGCATATATGATAAAAACGAAGAAAGGAAATCGTAAATATATCACGAAATTATTAAACTTTATAGATGAAATTCACTAGATAATTATGACTTAGTTTATGGAGATAGTCAAATAAGTTTTAAAGCGCTGATGTTGAATCCTTTTGAATTATTAATATATGTCTCTAAAAATCAGCGGTGAAATACTATGATTAATATGTGTACAAAATTGCGATTTAGAACTCCAAACTGCTTTGTTTGATAGCGATATATCTTGTTTCTAAATGTGTCAAAATTTGATGAAACTGGATTAAAGAGCTACGGATTCGTTGCCCGTTTTTTACCAATAAAGGGTTTAATGCATTTTACTTTTCTGTGTGTGCATACTTATTCACATTGTGGTATCGTGGTCGCATATATATAATTAAACGTATCATATCGTATTAAAAAAAAAAATTATTCCTAAACAACGATTGTAAAAAGATGACAGGATGGTGAAATTTTAGATTAATATTTACAAGACATCTTTTTACAATCTCAGAAACACCAAAAGACGAAGTCCAACTCACTAGTACTCAAAATCTAGACTGCCCACACTGGCGAATAAACTCCTTCTCCTCCTCACTGAATAATCTCTTGATCTTCTTTGATTGACGCTCCCTTCTTTTCTCCCAATACTACTTTCAGAGTACATCGAAATTCATTTCTTTCGATTTGCTATTCATACAAATAACTTCCTGACACATTTTAAACTCATTCAGATGATCTTGTTATAGATAACATTCACACACATTTGACATGGCTGCTATGACCATGGCTGGTATGAAAGCTTTTCATTTTTCTAAAAATGAAATAAGAATTCGTTTCTTCTGGATAATCCACTTTCAATAGGTGTCAATCAAGAAACTATTCACATTATTCTGGAATTATTTTAATCCCATCTGAAAGAATCAAGTTGATGGCCAACTAAAACATCACAACATAGACTCCAATTCCGCTCCAGATTGAAATTCATAAAGTTCTGAGTTAAGCATAAAAACTCCTGCTACCCGTGAGCGTCTACGACATTAAAAAAAGCCAAAATTTAAAAGATTGACATTTTTCGAATGAACAAAACTCATATCAATTTCTTCAATAAAATTTAATCAAATTTTGTACGTTTAATAACAAGATATGTAATAAAGCAGTTTGGAATTCCAATCCTCATTTTTCTACACACATTAATCACAGACCTTCACCCCTAATTTTTAGATAAATTTATTAATAATTCAAAAGGAATCAACATCAGACCTTTAAAACTTATTTGACTATCTCGATACGCGAAGTCATAATTATCTTGTGAATTTCATCTATAAAATTTAATAATTTCGTAAGATATTTAAGATTTCCTTTCTTCGTTTTTATCATATATGCTAAAATTTTGGACATGAATGTATATACATGTGTGTCTTGATTCTAATAGAAGAAACTTACTTTACAAATATACCAATACATGTTTAATATTGGTATATTTGTAAACGAATGAAAACGTGTTTATAAAAGTAATTTCAATATATACTTTTAAACATTGTGATCATTGGGAAAAGCTTGGAAGAGGCGTGGAAGTCCTATATCTCTATTTTTTAGCAATCAGTTAAAACTTTTTAGTGTTTCTTTCTGAGTAAAATGGAAATATGTTTGCTTGGGGAATATTTTAAAGACATAAATTTGTCAAAAATACGGGATTTCTTAATTTAAGCTTAAAATTCATTCTAACGACATACTTTCAAGCAGTGTAAAAATTTGGTGTCATCCTTGTTTTTTCCGACTAAACAAAATGTAGTAATAACAATGTATACAAAAAAAAAAAAAAAAAAAATCGAATACAATTGGTTAAGGAAAAAGAAAACGAACGTATTATTTCTGATGGAAGTAAACTTGTATAGATTGTAAAATATCCAGATTATTTCGAGATAAAACTTTAAAGTATTTGGGTGTTTTCAATTTTCATCCTGTATCATATAAATTTCTTGAAACACATTTTTAAATCAATCTAAAATTACGTAAAAAAAAAAAAAAAAAAAAGTCACATTTTTTTTAAATAAAATAAAAATAAAACGTTAAATTAGTTAGTAGAAAAAATAAAACCATAATTATTTTCGATTAAAGGTAAAATTCGTGTAGAGTTGAAAATATCCAGATTTTGATACGGAAAAGTACTAAATATTTGCAATCCAGTTTTGATTTTTCCGATTATAAATAAATACAGCTGGATCTCGATATCTCGAAGTCAAAAGGCACAGAAAAAATTCGTTAATATGAAGGTTTTCGTTCAAAATATCAAGGTTTCAAATAATATTAACATTGCTGGAATATGTATATAAATACCTTTTTCGTCATATCAAGGTTTTCGAGTTTTCACAATATTCGACAAATCAAAGTTTTTCTGTATAGTTTTATCAGAAAAGGAAAATCCATAATATTTCCGACTAAGAATAAATTTATATAGGTTTTCTTCGTTCTAAATAGTTTTTTCTTATTTTTCTAATTAAAAACTACAAAAATAAAAATAAAAAATAAATAATCCGACGAAGAATAAAATTCTATAGGTTTTCTTCGATCTAACTGTTTTTCTTATTTAATTAAAAACTACAAAAGCATTACTCCAATTCATAAGTTTTTATAGGTTATTAATACCATTTTTTTTTTTTGAATTTACATACTTTTTTCCGATCGAACGGGAATTTTTCCGACTGATTTTTTTTTGTTTTTCCAATGAATAAGTTTTTATAGGTTAATACCATTTTTCTCCGACTAAACGAACTATTTTCCGACTGATTTTTTCGTTTTTCCCATAAATAAGTTTTTATAGGTTTTAGGCCATTTTTTCCGACTAAACGTACTTTTTTCCGATCTAACGGTAAATTTTCCGACTGACTTTTTCAGGGGGGGTGTTTCACCCCCCCCGCACCCCCCCCAGGATTTACGCCCCTGGATTCATTTTACCCACTAAGTAAAATATACCTAAATATTCAATAAATTATTAATATTTGGCATTTGGGAGTAACATGACATATAATCAATGAATAATAAAAAAAATTATATAGGCATTTTTTCTTATCCCATCAAAAACTTATTTCATCAGTAGTGAGTAAATTGATGTAATTACCTGACCCCCTCACCATAAACATCTTAGTTCGTTATTTTCCCTTGCAGGAGCTTACAAACTTTAAATAGTGTCAGAAAGAGAAAATCTTTACTTTAATTTGTTTCTGAAAGCATAACTTTCTACTACATTGTAAAATATTGAATAAACAATAAACAAATTTCCTTCTGGTTTTCTCTTAATCAAAACTGCATTTCTCTGTATACTATATCAGAAAAAAAAAAGTTCCATACTTTATTATTAAAAAATGAACATGTCACTGAAATTCAATATTCTTCAGCTATTCACAGAAAAGATTTGAAAATCTGAGCTTCATTAATTTGGTTTTTATAACTTTCAAAGGGGAAAAAAATATGTTAAGATTTAGAAATTCTCAATGTATATTATTGTCATGTATGAATCTGCAGTATATCAAATATATATTAATTATATAAAGCATGAAATAAATAATAATAATAAAGTAATCTATAAATTCAAGAAAGCTGATAGCTTAAAATAAAGCTGACTTTGTACATAATCATAAGATCATTTGTATATGTTAAATTTGAACATTCACACATTCATTTTTTTTTTTCTAAATTATAAAAAATACTGTTATATACTAAAACTGAAAACTTTCCCTGAAGCAGTCGGTTCTTAAGTAAATACTAATAAAATGTAAGTTGCTGGCTTCCTACCTATTAAGGCCTGTACGGTTCTGGAAATTTGCCAAGTGTTCCTTGTATAATAGCATAGAATAGATTAATTCTGAATTTAATTCTGAAATCATCAGAAGGAAGGTATTCTGACGGACTACTTAAAATATATGCTTAATTTTTTGTCAAAATTTTTAAATCTCACTTTCTTACTCAGTTTCGTTAATATTTTAACACATAAATTATAAATTATGTATACATATTTTAGAAATATTTTGACAACTAAGAAAAGAAGAGACATCTTTTAAGAAGAGTACATAGAAAAAAGAAGTTAAAAATAATAATTTTTTTAGGAGAAATTTTACGAATGCATACCACGTTCATAGGTTGAACATTAGGGAGGAGAATTGGAGAGCGCACTGACTAACAGCCATAAGGAAGAAATTCTGTAATTTATTAACAATACACTATAGATCAAAGTAGAACTTATGTCATAGATTTCATAAATGAAATTACTTATTAACTTATTACGTTTAATGTACTTTTTAATCATTGGAGAAATTCTGTAATTTAATTACACCATTTTAAGAAGACACCGTAATACAAAACAAATCTATTCTGTAAAAATAAGTTAGTCCAACCATTTCCAATTATTATCATGGTTATTCAATGCGCTGATCATTACGGAATGGGAAAAAATGGGAGCTGCAATTCGAAAATTTAAAAAAAAAAAGAAAAATACATAAATAAAAATCCCTGTGACAGTCACCTATAGCGCGAGCGCAAATCTTTAAATAAGTATTATCTGTCATTTCATTTCTATATGTTGAAACGATACCTTCGTAATATGAGTATTATCACAGAGTATTATAGTATTATAGATATAGAGGTTGAACAGAACTGCCGCTAGGGATTCATACAGTGAAAAAGTTTCTTTATGGTCTTTCTGTATATCGTAGATGATAGCATGAAATACCAATTATGGTATATTCGCGACTTGCAATTCTCCAACTTATAACCAAGGAACTTCTGATAGCGCTGTATGCACTGAGCTCCAAATATAACAGGAGATCTGTCTTCCTAATGCCCAACATGATTTCCAGCGGTCAGCGCGGAAGGATACAGTGACGATAATTTTAGCTCGCATTCATAGCGAAACATGCTGTCTGTCGCATTCCCTTACATGATTAGTGAGTTATTTATGAATTACATAAGCATAGCTTAGTTATAAAAGCATAAATCAGGATAATAGTAAATGAGAATACTAATATCTGACATTGAGAACGCGGACTATTTTTTACTTTTGCCTAGCAAGCTTCATTTGCCTTTCATGCTTCTGACCGCTGATTCTGAACTTGTACAGTACTACAAGAGGCGACTTTTTTTTTTTTTTTTTTTTTTAAATCATTATTTTGCCTACTATTACTTTTAAACAAAAATAATCGACCTCAAAGATAGATATCTAACACGAAGATTATTGTTTTGAAATAGTGGTAGGCCTATATCTAGTCATTCTCATTGTAAATAAATATGTTTCAAATTGCAACGATATTGTTTAAATAAAAAATGTTTAAGTATATGTTAGTGTGAATTATCGATACTAAAATTGAAGGTTTAATTTTCTGGAGGAATCATTGCAGCACATTTTGTAACAGTCAGTAGCAATGTTGCGAAATAGAACAAATCATGTTTTATATGTTTATTGGAATCTTTTCGGCCAAGTTTATCCTGTAAAGGAAGTAAAATGTTATAATGTAAATGAAAAGAGCTGTAGTTTTATTAAACTTACACCACTAATAAGTAAAATTTAAATGTGATTGCATTATATTTGATTCTCTGTTCTGTAAGTATTAGTTATCACCATTGATCAAGACTCCATCCTGAATATCAGGTATGGTAATTTTTTAAATATTATAACAACATTCGCCAGCGAGTGATGGGCCATGTTACTATATGTTACAACCATAGAGTAAGGAGATTTAAACAGAGAATCATCTTTCATACACTGCAATGGCAATTTCTTTAACATGGGCTTACACATAGACAGAGGCGATTGCTCGAGGCTAAAGAAAAAGAAAGGCTACCGCGGTGCTTTACGCATATCTTTTTTTACAGACCGCGGGAGTCACGTGATGCTCGAATGCACCAATGGATGTGTACGAAAAGAGCATCACGTCACTCTAGCGGTCTGTAAAAAAAGATAAGTGGGATGCACCGCGGTAGTCTGTCTTTTTCGCTAGCCTCGCGATTGCTGCGGGTGACGCAGAAACTACGGACATAACAGAAACGAGGTTTCTAATATGGCTATATATCGCTTTCTTGGCGACAAATGAGGGAAGGGGGAAAAAAACGGCGACTGCTTGTTGCTGCTTGTTTTTTAAATCTCATTTTTGATATCACTTAAAATCGTACAATCCGCATTTATTATTTTTTCAATTGCAGATATTTATAAGCATAAAGAATTCTTCGAATGTTCCAGAAATTAGAATAACTAAATTAAACATGATGTTATACAATGATTTTCTGAAATTCTGATGAATTGCTTATTCTTTTAATTTTTTTTAAATAAACAGGTATTCATCCCCCGCAGTGTCATTAAATTTACATTCGTTTTGATAAAAAAAAAAAAAAAAAAAGATATTTCACTAAAATAGTGCGAATTCCTTGAAATTTATTATTTTATACTCTTTGAAATACGGTTAGTAAACAACGAATAAATTAAAGTGGAAAGTAAAAATAAACGCTTTCAAAAATTGTAAAAAAATATGAAAATCAGACGTTTATATTTCCCGAACAGATCTAAAAACATTTTCAAATATTTTAAGCAATTAATTTCTAAATGCTATTAAATTTATCGGCAAAATTTAAACACTATTGGAAATCCATATCAAATTTAGCATTCACAATTTTACGTCTAAATACATTATGCAAATGTTCCATTTTCATTTCGGATAAAAATGAAATTTGAAAAATCGTCTGCATCCCCGTAGGAAAAAATTGATCTAAAAAAAAAAAGTTTTATATTTTCCGAACGAATGAACCAAATTTAACCAAAAACTATACAACATAAGCTAATTCCAGATACCTCGCCAACATACCTACCAAAAATCAACCTAATCGGACCATTTTACGGCAAACAGACAGACGGAAACCAAAAACTTTTTCTAAGATTTTAACACATAAATTATAAATTATGTATATATATTTTAGAAATTATTTGACAAGTAAGAAAAAAAAGAGACATCGTTTAAGAAGAGTACATGGAAAAAAGAACTTAAAATAATAATTTTCTTAGGAGATATTTTACGAATGCGTGCTACGTTCATAGGTTGAACATTAGGGAGGAGAATTGGAGAGCGCACTGACTAACAGCCATAAGGAAGACATTCTGTAATTTATTAACAAAACACTATAGTTCGAAGCAAGCAAAGCTTATGTCATAGATCTCATAAATGAAATTACTTATTAACTTATTACGTTTAATGTACTTTTTAATCAAGGGAGAAATTCTGTAATTTAATTACATTATTTTAACAAAACACTGTAATACAAAACAAATTTATTCTTTCAAAATAAGTTATGTACAACGATTTTGAATTATTATCATGGTTAATCAATGCGCTGATCATTGCGGGATGGGATAAAATGGGGGTTGCAATTCGAAAATTAAAATAAATAAATAAATAAATAAAATCAATGCAACAGTAGCGGTAGAGGCTCCATTTTTCTTTATCTTAAATAAGTATTATCTCATATTTAATTTCTATATGTTGAAACGATACCTTCGTAATATGAGTATTATCACAGAGTATTATAGTATTATAGATATAGTGGTTGAACAGAACTGCTGCTAAGGGTTCACACAGTGAAAAAGTTTCTTTATGGTCATCCTGTATATCATAGATCCTAGCATGAAATACCAATTATGGTATATTCGCGACTTGTAATTCTTCAACTTATAACAAAGGAACTTCTGATAACGCTGTATGTGACTTTTATGTACAGTACTACAACAGGCGGCTTTTTAAAAATAAATCATTATTTTGCCTTACATTACTTGTAAACAAAAATAATCTACCTCAGAGATAGATATCTAACACGAAGATTATTGTTTGAAATAATGGTAGGCCTACATCAAGTCATTCTCATTGTAAATAAATATCTTGCAAATTGCAACGATATTGTTTAAATAAAATATATTTAAGAATATGTTAATGTGAATAATCGATACTAAAATTGAAGGTTTAATTTTCTCGAGGAGTCACTGCATCACATTAATATTGGCAGGATTCTTTAAAATGTAATCTTATTCCGAGCTTTTTATATTAACGTGCCGATCTGTTTTTTGTAACATTCAATAGTAATATTGTGAAATAGAACAAAACTTGGCTTATATGTTTATTGGAATCTTTTCGGCCAAATTTGTCCTGTAAAAAATAAAATATTATAATTTAAAATGACAAGAACCGTATTTTTATTAAATTCACACCACTAATAAGTAAAAGTAAAATGTGATTGAAATATACTTGATTTTTCGTTATATAATTAGCATGTATCGCAAAAAAATGATCCAGAAACCATCCTGAGTATCAGGTATGGTAAACTAAAAGAATTGTAAGCAGCGAGAATTAGGCCGTGGGGTGATCCCGGAAAAACAAGCCTAGAAATAGACTTCCGTTGCAACTTTCGGGGGGGGGGGGGGGGGGGGCAACGTAATTTTAAACTTTTATGTTATAGAAAGTTCTTAAACATTGAAATTGTCAAAGTTCTAGATTCAAAAGTTGCACATTAATTAGAAATCGATAAAAATATATCGCTTTTTTTTTTTTCATGGCATCTAACAACCGATTGGCTCAATCTCCCCCTACTCTCACGTTTTAGCCAATCGGAAGCGTACTTTTATGAATTCGCCGTGGATAAATTATTTTGTGATCATATGCTATAGCATATTTGCAACTTTAAAAGTATACCAAGGATAATTTTATTAACATTTAACTCTTGATTACCATCTCACTTTTATTTATTGTGACTTTTTTTAATTACTAATATTAATGAAAATAGCCAGATTTCCAGTTTTGCTAACAGAACACCTGGTCTATTACGTATTATACTTCATAACAGTGTAGAAAAAAAATATTCTTATGTAAAAACATTTTTTTTTTTTTACGAATCTTTAATGTTTGTTGAATAATTTTATTCAACCAAATTGCCATAAATACATTACCCAAGTAAGCCCTATTCTAATGTCTCCTAACTTTATTATAGTTTTAAATACAGGTGCAGATTAACAAAATCTGAAATAAGGAACCATTGACTCCTAATTCTCAAAAATCTAGTGACCACAAAAAAAAAAAAAAAAAAAAAGGCTATAAAGAATACTTTGAAGTAATGCATGCATAAAAACAATCTTGTAACTATATTCTAATTTTTTCGTTTCCAGATATTTGTCAGTTAAACGTTTAAAAATCGTTGTATACTTAAGTGATATATACATGCAGTTACTTCTTAACTTGTATTGTAATTATTTATTCATATACATTTGTGTGTGTTTTTGTTTAGGAAAAGTCATTTTAATCCTTTAACGTTCATTGGTTTCCCCACGAAACCACAAAACTTTAATTTTCGAAACTCAACAATGACAGCAGAATTTTAATAGAAATGTTTTTCATTTATTGTATATGTGAAATATCGCTTTTTTTGTTATATAAAAATAAATTTGTTCATAATTTCCGGTGTCAATCATTTATTTCAACATCTTAGCAATCGAAGTGTTTTATCCGTTAAAGGGTTAAAAGTAGAAATATTCTTCAAAGAAAATACATACGTAAAAAAAAAAATAATAATAAAATAAAAAAATAGCATTTGGCACACTTATGAAAAATATAAATTTCATTTTACTTGACATGAATTTTTAAAAACTTTCAACACACTTTTTTATTATTGATCAATATTTTATAAGTTGTTCAAAAGTTTTTCATCATAAATTTTTTAACTTCAACAGATTACAGTAAATTACTTCATCTGCAAATTAAATATCTTCTGTCAATTTTCTAAACAGGTATTAGTTAAAAAAAAAAAAAAAAAAAAAAAAAAATATATATATATATATATATATATATATATGTAGTGTACAACAAAAGCATAATTAAATAGATATTTTATGAAATGAATGGATATTTCTTTCATTTGCAAAATATTTATTAGAAATTGAATTCTAGCTTAAATATACTTTTAAAAGACAATTATTCAAGTCAAACAATTATTTTATCACGTTTTTGTACAGACATACATTGTTTTATTTTTTTAATATATACTGAAAATGTGTATTCTATTTTAATGTTTAGTAGCAGATAATCTCAATAAAATATAAATTTTTTTAAATATATATAAACAGCTAACGATCAGGACACAAAAGTTTTATCATCGAAATAAGGATGTTCATGATAGACATTTATATCTATAATTCGCTTAATATTTCAAACCTCTTTAAATATTTTGCTTTTGAAAAAATAAGTTTCATTTTATTTTAAACTAGCTTTATCGTTGTTATTGTTTACGCTTCCTATCGGCAGATGGCACCAAAACAATTAAAATATTTTAAATGGATGGAGAGAAATTGAAAATAATTTATTTTGCTTTTATTAGGGTGTTTATTCACTTGATATTTTCTGGACAATATGACTACTACATTATCCAAACATGCAGCTGGTATAATGAGGATCTATAAATCTTTTTTTTTTTTTTTTTTTTTATAGTTTGTTTACATTCAGCAAACGTCGAAACGTTTGTAACGCCTGTTTTTATTGGCTCTTGAGTGTAAAAATGCGCCAATCGGAAATAGCTTTATAAAACTTATTAAAAAAAGAGTTCCACTTTTTTATTATAATTATTAATTAATGTGCAACTTTCGAATCCAGAACTTTGATGATTTCTAAAGTATTAAAGATCATTATACTAATCCTGCAGGAATTGAGTTGCCCCTCAAATGTTGCAACGAAGTTGAACGATAATGCCAGTGGCCCCACGGCCTACATGTTACTATATTTGTTACAGGAAGGTGCATCAGACTTCACCTTTGCACGTGGCTACCGGATTGAGGTGGGTGTTGGATCAACCCATCCTACAAGAAAGCCCGCTCCCACCTCAAAAACTGGATTGTGACGTCACGGTCAGTAGTCCTACTAGGATCTTCAAACTGCCCACCCTAGAACCTTAGAGTGTAGTAGAACAGCTTTATTCCTGAGTGAGTGCGGACGCCTTGTAGGTGATTAGATATTCACCACGTGTTAGTTTTATTTAGTAGTTTTAAGTTAAAATAGATTTGTTACTAATATATATATATTAAAATATGCACTATATTTCCAATGATGATCGGTCACTTGCGATTTTAGACGTTTTGTTAAATATCTGGAAAGATACATGAGGAATTATCCTGAAACTTCAGGAGTGTAAACAACATGATAAACGTCATATATTTCCGCGAAGATTTTTTCCCGAAACCCCATAAGGGGCCGTCAACAAATTGAAGAAAAACTAATATCTTTTAGATAACCCTGTAGAAACTAATATTGCAAAAGCATTCAAACTGTAGATTATGATTAAGTGGCTTATTGTAATAATTTGGGTTCATTTTTATGAAGATAGCACTCGAAGAGAAATTCCGGTTTTTATAAAAACAGTCCCAAATTTTATCAAGTTTTTTGCTTATAATTTGCAGAGTTTTTAATATAAAAACAAGTTATTTTCAAAAAATATGACAAACAAAATTGTACACAATACCCTGCAATCATAATTAAAAAATAATAATAATTGTATGAAAAATAAGCAGGTTTACTAAATATTGTTTCACTGCGCATGCGCGAATTCAATCAAAATATACTGTGCATAATATATTAGCTAAATGTATAGACCAACTTTTATGAAAGTCTCAAAACCATAGCTTGAAAATTCTGATAGTAATTGTCGATAGAATAAGCTCGAAATTCGCTGTTCCCAAAAGGAAGCGAAAAGATGAGCGGTTGTATCAAATATAGAATGAGAGACACTTCATTTTTATTATGTCAACTTTCATAAGCTAGTATATTTGGATACAACCCCTCACCTTTTTGCTTCCTTTTGGGAACAGCGAAATTCGAGTTTATTCTATCGACGATTACTATCAGAATTGATCAAGCTATGTTTTTGAAACTTTCATAAAAGTTGGTCTATACATTTAGCTACTATATTATGCACATTATATTTTGATTGAATTCCGCATGCACAGTGAAACAATATTTAGTAAACCTGCTCATTTTTCATACAATTTTTATTATTTTTTAATTCTGATTGCAGGGTATTGTGTACAATTTTGTTTGTCATATTTTTTGTAAATAACTTGTTTTTATATTAAAAACTCTGCAAATTATAAGCAAAAAACTTGATAAAATTTGGGACTGTTTTTATAAAGACCTGAATTTCTCTTCGAGTATAAGGAAAGGGCAACTGACGTCACTGTTGGTTAAACTACTGTTGGTTTGGGAGAAAAACCTGTTCGTTCTTTACGGCTAATACAGTACACATGAGATGGAGGGATTTGATTGTTCTATGTTAAACCGGTCTATGATATGATTGGCCTACGTCGCCATGACATTTCCTGCAATGATAGCTGCGACAAAAATGCAGTGGTAGATTGGTTGATGGAACTGTTTGTTTGTAAACATGCCCTTTCCTTATACATGCTATCTTCATAAAAATGAACCCAAATTATTACAATAATCTACTTAATCATAATCTACAGTTTGAATGCTTTTGCAATATTAGTTTTTTCAGGGTTATTTAAAAATATATTCGTTTTTCTTCAATTTGTTGACGGCCCCTTATGGGGTTTCGGGAAAAAATCTTCGCGGAAATATATGACGTTTATCATGTTGTTTACACTCCTGAAGTTTCAGGATAATTCCTCATGTAGCTTTTCAGATATTTAACAAAACGTCTAAAATCGCAAGTGACCAGTCATCATTAGAAATATAGTGTATTACTGGATAAAGGCAAACATGCGTGATAAATGTATAGTGCCCACTTTTAGAGGTTAACCACATGAATGGTCCATCCGTATCTGTGTTTAAATTCCCAACGAATAACAATCTAAAGCGTAAATGGATACTCCTCATCAAAAGACAGGATTTCCAGCCAAGTAACAATTCAAAGGTAAGTCTACTTTTTGTCTCAATTATTTACAGGGCTCTCACACTGCTTTAAAAGTATATAAATTTAGTTACTCAAATTCGAACCAAGGATTTATTAATAATAATTTCTGTAAGACCTATTCCAAAAATTTTCCTTTCTTTGAACTTGTTTTGTATGCAAATTACACATTTTAAAACTTAACAAAATAAAAAATAATTAATGAAGTGTGATTTTATGGAATGGAATTTTGTGAAGAGGCCTATTTTATTAAGAAGAATCTTATGAAGGGCAAGTTATATTAAAAAGAATTTTGTAAAAGGACTATTTCTTTAAGTCCTACTGCAGAAGTTTTTCTTTCTTTTGAACTTGTTTAGTTTGCAGATTACACATTTTAAAACTTAACAAAATAAAAATAATTAATGAAATTTGTTTTCACGTAATGAAATTTTGTGAATGGTCCCATTTTATTAAGAGTTATTATGTGAAGCGTCTGTTTTATTAACCCCTTCAGGGGCAAAGTACTCTTGTAGCTAAAATATTGAAATGATTGATTGACACCAGGATTCACGAACGATTTTTTTTTTTTTTTAACAAAGTAAAAGCTTTTCCTCATGTACCTCATAAATTAAAAATTTGATTATAAAATTCTGGTATTATTGTGGCATTTTGGGATTAAAATTAAGTGGTATATATTATATACCGGTGCCCTTCAAGGGGTTAAGAGGAATTTTGTGAAGGCTACCTAATAAGGCCCCAAATTTTGTCTGGATCAACCCTTGTTAGGACAATAATTTCCTGTTCTGATATTTTTGCCATAACAATAAGATTTATTTAGAAACTGAGCAGTGTAGTAAAGGTCACAGTAAAAAATAAATTACTAAATATTTGATTCTTTCTTCCACAAATACCTTTTTAAATAATTACTGCAAAATAAATAATGAGAATGCTATATCTTTAAAGAATGCATCAAAAGAGAGAAAACTTAAAACTGAAAAAATGACTTTAATTAAATTATATTTTAATTTTTTAAAGTACAAAATATTTCATAATTCATATTGCATTCGTTATTCCTATAAGCATATATAATTTTCTTCAATATATATACTTCTCTCTCTCTGTGTGCATGTGTGTATTTATTTGACATAAAATATTTCTTAGAATTCACTCTGCATATTTCAGTGTGTGAAATTAAATTTAAATTTTCTTATTTTTTTAGAGTAATTGTGATATATTCAATAAATTATGAAAGTTTTTGTATTTTATGGTAGAAGATGTCATAATTTGTTTGAATATAAAAATAATCTAATATAATTGATTGAAATAAGCTACAAATTCTTTATTTACTCTTAATTTCATTCTGTTAAAGAATGTCATGAGTCTAAGTATAATTTACAATTGTATGGATTTTCTGAAAATGTAGTATATATAATATTTATTATGCAATTCTATATTTATGTACGTTATTTATTCTATATTATTTTACGTTAAATATTTCTTATATTGTAAATACTCATTCTTAAATACTTATCTACAATTTTTGATTTAACAAACTTTCAGTTTTCTTGCAAATTAGAAAGTAAAAATTAAAACCATATAAAAACCATTTTTAAATATGGAATTTTTATATGTTAGACAGCATAATACGCTTATGGATTAATTTATCTTTCTCCAACGCTTAAAAACAGCCGTCAAATCTCTCGCGAAATCAACGATGAACGACTAGCGTCGACTTCACGGGCACTGTGTGGAGGCTTTCTTGTAGGATGTGTTGGTTGGAGCGCGACTTACCTTATACACGGCCGGTGCATGACGTTTAAAACGTCACATGGAGTGGATCAATTTTACATGACGATTGGTGCAAAACGGTTGGCTCGCCGCTTTGCACCAATCACCGTGTGACCGTGTCGCCGTGCACCAATCACCGTCCACTTCATATGATGTCCTAAACGTCATGCACCGGCCGTGTATAACGTAGGTCGCGGTTGGAGGATATTCTCTGGCTGAGATCACAGAACGCCTCCTAGTTTACAGGGAAAACCGACACATAATTATGAAATCAGCAAAAAGAAAGTATTCTGCCAGACTACTGGACATATATCCGATTGACCAAATTAAAGTAGTTACATGCTTTTTTTTTATTTTCAATTCTGATTTTTGTTTTTTTTTTTCCTTTTATCAGATAATTTATTAGACTGTTTTATTTAATTTTCAGGGAAATTGTAGCAATCAATTCTTAAATATTTATTTACGTTTTGCCCTTTATCTAGAAAACACACACACACATATATAACCCTAAAGTTTATTTTGTAAATTATAACTTTTTAATTTTATATTTCTGATTACACACGCATTTTGATTTTGAAGATAATATACTTTTTTTTTTTTTCAATTTAACTATCATAAAATAGGGTAAAAGTATTAATAGTCAGCCACTAAGATGCTTTTTATATGTATATATATCTTAAAGTAGATTTTTTTTTTAAAACATTACATTTTTAACAGTGTTAGTTGGTTGGTTTATGACGGCTGATTATCTACACGAGGGATATAGGCGCTAAAGGAGAGTGCCTTCCGTGGGTTTTTTTCTAAGGGAACCTAACCCGTATTTACGCATGGTTGTACAAGGTTCGAAGAAACCACGGAAAACGCCAAACGATTCGGCCGACGAGTGTGATTGGGTTCGAACCCAATATCTCCCATCCACCAGTTTTGAGAGCAGAACCTCCCGGCCACTGGTGGGGCCGGTACCTGTTAAAGGATTTACACGAAAACCTAATAAGCACCAACTTATATCAAGGTCTAACAGAATATGAAGTTTGATGAAATTCCGTGCATTAGTTCTTGGAATATTACTAAGGCTAAAATCGTGTAAATCCCGAAAAAATTCAGCATAGCAGCACACCTGTTGGGAGATCTACACCAAAACCTGATCAACAACAACTTATGTCAACATCTTACCGAATCTGAAGTTTTATGAAAATCAATTCAATATTTCTCGAGATAGAGCTACTGCTATTGAAAAAAGCAGCATTGCAGCGCCACCTGTTGTGCGATTTACACCAAAAAGTAATCCAATTTATACACTCCAACAAAAGTTACAGTAACTTATATCAAGGTCTAACTGATTCTAAAGTTTTATAAAATTCCTTATATTAGTTCTTGAGATAGAGCGCCCACAAAATTTTTGTCACATAAAGCCACACACAGACAGACAGATATTTTCTAAAAAAAGTCATACAGTGTTCAGTACATTCTAAAATTTACAAATCCGTGCAAAACCGGAACCGAAAGTTGAATTTTTTCTCGAAACCAATTCTTTGTCCTTGTAAAGATAGAAGAAAGAAAAAAATCTATTGGTGTTTTAACCCCTTGGAGGGCAAGCACGTGGTCTAAAATGCTAGATTTTGCGATGTTTTGACACCAGTAAATTTAAATAATTAATGTTTACCTTCTCAATCTGCAAATACTAATAATAAATATTTTTATTTAATAATACTGGTGGCGTTATATATTAAAAAGTGGTATATATTATATACCGGTGCCCCTCAAGGGGTTAAATAGACAACGATTTTTATCTATGTAATATTAGCGGACAGGACCTGATTACCAACGGGGCGCACTTCCAGCAGTAAAAAAGAATAGACATGTTTCCCTTATTTATGGCAGTAATTCTGCATGAATAGGGCGTTTTAATAAGAAGAAAATTTCTATTAAATTTTACTAGTGGAAGTGTGCCCTGTCGATAATCAGGCCCTGTTAGCGGATAGTATATCGGGCATCTTTAACACGTGTAGCCAGGAATGGATTGCCTGATTAGTTTTAAAAGGGAACTTATATTTCCATTCATAAAACTAAATCTACAACGATTTCGTAAAAATAATGTCCATTTCTGGATTCTTTCAGTTGTGACATCAGTCATAAAGCTTTGTTTGGAAAGAGGAATAACTGGCTCTCAGAAAACGGTTCTTACGTTTAATTTTTTATTTAATATAAATCGGAGAAATTATTACCATTGCATTTAAAGTATTACATTACTTATTATTACAATACTTACAATACCTACAATACTTAGTACTACAATACTTATCTAATTTTTATAACTAAAGATGTAGTTGTAGTATGCAAGTGAAATAGGAAGTAAACCGTAGGAACGGTTTGTTTAAACTAGATTAATTTTAACACAATTATTTCAAATTGGTAAATAAATCATACGAGTAGTAATTTTCCAACTGGACGAAAAATGTCCGGGCCAGGATTCGAACCTGGGATCGCTTGGCTGAGCCAAGCGATCCCAGGTATCGCCAACAGACAGATACACACACAAAGCGAAACTTTATTTTAAGGGTGTATTCAAATCCAAACTGCTTATTTTGAGACCCATTTTTAAATTCATTTTTGCTCTAAAAGGCATCCAATTGAAAGGTTCTCTTATTCAGAAACTTTATAATGTCCGTATTGTCTCCATTTTTTGATAAAGGCAGAATATATTTCAAAAAATGCTGTCAAAGTGGACATTTTGAACCGAGTTCCCAAAGCAATAACACTGGAAAAAAAAAAAAAAAAAAAAAAAAAAAAAAAAAAAAATATATATATATATATATATCGTACTGTGAAAATAATTGTTTGTAAATCAATTTCTGATTAATTGAACGAAAAATTAAAACATGGGCCCCTTATATATTTTGCTTTTTCCTAATGTGGTATTAAAGATTAGAGTGCGCATATTAGGCCAGGGCGTACGGTAAAACATACGGTAAGTAATAATTTCTTTTACCTTTCAGTCAGTTTAAAATTCGGAAAAATTTTATGGCAGAAAGACATTTGGAGTTTCACGGTATTTAAAATTATTTTTTAACTTTCCAAGCAAAAAGCCACAGTTAAAAAAAAAAGTGAATATTTAGTTAATTTTCCGAGTCTCATTGAGATCTTTTTATTATCTCTCTCTCTCTCTCTCTCTTTTTTTTTTTTTTTTTTTTCGTCTTGACATTTTTTATGTTTTGAACCAGAAAAAAAAAGAAAAAAAAGTGAATATTTAGTTAATTTTCCGAGTACCATTGAGATCTTTTTATTATCTCTCTCTCTCTCTCTCTCTCTCTCTCTCTTTTTTTTTTTTTTTTTTTTTTTTTTTATGTTTTAAACCAGAAAAAAAAAAAAAAAAAAAAAAAAAAAAGTGAATATTTAGTCAATTTTCCGAGTACCATTGAGATCTTTTTATTATCTCTCTCTCTCTCTCTCTCTCTCTCTCTCTCTTTTTTTTTTTTTTTTTTTTTTTTTTTTGTCTTGACATTTTTTATGTTTTAAACCAGAAAAAAAAAAAAAAAAAAAAAAAAGTGAATATTTAGTTAATTTTCCAAGTACTATTGAGATCTTTTTATTATCTCTCTCTCTCTCTTTTTTTTTTTTTTTTTTTTATGTTTTAAACCAGGGGAAAAAAAAAAAAAAAAAAAAAAAAACAAGTTGGAAATTGTACGTCAAACGTTACAAACGAGGTGCGTTCGTACGCACGTTTTAGAATTAAATTCATGATATCCCATGCGTAGAACGGGCTAAACAGCTAGTTAAGTATATATTTTATGACACTGTTCATACAAATATCTTAACTAGTTATATAAATATTCAGATATATATGTATCAGCTAGTTATATAAATATTCAGATCTTGATGATTTTTAATTCTGTGAAATGAATTATATCGTCTGCAGATTAATTTCTGTAATAAAATAAGTATCTCGGTCGCTTGACGATTTAACATCCATCGGAAGCTCCTCTAACAAAAAAGCACCGATTTAAAAAAAAAAATCAAATTTCTTAATAAATATTTTTATTAATATCTCCTAAAGTTTTGATTCGATTTTAATAAAATTTGAAATGTCTCGACAAAATTCTGCAAAGATAATATATTTTAAATTGCAAACCATTTGGTTGGGTAGTTTTTGCGTTGTTATATGCGGACGGACAGACAGACGGACGGACAGACAGACAGACGGACGGACAGACGGACGGACCAAACGACGACTATAGGTGCTACGTATTTATATAATTACGAACGCACCTAAAAAAGGGAATATTTAGTTAATTTTCCGAGTAACATTGAGATCTTTTTATTATCTCTCTCTCTCTCTCTCTCTTTTTTTTTTTTTTTTTGTCTTGACATTTTTTATGTTTTAAACCAGAAAAAAAAAAAAAAAAAAAAAAAAAGGGAATATTTAGTTAATTTTCCGAGTACCATTGAGATCTTTTTATTATCTCTCTCTCTCTCTTTTTTTTTCTCGTCTTGACATTTTTTTATGTTTTAAACCAGAAAAAAAAAAAAAAAAAAGTTAATATTTAGTTAATTTTCCGAGTACCATTGAGATCTTTTTATTATCTCTCTCTCTCTCTCTCTCTTTTTTTTTTTTTTGTCTTGACATTTTTTGTTTTAAACCAGAAAAAAAAAAAAAAAAAAAAAAAAAAAAGTGAATATTTAGTTAATTTTTCGAGTACCATTGAGATCTTTTTATTATCTCTCTCTCTTTTTTTTCGTTTTGACATTTTTTATGTTTTGAACCAGAAAAAAAAAAATAAATAAAAATAAATAAATAAACGCGCTATAATCTATTAAGCACAATAATCTATAGTGTTAACATTATCTATAGCCTTGTTTTCTTGACCATGGGCCCTGAAGTGATATAAAGTATATGTCCGGAGATGTAGTGGAGGGTATACAGTGGTGTGCGGACGTATACCTTCTGGGTTTTATAATGTACCCCGTAGATTCTCTGTTTCTCAAATAACGCATGAAGCTATAGCGTGTATTCTGTAATATATACTCTCTGCCAGTGTATACCCTGTGGTTTGTTAACAATTACACCACTTCATATGTTCCGGTCAGATGATCAACTTAACGGAGGACCCCCAGTGTTTAGTTCCCAAGTAAGCTCATTACTCATTCTGTCGGCCCGGAAAGGATGAAAGGTTCTGTAAATCTTGTCCAGTGCGCAGTCCGAAATCGAACTGTGGACCTGTAGCGTGGTAGCGCCACACGCTGATAACTAAACCACTCGGAATATTTAGAATTAATAAATAAAATCAAATAGATACCTCGAAGAAAGAAGTAACATTTTATTAAATCAATTCTATGGTTCAAAGCCTGCAAAATTAAAAATGTACGTCAAAAACTGCCACCTGATACAAGGAGGACGAACTTTTAATATGTTTTTAATTTTCAAAAAAAAAAAAAAAAAAAAACTTTCGTTAAAAACAAGAAAAATATAAACTAAAGGCATAAACAACGTTTAAGATAACGAACTTCCCCTCCTTACCTATGACCACCGACCACCGATCATCATTATTTCGTTAAATAATAGAATTATACGTTTAGTGATTTGAAACTTTCATTAAGAATTATTTGGTGATTATTGTTGATTGCACGCTACTGGTTTAGGATTTTACTTGTTTAATTTTATTTTGCAATGAATATAAATATAGTATCATTACTTGCAATTTAATTTAAACTTAACGCATAAATATAATTTAATAAATTTATATAAGTAAAATTAACGATGTTTACGTGTGTATCATGACGTTAATTATAATGTTCATGCTAAGCTACTAGGAGTTAAGCACCTAACTGTCTGTAGTTTAATATTATAAGATAAGGCAAGGCACATTTAAGTATTACAGCATGTTGCTATTAGTTTCTCATTCTAAAGGTTCGAACAGATTACATTTTTTTTGCGAAGTGAGACGTTTCATGTTGTCACTCTTCAGAAATTTGTTTAGATGTCAGTGGAGGAGATCCTTGACATGTTTATTACGGCCTCTTCCTGCTATTGATGACAACTTAACCTTTTGAAAAGTATGACCAGGAGAAAGATTTACGACTGTTTGTCGGGAATTGTTGAAATATCAATATAAACGCCCCTTAACACTGACTTTTTACGTTGCGTCCACAGACAAATACTTCCAGACAGACAGTTTTCTTTGGCCATAATGTAAATTTTCTTTAATATTGGATTCGCGTAACCACTAGTGCACCAGTTGCCTAACGTTAAAAAAAAAAAAAAAAAAAAAAAAAATCTCGCCATATTTAGGAATTTATTGCTTTATTTTGGAAAAAAGAATAAACGAAAAGATGTCCATAAATATTGGATTAGTATTTATTTTTAGCAAACATTCATATATGATACTGCACTTTGTTAACACTGAATTTAATTATTGAAAGTAAAAAACTATAAATTAAAACCTTTATATGTAATTTATAAAATAAAACGGGTATTTTTTTTACTATAAAAATAATCAATTATTTAAGTAATTTCCCATTGTTTTTTGTTTTATCTTTAAACTAGTGTAAATGCCCGTCCTAAGACGGTGGGTAGAAATTGGGGTTTTCAGTTAAAATTTTAAATAATTGATAAAAATATTCATATACTGTTTATCGACAATAAGGAAAACTGACCTGAACCGTTAAGTTCAGGGTTGATGGTAAATTTTACTGTTAATGGTAGTTATGTTAATGGTAAATTTTTCGAAACGTAATCTTTTTCTTTATTTTTGTTTTTCAACTCAAAATTTCCAAATATTTTTCTGAATAATTAAAATCTTAACCCTAATAACGATCTCAATAATTAATTAAGGTCTCAATAATTAATTATTGTAAGTAAATTATAGGTTTTAATTTTCGCTCTCAATAATACGAAAACGATCTTTTAGTTTATTCATAATCTAAAAGAATGCTTTAATTTTTACACAAAGTCAAATATTTCCTTTTCAAAATTAATAATAAAATAATTTAAATCATTAAAAAAATTTGATCTTGTAATAATTCAATATATCCTGAATGTACATACCTTATGTTAATGGTAAATTTTACGAAACATAATCTTTTTCTTTATTTTTGTTTTTCAATTCAAAATTTTCAAATATTTTTTTGAATAATTAAAATCTTAATCCTAATAACGATCTCAATAATTAATTAAGGTCCTAATAATTAATTAAGGTCTCAATAACTAATTATGTTTAAGTAAATTATAGGTATTAATTTTCGCTCTCAATAATAGGAAAACGATCTTTTAGTTTCTCCATAATCTAAAAGAATGCATTAATTTTTACACAAAGTCAAATATTTCCCTTTCAAAATTAATAATAAAAATAATTTAAATCATTAAAAAAAGTTGAACTTGTAATAAATCAATACATCCTGAATTTTCTTATTTTAAAAATATGCTTAAGTACATTTTATATTATTATGTTATATTTTTTTCCAACAGAAAGGTATAATTTGTAATCGGTAATGCGATGTTTAATCTGTTATTTTTAATTTAAAACTTAAAATATTATAACTGGATATAATATACATGTTATATACGAAAATATGCTGAACAGACATGATTTTAAGTAGAAGAAATTATCATTTAGCTTCATATGTTTTTCATTAAGCCTAACATGGCGTTTAACTACGGTGGATTCGGAGATCAGAGTGGTCCTGCCTGGAATGGTTACAGGCAGTTTCTTGCCTTCGGATTTTATTGTAAGTAGATGTTATTTCATCTACTATTAAAAGTAATGCAACGTGAAATCTAATAACTAAATGTATTTTTTTATGTCTGTTTCGTATTTTCTTTGCACTTATTTTTCACCTATTGGTAAGCCGTATCAGTGTATGATCGTAGAAGTATGATTGTACCATTGGCGACGTGCGCATGGCCAATTGTTCTTCTACGGGCAATCAAATGGCAGCGTCAGTCAGCCCGGGTTGTAGAAGGCTTACGGAAACCATGAGCGTCGAAATAATCGTTCGTGTGACATTAGCCTTAATGCGTTTTCGCTTAAGACGTATCTGATGAAGTTAATAATCTGATGAAGATAAGTAATGAATCGAACTGTGGATCTGTAGCCTGGTAGTGGGACGCGCTGACAGCTAAACTACTCGGAATCTTTAGAATTAATAAATAAAATCAAATAGATACCTCGATGAAAGAAATAACATTTTATTAAATCAATTTTATGGTTCAAAGCCTGCAAAATTAAAAATATTCGTCAAAAACTGCCATCTGATACAAGGAGGACTAACTTTTATTATGTTTTTAACTTTCAAAAAAACAAATTTTAACTTTCGTTTAAAACAAGAAAAATATAAACTAAAGGAATAAACAACGTTTAAGATAACGAAATTCCCCTCATTACCTATGACCACCGACCACAGATTTCATCATTATTTCGTTAAATAATAGAATTATACGTTTAGTGATTTGAAACTTTCATTAAGAATTATTTGGTGATTATTATTGATTTTAGTAATTTCGTGTTCCCCATCATTCTTTATTCGCAATTAGTGTTGGGGAAGACGCTTATCCCTTTGATTACCGGTAGTCCTAATTCCGTTACAGCGGTGTGCGTATTTTTGTTTCAACGTTAATCAAACTTCATTTAAAATTAAATTTGATTTATATAATTTTAAAGATAAAGATAAATTTTTTTGCATTGAGCAAAAATCTGATTTATTCTAGAAGATAGCCTAGTCGTCTATCTTTAGAACTTGGAAAATCTGCATTATTATATTACTGCATTTTATACTTACCAGCTGACCCCCGCCTGGCGTTGCCCAGGCCTGTGATAATAAATAAATAAAAAAAAAAACAAGTTTTTATTATTTTATATCTTTAACTCGATTTTCTAAGAAATTCTATTTTAAAATGAAAAATTTGAGAAAAATATTGATATTTAGTGATAAAAGCGCTCATTTTCTTGATTTTTTACCTGGTGTCGTTTCATAGTTTTAAAATAAAAAGTTCTTTTGGTCCGAACTGTTTCAAATTTTTATATGTGATAAATAAAGAGGTTTTACAGCCCGTGTAAAAATTCCGTGAAAAAATATTGTTATCTAGTTGTAAAAGAAATGTTTTCTTCTCATTTTTTGTTTGTTTGTTTGGTTTCTCTTCGGCTCCTTTAACATAGCAATAAAAAAATCGTTCTCATCTTCCGAACTCTCTGAGATTTCAATCGGCCATAAATATAACTGCATCCAAACTCTCTTTAAAAATTTTGCGAAAAAATATGCATATTTAGTAGTGAAACATGAGTTCTTTAACCCTTTATATCCTGAATTAATTTTCCAGCTACATTTTAGATGCTCAGAATCCTCGATTATTCCCACCAGTTATTTTTTTTGGTAAAGTTTTCCTTATCTAATCATAACATTTTTGCGATTCAATTAGCTGAAAATTTCTCATTCGAAAAACCGGTGTTAATTAAAAATTCTGTAAAAGACGATCGTCGTGAAGGGGTTAAAGTGGTACTTATAAGTACCGTCAGGATAAAAAGGGTTAAAAAAAGCTTTAGAAAAATACATTACAATGTCTGTGCTTTCAAAGCAATGGTACGGCTTGATCCGTGTTCAATCAACCCTTTTCAATCTCCGTAGGCTAAACAGGTGTGTGTTGGATTAGTCAATCAGGTTTCCCGTTTCTAACGGTAGAAGACTTAAAAAAAAAAGTTGACGCTTGCGCAAACAGGCGATTTTCATGTTAATTTGACAGAATGGGCTTTTCGCTTTAAATACATACAGATTATATAGTTAGTACTTATTATATTAACCTTGTTATATTGCTGTCTTTTACTTCTTAGGTTAGCTAGTAATTTTACTTGACATTATTAGCATTTTTATTCAAGTATGGTGTGATGCCACCTATCGTAGATAGACCGCAAACATACGTTTGCGGTCCACGATAAAAAAGAAGGATGTTTTTACAGTGACAGCTCCTGTATCGATGCACATAAGTGCGTGTACCCCCACAGAAAAACGAAATAAATTAGCAAATTTAATAAAATTTATCAAACAAATTTTCAGACTTTCATCAATTTTTAGGATCAGCTTCATTCATCCTCCCCCCCCCCCTCCTCTTTAAAGTACCTCTTAACACTATCAGGAGGGATACGAGGAAACCCTATACGAGGAAAAGTCCTTGGAAACCAGCTTATGCGGGCGGAAGCGGCGACATGTGCGTGAGGGGGGAAATGCATGGTCAGTGGCGTAGCCAGGGTGGGGGTCCAGATGCTCTTGATACCAGTAATTTTGTACCGTTTTCCTTGCCTTATTCAATCGGAGAACTTTCTGCAATATTCAAGGAGAAGAAAACTTTACAATTTTACTGGTATCCAGAGCGTTTGGACCCCCTCCCTGACTACGCCACTGTGCATGGTTCATATACGCCGCTACCATGTCAAAGTATCGGATATGAAAAAATGAATTCTTCAGTACTTTTAAAAATGGGCCGATTGTCACCACTAAATTTTATTAGAATTCTTCGTCTAGGGAAAATACTAATATAATTTCTGTGAAGAATAGTGCCGCCGGTTTGGCCTTCGTTTTTAATTAGAGATGACGAATTCATACCGGAAATTTTGAGAGATTGTCTGTTACTTTAAGTAATCACGAAATGTCTATCATTAAATAAAGCAAACATTTCTATTTTAAATTTCTGGTTATGCAAAATTCTGAATGAAAAAGGAAGCAAAACTTTCAACCCTGTTGAAGAATATTATTAATAATTTATTGGTGACAATCGGCCCATTCAAAAAAGTAATGAAAAAAGCATTTTTTCACATTCGTTACTTTGACATGGCAGCGACGATATTTTCATTCGCACAACCTTCAGTGTGCAGGAGTTCGCATATTTCTGTGGGTTTCATATTTCTTGTTGATCCGAAATCTCCATCTGTTTGTACCATTATAGAAATTAAAATATTAGATTTTTTTCTACCTTTCAATACTTGTTCTTTCATTTGCATTTTTTTTTTTTTTACTTTTGAAAATACAAATGTATTTTAAGCTAATACATTAAGTCGTACTTGCAGATTTTATTTTCGCAATATATGTATCGTCCATTTAAAAAACACACGAGTCTGCCCTAGAGTGCTCAAAGTGCGCTTTAACAGAGAATTTCATACTGAAGCAATATGGATAAAATGAATTAAATAATGGATGCAATGGAAATAATGGAATTATTATGGACGCAAGGCGTGCGAAATTTTCTATGGAAAAAATTTCCAAAGTATTAAATATGAATTTATTCAATTGTCGATGCTGGATTTTCTTTGATTTCGTGTTTGCCCCATTATTGGTGGCTCACGGAAAATATTCCATCTTGTGCTGCGTTTGTAGCCTTGCCAACATGTTATAGTGAGAAGGTTCCAGGCTGAGAGTATCGTTCCCAAGTGGCTCAGTTGGTAGAACGTCAATGCATTATGCTGATGACCCGGGTTCGAGTCCCGGCTTGGGTACTTTTTCACTATGTTGGCTATACGCCTATTAAAAAATTTGATTATTATGGATTAAGGGGCCGCTTCACAAAGCCTCTGGACTTTCGTAGCTAATGTGAAACCAATGTAACACACATAGTGCTATTTCTCATTTGCATTTAAATATTTTCCAAAAATTTTTTGGCTTTAGATACTTGAAACCTTTACTGAGCGGTGTCTGTTTATACTTTTTCGTTTACTTTAGTCATTTAGTGGTAAACGAAATTGAAAAAACCCACATTTTTTGATTCAACAAAAAATGTGGTAGTTTCTGATAAAAAGCTTGTAAAAGCTGAAAAACAAACAGTTCTAAAATTCTATAAACTAACTCGGATTTATGAAAGTTCAAACTTCCCAAATATAATTTTCTTTTAATTTTGTACAAATTAGATTAAGTGTGATTTGCATACTTGTACAAAAAATCGTTGTGAAAAAGTAGCATTTTCCTTAAAACTCCCGCCTCCGCCGGCTTAAGGAGGAAGTCACAGGGGTGAAATCTGTGTGGGTGAGATGTAACTGATTAATGAGCTAGGACAACTTCACACCCCTTCGTTCTCCCATCGGAGGACACGGGGAAAGGTGTCCAATTACACCCTCATCGCCTTAGGTAAAAAGTTCTCCCATGAAAGAAAAGACACCTTACTTGTTTACTATAAAAAGAATTTTCGTTTCAAAGAGGCAAGTCAGAAAGAATTAAACTTTTTTCTTAGTGAAATATTTACTTTACTTGTATATGTATTTTTTTTTTTTATATTTTAACAGAAAGTTTATTTATATATACACACAGGATATATATGTTCATTTATTAAATAAAACTACTTATATATATTTTTTTAAATGAGGTAATTAATTAGGTAATTAATCAATGAAATAATACTGCTCAATATATTTCCCAAATTGTTTTGCTATTACAATGTGCCAGTTTCTTTTATGTAATTATTTAAGAAATATCGTCAGATATTTTTATGTCTGCATTTTGCTATGGTGTTCAATGTCTTCAACGTTATACATGTTGTATTATGTAAATAATAGAAATTTTCAAAAAGTTTTTTTTTCTCTTGCAGTTTTCAAATTTCTTTCATTTATTGCTTATATTTTTATGCTTTTTAACATTTCACCTGTTAATTTCAGTAAATGTTTTATAAGTTTTATTGCAAAATATTTCCCAAATTCTTTTGCTATTGCAATGTCAATGAAATCAAAAGACAACAAGCAAGTTCGTATAATAAAATATATGACCAAATCTCCCTCCCTCCTCTCTCTATCTGTACTGTATACTCCTACTATACTGTATACTCCTCTATATCTGTACTGCATATTCTCCATATTTGTACTGTATCTGTACTGTACTTTTTCTTCAAATCTTATTTCAATACAAAATAATAATAATAATAATAATAATAAGAATTCATATTTTATCATTTTATACTCAGAAATGACTAATTAGATATACATAAAAAATGATTTTAAAAATGTCTAGACAATAATAACATTCCAATGAAGATACATTAATAAAATAAACGTAGTACAGAATGGAAGAAAAAGTTGATAAAAGAAAATCGTAATTTTAAAGCTCTACAAAGAAAAAAAAAAATACTTTCTTCTATATTTGCAAGAAGAAAGTATTGTATTCATGGAAAATTTCAACTTTCAGTTTTCAACGGATTTATACTTTTCAGAAGGTCCTGAACACGATTTAACTGTTTATTAGAAAATGTCTGTCTGTGAGTCTGTTTGTCTCTGTGTGTATATATGTCTGTTTGTGACAATAATTTTGTGGGCGCTCTATCTCAAGAAGTAATGCACGGAATTTAATAAAACTTTAGATTCAGTTAGTCCCTGATACAAATTGGTACTGATTATTTTTTGGTGTGAATCGCCCGATAGGTGGCGCTGCTATATTGCATTTTTCACGATTTTCGCATAGCTTTATCGCAGAACTAATGCACGGAATTTAATAAAACTTTAGATTCAGTTAGATCTTGATATAAATTGGTACTTATTGGTTTTTGGTGTAAATCGCACAACAGCTGGCGCTGCTATATTGCATTATCACAATTTCCGCAATAGCTCTATCTCAAGAACTAATGCACGAAATTTCGTCAAACTGCAGATTCAGTTAGACGGTTTTGACTCTTACGGGCTGGTTTCGGTTTAACCCGATTTTTCAAAAGAATGTCAAAAATAATTTTCAGGTTAAAATTCTATACATAATAAAACCTCTATAACGCACACTCTGGAAAAGTGGGCACCACTACTTAGCGACCACTTTTTCATATCCTACATTTAAATGTTTGTAAGATTTTACGTCTGAATAGTGGAAGTGTCCACTATTCAGACGTATCATTCACCTAATCTACACTCAAGCAACATATGTATGCGTGCATAAATTATCACAGATACGATACATGCGTTTTTGTATGTATCAAAAACGAAATGTTGGTAATGTATTTCATATTCCGAGGGAAGAAAATTTTTTTCGTAACTATACCGCAAAGAAAGAATAATCTATGATCACATTTCTTATATATGTCGTAGGCTAATTGGGAAATCCGGCTCTTTGCAAACAGCCTAGGCTATTTGCAAAGAGCCGGTCTAATTGAAGATTCATTTCCTTTTTCCCAATCAGCCTGATGTTTTTCAGGCTTATTGCAAAGAGCCTAGACAAGGTTAGGCTAATTGGAATTGGGTCATTTATTTTTCAATCAGCCTGACATTTTTTAGACTCATTGCAAAGAGCCTAGATAGCGTTAGGCTAATTGAAAAATAAAGACCATGCCTATTTAGAAAATTACCAGTTCTTTGTCAAAATATGGTGTTGTACCCAACTCGAACCTGAAAATTCCATTCGAAGTTGACCCGTAGCCGACAGAAAAATTCCATCGGACCTTACCAGATACTAAAAGGACAAAATAAATTTCTTCGAGTCGCAACCCGACCCGAACCAGACAAAATAAATTTCTTCATGTCGCAACGCGACCCGAACCTAAAAATTCGATGTTAACCAGTAACCCAACCCGAACAAGACATAAAAATTCTATCGAACCCTCACCAGATTCGAACCCGACAAAATAAATTCCTTCGTGTCGCAAACCGACCCGAACCTGAAAATAATAGTTAACCCGAAACACAACCCGAACCAGGAAAAAAATTACATCAAACCATAACTCGATCCGAACCCGACAAAATAAATTTCTTCGTCTCCTAAAATTGAAGCCTGAAAATTGAAGTTAACCCGAAAGCCGACCCGAACCAGAGAAATAAAAATCCATTGATACGTAAACCGACCCGAACTCGACAAAATAATTTTCGTCGTCACGCAACCCGATCTGAACCAGAAAATCGAAGTTAACCCGAAACCCGACCCGAACCCGCCAAAAAAATCCATCGAACCGTAACCCGATCTGAACCCGACAAAATAAATTCCTTTTTGTCACAACCCGATCCAAACCAGAAAATTCAAGTTGACCCGAACCCGATAACAAACCTATCGAACCGTAACCCGATCCGAACCCGATAAATTAAATTTCGTAGTCACGCAACCCGATCCGAAACTGAAAATATAAGTTAACCGTTTTCGTCTTGACTGCAAATTGTTTTTTGTATATTTTTGTGGCTGAAGGCAAATTTTATCTGTAATAAAGAATGTGTTTATTAATCTTAATTATCAACAAGGCGCATAAATGAAATCTATCAATAAAACAGTTTTCTTTTTTTTTTTATCAAATTCATTCAGCAACACATCTTCTCTACATAATGATGGAAAAATATTAAAAATCTGCCACATCTGCAGTTTTCATAGACAAAGAACTTTTCTTATTTATTTTTATAATATTTTCATCCAGTAACCCATCTTCTACGTAACGTTGAAAATCAACAAAAGTCTGCCTGATCTGTAAGTGTCATTATTGCAAAAATTTTCTTACATATATATTATAATAATGTTCTTTAGATACCGATGTTATCTGAGTAAAACTGGGAAACATAAAAAATCTGCCTCATCTATAGAAATAATTATTACAGAAATTTTCATACATATTTTTTATAATTGTTTTCATTGGCAACCCATCTTGCCGCATTAAAGCTGGGAAAACTTTAAAAATCAACCTCATCTGCAGATTTCATTAATATAGAAAATTTCATATGTATTTTTATAATAATATCATATATTTTTTATTATTTTTATAACAACCTATCTTTTCTACATAATTCTGAGAAAACATTAACAATCTGCCTCAAATGCAGATTTCTACACCGGATGGTTGTGTAAAATATACCCTTAAAACAAAAATGAAGTATTCACTAATCTTAAATTTTCAGCCGCGTTAATGAAATCTGTCAAAAAGGCAGTTTTCTTATACATTTTTTATAAGCATTTGAAGTTCCTACTCTTATTTGTTACACTAAAATTATGCATAATCATTTAATACCTTGGACGTTCTGCAATAACCCATGATTGGAGTCCTTCATCTGGTCCGGAAAACCGTTTTCCCCTAAACCGACCCGACCCGCGGTTGGCGCTTATGTTCCTGTTTCGGATCGGGCTAACATCCATTTTTTAGAGTTCGGATCGGGTTACGTTTGATGGATTCATTTTGTCGGGTTAACTTCAATTTTCAGTTTCGGGTCGGGTTGCGAGAGGAAGGAATTTATTTTTTCGGTTCGGTTTCGGTTACGGCTCGATGGATTTTTTTGTCGGGTTCGGGTCGGGTTTCGCGTTAACTTAAATTTTCAGGTTCACATCAGGTTGCATGACAATGGAAATTATTTTAATGTTTTCGGTTTGTGCTGCGGTTAGATAGAATTTTTTTGTCGGGTTTGGGTTGAGTTTCGGGTTAACTGCCATTTCCAAGTTTGGGTCGGGTTGCGACACGAAGGAATTTGTTTCGTCGAGTTCGGATCGGGTTACGGTTCGATGGAATTTTTGATGGGTTCGGGTTGAGGTTTGACTTAAATTTTCAGTTTCGGATTGGGTTGCGTGTCGACTTTGGGTTTCGAGCTAGCTTCAATTTCCAGGTTTGGGATAGGTTTCGGGTTAAATTAAATTTTCAGGTTCGGGTCGGTTTTGGGGTTAACTTCAATTTACCGTTTCGAATTGGGTTGTGACACGAAGGAATTTATTTTGTCGGGTTCGGATCGGGTTACAGTTTGATGGATTTTTTTGTCGGGTTTCGGGTTAACTTAAATTTTCAGGTTCAAGTCAGGTTGCATAACAATGGAAATTATTTTAATGTTTTCCGTTTGTGTTGCGGTTTGATAGAATTTTTTCTGTCATGTTCGGGTTGAGTTTCGGGTTAACGTCCATTTCCAAGTTTGAGTCGGGTTGCGACATGAAGGAAATTGTTTCGTCGAGTTCGGATCGGGTTACAGTTCGATGGAATTTTTGACGTGTTCGGGTTTCGGTTTAACTTAAATTTTCGGTTTCGGGTTGGGTTGCGTGTCGAGTTTGGGTTTCGCATTAACTTAAATTTTCATGTTTGGATTAGCTTTCGGGTTAAATTAAATTTACAGGTTCAGGTCAGTTTTTTGGTTAACTTAAATTTTCAGTTTCGGATCGGGTTGTGACACGAAGGAATTTGTTTCGTCGAGTTCGGATCGGGTTACGGTTCAATGGAATTTTTGATGGGTTCGGGTTTCGGTTTGACTTAAATTTTCAGTTTCGGGTTGGGTTGCGTGTCGACTTTGGGTTTCGAGTTAACTTCAATTTTCAGGTTTCGGGTTAAATTAAATTTTGAGGTTTGGGTCGGTTTTGGGTTAACTTAAATTTTCAGTTTCGGTTCGGGTTGCGTGACGACGAAAGTTATTTTTCGGGCTGGGATCGGTTTATTGTTCGATGGATTTTTTTCCTGTTTCGGGTTAACTATTATTTTCGGGTTCGGGTCGGTTTGCGACACGAAGGAATTTATTTTATCGGGTTCAGATCTGGTTACGGCTCTATGGTATTTTTATGTCTTGTTCGGGTTGGGTTACTGGTTAATATGGAATTTTTAGGTTTGGGTCGCGTTGCGACATGAAGGAATTTATTTTGTCGGGTTCTTATCGGGTTACGGTTCGATGGTTTTTTTGTTTTGTTTTTTGTCGGGTTCGTGTCGGATTTCTGGTTATCTTGAGTTTTTTGGTTCGGGTCGGGTTGCGACTCAAAGGAATTTATTTTGTTCTTTTAGGATCAGGTTACGGTCCGATGGAATTTTTTTGTCGGTTTCGGGTTGACTTCGAATGGAATTTTCAGGTTCGAGTTGGGTACAACACCATATTTTGACAAAGAACTGGTCATTTTCTAAATAGGCATGGTCATTTTTCAATGAGCCTAACGCTATCAGGCACTTTGCAATGAGTCTAAAAAATGTCAGGCTGATTGAAAAATAAATGACCATATTCCAATTAGCCTAACGTTGTCTAGGCTCTTTGCAATAAGCTTGAAAAACATCAGGCTGATTGGGAAAAGGGAAATGATTCTCCAATTAGACCGGCTCTTTGCAAAGAGCCTAGGCTGTTTGCAAAGAGCCGGATTTCCCAATTAGCCTACGACATATACACCACAGTAACACAAATAGTACTACACGTAAAAAGAACTTTTGATTAAGCAAATGGCTTTTAATATACCTACCAATATAACACTAAACTTCCGTACAATGCAGGTTAATTTAACCCAGGTTTAACACATCTCACACCAGAAAATTTTTTTAATAAATTCAATCAAATAGGTTCCACGTAAGAACATAAAACTAAAGCGAAAAGCTAAACTCGAAGATTCCTGCTGCTGCCATTTTTCTTGACATCGCTAAGGCATTTGACAAAGTCTGGCATGTGGGCCTTATATACAAACTAATTAGGCTTAAATTCCCTGCTAGACTTATACACCTTATTTTCTCTTACCTTAGCGATCGCATTTTTCGCGTCCGCATTCACAACATTCTTTCTAGCATTTTCCGTATCTTAGCAGGCATCCTCCAAGGGAGCGTCATCGGACCCTTGTTATTCAACATATACTTTAACGGCATTCCTCGTTCACTTAACACCCACCTTGCACTGTATGCGGACGACACTACAATCTACGCTTACGCTCATCACCCATACACACTTTACAGGTATCTACAGACTCAAATTGATGCCTTCTTAGACTGGTGCGACCTATGGCGCATTAAAATCAATGAAAACAAAACTGCTGCTGTTTATTTCTCCAGAAAACTAACATATCCCAATAGAATAACCATTAATAATACCACTATACCTTGGACTAATGAAGCAAAGTACCTGGGGGTCACCCTTGACCAAAGACTTTCTTTCAAAAAACATATCCTCACCATAAGGGGGAAAGTCGATGGAGCTATGATTGCACTAAAACCTCTTCTTAATAGTAAAACACTGGCTATCCATAACAAACTTCTCCTCTATAATTCCTGCATTTTACCAATTATCACCTACGCCTGTCCGGTCTGGGGCTATATCTGCAAATCCTCCATGAAAAACCTCAGCCAACTTCATAACAAAAATCTGCGTACTGTCAGAAATGCCTCTCGCTATCTCCGTAATAGCACTGTTCGCAGAGACCTCAAAACTACCACATTAAATAAAAGAATCAACCACCTTGCCAAAAAAATTTATGAAAAATTATATGACCTCCCTAACGATATAATCGCAGAATTGCCGGATTATGACGCATTCGAACCACATCACCGCAAGCGTCCAAAATATTCTTGCATTATTGACTATGAGCATTAGTGCTCACCATTCTTCAAATTTCTTTCTCTTACTTTATTTAAATTTGTAATTTCCTATTTATACTTATTCCTATGCTATACAAAATAATAATAAAATATAAATATAAATAAAAAAAATTTGTTAAAAATAAATATTTTTGTTCTTTTTAAGTGCTATTTTTCTTAAAGCTTAGCTTTGCTTGCCTTTTCCACCTGGCATTTATGTACTGTTTTTGAACATGTTCCGAACCCTATTTTACACTTTTTCAACTTTTTTCAGTAGTTAATTTTAACTACAACTATACCATTTTACTTTTTTCCATTTATTAGACTCTTTCCGTAATCTCTATAGCTTTACTTTTTTATTCCCATTGTTTAATTTTTCTTCTATTTTTAATTGTTCTTTCTTATGTTGTTAATACTACATTTAACTTTTCCCAACGGCTCAATATTTACAAAACAGGTTACTCACAAATAGACTGGGCGTAAAGTTGATCGCAACTCGGAAGCCCCTTAACCGACATCAACTGTTCGGCATAAAACTAAATATATATAATTTTTTCAGATGTGTTTTCTGGTTAGAATCGTCTTTAACCTGGATCAATCAAACTCACATTGTACGGAAGTTTAGTTCAAAGTTGGCAGGTATGCATTTAACCCTTTCAGGGGCAAGCAATTGTGCGCCTGTAACGTTGAATTTTCACCGGTATTTACGAAAGAATTTAGTTTAAATTAAGGAAAAGCAATTTTTCAACTTTTCCCGTCAAAGTTTAAAAAGTAAAATTTAATTAAAAGTTTCTGGTTTGAATTGGATTAAAATTAGGTGGTATATAATATATACCACCGCCCCTCAAAGTGTTAAGATGTTTTACATAATTTTAAATTATTTAGAAACAACAGGACAGATTTTGTCTTCGCATGAAAATATATAAATTAAAAGTGAAGGACTTAAATACCCTTTATGCATAGCTTAATTAATTTTATATATAGGGGTGAATAGTTATGTGTCTCGGGCCTCACATAAAAGGTTAAGTATGGCTGATGTAGATATATACAAAATGCGGAGCATTTATCCTAAAACAAATCTTGCGAACGGATAATGATAACGGTATTGTAAAGTACCTATTTCGGACCTAATGCAACAGACAGTAGAGTCCGATAGTGGCAATTTTTTTTAAATTATCAAGCCATCTTGAAAACTATAAGATGTAGCTGGGAAAAAAATCAAATACAAAACTGTAGAGCATCCTCGATTTAGCATGAAATGATCTCTTACATATAAAAATAACTTTAATAAAAGCTCAGAATTGTATTCCCATATCCAATTACCCTTTTAATACGTCATCACATTTCGAAGTCTGGCAGTATAAGGAAAATGTACAATCATGAAAAAAAAAAGTCACCCTCCCCCCGCCTCACTAACTCTGCAAAAAATTGTAGTAGAAGAAAGTTACTGATACCAAATGAATGAAAATAAAGTCTACTTTTAAATGTTGTATATAAAATTTGCTTAGGGGGCCGTCTACATTATAAAACCAGCCCAAACTTTGTTTTTTCAATAGCAATACCCAATATTTACACGATATTTTAAATCTTCGGTTCAAACTATGCCTAGATACCAAATTTCAAGTCATTTGAATGATAAGGTTTAGAATTACAAACATTCAAAATTTAGATCTTCTAATGTTAAATAACATGTTCATATTCTTATTAATATCTCCTGAAATTATAATCTTTATGTGCAAATTTTTTGTTTGGTTATAATACTAAAAAAAAAGAAAAAAAAAACATAAATACATTGACTTTGTAATTGGTATACTTTTATAATTTGAATTAAGAAATTAATATTTAAAAAAAATAGGAATTGCAATCTACAATTTTTAATGATTGATATTATTTATTATGCGCATTCAAAATTTCAAACTTTTCTTCCAAGTAGTTTTCACATTATGCTTAAAAAACGGCAAGATGCTGTTTTCAGGGCCATCTATAATGTGCAGAAAAGCATAATTTGAAAAAAAAAAAAAAAAAATTACTCGTTTTATTGTCGATTAGAATATATATATGTATATAATATACATATTATTTTATTTATTTATTTATTTATTTATTTTTTTTTTTGTATTAAAATTACCTAAACCGTATTTGCATTAGAATCGTATTTTACGTTAGTTATGTAAATTAATTTAGCTTTTATTTTTAAATTAACAAAGCTCAATTTTTGAAAATGAACAGTCCTAACTTAGAAGAAAACTCCTAATTATTATTATTTGTTACCTTTAACTGAATTTATAGCTTCTTCTCCAGCCTAATGAACCTACTTTACTTTTTCTGCGGTATATTTGTTTGAAGTAAGTTTCCGGAGAAAAAGCATTATAAAAACACCAATGAAATTCCAATCACATTTACATATTCGAAAACTATTTTAATCACAGATAACCATATGTATTTTGTAATCGGTTAATTCAACTCTTGTAAGCATTATAAAATGAAAATTGAAAGGGGTTTTACCGTATATAACAATAGCCGAAACATAGTGAGTAAAATGGTCATATTGGCTAGAAATAATACATCAATAGAAGTATCTTAGTCATTCTGTAGCATTTCAACAATTGAGTACCGAACTTCAATTTGGATACAGCTCCTAAAATATACTCATTTTATAATAGTTTATTTCCCTGAAACTAATCGTAGGAATTTCATGAAATTTGGTCATGAAATTTCCATGACATTATCTGTGCATAGTTTGAACCGAAGATTTGAAATATCTCGTCAAAAGTGGGTCTTGCTAGTGAAAAAAACAAAGTTTGGGTTTGTTTTGATATGTAGATGGGCCTCGAAGAAAATTTTATATACATAACTTAAAAGTAGACTAATCGTTTGATACCAGTAACTTTCTTCTACAATAATTTGTTGCAGAGTTAGTAGGAGGTTTTTTTTCCCCGACTGTACCTATTAACTAATAAAACTAATATATGTAAGCAGGATATAGTTTATTTCTTTAATTAAACAAAAGTTAAATATGGTCAACGTGTCTATCACTGGCAGCAGTTGACGTACCGTAATTTCCGGCGTATAAGCCGCGGCTCAAATAATTCGTTTTCGGACCGGAAATTGTATTTAATGAAATGTAAAGTGTTACATCTTGGCTCTTATTTGAATTTATTTCTTTAAAAATATTTCTGGACTTATTTTACCTGCGGCTTATACACCGGAAATTACGGTACCTTATACCCATACACATTTATTTATAGTATATCAATGAAACTTTACTTTTAATGTTGGTTATTATCCCTGCAACAACACATAAATATAAAAATAACGTGCATTTTAAGTTAAAACAGACACCACAAAGGTTTCCCAGAATATATGTTTAAATAAACACATCAGTTACACCAGGTTAATAATATTGTTTATGGAGTTAAATTAGATCGGTAGCTGACAAGTTCAAGCAACCGATTACACTAAATTACACAAGCACTTGAAACCTTGCAAGAACAAGATGACAGGGATGACGAAATTTCGCGTTCGCACTAGGGATCCTACTTTAGAGAGAGATTGGTCATTGACGAAAAGTCCGCCATATTAGTTACAAAGCAGATGGAACGCCGTAGAACGCAATGCATTTTCATCCGCGTCCAACACTTTTTATTCTATTAAAATCACCAGAAATTCATTTCATATGCCTTCACAGAGTCATTCAGAACATAAACATAAGCACAATTCCGTTTTAATGAATAAGAATTCTCAGAAAATGCTTTTTCTTTTATTCGGCTGAATTGCAGGGTTAACATTCCGGGACTTTACATTATGCTTAAAATAATCGAATTTGATTATAAACAAATATTCAAGATTTGGGGGGGGGGGGGGGGTTCACTTAAAATAAACATTTTAATTTATGTATAACACAAGAAATGCTACATAATGTAATTTTTTGTAGTGTGGGTATTTATTTTTTACTTTCCTCTGTTTAAATGGTCATGACTCATGACATAGATTAGTTAGGTTACTTTTTTAAATAAATAAATAAAATTTCTTAGAGGGAACTCTTTTAATTTCATAAGGTTAAAAATATATCATTTAACAGCAATAAGAAATTTAAAAAAAAATACTGAAATATTCAGAAAAGTATAAATTTTTGAAAATTATTCCTAATATACCTTCTTTATTAATGTATTTACATTAATAAATTTAGATAGTTTTAAAGAAACTAATTGGTTGTATGAAATTAAAAAGCTTCAATTCTCTAGAATAATACACTCTATAATACCAAGAATATATCTAAATATGCAAAAAAAAAAAAAAAAAAATACATTCCGAGAAACTGAATAAAAAAATTTACACACATATGCTTAGTAATGTTTATTTATATAGAGGTTTATATATTGTGAGTTTATATATTTTTGCAATTGTCAGAGTCAGCGCTTTTATATATAGATTTTTTTTTATGCGGAAAATTAAAAAATGCTTATGTCTTGTGCTCTCAAATTCCGCGGATATTTAAAAAAGAAATTATTAAAAAATGAACAGTTTAACAATTTATTCAATTATTCTTTATAAAAAAAATTTCATATTTTAAAAAGAGTGCACTATATACAATTTTATTCTGTATTACGTTCTTAAAATAAATGTTTCAAAATGTAAACAGAAATTCATCGCCAACAACGTTTGCCAGTTACCGCCAACTGTGTCAAACTTCGAAACTCCAAATTATTTACACGTTTTGCTCACTCGCTACAAAAAGATTTAAATCAAAATCAGTTTTAAAATGTAAAACAAGAGACGCAGAAACGAAATTGCTTTGTTTGTGTTACTCATTTCGATAGTTATTATTTAATGAAACTGTTTAAAGTTGATCGCATACACAACAATTGAACTCTGACAATTTAAAATATGTTACAAAATAAATAAACATTACTAAATATTAAAAAGTAACTATAAACAACAAAAGAAAATTATCTATTAATAGTGTAATAAGTCTTGATACAATATTTAAAACGTTGAATCTTTAAAATCCAAATTTTCTTGAGAAAGCAATACCAGCGTATACATACGACGTAACTAAAATGGCGGATTTGTCAAATCTGCCGGCGACGCAATGTCCAATCTCTCTCTAATGTAGGATCCCTAGTTCGCACGTCACATAAGACATGGCACAAGAAAGTTTAAACTTCATAGTCAGTATGTAGTTTCCTTTCTTTGATAATAAATAAAACTAGCCCGTTGTTTCCGACTGGAGCCCAGATACATAACCGTCCTGATTTCGCTCGGGGCCCAGAAAGTGCATTTTATATGCAACCAGATAAATATAAATAAAATACTTTAAATTAAAAGTATACGAAAATAGCTAATAAGAATATAAAAAAGCACTTAAATAAAGATTTCGCGACGTTTTTTTTTTTTTTTTTCAAGAGCCTTCTGACAAAATACTACTGGGTCCTAACCGTGATTATCTAGGGATTGGGCTCAAGTAGTACTTTGTACCTGGGCCCCACTCGGAAGCGACCGGCTAGTATATAATAAAAAATCAGCAATAGTTCTGTTTTACGTCTAATCTTAAGCAATCGGGTTCATAGCCGATGTTGCCCACAAACTCGCTAGCTCTAAAATCGCTGATTTACATGATTAACTACTTTTTTCGTAGACTTCTAAAGCGGAGTTTCACATTCTTACTTAAAACTGCTGCTAAGATAGGGCACAATTACTTAAAATTTTCTACACATAGTGTGACCCCCTTGATGGATTATTATCTAAAATTGCTGAAATACATAGTTACCTATTTTCTAGTACATTTGTTATCCTAAATTTCACGCATCTACCTATTACTGAGATATCGCAAAATAACATAGGAAATCCGACCCCCATTTAACCCTCTTTAGTGGCTTGAATTTCTAAAATCGCGGAAATACATGTTTAACTATTTTTAGTACCTAGATTTGTTATCCTGAATCTGTGATTTCAAGCTCATAACTGAAAATGCTGCGAGCATTCGAAATGACCTAAAATTTTCGACCCCCATTTAGCGCCCCCCTTAATGGGTGAATTTCTAAAATCGCTGAAATATGTGTTTAATTATTTTATAGCAGATTTGTTATCCTGAATTTCACGCTCTTATCCAAAACTACTGATAAGATATGGTGAAAAAGTGAAATCATCGAAAATTATCGATCCCCCCCCCCTTTATTTAATTCCCTTAGTAGTTGAATTTCTATAATCGCCTAAAATGCATGTTTAACTATTCTTTAGTAGATTTGTTATCCCGAAATTCACGCTCCTAACTATAACTTCTACTGAGATATGGCAAAATGGCGTAAAACAGTCGACCCCTATTTAACCCCCCTTAGTGTCTGAATTTCTAAAATCGCTGAAATACATGTTTAACTTTTTTAGTAGATTTGTTATCCTGAGTTTCAGGATTCTACCTATAATTTCTACTGAGATATAGCAAAATGACCTAAAATATTTGACCTCCTATTTAAACCCCCCCCCCCTTAGTTGCTGAATTTCTAAAATTGCTGAAATATATGTTTATCTATATTTTTTGTAGATTTGTTATCTCGAATTCCGAGCTCCTAACTAAAAATGCTGCTGAGATATAGCGAGCAGTCAAAATGACATAAAACGTTCGACCCCCCATTTAACCCCCTCAATTGATGAATTTCTAAAATTGCTGAAATATGTGTTTAATTATTTTTTTAGTAGATTTGTTATCCTGAATTTCACGTTCCTATCTAAAACTGCTGCTAAGATATGGCGAAAACGCGAAATCACTAAAAACTTTCGACCCCCACTTAACCCCCTTAGTGTTTGGATTTTTAAAATCGCTGAAATATGTATTTAACTAACTTTTAGTATATTTGTTATCTTGAATTTCGCACTTTTAACTAAAACTGTTGTTGAGATATGGTTAAAAGGCAAAATGACCTAAAACTTTAGACCTCCCATTTTTTAACCCCCTTAGTGGTTGAATTTCTAAAATCGCTGAAATACGTGCTTAATTATTTTTTTTAGTAGATTTGTTATCTTGAAGCTCACGCTCTTACCTAAAACTGCTGATGAGATATGGTGAAAATGTGAAATCACCAAAATTTTCGACCCCTCATTTAACCCACTTAGTGGTTGAATTTCTAAAATCGCCTGAAATACATGTTTAACTATTCTTTAGTAGAATTGTTATCCCAAATTTCAGGCTCCTACTTAAAACTCCTGCTGAGATATGCCGGAGAGACGAAATTATCTAAAACTTTCGACCCCCCATTTGACCCCCTTAAGCTGTGAATTTTCAAAAATCCTTTCATAGTATCCGCCTACATTGTGTAAAGAACATGTCTTCCAAATTTCATTGTTCTAGGACAAACGGTTGAGGCTCGGCGTTGATTATGAGAAAATCAAGCTACTCCTTTATAAGTATAGATGTATATTTTATTGTAAGTTATTTTCAAAAATAATAAAAAAAATGCTCATATCTACTTTATCCTATTTCATTTTAAAAAGGGGGCGCGCAACAGGGCCCCCTAATTTGTACCGACACTAACACTCTCTTTGCGGCCATGTCAATATTTTAGTCGTATTATTTACGCAAAATATATTTTTACTTAGATTTTACGAGCGTTCTCAAAGGAAAAATTAAGTATGTTTCGACCTGTTTCGGATGTATTTTGTAGGGTAGTGATATTTAAATCATCTGTGGCGCCAGTCAAAGTACTGATATATTTTCTGACTTTTAGGAGAAGCATATCGTATGATATTTTGCTTGTAATTCCTGAAGAAAAATATAAGTTTATTTAAAAATTTCGGAGGCGTGGTTTTAATGTCAAACTATAATAGTGAATAAATGTTAAAGTGAAAAATACAAAGATTTAAATGTGTGTATAGTAAACACTTTAAAATTAGGTCATCTTGAAAATATGTTATTAATTTTAAAGTAAATCAGTCTTTTAATAAAAATGTCATATTAAAATCTATATTATGTATTAAATGTTATATATGCATGCGTACATTTTATTGAAATTGATAAAACGAATAATTTTGTTTAATCTGCTTTGTAACATACAGGAATTTAAAGATACTGGCTGGATTTAACACGAAATTAATTGCTTCTATAACATAAAATTTTTTTATGATGAATAAACGCATCTTACATAGGGAAATTGTTGTACACAATCATTTAATATGAAAAACAATAAGGACGGTTCCAAAGAGAGAGCTTGGTAGGGGCTTTCGCATGAATGACATTAAAATTTCCCATTCTCAGGAATCATTTCGCATGGCTTATATATTTTACTACTTAAAATGAGAAAAAATAAACAGAATTTTAAAGGATTAGTTGGTGTAATCACCTTCATTATCCCCCATCCCTTCTCTAAAACCAACAATGGAAAGCTGATCTAGGTGAGACAGCATAATTCGAATCTGAACTCAACTAAACTGACAATAATCTCATAGAAAACATATTTTACAAAAAAAAAAAAAAAAAAAAAAAAAAAAAAAAAACATTAATATTTTAAAATACTTCATTAAGGGATGCTGGTTCATCAGATATCGATTTCTCCTCGATAATTTAAATTTTTCGAAGGCGTGGTTTTGGTGATAACTATAGTTATGAATGAATTTTTAAGTAAAAAAATGCAATGATTATGATTAAATGTGTGAATCATCAACACTTGGAATTTAAGTCACCATGAAAATGTGTTATTAATTTTAAAGAAAACAACACAGAAAATGAATCATGTAATAGAAATTTTATATTAAAGTTTATGCTATCTATGTTAACATTCTACACGTATACAGTGTATTGAAGAAGTTACAATAAATAATTTTCTTTAACCTGCTTTGTGATATCTGTGATATTACTGACTGGATTTCACACGCCCTTAGGTTGATTGATTGACTACGAGTGGTTTTTTCACACGACGGTTAAACAGATCCCTCTGTTTATAGTGGAATCCGGCCCACTACAAGCATACATGCCTGAATTGGGATTCGAATCCAGCACCTCTTGGCCAGTAGCAAACGCCATAATTATGCCATAAAAAAAAGGGAGAAGCTTTTTTGTGAATGGCATTAAAATTTCCCATTCTCGGAAATCATTTCGCATGGTTATATATTTTACTGCTTAAAGTGGGAAAAATACACAGCCTTTTAAACGGTTATTGGTGTAATTACCACATTACCCCCACCCACCATGGAACCAACAATGAAAAACAGAACCCCGGAGGATAGCGTAATGAGAATCATAACACAACTAAACTAACAAATATCTCATAGAAAAATATATGTTTCTTTTTTCTTTTTAACGAAAATAACCATTAATGGTCAGTCATATCTCAAATTTCTGTCGCTAATCTTAATACGATGAGTGTGAAATGCATTCATGTGTTTTAAAAATATTTCAACGGGAAATTAATATTTTAATTTTTTTTTCTGTATACGTTTTTGAAAGGATGCTTCTTTCTCTTTAAAATTCACAAAATATTTGTGAAACAGACATTTTATTATATATGAAGCGTTAAAATGTCACTCACAGTCATTGAGTACACAGAAAATGAAAGTCGGAAATATTACTTTTATATAGAAGATATTAAAAATAATAATAATAATAATAATTCCATGCCAATTCTATTCCCCTGTTTACATTTACAGAAGATAGATGAAATCGTCTTTAACCCTTAATTGCATAGTGATGTAAATTTCCGTCACTGTTAATTAACTTTTAATAAATAAATCAACTTCTTCGCCACCACTATATTTATATAGAAATATTAATACAGTAAATTTCCCGTGAATTATGTTGCTTAACAAAGTTAAAAATCTACCTTAAAATTTCTGGTGTCTAATATTTAATATATGTATAAAAAGACACAATTGTAAAAGAAAAACTCATCCAAAGAAGGGTTAATTTAAAAGTAACTGTAATAGAATGTTTACATTAAGTATATTTTCTTAGATACCTCATTTGCTACACGAAAAAGCATTTTTGGTACTTTCATATTAGATGCATGCCAGCGATCAATCGCGATACATTTCGTTAATTACAGCAACTTTCCTGATTCTCATTATGTCAGACTTCACGACCGTAGTACGATTAGCTATCTGTTAAATTCGTGTTTAATTTATTTATTTGTGAAGTTTAAATTCCATTTGGCGATTTTGTTGTGGAATGTTACATGGAAACAAACAAATTCTGGATTAATTGTATTGTTTCAAGAAGTCCAAATGGGTTAATCTTCAGTAATAAGATTGCACGCATTTTTTTTTTTTTTTTTTTTTTTTTTTTTTTGTGCTTGAAAATTATTTTAAAAACCATAAAACATCAGTAAATTCAAAAGTTTTCAAACAAATTCCATTTCAGAATATATTTTTTTTTTATTATTTATATATTTATTTTTTATTCCACGGTGTAAAAATTAAAATTATGCTATGTTTAGAAGTTAGAAAAGATGGCAGTAAAAGCAAACTGCATTAGTTCAGTTGTTGCCACCATCAATATGACTTAAGCGTTACTCACGGACATGTCGGTTTGCTTTATAATGCAGATATGCTAGCAAAATAAAATTGATCTCAAATTCGTCCTTTTTTGGGGGGGGGGAGGCTGGGGCAGCATTTAATAAAGATTTGAGTTAGTATGAAATGTTATTTTCCGTTCATCGCTTTAGCAAGCCGACTTTTTTGTTCACTCAAAAATATTAATAATTATTCAGGGAATTTTGTAGAGGCTGCTATATAATGTAACTCATATCTTGTTTTACAAAAATAATTTGTTAATGTCATTTTTCAGAATCATATTTAACACCATTTTATGTCCTCGGTATGATGCATATCCATAGATGCCATCTGCTATTATGATTTTTTGGCGCAGTAACTTAAAAAGTGTAATCTTCGCCTTATTTAATCGCAGAAATCTGTAATTAAATCAGGAGAACATTATTTTTAGGAAATGCAAGTGCAAAAAATCGGAGTATTTGTCAGCTATACCTATCTAATTTGTAGTTCTGCTCTGTTTAGACTAAATGCATTTTTAAAGTTTAAAAGTAATTAATTAATATTTCAAAAATTATATGTGATTGTTTCAACTTTTTCGAACTAATATCTAAATCACTATGTCATCAACGTCATTAATTTTTTTAATTTCCAAATCAATTCATAAAGATTTAAAGCTCCGGCTTATTTCAAATTATTTACCTGATTTTTTTCGAGAAAGCTTTTTTAAAACTATTATTATTTTTTTAATAATTTGACTTTATGTTTCAATAATTTTTCTATAATGATTGATTTCTTCTACGATTAATTTTAACTATTTTATTAATCTATTTCAAAATATTTGCCTTCTGTTTTAAATGTACAACGCCTATACGGTCAATACTAATTATAAATTAATTTTCTTTTACGCACTGCATTACCTTGGTAGGTCTGCACCTCCCTCGAAATATGGTAAAGCAAGTGCGGGTCGGAAAAACCCCACTCAAGGCATAGGGCCTGTCTCCCTCATGGGTGTCCAGTCCCGAAGCTGTTGGGGGACACCGGCCCGTCCCCAAGTGTTTCGTGGTGGTTTCGTCTGATAATGGGATCCACCGCGTATAGCAGCGACCTATGTCGTCCACACCCTGGTCTAAGGGTTCGGGGGGTCCGCAGGTGGTTGTCCCCCGACCGGGCGAAGCACATACGGAGAGACAATTCCGGTCGTGCGCGTTATAAATCCCTCAGGACTTGGGTTCGGTGATCGAAGACGCGCTCTTCGCGGCGCAATATTATGTATTTTGTGCATGCATGTCTGCATTTATTTGGCATCAATTGATGAGATATTTAAACAAATTTGCTATCCGCGATAATTTTACACCATGTTATGTTACTTGAATATTATCCATAAGAAAATCGGGTACTTTTCCAGTATAGGATCCTTTGCATTTAGGTTTGGCGTAATTCGAGTTTCGAAAAGGGATAGATTCGTTAATATACATAGATTTGTTGCCAAAAGTTATGAAAACAAACCCAATGAACTTTTGGTGCTTTTCTATTATAGGGGTCTTGACGCTTTTTTAAAAAGCTTGGCGCAATTCGGGCATCAGAAAGTAAGATTTGGTGCCAAATGACATAAACAGCCATGGAAACAAATTCGACGATTTTTTTGTTTATATGCGTATTTTAATTATACGTATATTATTATTGTTTTTTCTATACAAATTACTTCTGATTATATATAAAATAGGATAAATGACATTTTACGCTAAACAAATTGTATAAATATTTTTTGCTCATTTCTTTTGCGTTTACATAAATGACGTCATTTGAACAAATTTATTCAAAATATTTTCAGTTTATGACTTAAATTAAATGCTGACAGACGATTGAATCCTGTCGATAGAAATGTGATTTTTTTTTTTTCAAATTTTCCTGAAAAACATAATTTAATCACAATCTTGTCTTCATTATCGATTGAAATAAAGGATAAATTCAATTTAAATTTGAAAATGAAGAATAAAAAGAAATCAATAATCCCTATCGGGATCCTTTTCAATTTTTTCCCTTTTTTGTCACAAAAAAACTGAGAACATCATTACAGAAAACATCTGAAACATCAAAAAACTGAAAACATCATTACAGAAATGTCATTAAAATTAGAAAAAAATTAATATCTCGAAAAGTAATTCCAATTTCAAAATTCTATCACCAGTTTTGACATCCGCGGATTTTTATGGACAATTGGTATAAATTTCACCATCAAGCGTTTAATATTTTATTAAAAATAGCCCTGAAACATAATCAGTCGTTTAATCAGTTGTTTCATAAAATCGTTTCATAAATTCGTTTCATAAAATCGTTTCACAAATTCGTTTCATTAGGATTTTATATATATGGGGTAGATATATATCTCATCAAAAACGTCACCTTTAAAAAACGCAGCCAAGTCTCGTGACTCTTTTTCCGTAAAAAGTTCTGAGATCGTGTAAAGCCAAGTTTAGCTATCTTATTAACTCTGAAATTTTAATTCACAAATCACTCCTAGTCTCTACATCTTTAGTTAAATATTATTTAGTGACTTGGCAATTACGCAGCACAGGGAAGTTATTACACCTTACTATGTTATGTAGGAAGGGATGAGATAATATGATTAAGGCTAATTATATACGCACAGGGAAGTTATTATACCTTAACATGTTATGGGATGGCACGGTATTATTTGATTAAGACTAATTATATACATCACATTCTCGTGCTACGTAATTGCCAAGTCACAAAATAATATTTAACTAAAGATGTAGAGACTAGGAGTGATTTGTGAATTAAAATTTCAGAGTTAATAAGATAGCTAAACTTGGCTTTACACGATCTCAGAACTTTTTACGGAAAAAGAGTCACGAGACTTGGCTGCATTTTTTACAGGTGACGTTTTTGATGAGATTTCACTAGCTAAACTTGGCTTTACACGATCTCAGAACTTTTTACGGAAAAAGAGTCACGAGACTTGGCTGCATTTTTTACAGGTGACGTTTTTGATGAGATTTCACTTCTTTTTGTAAGTAATCCTCCTTTTCTTGATTTTGGGTTCTTTTTGGAGATCATCCACTGATTTTCGCTAAGCCCACACTCTGTCCCTATTATTTACAGGTATCAAAAATTTGAAGCTTTAGTTTCGTTTGCAAAGTACTGTAGATAAAAAGAGATTTCAGGTTCCTAGGCCAGCACTAAAAGTTATGGGAGAGGGAGTGTCAAAAATACTCACAATTGCTTCCAGGATAGGTGCTATCCATCTGAGATATTACTCGCAGTCCTAGATACTTGATATTTAGCATAAAAGAACTTTTTAGTATAAAAAGAAAGCCAAAATTAAAATTTCCGGAAATTTTTAATAAATCAAACTATATTAAATTTTTCGATGGTTTTTTTTTTCGGCTTTTTTTTTTTACATTTACGGATTTTTTAATGTTTTCTTACTTTTTATACTAAACCCTACCTTTCTGCCAAATGTCAAGCTTCTAGGACTACAAAATCGGATTATTTTCAAATTTTTGACTTTTTATAAATTTATTGATATTTCGATTTTACTTCTAAGTTACCTGACTGTCATGCCAATATAGTAATTTTTTTATCCGTCTTCTTAGGATCATTTAGGTTCAATTTAGAGGTAAATCAAGTGAATGTTAGAGTCACCATGATTTTATTTAGAAAGAACTATCAAACCATAACCAGCCAGTAATGTCGGGAGGGTAGGGGGAGCTGTGAAAATTTTTGTGGGGCTAACATCATTTAACAATCCATATTTCATATGCGAAGTAAATAGAGTATAACCTGTGAAAGAAAACAAACCTGTCTATAAAGAAATCGCCTATAACGTAGCCAGTCTATAGTGGAACTTTCCTATAACGAAATTCGTAAACGAAAGAAAAGAAAACCATAATCCGGGGGAAATAACATAAAACAATTAGGGGCGTTTCACTAGCTAATAGGACAATTATCTTAAAACTAACTAGCCGCCACTGGCGACCAGTTTGGTCGCCCTTAAATGTATATTAAGCATTGGAACAAATAATTTTTATTCATAATTTATTTTTTTCCTTAATCCTTCGCCAAACCGGAAAAATCTAATAGACAAATCAAGAACTTTTGCGATCATGGTAGCATTTCGCATATTTTTTGTTGTTATGTATTTCATCTTTCTTGACAAAAACCGCTTAACCCACTTTATAATAAATTAATCATTGTGTGTGTTTTATAATAAGATTGTGTGTTTTTTAATATAAAATAAACTATTTCATAATAAAATAAAAGTACATGCTGTTTTAGTAATCTCTAATAGGTACCTGAAAATGGGATTTTCTTGCCAAAATGGCACAAAACAAAAATCGCGCCAACCCCGGTGCGTCCGTGACAGCTGTTCTAATTTAAAATACATGACGTTCACATTTTTCTTTAAAATAGAAAATAGACAAATAAGAAAAAATATCATAAATCAAAACATTTGATTTCAAAATTAAAGTATCGTTTCTAATTTGCACGCGCGAAAAATAAAAGCTGACAATTCGTTTCGAAATTCGATCCATTAAATATTATTCATATTATTGCATGAGTTCAACTTACGTCAAGAAAACATCCGGAAGGAAGTTGAGTTGTATAGAACAGAATTATGGTAAACATTGACTGTCTCACTGGTGCGGATTATTTTTTTTACACCAGGTAGCGGTCGAAAAATTCATGGTTTAATATTTTAAACGTTCACAACGAATGAATCTTTTTTTTGTTTGTTTTTGTTTACTTTCATGGATAGAGAATTTGAACTGCGAACCTAATTTAAACTACAGTTATTGCAGAATGTATACATAATTGAACGCAAATCATCTCTCAAATATTATTTTTTTTTGAACGATCTTTCTAAAAATGTAACTTTTATGCAGTTTTATTTCAAAAAATATTTTGAATAAAAATGGCCGCCTGGCATATGAAAAAGTGAAGCGGGCATCCCGGAACTGTTGATGACAGTCACATGACTTACGGTTTTATTATAGAGATTTTGTTGCAGTACAAAATCAAATTGTTTTCGATTTTTTAAAAATATTTCGATTTTATTTTCGAATTTAACGAATTTTTTAATTGTTCCTTTTATTGAATAGTAAATACTACCTTTACACCAAGTTTTAAGTTTCTAAGAATACAAGATAAAATTATTTTCAATTTTTGATTTTTTCGATTTTTTTTTTTTTTTTTTTTTTTTTTTTTTTTTTTTTTTTTTTTAATAATTTTCTGGATTTTTTAATTTTTTCTTATTTTGTATCCTTTATTACAAATTTCAAGTTTCTAGCGCTACAAAATCGAATTATTTTGAAATTTCCGATCTTTTTCGATTTTTTTAATTCTATTGTCGAATTTATTGTGTTTTAATTTTTCCTTTTTCTGTATCCTAAACAATAAGTTTTTTCGAATTTTACAGATTTTTTTATTTTTTTATTTTTTTGTATCCTAAATACTGCCTTTATTCCAAATTTTAAGTTTCTAGCTCTACAAAATCGAATTATTTTCAAATTTTCGTTTTTTTTTTCGATTTTTTTTATTTTATTTTCGATATTTGTTGTGTTTTTATTTTTTTATTTTTCTGAATCCTAAACACTACCTTTACACCAAATTTTCAGTTTCTAAGACTACGAGATCATATTATTTTCAATTTCACACTTTTTTTTTTTTTTTTTTTTTTTTTTTTTAAATTTCGATTTTTTTTTCGAATTATCCATATTTTTTAATGTTCCCTTATTTAGTATCTTAAATATTACCTTTATTCCAAATTACAAGTTTCTAACGCTATGAAATCGAATTATTTTCAAATTTTCTTTATTTTTCGATTTTTTTGTTTTATTTTCGAATTTTATTGCGTTTTTATTTTAACTTATTCTGAATCCTAAACACTATCTTTACCGCGAATTTTAGGTTTCTAAGGCTAAAAAGATCAAGTTATTTTAATTTTTTCCTTTTTTTCGAATTTTTGAATTTTTTTTTTTTTTTCGAATTTTCCGGATTTTTTAGTTTTTCCTTATTTTGCATCCTAAATACTACCTTTATTCCGAATTCCAAGTTTCTAGCGCAACAAAATCGGATTATTTGAAAAATTTCGGGTTTTTTTTCGATTGTTCCGATTTTTCGATTTTTTTTGTGTGTGTTTTTGATGTTTTCTTTTTCTGAATTCTAAACACTACCTTCACCTCAAATTTTATGTTTTTAAGACTACAAGATCGTGTTATTTTCAATTTTCAATTTTGTTCGAATTTGTTGAATTTTCGATTTTTTTTTTTGTTTGGAATTTTCCGGATTTTATAATTTTTTTTTCTTTGTATCCGAAACACTAGCTTTATTCCAAATTTTAAGTTTCTATGGCTGCGGGATCTACCCAATCTTTTTGATGATGCGAGAGTGAGTGACAAAAAATCGAAACTTTGAGTTCATATACCGTCTGCACTAATTTAGGGGTATTTTTGGAATTATCCATATTTTTTAATTTTTCCTTATTTAGTATCTTAAATATTACCTTTATTATAAATTTCAAGTTTCTAGCTCTATAAAATCGAATTATTTTCAAATTTTCCTTATTTTTCGATTTTTCCGATTTATTTCGGTTTTTCGATTTTATTTTCGAATTTTATTGCGTTTTTTATTTTAACATTTTCGGAATCCTAAACACTATCTTTACCGCGAATTTTAAGTTTCTAAGGCTAAAAGATCAAATTATTTTAATTTTTTCAATTTTTTCGAATTTTTCGAATTTTTGAATTTTTTTTTCTAATTTTCCGGATTTTTTAATTTTTTCTTATTTTGCATCCTAAATACTACCTTTATTCCGAATTCCAAGTTTCTAGCGCAACAAAATCGGATTATTTGAAAATTTTTGATTTTTTTCGATTTTTCAATTTTTTTAATTTTGCTTTCGATTTTTTTGGTGTTTTTGATGTTTTCTTTTTCTGGATGCTAAACACTACCTTCACACCAAATCTTAAGTTTCTAAGACTACAAGATCGTCTTATTTTCAATTCTCAATTTTGATGGAATTTGTTGAATTTTCGAATGTTTTTTTTTTTTCGAATTTTCCGGATTTTATAATTTTTCCTCTCTTTGTATCCTAAACAGTACCTTTTTTCCAAATGTCAAGTTTCTAGGGCTACGGGATCTACCTAATCTTTTTGATGACGCGGAACGAGTGAGTGAGTGAGTGACAAAAAATCGAATGTTTGAGTTCATATATCGTCTGAACTAGAAAGGACAGAAAGTTGTAATTTTAAATTTTGGTCCTGTGTGCCAAATACTCTAGAAAAACGAAGTTTTGAATTTTTGGGATACTCCAGCGTGGAGATATGGGGGGGCCAAAAGTGCCCTGAGTTGCTTCCAGAAAAGTATGCTTACGGCCGTGCTTTCTCGACTTGGCGGAGGCACTGATGATTAATGCCTACTTTTAATTGTTGTATAAACATTCTTTTTTCTTTGCGCGAAAAAGATGTTACATTAAAAAATATTCAGATTAAAATTAGTCTGTTCCTTTTCAATTTATTTAAACAAATTTGCCCTGAAAATAAAAGCATTTTGATTCAAATAAAAACTTTAAAATTGTATTTCTTATCGTTTATTCCTTCCTCCTATTTATATGAAATTTATTACGCAAGACCATTAGTAAGTAGGAAAATTTTTAAATAAATGAAATGTATGAGTGTGTTTTAAATTTTCCAATAAACTTGTGAACAAAGAAGAAAGCTATTTGTATTCAAAGGCAAATTTTATAAACTTTTTTCAGTGTTTCGTAATCTTAATTTTTTAGATAGCTATGTAATTTTTAATTATTCTAATACAAAAAAGAATCAAGCGCATAGTTAATGCCTACATTTAATTGTTTTATAAAACTTTTTTTTTTCTTTACGAAAAAGATCTTACATTAAAATATATTTAGACTAAATTTAGTCGCTTCCTTTTCAATTCTTTTAAACAACTTTGACGAAAAACAAATGCATTTAAAGTTTTAACAATCATAGAAATATGTTTATTTATTTATTATTATTATTTAAATGCTATTTTTTTATTACTTTACTTTAAGGTAAACATAACAGTCATTACGTTTTTTTAATGTATAAAAAATTCATATGATGTTACCTTTATAGATTAAAGTTTAATATGTATATATCCAGTGACAGCAGTGGCGTAGCCAGGGTGGGGGTCCAGATGCTCTGGATACCACTAATTTTGTAAAGTTTTCTTTGTCTTATATAATAGGAAAACTTTCTACGATAATCAAGGCCAAGAAAACTTTACAATATTACTGGTATCCAGAGCATTTGGACCCCCCTCCCTGGCTACGCCACTGAGTGACAGTCGGATTTTTCTTTTTGTTTAAATATAAATAATAATGTAAATGATGTTAAATATAAATAACAATTATTATTTTTAACAATTATCGTTTTAAAATATTTAAAATAATATTCCAGGTTATTGATTTTAACTGGACGTTTTCACATTAAATTAATTTTAAAATACCTGTAAGTAATTCTGGTCTATTAGGCACTCACCCTATCCCTACCTTTTATATCAGAAATTAAATAAAAAAACTTCGAAAATGAATGAAGATATTAACCTTTTATTACTTTATTCTATCTATAACAGAAGAAAGTATTGTAATCGAAAAATTTCCGACTTCCGGTTTTCGAGTCTGTCCGTCTGTGCGTCCTCATTGTATCTTCGAAAAGTGTATGAAGTTATGCTTCAAATTGAACCAAATTTTTTGTCTATGTTTTTGGCCATGGCAAGCAGGTCCTACTTGAATTTGGGGATATTTCGACGAAAAGAGGCGCTGTGATCGCGATTTTTGTTTCATTTTCACTATTGTATCATCGAAAAGTGTATGAAGGTATGCAGATAATTGAACCAATTCTTTTTCTATGTTTTTGACTATTGCCTGCAGGTCCCAGTTGAATTTGAGGATATTCTGACGAAATGAGGCGCTGCGAATCGCGAATTTTAGTTCCATTTTCACTATTGTACCATCGAAAAGTGCATGAAGGTATGCAGATAATTGAAAGAAATTTTTTTTTCTATGTTTTTGACTATAGTTTGCAAGTACCAGTTGAATTTGGGGATAATTCGATAAAAAGGGGCGCCGCGATCGCGATTTTTGTTCCATTTTCACTGGCTATGGCCAGCAGGTCCCACTTGAATTTAGGGATATTTTGACGAAAGGGGGCGCTGCTATCGCTATTTTTGCTCCATTTTCACTATTGTATCATCAACAAGTGTATGAAGTTATGCAGATAATTGAATCAAATTTTTTGTATATGTTTTTGACTATAGCCTGCACGTCCCAGTTGAATTTGGGAATAATGCACCTGGAGGGGGGGTGATGTGATAGCCATTTAAAGATTTCAATTTCAAAAAGTTGTACAAAAAAATTAGAAATCCTAAAAACATTTTGCTTTAAATGCTCAGTCTTGATCCAAGGATTCCAGAGCACTTTTTGTTTTGCTTAGATCTTAAACAAATGGCTGAGATACAGCAGTTTGAAATTATAGGGTGGCTGACCTTTTAAGACAATACAGCAGGATTCGTCCATAAGCGGGTTTAATTTATGAGTTTTAGTGAACATGGTTTCGCCAAATTTTCTTTCATTTTTGTAACCATCGTTTCAACAATTACATGCTTGACACTATATATTTATATTCGCCAACTTCAAATTCTCGCCAAGCTTGGTGACAATTGATGAAATATCGCCAAATTTGGCAACAAAAATATGTTGCCATGTATGAGCCAACTTGGCTATCTCTGTCTAATTTGGCGATATTCTCATTCAAATTCAGTACTGACGAGAACTGGGAATGACGATTCTGTAATTGGATTCCGCGCATTTTAGCTGAGTGTATTTTCAGTAGAATTAGCTAAAATCTCAAAACGAAGCGGCAGGGAGGCTATCTTTTCCTGCCAGTACAGACTTTTCGTAGTTTAGTATAATACATCGGCTGCTCGCATCCAGGTAACCCGACGATTCGCAAGCCTCTAATGTACAGCAGGCGGTTTGGTAGCGAATTTTAAGCATTAACATGTATGAGATAGAAGAAAGTTTTGGGATTGGCATATCCGACAAGTTTTTACTAAAAGTATGATCTGACTACTACTTTTACTTAAAGTGGAATACAAATAAAATTCTTTTTAAAATAAATAAATAAATAAACATACTACTATGACTGATAGAGATAAAATTTGGAGAGACATATATTGAAGTCACTACAGTTAAAACCAGGCATTAACTATTTTTGCTTCTTATTTTTGTATTACGATGGTTAAAAACTAAATAGATATCTGAAAAATTAAGATTTTTACGAAACACTAAAGAGCGTTTATGAAACTTACCCTTGGATAAAAAAAGCAATGGTTTCCCTCTTTTGTTTACCAATTTTATCCGCAAAATAAAAACACACATAGATTATATAATTATTTTTTAAAACTTATACTACTTACTAATGGCCTTGTGCACTTAAATGGCCAAGCGGATATACAATACGTTGCTCTCAGGATACGTCACCAAGATTAGGGAAAAATCCCATATACTTAATTCTAAAATCATCAGAAGGAGGGTATTTAATTAAAATACATATTTAAGTTCATGTAAAAAAAAAAATAATAATAATCTGAATATCTTGCTCAGTTTCGTTAAGATTTTAACCCTTTAACGTTCATTGGTTTCCCCACGAAACCACAAAACTTTAATTACGAAACTCAACATTGACAGCAGAATTTTAATAGAAATTTTTTTTCATTTATTATATATATATGTGAAATATCGCTTTTTTCTTATATAAAAATAAATTTGTTTATAATTTCCGGTGTCAATAATTTATTTCAACATCTTAGCAATTGAAGTTCTTTATCCGTTAAAGGTTTAACACATAAAAATATAAATTATATATTTTAGAAATATTTTGACAACTAAGAACAAAAGAGACATCCTTTAAGAAGAGTACATAGAAAAAAGAAGTTAAAAATAATAATTTTCTTAGGAGAAATTTTAGGAATGCATGCTATGTTCATAGATTGAACATTAGGGAGAAGAATTGGAGAGCGCACTAGTCATAAGGAAGAAATTCTGTAATTTATTAACAATACACTATAGTTCAAAGCAAAGCTTGTGTCATAGATCTCATAAATGAAATTACTTATTAACTTATTGCTTTTCATGTACCTTTTAATCAATGGAGAAATTCTGTAATTTAATTACATTATTTTTACAAAACAAATTTATTCTTTCAAAATGAGTTATGTCCAACCATTTTCAATTATTATCATGATTATTCAATGCGCTGATCATTGCGGGATGGGAAAAAATAGGGGTTGCAATTCGAAAATTGAATATATATATATATATATATATATATATAATAATAATAAAAATCACTGTAGCAGTAACGGTACAGGCTCCATTGTTCTTGGTCACCTCAATCGTATATCTTTAAATAAGAATTATCTCACATTTCATTTCTATATGTTGAAACGATACCTTCGTAATATGAGTATTATCAGAGAGTATTATTGTATTATGGATATAGGAAGGATTATATTGAAGGATATAGGATATTGTATATGGATATCATTGCTGATGAACAGAACTGCCGCTAGGGATTCATACAGTGCAGAAGTTTCTTTATGGTCATCCTGTATATCATAGATCATAACATGAAATACCAATTATGGTATATTCGCGACTTGCAATTCTTCAACTTATAACTAAGGAACGTCTGTTAGTGCGGTACGTGACTTTTATGTACAGTACTACAAGAGGTGACTTTCTGTCTTTCTTTTTTAAATCATTATTTTGACTACCATTACTTTTAAACTAAAATAATCGACCTCAAAGATAGATATCTAACACGAAGATTATTGTTTGAAACAGTGGTAGGCCTACATCTAGTCATTCTCGTTGTAAATAAATATCTTGCAAATTGCAACGATATTGTTTAAATAAAAGATATTCAAGAATATCTTAGTGTGAATAATCGATACTAAAATTGAAGGTTTAATTTTCTCGAGGAGTCATTGCATCACATTAATATTGGTAGGATTCTTTTAAATGTAATCCTATTCCGAGCTTTTTATATTATCGTGCCGATCTGTTTCTTGTAACAGTCAATAACAATGCTGTGAAATAGAACAAAACATTGTTTATATGTTTATTGGAATCTTTTCGGCTAAGTTTGTCCTGTAAAAGAAATAGAATGTTATAATGTAAATGAAAAGAACTGTATTTTTATTAAACTCACATCACTAATAAGTAAAACTTAAATGTAATAGAATTACACTTAATTTCTTCTTAAGTAAGTCTTTTTTTGAACTATAAACTATTTTTACTTTTATACTTTAACTAGTAAATTTTCATTATTTTATAGATATACTTAACACTATCCTATTTTATGTAGTCAATTGGACTACGGCTAAACATTTCTTATGGCTCTCTCAGGATTTGATATACACCTACTCAAAGCCAGGGTGTGCAGTTGCTTCGCAACTTGGAAGCCCATTGAACCTATCACAAGTTCAAGTTCAAGTTCTTAAGTAATAAATTAAAATCATCATCAGTCAAGAATTCATACAAGTCCTTGGGGACGGGAGAGCAACTGATCTTAGCTCCTAACAGCGCCATCTACTGTCAGCAATCGAAGTTCAGCAAGGTAAGATTTATTAGCATTAATTTTATTGTACTCAAACTATTTAAAGCGTTTAAGACAATAGCTAGATTAAAAATATATATATGCCTACTGCAAATGTAAAATAAATTTGAAACTTGTAGCAATTTGGTCATTGCACGCTAATTAGGCCCTAGGCCCCCAAATTTAGCATGTAATTTTCAGTTAGAGCTAATTTTTTATACTATTAGAGTAGGATAATAATAAATATATTTATCTAAATATTTATTTACATACTCCCATCTATACTTGAGGCATTAAAAATGCTCAAATTTTTGTGACAATAAAGGAGAGGGGACCCTGGAAAAGAGAAATGGTGTTTCATATATTGCTGGAATATTGCAATTTTATTATTATATTAAATGTAATATAAATACAAATACAACTAGCTTTTCTGTAAATTAATACACATGTATAATATGAATCATTTTCTACATTCAAGACTTGTTGTCAATAACTTCCTATTTGAACTATACTTTTTTTTTTTTTTTTTTTTTAATCAAAACATAATTTGATGTCTATGTATTTATTGCATATGATCAAGATATTTTGATAAATTAAAAAACTTTTGTGCCTATGTGTGTATATTTAAATAAAGATTACACAAGAAAAAATATATATCTTTATTTAGGAAACAAATATTTATTTAACAGAAACAATTAACAAACATTTATTTAACAAAGACAAATACGAAAAAGAGGAAAGTGCCCAGTTAAACTGATGGCATCTATTTCACAGGCTATTTACACTAATTGTATATTATACACTTATTTCAAAGAATAATGCCCCTCGAAAAAGAAAGAGATCGACAATAAATTAAGGGGGAAGGGGATTAGCCCCCCGTTTCCCCACCTCCTTTATACTTAACCAATGAACCCCCAAAACTAATCAGGGAAGCGCCTTACCACAATGAATCTATATACAAAATTTGAAGCAAATTGGGTAATTCTGCATGAAAAACCCATTTATCTAAATTAAGGGGGGGATTAACCTCCCCCGTTCCCCCTTTGTACTTAACCAATGAACCCCCAAAACTAATCAGGGAAGCCTTATAACAATGAACCTATAAACCAAATGTTAATCAAATCGGATAATTTGGCATGAAAAACACATTTATCTAAATTAAGGGGATTCAGTATCAACAAAATTTTATATTTTATACAACAAAGTTTTAAACACAAAAGTTTTTTTTTTAATTGAAAAATTTAATCATAAATGCAAGCTTGTCTGCTTTTTTATTCCCTAATATGTTGTGCAGTTTAAACTGAACAAAATCAAAACCAAAATAGATTATTTTCTAATGAAGCTGTAAATAATTTTCTAAATGGGACAGTTTATCTTACAGTGACTGTTCTGAATTAATAATGTTCACATAATGGCTGGTTCTACAATTAAAAATTAAGATTGAAACATAAAGCTTGCAAAATATATTAGTTTTCATCTTTACCTAAAAATATCACTACTTTGTCTAAGTCAATAATAGTTTAGAAATTCACTTACACTTGTATTGACTGAAAATTTCATGCACAAAAGTGCTTAATGTTTACATATACTTAAAGAATTGAATGTAGTTTTCATTTTATACAAGTTTTAACAATACACATTTAAAAGTTAATATAATTTACTAGATGTGTCAAGAAAGAGAAAATATAACTGAAACAAATCAAATATTTTGCTTTAAATTAAAATTTGGTTCAAGTTGTTTTGTAAACAAAAGAAACATTACATGGTAATTTGCAAATATCAGATTTTTTATGAAAGCTTTGTACTAGAACGATGAATGCAGGCACAAAAACAATATTTAGATATAGACTATGCAATACAAGAATCGAGGGGCCTCCGTGGCCGAGTGGTTAAGGCACCACTCCGCTAATCGCTTCTTAGCGTAGGAAGCAAGGCCGGCGGTGTTCGACTCCCGCCAGCTCCATTGCACACACTTTGTGGAGCTGCTGGATGTAACTCTTGGTGTTGTAAAATTTCCTTGTACTTTCTCGTCCAGATTTATGTAATTGTTGAAGTCGTGTATGTGTTTCTGTGATTAAAATAAATGTATATGGATCATTCGAGACGACAGCCTTGTAGCTATAGGTCTCAAAGCCCACCTCCCTTCAAAGTTCAAGCTCAAAAATCGTACTGTAATAAGATAAGACTTTGACTTGAATTGCTACTATTCTTGAGCATGTAAATGGTTGTAGACAAAAACTATACTCATTCACCTCCTAGTTATAAAGGTATTATTATGTAAACATTGCTTAGTGAAAAACAGACAGACAGCACCAATGTATTATAAGTGATAAATTACTAATGATAGAAGAAAATATAAAAGCTGAATAAGACTTTTAATTATGCAGAAATAGTAAACAATTAATTAATAATGATACTAGAAATGTTTAACTTAAAATACCAAGAAACGTAGTAATTACAGAAACTAAAAACGCTAAGGAAGGCCTTTAATTTGAACAGCCGAAGCAAAGCATCCCCAAATACAGCGAAACGTTTCTTAAGACCCAGTTGCCGCTTTCAGCTCTTCCTTGCTCTCGCTCTGATCTGTGGCTCTGACTATGTGACTCTCCAATGCGCATGCGCATATTGGGAGCCAAGATCAGATCAGTTGCTCTCCATTCCCCAAGGGCTTGTAGAATACATACTGAATTTCAGGTATGGTAAATATTAAAAGTTATAACATTAATCAGCGACAGACGGACCATATTACTATTTCTTAGAGCAAGGCATCCAGCACCAGACCTGAACTTTGCACATGACTACGCGATGGAAATGGGTATTGGAGAATATTCTCTGGCTGCGATCAGGGAAAGCCTCCTAGATTACAGAGAAAACCGACACATAATTATGAAATCAACAAAAGGAAAGAATTCTGCCAGACTAATGGACAAATATCCGATTGACCAAATTAAAGTAGTTATATATATTCACATATATTTCAATTCTGATTCTTAATTTTTAATCTTTTATCAGATAATTTATCAGACTGTTTTATTTAATTTTCAGGGAAATTGTGAAAATCAATTCTTAAATACTATTTATTTACGTTTTACGCTTTTTCTAGAAACACACACATATATACAGTGTGATTCATAAATATCGAAACAATAGGCTATCTCTTTAAATATTGCTTCTAGACACATACTTCCAATTGCAAAGTTTCATAAAAAAAGGTGCAAAATTTGATGAGATAAGTTGCAACTCCATGGGGGTCTATTTGAGAAAATACAAAAATAAAATTTTTATACGGCCCCCATAGGATAAAATTTCCAATTAGAAAAATTTTCCTTATCCATTCCTGAATTAAACAAAAAAAAACCATCTTGATATCTGCAAAACTCAGGGAGATATGTCCGTTTTAATAATTCATGAGGTTTCAAGGGATCAGACACAAATTGAAATGCGTGTAATTCAAGAAACAATGTTACTGTAAGGTGTCCGGGAAACATTTTATTTATTTATTTATTTATTTATAGAGTTAGAATTTTGAATTTTTTGTGATGATCAGCCATATAATTTGAATCACATCATAAGACTTCTTACAAAATAAAAATAAAAATAATAATTTTTTTCAAAAAATGCAGAGTTATTTAAAATTATTATAACTCGAAATATTATTTGTCGAATTGAATTTTTTTCCTTTAATTAAACAGAAATATATAAGTTTTAATTTTCATTCTGCATTTTGAAAAATATTAATTAAAAAAAATATTTAAAATAGCAAAAAAAAAAAAAAAAAAAAAAAAAATAGATCCAACTTATTTTAAACAAATCATATTTTTAAAATTAAATAATTTTTTTTTCAAATTTGCCGAATTAAAATTTAAGTAAAATATTTGAAAAAGATATATTACAAGTTTGAACCATTTATAGAGGTTATTATGACTTATAAATTTAAAGATGAGAAATGCTGAAAAAACTTATGATGCCGAAAAATGCATTTAAAGTTTTAAACAAAGATTGGGTCCTAATAAAACGTTTAAATGCTTTTTAAAAGCTTCCAGGTGAATAAGTAACTCCTTCCTGTAGCTTCAATTTCTGATTACGATAGTTTGGCTCTCGGGTACAGATATTAAATTTGTTTAACGCATACCCTAGTCTCTCATACAAATCTGGTATTACGAAATTTACAAAATTTAAATTTATTAGAGATATAAATTTCTTTTATGCACTTTCAGGTCAGGTTTATTGATATGATGCGAAAGAAAACCATTTTCATGTCCGATGCACTTAATTTTATTTAATTCATTGTAATGCATTGCTCCATTTTAGTGATGTAATCCCGAGTAAACATAACTGCTAACTTATTGGATTTATCTGTTTGTATAACGGTAATATCTGACCTATTTTTAGATTGTTTAATAATATTCGTATGTTTATCTTGTTTCTGAGTGTTTTCCTTTAAGTACCGCTGGACATTATTAATGATTACCGATATGAATTGTGAAAAATTGAACAAGGATCCTAATACCAATATTAATAGGAAAACTCAAGAACTGATTAAACATGGTACATGGCCAAGTGACATTAAAGTTAAACTGGTTATTAATAAAACTGCAGTCACCCCCCGATTACAGGGGCGTTTAAAAGACCATAAGAAAGATTCCCCCCTCCGCCCTATTGTTTCAAAATGTTCAGCACCAACATGCACAATAGAGAAATCATTTGTACCACTACTTAAATCAATGCTACCCCCCACTGAGCATGTAGTCAATTCTACTGCAGAGTTAGTTGACATAATTAAAGATTTTAAACTGGCAGATAATAGCATTCTAGCAAGCTTTGATATTAAATCTCTTTATCCCTCTATTGATGTTCAGGAAGTAAAACATATAATTGAAAATAGCATTATAAATAACCCAGCTTATAATGACAGCATTAAACATACTCTGATTTCAAGTATAAACTTAATTACTAATAGCAATGTTTTCTTATTTAATGAATGTTATTATAAACAATCTGAGGGAGCCCCTATGGGTTCACCGATATCTGGATTGTTGGCAGAATTAAAATTACGACCTCTGGAAAAACTTATCATTTCTACATCCCCCTTTAAACCGGCATTATGGGTTAGGTATGTCGATGACATACTAATCATATGGAATCACGGTATCTCTACATTAAACGATTTTCTGGCGCATGCCAACAGTATAGATAGAAATATACAATTTACTTGTGAAATTGAAGAAAATAGTTCATTACCATTTTTAGATATAGAACTTATTAAAAATATGTCAACACGTAGCATTGAGAGAAAAATTTATAGAAAACCTTGCAGATCTAATAACACAATATCCTACAATAGTAATGTTCCGTTTAATTACAAAGCAGCAGCATATCGGTTTTATATCAAAAGGGCGTTTGAAGTTAGTTCAGAAGCTTATTTAAATGAAGAGTTGAATAAAATTAAAGTGATTGCATATGAAAATGGTTTTTCAAACAAATTTATTAATAAGTTAATTTATGAGTTCAGAAATAAACAAGCTACAATAGTTAAAAAAGATATGCAATCTTCAAAATTCTACAATATTAATTATATCCCACATCTTTTTGAGCGTATTAAATACGCATTAAAGAAATATAATGTAACTCTTAGCGCAAAGCCCCCAACAAAGCTAAAATATCTGGTACATAGAATGATTGACCCCATTGATAATGGAGATAAGTCTGGCATTTATATTATTCCTTTTAAAGTTAATGGCAGTTCTAAAACATATTCATATATAGGCATGACAACTCGCAAATTAAAGGAAAGGATTAAAGAACATACGGCTGACATAAAAAAAGGTAAATTATCCACTGCTTTATCCAGATTAAATCAAGCTAAAGATATTGATATATTTTTAAGTAAAACTAAAATAATTTCACATTGTTCACAGTATAATAGTTGCATAATCAGAGAGTCCCTAGAAATTTTGAAAAGAGGGGATAATACATGTAATGATGTATTATCTTATCAGATCCCTCGTATATGGTATAATGTATTGGGTGTCACTGGGGTTTTTGGTTTTTGCTGACCCCCCCCCCAGATTGTAATGGTATCATCCCAACTTCTTTCTCTCCCTCCAATTCATAGTGGATTGGTTTCGCCCATTTTGGACCTGGCCGGAGCACGCCATTCGGAGCGTTGTCTTCTCGACGGCTTGTGTTCATCTGAGGAAGGCTAATGTTTAGCCGAAAGCTTATGGATTTTTAACATCTAATAGTTTTAATTTTAAAACTGTGTTTTGTTTTATGGCACCTCTGTAGTAACAACAAATTATCAATGTGTTTACATTGTGTTTTATAAATTTGAGAGGGTGAATTTGTCGTTCGCATTATATGGAATTTTCTATATATTTTATTTGTCTTAGATCGACTTTTAATAATGTGTAAATTGATGGTCGATCCCTAACTTGCATTGCAAATGAACTGATATCGCATCGCTCAGAGGTATGCTTAAGTGGTGTAAGTCACGAATTTTAGATTTTAATATCTCTGGGAATTTTGCAGACATCAAGATGGAATTTTTTTTTTAATTCGGGACTGGATAAGGAATAATTTCCTAATTGGAAATTTTATCCTACGGGGGCCGTATAAAAATTTAATTTTTGTATTTGGAGTTGCAACTTATCTCATCAAAATTTTGCACCCTTTTTTATGAAAATTTGCAATTGGAAGTATGTGCCTTGGGGCAATATTTAAGGAGATAGCCTATTGTTTCGATATTTATGAATCACAATGTAAATAACTCTAAAGTTTATTTTGTAAATTGTAACTTTTTAATTTCTTATTTCTGTTCACACTCGCATTTTGATTGTGGAGTTAATATACATTTTTTTAGGTAGATTTCGTAAGAAATACTACCTATTACATTCTCCCCCAAGTTGGAATTTTTGAAAATTTTTTTGCAGATCTACGCCGATTATGAACCTAAAACCAGTTCAAAACTATCTATCTATGTCACTTTTCTATGGACACGATAACTGCACAAATCTCTTCCAAACTCATACATAAAATCAAGGGGCATAAAATCTCGGTCAAGTTCGTTAATGGGCAAAATCGAACCAAGGGGGGGGGGGGGGGGGGACTTTTGTGGAAACAGAAAAAACCCCATAATTTCTTACTTATGATACGGATCGAATCCGTTTAAAGTTATTATTACTTCTAGGAAAAGGGCCGAAAACTTATGTATGACAATATTTATACTAGATAGTACTCTAAAATTTACCTAAGTTAGGATACACTGTATAGCACTGTGGAAAATCCCTCTACAGCAAATTCCTCCAATAAACGGAAATGTACTCGAGATCTTTTGTGCAGTCCTGTATAGGGTCTGTAGAATTTATATACACCAACTAATATACATAAAATGTGTTAAATTTAAAAATGGGTACAACAAATGAAAACATACTTCCAACAATTATTACCCAATTATTGTTAGACAGTACGATAAGGATAACCGAATTGTTTGTGTGTCCCTGTAAATGAACAATGATTGCTTTTAAATAAACATTTTGTAATTAAAGATATACAATTATTATACAGACATACATACATTAAATACAATAATCCAACATGGAGTGAAAAATTAGCCAGTGCCAGGAATTGAACCTGGGTCCACAGCATTCCGGGCTGTTGCTGTAACCACTGAGCCACTCCGGCCGATTCCTGAGTCTGCAATTTCTCACTAATAAACCACGTTGGAGAGGTCAGCAGCCATCTAACAGACAGCCTTGGATAACCGGACAACGCTGAATAGATTTTTACTATTCCACCGACCTACGAATATACAGGGTGATTTTTTTTTTAAAGTTGTGAAAGTAAAACCCTATAACAAAAGAACCACTGATCCAAATGACATAAAATTTTACCAGTATGCTCCCAAAGCAATGGGAATTTTTTTGACGTTGTTAAAAAAAACTTAAAATCGCACCGACAGATGGCGCTGTACATGCAGTACAGTCGGGAGACGAACATGCGCCCGGCACACGCACATTGGCGATAAAAACGTGAAGTACGCACACCTCGTGTTGATTATTCTACGGAAATCCTAACAATGACTGCGCCATTGACGGACCGTGCGTTCTTAGTGAAACTCTATTATCAGAATAATGACAGCGCAGCAACTGCTCTTAGAAGATTTAGGACACTTAAGAATTTAAGAAAAGGTCCAATGACGACAGAGGGCCGGAAGATGGTTTCTCAAAGTACCGTCCATTGTTTTCCTCCCACAGACGATATTCTTTGTTTCTGCTACCTTACAGCGCCATCTGTCGGTGCAATTTTCAGTCATTTTAACCATGCCTAAAAAATTCCCATTGCTTTTGGAGAATACTGGTGAAATTTCAGGTCATTTGGATCAGTGGTTCTTTTGTTATAGTGTTTTACTTTCACAACTTTAAAAAAAATCACCCTGTATATTAAAATGCACATAAATATCGCCTGCATTCAGCATTTAAAGATATACAATTATTATACAGACATACATACATTAAATACTACATGTTGGATTATTGTATTTAATGTATGTAGGTCTGTATAATAATTGTATATCTTTAAATGCTGAATGCAGGCGATATTTATGTGTCTTTTAATAAACATCTTGCAAATTACAACGGTATTGTTTAAATAAAAGACATTTAAGAATATGATACTGTTAATAAATGATACTAAAATTTAAGGTTTAATTTTCTTGAGGAGACATTGCATCACATTAATATAGGCAGGATTTTTTAAAATGTAATCTTATACCAAGCTTTTTATATATTTGTGCCGATCTCTTTTTTGTAACAGTCAATAGCAATGCTGTGAAATAGAAAAAAAAATGGTTTATAAGTTCATTGGAGTCTTTTCGGCCAGTCTTGTAAAGAAAATAATATGTTGTAACTTAAAATGAAAAGAAGTATTTTTTTATTCAATTCACACCACTAATAAGCACAAATTAAATATAATTGCATTATACTTGATTTTTCGTTGTTCCTTCAATCCCATTGATATCTAAACAAGAACCCAACCCGAATTTCAGGGAAGGTAAATCATAAACATTATACGTTTAACCAGTGAAAAATGTAACTCTTTCATACAAGGCATCCCGAAACAATGACTACCGGATGAAGTTGGAATTGGAAGTAGGAGGATATTTTCTGGCTGCGTTCAGGGAACGCCTCCTACATTAGTGAGAAAACCAACACATAATTATCAAATCAACAAAAAGAAAGTTTTCGGTCAGGCTATTGGATAAATATCCGATTGTCCAAATTAAAGTAGTGATATATATATTTTTTCAATTCTGATTGATTTTCTTTTTTTGTATCAGATTAATTTATTAGACTGTTTTATTTAATTTTCAAGGAATTTGTAGCAATCAATACTGCTGAGAAGTTTTAGACAAGTTGAAAATACAAACCGGTTACTGTCGATTATTAAACCACTCGAACATTGCTAGTGAGGAAAAATTGGTATAAATCCTACTTATATTACTTTGTTTTATCCATACATGCTTAATAAAAATAAAAGATGATCGTATAAAATAAATCCTAGTTGAGAGTATTAATTAGAGTAAAGAATGTTAATGATTAAAATAAATGCAAAACTGTCGCTAATAAAGAACTCTAATTAAAATATTAATAAAAGAAATCGTTGTGATTAATTTACGAAGTCTCTCAACTTTAAAGACAAACTGAATAATTAATAAAAATAAGTTTAAGTTACTGATTGTCACTTAAATTAATCCAGTTTACTTGCTAGTATAGATGAGGGAATATCTAAGACAAAAATATACCTCTAGAAACTTCGATGCATATATTTAAGTTAAGAAAAAGAAGCATTACAAGAATAATCAAGTGAGATAAGTTAACATTTAACGATTAGTTATTTACAATATATACAAGAAAAATACAGAATATTATGAATTTATAATTAAAAGGAAATTGTTAAATTACCTTTCACAACAAAATAATTCATATCTTTTTGAAGATCTGATTGAATTACCGAAGACATGTTAAATTGTTTTATATACATAAGTTGGGTATTTCTGGGTAATGCAAAGACAGACATTACTCTTTATTTAAAACAAAAGGGCACACAATAAGATAGATCAATGAGATATTTTACCGTCCATATTTAATAATGACTTTAAATGCACTGCTACTAGAGCACCTAGCGTCCATTTTGACCGTTTGTACATTATTGTAAAACACTCGGCGCACAATATAATTTTGATATTCGTCGGCTTCATAGCAGAATACTTTCTTTTTTTTTTTTTTTTTGAGACGCTGTTCAGCAAAATATCACAAATTGAAGTGAAGTCCTGTATCTTTTTTAGACATGAAATTGGGGTAGCATAAAAAATAATTACTCTCTCGAAGAGGTAGAATAGCGAAATCCTTAGCTTTTTCTTTTTTATTTCTATACAAAACTCTTGACTTTGCCAAAATAAAAAATTATGGGCCGAAATCGAAAATTTTTCGAATCAATGAAATCTCAGCCCACTCCAAGTAAGGATGCATAATTTTCAGATCCAAAATCTACTATTTAAAATTTTTTTATATAACCTATAAAAATCGCAGTCCCTTTTAAAAGGAATTATTTTATCTCCACAAATAAACGACTGTATGTCTGCCGTGTCTGGCCGAGAAATGATGCCTTAAAAACAATTTTGAATAAATTCTTTTTAAAGCATGGAATTAAATAGAAAATATATTGTAATTTCTGTTGTAAATAACGGAGAAATACGAAAATTAGATATTTAGAATCCTCGTGAAAATATACGGATGTATGTATAATTTTCAATTCGATAAATGCAATATTTAAAAAAAATCGATAGACCTGGAATCCTTCCACTATAAAGAAAGGTGTTTCATTTCATTATTTCTTCAGCAGACGTTTTGTCTCCACTAGAGTATTGAAATGAAAACTGATCTTTTTTTTATTATTATTAAAAGTTTATTAATTGATATCTTCTCTTCTAATTGGTCGATTTTCATGAATTTTACCTTCTTGAATTCGCGATTTTTTTGTTACGTCCGTTTACAAATTTTCGTGCCGATGTAACGAATTTGCGATTTTTTGGATAAAGGCCGGAAAGCACACACAACGCCATTTTCTTCCAATCTGGAACGAAAAATATCAGGGTTCAGGTCGAAGACGAAAGCTGACTGGTCGGTTGCGAGCATCGCTGTAGGGTCCCTTTGCCGTCAAAACTGAAATATCTAAAAATTACTATTGAGCTACTACTATTTTCAAACAATAAACTCCGTTGTAGATGTCTATTAGAAGCTGTCCACGAAGGTTATTATTTGGAAAAAGACAAAATATTAATAATAAAACATAGTCGCACAGCCGCAATTATAAATCATGTTTACAAAGTGCATGAGCCATATTATATGTATGTATTTTGAGAACGTAAATACTGTTTAAATTCCTGTTCTATATTAAACTTGTTGACAAAAATATGAATAATAATGTATCTAAGCAGAAAATAATCGTTTCATATTTCTGGAGTAAAAAGTACTGGAATCAAGAGGTACGCGGGGAGTTAAAAGACGTGATTTATAGAATTTTTTTTATTTATTTTCTATCTATAAGGCCTTTTTTTTATGCGCTTATAAATTTCATAAGTTCGTTACTGTTGCGACCAATATGAAATGCTTCACTGGGCCTAGTGCCATTGAGTGCGGCGAAACACACTACGTCTAAATATTTTTCAGTATTAAACCTAATTCGTGAAAAAGAAATTATGTAAAATCGTGTTTTCATAAAAAAATAGTTTGATTTTTTCATACGGTTTATTTTTACTATTCCTTATAAGCACCAGAAAGAGAATGACAAGTCCATAGGGTTCAATCATTGCTGGATTTTGAGTACAGCCGTTTTTGAATAAAAATAAAATGTCCTCTTATTTAAAACAAAAACGGCGATAGGAGAAGGTGGAGATTTCTAACAGTACAGTTGTATTGAATGTATCAAGGTTACCACAGAGAATTATTTCTTCATTCCATTCTATCACTTCCTCCAAATTAAAATCTCGATAAAATTAGCAAGAGAGAAATATAATGTATATATATATATATATATATGTGGTGTTTTTACGAAGATGAGATACCACGAGATGTAATATTCCACGAGAAAATGTCAGTTTTTTAAAGATATAGAAGGTTGCAGTGGATATCAATAATCTTGGCGAAGAGGTGAGGCAATAATGAGATTCCACAAGACTTTCTTCAATAAAAACCAGCCAATTTCCAGACAAATCGTTTATTTAGAATAAGAGCTATGCAGTAACAGTTCTCACAGGTATAAACTTATAGCTCTCAGGCTTCACGATGGCTCACTACATCGTTTAATAGATGTTAAAGAACTGTATGAAAATTCTACGAGACTACAACACCAGATACCCATTTGGTTACACTTCCAAACAGTCAAAAATCCGCTCTCCAAAGCATGCAAGGGAGTTTTGTTCATGGAACGTAGACATACAGAATACGACGTCACGAGAGCACAAACCAATGAGCGAGAGGCGAGCTCCAGCCCAGCGAATGAGGCGCGAGGGAGAAACTCTAACACGAAAGAATTCCTCTCGAGCCGCGCATTAATTTTGAAGTGAAAAATACCTAGCGCGCGAAACCGAGCATGGAATAATAATAATAATAATAAAAATGGCTTTTAAAAACATTCGAAATGAGAAAGCGTCTCTCGGAATTTTATAAATTGGGGAGCTGATAAAAGTTACGAATGAACATAAAATTTTAGATTAAGATTTGGAATTAGATAATTATTAATATACGGGTTAATACTTTTAAAAGGACATTAAATAAGAATAAATATTATTAAGAATTAAGGAAATACTGACTATGTCAGAAGTTAGATTAATTTAAAGGACTAATGCGAAATAATTGTGAAGGATTTGCGAAGGAAATAAATTTTTTATATAACATATATTGAAATCGTGTCATGGATAGAGTAAAAAAATAGTTGCTAGTGGCAGCTTTGAAACGTGTAATTATCTATTATTGGAAACCATGTTTTAAAATATTTATCTTTATCAGAAGTCAATATAGCATATTTCCTGTTAATACACAAATTACTACTCGTAAATGTGCAATTGTTTCCCTTATGTTATGTATTACACCAATATTATTAGAATTTTATAACCACATCTACTTACTATATTCAGTGAATTGGTGAAAGCATGCGTGGTTTCTTATATTTATAAGAAGTATTCCGTGTATACTGCGCATTCTACATTTTCGGCGTAAACATTTCGGAAAAATGTGAGCATTATGCACGAATAAATACCGTACATTTATTTATATATTTTTTAATATATCCTTTTAAAAAAGAGTTAAGAACAATTTTATTGAAATATTCTATTAAATTGATCTTGAGCTAATCTTAACCAATAACAAATATGATGCCGTAACTAATACTAGGCTTATTAATGTTCAAACACTATAGATTAATTCTTAATGATATAGTGAATTTAAATATATATATGGATGAAGTACTAGGCTCGATGTAATAAATTGGCATGGTATAGAACAGCGGTTCCCAACCTTGCTTCTTTTACTTACCCATTGCCTATGCTTTTCATTTAGAAATACCCCCTTTTTTATAAACAAACCTCCACTCATGCACTTAATGCAAACGTGCTTTTTAAAATTATTATTAACTTCTTAGCAGAGATGAACACTAAATCGATTCAAATTGCATTGACATTTCTAACTTTTTTTCTTCTTTATCTTGCATTTTAAAATCACTTTTATTTTTTATAGTATTGGCTTAACATCCATATAGCATTAAAAGAATTTTTAGATACCTAACTTACGATGCAAGTTTATAATAATTTTGCATCCTTAAGCAAATTTCATGTACCTGATTTTTTTTAAAATCAGGTTCAAAAGAAGGCAGATATAATCATAAGTCAGGAGCCGCGACATGCTGGCGATATTTGTTCTTAATGTATGCATAAGACGAAGATGCTCTTTCGACAAGCTCCGTAATTGTGAAAAGCAACAAATATTTTAATGCTTTATCGCCGAGTTATTGCATCTGTACAATTTTTGCGAAGATGTACAGATTATAAAGTTTGTTTTCAATTGAACCATTTTTGTGATTTCCCGCCATTACCAATATTATTTTCTCGTACCCTCACCACGTACCCCGAGGGACAGGCGTACCCCATGTTGGGAACCGTTGCTATAGAAGGTTAAATGTATTAAAGTTCCATATCACTTTCCATATCACTTAACTTTATAAAGATTAAAGTTATTTTTATAAAGTTAATTTAGTTACTACATCTTCATGAGGACTGAAGAGCAATCTCAAATCTCTAAGGACTGAATTTTAGCGAAAGAGCTGGAGTTTTGTTAATAACGTGTAATAATTTCCGCAATAATAATTATGCAATATGATTAAAAGTGGGCGAAGCTAGTGACATTGAATTATCTATGAATTTCGAGATTTAGTGGACCTTTCCCGTCATTTTGAAAATAACATATTGGAGTTACTCATTACATCTATCTAATCTAAAATTATTCACTTTGTTTATTTGTTTTCAATTGAACCATTTTTGTGATTTCCCGCCATTACCAATATTATTTTCTCGTACCCTCACCACGTACCCCGAGGGACAGGCGTACCCCATGTTGGGAACCGTTGCTATAGAAGGTTAAATGTATTAAAATACTTCACTCGGACATCGTTGCAGATCAAACTTATTTATTAATCTGTTAAGATGATACAATCATGGAGTGGGAGTTCGATCGCCTCACGCAGACACTGAGAACCATATTAATTTAGTTACTACATCTTCATGAGGACTGAAGAGCAATCTCAAATCTCTAAGGACTGAATTTTAGCGAAAGAGCTGGAGTTTTGTTAATAACGTGTAATAATTTCCGATAGGGGCAAAGGTGTCACTTTGCGGGGATACTAACTTTTAACTGGATAATTAGCTTTTGATTGATGTTTGTTCAAGACCCGTTCTATTCCCGTGCTCAGGCTTCTCCAGGCCTTAACCACAAACGCTTGCAACTTTTTATCTTAGCGTTTGTTAGAATTTAATTTATGAAAGTAATATTTATCGAGCCAGGAAAAGAACTTAAAAGAATCAGCTTCAAAGTTAGACATTTAAAAGTTAGGAAATATTTAATATGAAATTAACTTAAATATAAGATTTAAAATGGGGTTTTACTGTTTTAATACCTTCCAACAGATTTTATTGAATAGAATTAGTATTTTTCCTGAACCAATTTTGTTATAACCTATTTTGTACTAATTTAAATGTTGTTTTTCCCCCTATTTTATCTGAATATAAGTCTTATAAGAACATAATACAGAAAAGTTAAGTTAAAATGTTTAAAAATAAAAATCCCGTTTTAAAAATCGTGTACGAGAAAGAGGGCCTAGTGACGTGAATAAGGCCTAGTGACGTGAATAAGGGCCATAAGTGGATTAAATCTTGCATTGAATGCATCTGCGTGATATGGAACTTTAATATTCAACTTTCTAATTATGAGTTCGGTGAAATTCTCTTTCAGTAATCCAAATGAGAAACTAGAAAACTTATTTCCTATTGTTTATTTTAAAAATCTGGGAAATAATGAACAATGATAACACTCTGAAATAAATTTATAATACAAAGTGCATATGAAACTTTTATTTGTGGAAAATTCTAAAACTCACAGCGGAATATTAAAAGAAAAATTGTACATTAAATAGGTAACACTATTCCTAAGAATACTTTTCTTATTGTTATCCACCTTGAAAAAGAAGCCACGGCTGCGGCTACTGGTTTCTCATAATATGATAAACGTAATGAATCTAAATCTAGAAGGACCTCCACCCGACTGGTAAACTTGTCTGAAATCTAATCCTTGAAATTGACAAGTCGACCGCCAAACATGATGCGAACAGATTTTGATTATTTTAAAGTATGTTGTAGGGGTCATACCCTTAACTATTCAGGTTAAAGGTTTCCCTCAAATGGGCCTTAGTTTTTGAGAGATTTGCGGTTAAAGTTCCGGCAAACATTATTTTCGTTTTAAACCAAACTACGGCACACAGGAATTTTTTCCCCCCTTTTACTAGTGGGTGAAGGGGAGACCTCCTTTTGTCTGCCTAAGAGAATGTGTCTTTATGTAATAGGTGATACTTCTTGTAGGTGTAGTATTTTACTTGTCAGAATAATTTAAAAAGAAGCCACAGCTGCGGAATGTGGAACTTTAATATTCAACTTTCTAATTATGAATTCGGTGAAATTGTCTTTCAGCAATCCAAATGCGAAACTAGAAAACGTATTTCCTATTGTTTATTTTAAAAATCTGGGAACAGTGATAACCAACTGAAATAAATTTTTGATACAAAATTTATATTAAATTTTTATTTGTGAAAAATTCAAAAACTCACACCGGAATGTTAGAAGAGTAAATTTTTTATGTAATAGGTGATGCTTGAGAATAGGTGACACAAGAGGCAGGAATGGAATCGATTTCACCCTCGGCAAGATCTGCTCTCTGACGCCCCGAGCGTCAAGTTTCTGCATATTTCGACTGCTGCGTGTTCGGGCGAAGTTTGGAAAGGGGGCGTGTTATTCCCCCCTCTTGCTATCCAGTATCTTCAGTTGTGTCTTTGTCGGGGGGAGCTTGGATAGGAGGCGTGTTATTCTCGCCTTCTCCACTGCTGGTGTTCGTCGCGTGGAAAAGAGGCGTGTTATTCTCGCCTTCTCCACTGCTGGTGTTCGTCGCGTGGAAAAGAGGCGTGTTACTCCCGCCCACCTGATCTCTGCTAATCTTCCGTGACTGCTCTTTTGAATGCCATGGCCATGAAAGAGAATCAACAGCTTGACGAGCTTATGAATGGGATCATAAACGGATATGTTCCTGCGGACTGGTTACGAGAATTCAACGCCTTCCCTACTCTAGATGAGCAAGTGAACGATGTTTTTCGAGAATTTTTATCCGGTATAGATGAAGAAATACAGTCTCTCCAACAACGAAAGGACTACAACGACACCCACAAGGCTCAGGTAAAAGACCTCTGTCTTTTTGCTATATCTATTTTGGGGGAGCCATCTAGATTAGATTTAATTGATTTAGCCTGTAGAACTGGTTATATTAGATTTCTAGGGAATAACCAATGGGAAAAACTCCAAATTCTAAAGAATTTTAGCTCACATTCTAAACCCCCCGTACAGGAAAAAGAAAAAATTCTGAATCTGAAAATCCAATTCCCCTCAAAAATAAATTCGGAAGCTAATCTTGATAACCATGATCTTATGGATCAGGAATCTGCTCAAGATGGTGCTGCAAGCACCGATGTTGAATGTTCAAAAAACGACAAGCACCCCTTCTTTATTGAATTCAAAGATATGGATTGGCGCAAAGTTGCCCAAGAGATAAAAGCCCTTGATTCTGATAATCCTCCTTAAGTCAGCCTCTCCGAGGAACTTCTAAAAGTTCTACCCAAATCTGTCAGCCAATTTAGAGATATCCAAAGATACCTAACTGACAAACATATGAATTTCAACACCCTTAACTCAAAAGAACTTCGACCAAAAAAAATCTGTATTAGGGGAATCCCCCCCAACACAGACCTCCAACTTATTATCGAAGACCTTGGTAACCATGGATTTAAGGCCACCCGAGCCGCCATGTTTAAGTGTCGCAAAACTGGCAGAGGTATGCCAATTTACATGGTCAACGTCCTCCCTTGCACTAACTTTGAGAAGATCTATAAAATTGAGGAACTTTGTGATATAAGTGTTCGTATTGAATACTTCAGAAACAACAATAACCCAAAACAATGTTACCGCTGCCAACGGTTCGGACACGCCTCCGAGACGTGCAGCCTAACACCAAAATGTCTTAAATGCTCAGAAGAGCACCTCACTGATAACTGCCCCAAGACAGGTAAAATAATTCCAAAATGTTCCAATTGTAACGGTGCCCATCCGGCCTCATACAGAGGTTGCCCAAAAAATCCAAACAACATTAAGAAAAGAAATACCCCAACACTCAACACCAAAACAAAACCGCAACACCAAAAACCAAATATAATTGCTGACATCGCAGACATTTTCAAACCCTACAATTACACCATTCATGATAAACCAAACGATATCAACAACAGTGAGACCACTACTGACGAGAATAACGATATCCAGGAAGCCCCAGTTGAGGACACTTCCAGTTACACCAAACAAAATAAAACACCACCTGTTATACAAAATAATTATACAAACACATTCAAAGATATGTTTGACACCTTCAAAGACATGAAGGAACTTCTCCAAATTACCAAACTCCTAAAACATTTAAAAAACATCGCCATCAAATCAAAAAATTGCAACAACCCATTCGACAAAATGTATATCATAATAGAAGAATTAGACGCCTTTTCTACGGAGCTCAACATTACCAATTATGAATAATTACAATAACAAAAAATTCTCTTTTCTTCTTATTTTCTCCTGGAATTTCCAATCATTGCAACCCAGGATTAATGAACTCCGCTCCTTTATTTCCATTAATCCACAAATCGATATACTCTTAATCCAAGAAACACTTAACCCTTCCTGCAGTATCACCATCCCAGGTTACAAACTCCATCATACACCACGTGCCAACTCTCACTGGGGTGGCACAGCCATCTACATAAAAAATTATATCCCACATCACACAACAAAAAATATTCCACTCCCAGGCATTGACTACACCAGTATTGTCGTCAACTTGCCCCATGCCAAAATCAACATTACATCTTTTTACGCACGACACGGGCGACGATACCCCATAAATGACCTGACACACATCATTACACAACACCAACACGCATTTATCGCTGGTGACTTCAATGCACATAGCAGGCAGTGGAACTGTCATTCCACCACTACCAGAGGTAGATCTCTTCACAATTTGGTTAGCCATTTCAATCTCAGTCTCCACGCACCTACTACACCAAAACACGTTCCTGTTGCTCGCAACCAGCACCCCTCTATTATTGACTTCGCCATCACCAAAAATCTTACCTTCCCTATCAACACTTCTGTTATTAATGACCTAAGCTCTGACCACCTTCCTGTCTTCTTCAAAATTGATCTTATCAACCCTATCTCTCCTCCTCCTTCAGTAGCTATTGACTGGAATAAATTCCAAAATTACATCAACAACACCGACCTTACCTACCCCACAATCAACAACACTACTGACATTGATAACGCAGTTAATAAACTCAACAACATCATTTACAAAGCTCAAAAAGATGCCACTTACACCAAATTCAAAAATAATAACTCTTACATCTTACCCACTTACATGCATAATATCTGTAAACAACGCAACACACTCCGTCGACTCTACCAAAATACCAGAGATCCCACCCTTAAAACAGCTGTCAACAGGCTCAACAATAAAATTAAAACCCTTATTCAGAAAGATAATCAAAAAAACTGGTCTAAATTTCTCGAAAGTCTTACTTGCGAGGATAACTCTCTTTGGCAAATCAAAAAGAAACTCAATAATAATTATACCCCTATTCCTCCCCTTACTGCCAATAATCAAACTGCGTATACTGACGAGGACAAGGCAGAATGCCTCGCTAGCTCATATGAAAGGCAATTCTCTCCGAATCCCTTCCTCGCAAGTCAAGCACACTTTAACAATGTCAATCATACTGTTAATGACTTCCTCTCAACCCCTCCTATCCCTCTCCCCGAAATTCAACCCATCATGATCAACAATATTATTCAAAAACTTAATAATAAAAAATCTCCTGGGTACGATAAAATTTCCAACTATACTCTTAAGCAACTTCCTATCAACTGTATTCTCTACATTACGAAGCTCACTAATTCTATCCTCAAACACTGTTATTTTCCTAAACCCTGGAAAACCTCTATCATTTCTCCTATTCCTAAACCATCCTGCAATCTTAATGACCCAACTAATTTCCGTCCCATCAGTCTTCTCTCCTGTCTAAGTAAAGTCATCGAACGCGTCATTAGATCACAGCTCAATGACTTCCTTCACAACAACAACATTCTTATGCCTGAACAATTCGGCTTCAGAGCCAAGCACTCCACCCAACACCAACTTCTTCGATTTGTGGAATTCTTAACTGAAAACTTCAACGAGAAGAAGCCTACTGCTGCCATATTTCTTGATGTCGCCAAGGCCTTTGACAAAGTCTGGCACGCGGGCCTCATTTACAAATTAATTCGGCTTAAGTTCCTGTCTGGACTTATCCATTTAATACACTCTTACCTTGGTGATCGTGACTTCTATGTCCGTGTAAACAACTCACTTTCTCTACTACACATAACACTATGTGGTATTATTCAGGGTTCAGTCATTGGCCCTATTTTATTCATAATATACTTTAATGACATTCCACGCACACTCTTCACATCACTCGCACTGTATGCGGACGACACTGTTCTCTACGGCACTGCACATCACCCATACAATCTTTACAAAAATCTACAACACCACCTCAACATCTTCATGGAATGGTGTGATCAATGGCGCATTAAGATAAACGAATCTAAAACTACTGCTGTTTACTTCTCTAGAACCTTCTCCACTCCTAATAGATTAACCATCAATAACACTACCATTCCCTGGTCTGACGATGCCAAGTACCTGGGAGTTACCATTGACAAACGCATTACCTTTAAAAAGCATATTCTTAATATCCGCGGTAAAGTCGCCGGAATTTCCAAAACCCTCGCCCCCCTTCTGCGCAGTCACTCACTCTCCATACACAACAAACTCTTAATATATAATGCTTGCATTCTCTCTGTTATCACATATGCATGTCCAATCTGGGGCTTCACTTGCAAAACCAGTATGAGCAGCCTCTCTAGTACCCATTACAAACAGCTCCGTTACATCAGGAACGGGTCTAGATACCTCAAAAACTCCACAATCCTCAAGGATCTGAAAACGACTTCACTCAAACATCGCATTAAACACCTTGCGAAAAAATTCTACAATGACATTAATCACATTCCAAATGAACTCATTTATGAGCTACCTGACTACGATGCTTGCAGTCCATCCAACCGGAAAAAACCAAGGTATTCCACTATTCTTGATGAATAGTCCTTCCGAGCTATAATTCTTACCTCAAAATTTTTCTCTTTAATTAAATATATATATATATATATATATATATATATATATATATATATATATATATATATATATATATATATATATATATATATATATATATATTATTATATAATTTTTTACTGATAATTTTATATTGACTTTTCTCCTAAACTTCTCTTAACATCTTTACTTTAACTCGTCTGGCATATATTTTTTTTTTTTTTTGAACTATGAACTATTTTTACTTTTATACTTTAACGAGTAAATTTTCATTTTTTTATAGATATACTTAACACTATCCTATTTTATGTAGTCAATTGGACTACGGCTAGACATTTCATATGGCTCTCTCAGGATTTGATATACACCTACTCAAAGCCAGGGTGTGCAGTTGCTTCGCAACTTGGAAGCCCATTGAACCTATCACAAGTTCAAGTTCAAGTTCAAGAATAGATGAGACCTGAAAACTACTACATTAAATAAAAGAACCTGAATAAGTGTGAGAACCACCCTGCTATGAAACCTTACGAAAAATTATATGACCTCCCTAATGATACAATCGCAGAATTGCCGGATTATGACGCATTCGAACCACATCACCAAGCGTCCAAAATATTCTTGCATTATTGACTACGAGCATTAGTGCTCACCATTCTGCAAATTTCTCTCTCTTACTTTTATTTAAATTTGTAATTTCCTAATTAAACTTATTCCTTTGCTATACAATATAATTAAATAAAAAATTAATTTAAAAAAAAATTGTTTGCCCTTTTTAAGTGCTTTTTTTTGTTAAAGCTTAGCTTTGCCTGCCTTTTCCACGTGGCATTTATGTGCTGTTTTTGAACATGTTCCAAACTCTCGATAACACTTTTTCAACTTTTTTCAGTAGTTAATTTTAACTACAGCTATACCATTTTACTTTTTTCCATTTATTAGACTATCCTTAATCTCTATTGCTTTACTTTTTTATTCCCATTGTTTAATTTTTCTTCTATTTTTAATTGTTCTTTCTTATGTAGTTATTACTACATTTAACTTTTCCCAACGGCTCAATATTTACAAGACAGATTACTCACATATAGACTGGGCGTAAAGTTGATCGCAACTCGGAAGCCCCTTAACAGACATCAACTGTTCGGCAACTGCAGATTGAAATATATTTAACTTATAATAATAGTTTCAAAAGAAGCCACAGCTGCGGTCATTGGCTTCTCATAGTATAATAAATATGACGAATCTAAATCTAGAAGGATTTTGACTTGACACGACTGAGAAAGTTGTTTGAAAATCAATCCTTGAAACTGAGTAAATAGACAAGTCGCTAGAAGGGCAGCGATTTAGATTTGTTGATCTGAAAGCATAGATGGTGTTCTTTTTATTTATTTCAATTAATTTAAATTGCTCACACTGGCAATAGGGCTAGTATTTTTTTAGCCCTGGTTGTGATACTGGCTATCGGACAGTCATTAACAGAAATTCTCAATTAATCAGTCATATATCTATTTTACATATTATAAAGCAATATAACGATGTTATGCAATCAAATTACTTTTAATTGTTATTATTAATACATATGATAGAAGTATTATTAACAACATGTAAGGCTTTTTTTAAATAATAATTATTGCTTTTATTATAATTAAAAATGCAATGATAATTACTATCATTTTCTATCATTATTATTACTTAATAATAATAATAATTGTTAATTATTATTACAAATTTAATAATTAATATTATTAAATATTAATAATTTTAAACTCATTATATATATATATTTTTTTTATTATTCAATTATTTTAAATAAATAATAATAAATATTTATGATACTTAACAAATTTTTTTTTATTACTTTTAAATGCTAAAGGTGTAAAATTAACAACTATAATATAAATTAAAATAACTTTTATTAGTTGTTTTACATGTTTCGACTCTTTCCGAGTCATTTTCAAAAACAAAATGAGAATATTCTAAAGCTGCACGGGCTTTGAAGTTATTATTTACATGTACTTTTTAAAAAATTACGCACGTTATCTATTATTTTTTACTTGAGTGTTTATTTTCATATCTTTGAGCATGGAGTAATTCTAGCCACAGTTTCGGTAAATTAAAAGATGTCGCATCGTTACATATTGTATTTTTGCGCGTGAGTATCTCTATGGTTTCTCTTATTATGGATGGATAGTGTAGACTGGAGGGAAATATTATTTTACTTTCATTGAAATTTATTTGGATGGTTTCTTCTTGATATATGAATATATTTCAATGAAAGTAAAATAATATTTCCCTCCAGTCTACACTATCCATCCATAATAAGAGAAACCATAGAGATACTCACGCGCAAAAATACAATATGTAACGATGCGACATCTTTTAATTTACCTAAACGGTGGCTCGAGTGACTCCATGCTCAAAGATATGAAAATAAACAATCAAGTAAAAAATAATAGATAACGTGCGTAATTTTTTAAAAAGTACATGTAAATAATAACTTCAAAGCCCGTGCAGCTTTAGAATATTCTCATTTTGTTTTTGAAAATGACTCAGAAGAGTCGAAACATGTAAAACAACTAATAAAAGTTATTTTAATTTATATTATAGTTGTTAATTTTACACCTTTAGCATTTAAAAGTAATATACTATTACAAGGTGTTATATTTTATTAAATTATTTTTTATTAATTTTTATGTTGTTTTTAACTATATTTATTCTTTTGTGCATTCCAATCAACTAAATATTTTAGATTATGCACGCTTTGGTGATTTGTAACATTACCTTTCCCCCCAAAATCATGAGATAAGTTATTCTGGCTTGAACTGGGTTTTCGTTTCCGAACTTTTAATAAGAAATTTAAACTTAACCCGAGATACTAAATATTAATAAAATAAACAAACATAACACGCTTATTGCTATGATGAACATATGATGTAAAATCTACATAAAGAAAAGCACAAACATCAGAAAGAATCCAGGTTACAGCCATTTCAAGGCTTAATTTTTTTTTAAAAAAGGTAATAATAAATAATAATAATAAATAAAAACTCTCTTCCTCAATTTAGCTGTAAGAGCTTCTTTAAAGTTGTAAAAGTTGTATGCTTAATTATTATTAAGCGTTTTTTTTTTTTTTTTTTTTTAAGTTTTTTCTTTAAAGTGAAGTATTCAGCACAAAATATTTTTACACACATAAACAACGATTTTTTTTCTATTTCATGACTTTTTATAAATAACAATGAATCAAAGTTCATAACTCCTTGCAGAAAAGAGATACAAACTGTGCCACTGTATTTTCATAATGATTATACTGAAAATGCTATTGCGAAACTGCAATTTATTTCCATCAGAAAACTAACATTACATATTAAATTGTAAAATTTTCCAGCTAAGGTGACATTAAAGTTGTGGAGAAAAAAAAATTAAATATATGAATAATAAACAAACACGATTTTATTATTATTATTATTATTATTATTATTATTATCGCGGAATATAGAGTTTTGAAATATGATTTTTGATGGTAGAAGAGCATTCGGTTACAAATTCAGGGTATCAGACAGGCATATTTCACCCTCCGGAAAGTTTTCGATCTTTTAAGTTTTTTGGTTGTTTAGAAGTGACCCCCCCCCCCCCCCCGCCCTGAAAGCGCAGCGTGAAAAAAGAATTAAATAAATATATAAATGACTCATCTTTTGGAATGTAAATAGTTTTAATTATAATATAAATAACAAAGCTTTTTGAAATATTATTAACAATGTGGTTTTTTTTCCTTTTTAATATAAATAATACTATTTTTTTATTTTAATAATTTTTATCTTACTTAATATATAAAATTTTTAAAACAGACTTAAAAAAAAAAAAGTTTCTTTTAGTATGGAAATGAAGCATATTTGTTTTAGACAGGTATTTTTATATTATTTTAAGTAGAAAGCATCAGTTTCATTATCTAAAAATGAACAACAACAACAAAAAAAGAAATCATTCAAATTAAATTTATATATAATTATGAAATTTAGTATTATTTGTAAAAAAAAAAACTCTAAAACCTAATAACCACCCATATATGAATTCCTCTTAATTATCTGTCGTTTCAAATTGATTTACTTAATTTTGTTTGTTTGTAGGTATTTCTTTTGACTTCAGAATTTTTTTAATTATTTTTCAATGACATAAAAGGAAACTATAGCACATTGATTAATATAAAATCTGTAATGACAGCAATAATACCGTCACTGGTGGCAAGGGGGACAAACTCAGAAGCTTCCGAAATTTACGCATGTATATATTAAATCTGTTTATGCTCTGTGTTTTAGGTAGATTTCGTAAGAAATACTACCTTTTACATTCTCCCTTAAGTTGGTTCGATGTGAAAAATTTTTGCAGATCTACACCGATCATGACTCCTTGAACCCAAAACCGGTTTATGTATCAGAACGCAACTTTTTCCCCATTCACTCTCCATTCCTCCGAATGATTTGAAAAGTCAATGTCGAAAACCGTATCTTAAGTATTTTTCCCTATTTTCCCCATTCATATCTCCCTCTTAGTTGCGTTATATACCCCACCACCCCCCCCCCCCAGTTCAAAACTCTATATATCTATCGATCTATCTATCTATGTCACTTTTTTACGGACACGATAACTGCAATAACTTTGCACAAATCTCTTCCAAACTGATACATAAAACCAAGCGGCATAAAATCTTGGTCAGGTTCGTTAATGAGCAAAATCGAACCAAGGGGGTGGGGAGCAAATGGGAGGGGGATTTTTGTGAAAACAGAAAAAAAAACCATAACTTCTTAATTATGATATGTATCGAATTCGTTTAAAGTTATTATTACTTCTAGGAAAGGGCAAAAATTTATGTATAACAGATTTTTGATTCCATTAAAAATGCCTCAAAGGGGGAGAGGGGGGGGGGGGAATAGAGGTTTCAGAAGAAAAAAATTCATAACTTCTTCAATTTACAAAATATTAAATCCGCTTAAATTTATTGTAAATTTCCTTAAAATTATCTGCAACTTCTATATTGACAAGTTTTTATAGAACCAACTGTTACGGCAAAAAAAAAAAAAAAAAAAAAAAAAAAAAAAAAAATCCCTGCTGGCTCCGCCTACAAGCAGAGGTGAAAACAGAAAAAAACCATAACTTCTTAATTTTTATACATATCGAATCCGTTTAAAGTTATTATTACTTCTAGGAAAAGGGCCAAAAATTTATGTATGACAGATTTTTGATTTCATTAAAAATGCCCCCAAGGGGGGGGGAGACAGATTTCAGAAGAACAAAAATTAATAACTTCGTTAATTCCCAAGATATAAAATCTGAATAAATTTATTATGAATCTTCTTAATATTATCTACAACTTTTATATTGACAAGTTTTTTATAGGACCAACTCTTACGGTTAAAAAAAAAAAAAAAAAAAAAAAAAAAAACCCTGCTGGCTCCGCCTAGAGAAAGAGGTATATTTCGATGTGGATGGTCCCAACTGCCACATCATGGCAAATAGGTCTTTTTTCGGCAATTCCCAATAAATATGTGCCCCAGGGTCTGCGTCTTCGAAATCTACCTGTGCCTGTAGGCCGAGCCGTCAGGAATTTTTTTAATATCCATTCTTTTCGCTTCGAGGCAGACGATTCTCTTCAAATTCGCCGCTCGCTGGTGTGTTAAGTTTTTTTTAAAGGACTTCATTTTATTTGTTATTTTATTATTATTGTTTCAGAACTTTTTTTTAGTTTGGTTAAAGATGCTAAAATATGTCATGTACAATAATGTCTGCATACGAATCAGAATTTTAAAACTTTCGTTTTTCGCTTTTCATACAAAGTTGAAAATGAAAACATGTAGCATTTAAAAAAGAAATATCATAAAAAATTATAATTTAACAAATTACAACAACCATTGGGAAAATGTTCTTAAAGTTTAAAAAAAAATTTAAAAATATTACTTATTCAAAAATATTCATCGGAACCATCTACAAATAAACGCATTTTTCATTACTACAGTTGAAGAGATCCTGGCATTCTCTGTCCTCGCAAATATATTCGTTTGAACCATCGCCACAGTTATTGAAACGCATTTTCCATTACTACCCTATCCTTAATATATACCTTTACATTTTGTCGGGTCCTTCTGACAATAACTTTAACTCTTGTTTAGGTTAATGTCTGAGGAAAAGGTATTTTGAGGAAATTAAAGTTGAAGACCACGTTTTTTGCTCTGGCACCGTATAGCAGTCGTGCGAAAAACTTTTTCAACACATACAGAAAACGGTAACGAAAATTCACCGTTAAAAAAGGCAAAAGAAGACATGTAAGTAAACAGTTTAGAAAACATATAACTCATTGAAAAATACAGTTTAATTACGAAATTACCTTACATTGTAAAGAAGCAGTCGAATTATTTTGTGCAACCCAGTATGTGATCTGTAGATTTGGATATATAATACATGGCATGATAAAATTTAGTTCAGTTACAAAATTAACATTTGGCAATTTTCGCAAATCGATGGAAATGCACTCGAAATCTTTTTTTTTCAACCCTGTATATTATCTAAACACTTTTGTACACACAACACATTAAGCTAAACTTTAATTCAGGTAAAAAACGCATAAGGCAACTTAAAACTCACTTCCAGCAATTACTAACCCTAAACGACAATGTATTTTGTTCTTTGCGTAGCCTTGTATATGAATTTATTTATATTCAACAAACTTATATTAGTCTACTAAATATAGCTCCGCAAGAAAATGCGCCACACAATTAAAAACTATCCTTTAGCAATTCCCTCCCATAGTCTGTAATATTTACGAATTTCTTTGTGTAGCCCTGTGTATGATCAACCGATTTTATACACACCACGTAATATGGAAAAAATTTGTTAAACTTAAATCACAAACCAAACTTGAAAACGCACTTATCACACATAGACTGTAATTATCACCCCTATGACACGTATACTGTAACAGATATATTTTGTGTGTCCCTGTAATTGAACGATAAACACAATGCACACCATACTTTTAAGTGAGCAATTTATAGTAATGCATATAAATTTCATTATGTTTCAAATAGTAAAACATCATTAAATTACACTGCAAACGATTTTTCCCCGTAGAACAATGTGTAACAGAATTCTTTTGTTTGACCCTGTAAAATGAATAATAAATGTTTTGCACCCCATATGCTACAAAAAGACGTTTTAATGCACTTCATAATTATATATTGATTTCTTCATGTTCCAAATGACGTCGCATCATTAAAATGCATTTGAAACGATTATTTTCCATTGACTGTAATGTAACGGAATACTTTTGACTGTCCCTGTAATAAAGTATACTCTTCATTTGCAATAGGGAACATGCTGTGGTAAACGACAATAACATACAAAAATTTCAGGGCAACCCGAGTATATTTACGTGAGTTAGAGCACGGCCATACGGCCAGACAAACCGAAGTCATAAACACTTTTCAACTAGGTTGGAAAGTGTAAAAATCAAAATATATCTAAAAATTATGTCATATCAAAAAAATAAATAAATAAATAAATAAAAATAAAAAATGCGTATTCGCTATTGTGGAAATGAAGGGAAGCAAAATAAAGTTAGTTTCTTCCTATTTAAATTTCATGAGTGCCTAAAATATCTGTTTTTCTTACCAAGTTCCTGTATTTATTTTAATACTTTTAATATTATTATTTTTCAATTCCTACTATTAGTTCACACTCTCCCTATATATATTTATATATCTTGTTCAAATTTTCATTCGTTAACAAAATACTTTTTATTCATCCACTCACGTCGAAATACATTTATTTAACTTGTAGTGGATGACACTGGATGTTAATACAGTTTTTTCAAATATTAATTCATTAATTCAATTTAATTAATTAATTTTAGTTTTATATGGGAGAAAAAATATCAACACGCAGCCGACTTATTTCAGACATTAGTTCCATTTAAAAGCACTCATTCACGAGTCTTGATATCGCGGTCGGTTAAGCTCTGAACTCGTAACCACAAGATCCCAGGGTCGAACCTCGCCTGGGACGGAAGGAGTTTCTACCGTTATCGAAAATAAATTTCTCTTATATAAAATATTTAGCAGGATATAAATTTAGGAATAAATACCATCATTCGCGAAGCGTGAAGATCGCATGTAGGTGGAAAAGAAATATTTTTGACCTAAGTAGGAATTGACTTAATTTTTTTTATATATATTACTAGGGGGCTCTGCCCCCTGCTCGCTACGCTCACCAACCCCCGTTCTGATTTCACATCCTCTTAAAATATGGTAATGTATCCTGTTTTAAAAAGATGATGATGATGATATCACGAACGGCGACTATCTTCTGTAATCAGGTTATAATGCTTTTTTATTTAACTGGTTATAATGCTTTTTCATTTTTAATATTCATGTGTAAACACAATTTTTATGACGTAATTTTCTTTATTTCCTGCTTCAACACGTGATCATTTAATTATTATTTTAAACTTTCATTATTGTTTTTAATAGTCTCGCGCAAATACATTTTTTATTTGAGATAAAACATAATCCTTTGCGAATTATTTAGAAATTGGCAACAATATAAAAAAAAAAAAAAAGACTTTTTCAATAAAAGATTTTTTACTCGATTTTGAAGGATTTTTTGTGTTTTTATTGTCCGACCGTGATAATTTTTTGAATTTCTGAAAGCTTGTTATATTTTGCGTCTGGTGGTATGATTTTCGAATCCGTAGGATGGCTAGAAAAAAAGTAATCGCTCCTCAAATAAGTCCCTAGTAAAAAAGCGATGAGACTAACCCGGAATATCAACGCAGATTTTCATTGGTCCATTTCCAAACCATTACTTTTTTTTTTATATATAGAAGGACTTGTTGGAACTTCATTTAGAGTAACTTTTTGAATAGATGGCGCTACTCCCCAATAGATGTTGTAAGTGTTTTTGAACCTTTAACGGGAACTATATCCGGAACATTTTTAGTCCGGTAATATTTTTTCTGCGTCCATGATTATATATCAATGAAATAGAAGCTCAATATAGAATGAGCTCTTGACGAGAGTATGTACGGCCCATGCGCGTGTTGCTTTCTGTCTGACTTGGCGATGAGCGGAAGTCTATAAGTGCTACACACTTCATTTACAATATCAAACATGCCATAGTAAACCTCAATAGCATACATACATCAATTGCATGAGAATCCGAGTATATTTACGTGAGTTAGAGCACGGACAGACAGAGAGACAAGCCGAATTCAAAAACACTTTTCAACGAAAGTGTAACGAAATTAAATACCGTGATCCGGTTGGTTTTTTTTTTTTTAAAAAAGAAGTTTTTTCGAAACACTGAAACGCGTTCATGCATAACAGTAAAACTAAAAAAATAAATAAATAAGTTAATAAAATAAAGAGCAAAGTCAGTGAAAAGAACTTACGAAAAGCGAAAAGATGCAGCTAATTTGCGCCACTCCCTATAAAGTTTTCTATGACATACTATATATTTAATGACATATATACCACCCTTAAGGTGGTTCTCAAATTCCCTACTCAAAAACGCGAAACTTTCTGACTCATTTTTAAACGTAAAGGCCCAAAATTGGCACAGCGGACTATTGAAGCGATTTGAAATCGAATTGCTTTTTCCATTTTTTTTAAATAAAAAAATTACTTAACGATTCTTATGACGTGACTACAAATTTTCCTTTTTTCTCGAGTTGCGGCATCGGGAATTTGATTCAAAACGACCACTTTGACAGTATTTTCAGAAAGATCTTCTGCTTTTACTAACAAATGCAAAAAGACATCCGATTACGTAGTTTCTGAATAAGAACGCCTTCCAATTTCATGCGTCTACGAAGTAAAGTGAATTCTAAAATGTGTTAAAAGATAACTCCTTTGGATAGTAGGGTAGCCAGGGAGGGGTCCAAATACCCTGGGTAACAGTAATATCATAAAGTTTTTTCCGGTTTGATCATAGGGACTGTCCATAAATAATGTCACACTTTTTTTCAATATTTTTGACATTCCCCCTTTGTCACAAAGTGTCACTTCACCAAGTGACCTCACTTGGCAAGTGTCACTTCACCATACCCCCCCCCCCCCTCTTGTCACATGTCACACTATATTACATAAACATACACTTGCTTATTTAAAATTTTATTTTTAAACTTTAACTATGTGTTTTAATGACATTTGTGAGCATAACAATAAAAATGATTAGTGCACTTATTTTGCATGAAATAAGATTAAGGTTTACAACAAAATATATGATTAATATACAATAGTAATAAAATATTAATATGAAGGAGCAATTATTTTTTTTTTTTTTAAGAAAGGAATGTAAGTAAAAACAAATCACATGAAAGTTGTTTTAGCCCCGATTAAAAAATACCCTCAAACTATGGTAATTTCAAAATAACTTCAAAATTAAATCAAAATGTGTGATGTCACACTTCTTCTTACCCCCTCCCATCCTCTTGTCACAAACTGTCACAACTTCATGAACCCCCTCCTCCCCCCCCCCCCCCCCTCCAAGCGTGACATCATTTATGGACGGCCTCATAGCAGAAAATTCTCCGATTAGATTAGGCAAAGAAAACTGTATAAAATGAGTGGTATCCACAGCATCTGAACCCCCACCCTGGCTACGCCACTGCTTTTGGATTTGAGTGCACTCGTAACTTGATTCCACGTATTTACATTATGCCTACGAGAAGCTAACCCTCTTCTCGGAGTAGAAGTTCTTTACTCAGATTAGAAAAAAAATCCTTCTACCAAGAAGTAATTTTTGGAAAAATGACAATACATTCCCAAAATGTTGATTAAAGGGGTATTTTTATTCTACTTTTAAATATATTGCATAGAATTATGTCGTAAGAATTCAGAATCTCTTCAGACAAAAAAAAAAAAAAAGAAGAAGAAGAACTCAATTTGTACAGTTGACAGATTTTAATATTTATCGGCAGTCAGAACACCAAATGGGGTGCAACTCAAACGTGAAAGGTTCCATTCTCCCATTGGTTGACAAAAAAACCGGAAGTCACTTGATTTTTATATTTTCTTACAACTTTACTTAAATAAAGCACATTCTGTCTGTGAACGATATAGCGCAGTGGTTAAAGCACCGGACTTGTAAACTGAAGATTTTAAGTTTTGTCCTCTCTGATTTAAAAAAAAAAAAAATCCTTTTTTAGAGTTTTGTTTTGATCTTTACGGAATTTATTAATAAAGATTATTTACTTGACTTAAATATCAGTATAATTTTTTTTTAAATTATTATGTAAATATATAATAAATCTTAATTAATATTATATTTAAATATATATAGTTAATGTTAGTAATTAGTATTATACTTAAATATATATAATTAATAATATTTAATAGTTTATTTAAATATGTGTGTGTGGGTATATGCATATATAATTAATATTTATTATTATTACTTAAATATATAATTAATATTAATAAATATTATTATTTAAATGCATATAATTAATATTTTCACTCAGTGGTTTGAAATACATTATCTTCCATTTTCAGTAAATAATTAATAAGATATTTAAGAAAATAGGCCAATATATCTTAAAGAAAAACTTGGGATTTTTTTAAATGTAACTCAAACAATGAATTTTAGTTTTGGATGATACACTTTGTAGAAGCCCAAACATTACATGTACGTATGTTTAGGATTAACTAAACTTTTTTTATAAATATTATATGTTATTAAAAATACATATTGGTTCTTATTAGAATCCAGAAGTATTGACTTTTTTTTTTCATTTATTGTATATGCCTACATCAATAATATAATAAAATATCATTGTGATCTCAATAAATTTTTGAAAACTGGAGTAGCAAATAATATCTAAATCATATAAAATCTTCGACTATGTTAGAAACACAGACATACATATATAAAAGACATGTATGCATGTATATATTCATATAATTATATATTACATATATTTATATACATATATATATAAATATATGTAAATATAAATATACATATGTATATAAATATATATATTCATATAATTATATACATATATATATTCATACATATATCATACATGCATCTGTGTATTGTATATGTTTTCACTTTTACGAGAAAAAATTATGTCAGATTTATTGGATTGCAGTGTAAGAGTAAGAAAATGTTAAAACTACAGCAATAATACACCAATATTATATTGATTATAAAAAACATTAATTGATTAATCTTTGTATATTACTATACTGTCATACTGGAAAGAAACAACAAAAGTTTGATCTAGAGGCCCTGTATAAAATCTATATTTTCTTAATAAAAATTTTAATTTATATTTAATAAGTAAAAATGTATTAAACAAAATATAATTTATTTTTAGGTGTCACTTTATAAACTAATCGAATACAATAACATCTCTCTTTAATTTTTCTTCTTTTTTAATTAATTTTATTATTATTATTATTATAATTTACCATGTCATGATTTCATGACCAAGAATAAAAATATCACTATGGGAAATATTATTTTTATAAATATTTAATTTAAATTATTTACAAAAAATATAATAATAATAAATTATAATATAAGAAATGCAAAGAAATATGTATTCAATTTTACAAATTAACATTATACAATTTGTTAAAACAATTCTCGTACATAATTAATTAGTATTTCTAATAATCAAATACCAATTAATTAAAAAGATCCCATTAAATACATTTTAATTTACATAAAATGTATTTAATGGAAATTAAATATATTTTATGTATGCATTAAATGTACTTAGTTATTTGTATAATAAATTTATATTATCCCAAAATTTATTTTGTAAAAGACAATTTAATTTACAAGTTAATTTACACAGTTTAATTTTTTAGTACGAAATATTAAGGCATAATTCTGTTTTATTATCCTGTCCACAGAGGGCAGCAGCACAAAACGATGTTATGTTAGCTACAATGCATGCCGGGTTTTTGTCAACCAATGGGAGAATGGAACCTTTCACGTTTGAGTCGCACCCCACCAAATGTAGTTCCAAACAGTTTTTTACTATCTTATGAATCAGCCTCGCGTTCGTGCATACAAGAATGAGCCTGCCTATCAATTTTTAAATAATATTGTTCAAAAATTTGTAATGAACAGTATTCTCGGACCTCAGAGAAGGTAAAATGGCGGCGTGATCCTTTCTTTACGATATACATTCACGAAGGTTTATCTCGTTATTTCTCTTAATAAAATTATTTTATTTTCAACCTTATCAGTTCAGAAACCAAACCAATGAACACAAAAGCATATTCTTACATCAATTATTTAATAACTGATGGAAAATTTGATAAAAGCAGGATTTGCAAATTTTAAATGAAAAATCTTCTAAATATTAAAAAATAACATTGAAATCGAGAAATAAAAGGATATTTAAGTAAAAAAAAAATATTTAAATAATGTATAAACAAACCTCAATTTAAACACTTGAAATGCGCCTCATTTTTATAGATATTAGCTATAACCTAATTTATTTTAACATTATATTTCTAATCAATTCAATTAACACAAATTTAATCTGAAATTGAATGAATATTCCTTATATTATTCAGATCTGTTACATACTGTGAAGAGGAATTATCTTCACATATTCCACTTCTAATTAATCTACACCTTAGCCCCCCTCCCTAAAATACTTTTTTTCAAAATTACCTTCCTAAATATATTTTATTTTTCTACATTGTAAATGTATCTAGTCCCAGCCTTTTTCCTCTTTTATTATAACTCCTTTTCAATTCATTTGTAATTCTTTCGCTCTGCGTTCTCTTATAAAAAAAAGAAGAAAAGAAATTATTTAGTTCGCCTAGCAACTGTGGATTTATCTCTATCCCACGCTCAGTCAAATTTACCAGATGCCCTCTGCTACCCTTTCTCTTTTTACATTTTTGTTCCTCTATCTTCTGAAATTGTATTATCATTGTAACGTACATGTCTATTTTTAAATTTTAGTAACACTCCTTAATACAACCCTATGTGAACCAGTCTTCTTGTGGTTTGCGAGGCTACTATATACATTCCTCTCTGTTGGCATCTAAAAATTCATATTTGATCGTCATCAATCTCCCATTGACTTAACATTTAACGGAAAATACCACCTGCGTTTCTATCACATTCCTCTCGCCAAAAGTACGTTAATCTGGCTACTTGGCTTTATGTAACTCTGTCATCACTGCTCGGTATCCACCGAAGAAATTATTCTAATTAATAATCATTCTCTATCGAACCTTGTGACTGATAACAACATGTAAAAGTTGTATTAAGTGTACGTTTGGAGTCCCGGGTACCATTGCCTTCGGCAGCTGTACCTATTCGACGATGTACCTGTGCTTTATCTGAACCTGGATTAAAGATCTACTGCATATATTTAATTTTCGACTCTTTCTTCAAGATGTCTGTCCTGTGTCTTCATTAATTTTTAATAGCTTACGATCACGACTCACGAAAATCCTGTACACAGATTGGTTCCTTGACAATAGCACTTATACAATAACATTCACATCACGGTACCCGGGAATCAACGAATAGTAAACAACGAAAAAAAAATAATTATAACAATAAGATACTCGAATTTTTTTAGTATGTTTCTGAAATCTTTATAGACATAAGGAGAGATTTGTTTCCGTGTTCTCGCAAACAGTGTGGACATAACAAAACTGAAAATGACGATAAAATTTTTGAACTGGATTCTCCATGTTTTTCTCGTATGAAAGATCATCTCCAGTATTTCAAATGGAAGAATTCGATGGAATATAATTTTCTCTGAGTCTCGGATAATTATTAAAGAAGCAGGTGAACCGCAGGACCCTTTTTTCCCCTTAACATATTAAAGTTAGCTGTTCAAGAGAATTAATAGACAAAAACTGCTTCATCGCTTCTTTTTCCCGGAGAGATGTACGAACTCTGTGAAGATCTGATGCCTAATTTGAAGCCATTATTATTTTTTTCTCCATCTGTAAAACGTCTGTTATGAATCGCTGCGGTATGTTTTTCGCATCCTAATATTCATGGATTTGTGTATGAAAATTAAGGATTACTGCTGATATTTACAATAATTCATTGCGGAACTCAATTACCTAAAGCACAACTGAATACAGCTTCTACCGGCGATAATTAAAAGTGCGACCCTGACGTCAAGCATATTTCACTAAACCATCGCATCCGTCCTAAACACTTAACCCGCGATTCTTCTTTTTTTTCTCTCTTCACCTTCGAGATTATTACGAAGTATGGAAAGAGTAACTAATGAGACAGACAAAAAAAAAATGCATATTGATTGCGCTGTGGTTTATTTCAGTTCTTGAACTTCATGTCAGCTCAGTCATAGACATATAATTCATTATATGCTGCGGATAAAGAATCTGACTGATAAACAGTGCATAGAACATATATATTGTTATTAATTTTCGAAATTGGAAAGTGATATAAACGTTTGTACTTTATATAAGCACGAACTTTCCAATGATCCATCTTCACTTATTATAGCAAGGATTCCCATATTTTAGTGGACATTTGCAGTGCACATTTTAATCGCGAAGTATATTTTTTTAGTTTACGAATATTGCTTTCAAAGCTAAGGATTATTGCGTGAAATATTTCATCGTTAATTAGCCTATATCAATATTATATTTAGATATAAAAAAAATTGCTTCTTATATTTGTGCTAAATGGATTACTGATGTTAATATTTCAAGTGGTAAGTCACTTCTTTTTATATTGTTCAACATGAGGATATTTTTGGTCAGGTAAAGTAATGAAAAATATATATGTGCTTTTATAGTATAAAAATTCAATTTATTTATTTACTTCCCAAACTGACTTAATAAAGATTTAGCATGTATGCACTAGGTAGTTGTGTTTCAACATAAGCATGCTTTTTTTTATAATATTTTAATAATCTTACAACAGAGATAAAAAGGCATAATATTCATTCATAGATATATTTCTTTATAGATAGTTAACTTTTTGTTTATGCTGTGTATTTTTCTTCTAGAATCCTTCATTTTGAGTGTCAGTTTGCTATACAGTATTTCAACATTTAAAAATATATGCTGCCGCTCATGCAAATTTTATTTAAAGAATATTATTAATAAGATTTTGGAATTTTCCTCGTTAAAAGAAAATGTATAATATGCAAATTTGATATCTTTCACACTTGTGTACATTTATGTACACATTTTTGTACATCGTGCGCAAAATGTACTTAATGTTGTGTTTGAATTTTTCTTGTGGGCCTACTCGGCTGGTCCAAGTATCTTCCCCATCAAGAGAAATACTAACGTGACAATCTTGCTGTGAATTTTATTTTTTATGGGTTATTTGCATATATACACATTCTTTTTCTCTCATCACATTAAAAAAAATGAATGATACTAAAAAAAAAAAAACCTAAATCTTCTTAATTTTTTTTTTCATTTATATTTTTCTTCTCATACAAATATTTACAATAATTGTAATATAACAATTGTCACATTAATTTTATTCTAATTTAAATATTATCTTTATTAATTAATGGCAGTTAAGTATTTTATAGATCTATGCCCGCATCTCATGATTTGTTACACTTACCGATTTTGATAAACCGATTTTGACATTTTGACAAGGATAGAATCTCATTATTCTAGGACTGACTTTGCATTTAACATGCATACAATGTATATAATTTTTTTTTCTCTCCAATCATTTTTTTATATTGTGTACTTGCATTTATATCTGATTTTTTTTGTTTGTTATTGTATTTGGTATTATATGCTATACTATATCAGTGTTTTTATTTTATTCGAATAAGCATAATACATTTATGAGATAATTGCATCATCAAAATAAATTAATTGTCTTTAACAATAATACAAGTATCATAACCTTGTGTTTATATACTGGATCAGTCATAAATTGTATGTTGCAGTACGGTACATGTTGCCCTATATATATATATATATATATATTATAACGAATTGTCCTTTCTTTTTAATATATGTTTTGGACGCATAGTTACAGTGATTCAAAACTTAGTGTTGACATTAGGGGTGCTCGCACAAAATAAACAGGTAATAAGTAATGGCAATGTACTTTCATACAAACGTATTACACACTTACAGTTTTTAATAGGAATTCCATATTCGTAGGACATTATCTAATTTTTTTATATTAACGTTATTCTAAATTTATATTGTGTTGAGGTGATGTTTTCCTTGCATCTTTATCACGGTACCAGAAAAGAGTGTAAAATCTTGTCATTTTGTATTGATTTGAATTTTTAGCGCTAATTTTCCATCAATTCATTCGGATCAATCTTTGATGATAAACTTGGTGTCACTTCTTCACAATACACTTTTTAGTTTTTAATTCATTGATCCTTTTTGTTGTCAAATTTAAATATAATTATAATATTGCGGTTATATTTTGGTAAGATAACCTAATTATTACACAATCTAGACATGTATACACTCTGTTTATTACAAAATTTATACACTTTATTTTTTTCAAAATTGCTTCTTTAAACTTTATTTGGTAAATAGATAACACTTGATATGACACTTTTCTTTGTATTATTGATTGAAGTTTTGATCTACACACATGAATAAAGATAACTTTGCTTAAATTAACATGTTTTTTTACACTTTAAAGTCACTTTTGTCATGTTAAAACAATTTGCAGTACTTTTGTGTCAGATATTTCTGGCCATGTATAAAATTACTTTTTTTAAGTTTTTTTTCCCCAGTGCTGGTTCATGTTTTAATAAATATGTAAGGTTTTGTGTACAACAAATTTTGCACATCTATACTTATATTAAAGATGACCTTTCCTTCTCAATTTCTTTACACATATTTATTTATTTATGCCATATTTATTGTCATATTTCAAAGAAGTGAAAATTTTCAGGTTTGTATATGTAAGAGTTAATATATAATTGCCATTTTTATTGTTTATTAATGTTTTGAGCATTAATCCTCATATATTTTTTTTCTGTTTCAAAAGAAGATAGAATATATTCTTTTTATAAAATGTGTTTTTCATAATTAGACACAACCATGTTAATTTTTTTTAATAAATCAATTAAGTAATATTTTTCTTCGTTATAAACATATGGCACTGCTTTCCGATATAGCAACTAATTAATTAAAGATATTCTTATTATTTTTTTTGTTTATACATGCCGTATTTTCTTTAATACGTAGATAAATTTTATTTGTATGATGGCAAGTATATTTTTGTGTAATTTTTATTAAGTTGATATATTTTAATCCATGTGTATCGTTTTAGTAGCATTATTTAGGAACTCTTTAATCGGCTTAAATAGACTTTGAGATCTATTGCAATCTTGCAATTGTTTGACAATGCTTTTCCATATTCAATAACCAATTTTATAATCTACAACGGTTCCTTCTTTTTTAATTACACATGTCATTTACATACATAGTCAAAGTTACCAATCATTATACACTACCAGTTAGTACCAACCATTGTTATACTCTTTACCATTAATTCTTTTTTTGTTCTGTTCGTTTTTATACCTTCCGACATCGGTATATTTTTTCCCCTCTTACATAACCTGCATTTGGTAATTTCATGGTTTATATATAAGTATCAGTTACACCAAACAATATTAAATGGATACATAACATTTGTTATACATGCCATTGTTGGTAAACAACTATACTTATTTACCTGTTGCATTCTCAGTAATGCTGATATCTTATTTGTAGGTTGATGGTGATAGTTTTCTTTTGTCTATAAAAATATACAACATTTACTATTCTTCTTCATTTTACATTTACTTTTTTGTGCATCGATAATTCCGCTTTGATAAACACTTTATTCATATTTGATAAACACTTTAGTCAATAAACACATATTTAAAAAAAAACTCATACTTTTTTAAAATTAAATAATACTTGTTTGCTGATACAAAATAAAGGGTGCATTACTGAATCAGGCCTGAATGGTGATTATATTATTTTTTAATATTACGATTCTTAGAGATCTACTCAGATTTCTATCCAATGCACTCATTTCATGAAACTTTCATGTGCAACGCATCAAGTATTTTATCCTGTAAATTTTACGCAAACCTCTTGCACATACTTCTGTAATCTATACTTTATGCATTCCGTTTTCTCGTTTACAGTTTTTTTTACTAATCAATGTTTCATGTATTACCAATCAAGGATATATATAAATATATAATTCCAGTTAAAGTATTTGTTTCACCATTCAATGTATAACTGTGCTTTTCACATTCATTCTTTTCATTCTTTTTTAATTATCACCTGTTTCTTTGACATTACATACCTTACTTGTAGGTTCTATTTATACTACTTCTAATATTCAACATAATTCGTTAACACAATCTCTGCACATGTATCATCTCATCATGTTTCCCATGTAACTTTAAATTAGGTACTAGTTATACCATATATTTATTGGAGGAGTTCATAGAATTCGCTATATGCACCAATTATGGTAAACAACACTGTACTTAGTTACCTACTGTAATCGCAACAATTTTGGTAATGTTAGTTATCATGGTAACATACCTTTTTTTCATTATTCATTTTATCACTTACTTCTACATTTTCTGTCATATTTACATAATCACATATTCTTTTTAGTAAAAATAAGTTAAATAACCATTTTTTTTCTTGCTAAATGTTGTCTACAGTTGAAAAATGAAAAATGTGCACTACTGAATCATGCCAGTATGGCAATATTATTGTCATAATAAGATTTTATAGGAAATTTTTCCTCTTGTAGTGCACGTTTCTTTCATGAAATTATTGAAATAGAGGCATCAATTTTTCATTCTGTGGACATACACATTTTTACACATTTCCTTTTCTTACATGTATAACAATACATTCCATCAGTCACATTTTTATATATCTTTTAAGAATTTTGTCACTGTTTCTCCTTTCTGTTTTTTTATTATTCCTGACATATTAAATAGTAAAATATTTTAGTACATGCAATTGATAAATTTTCACTGTATATCTAATTTAAATTCACTTTTTACCATTTATTTTCCTCCATGGAGTAAGTGTCACACCTCAAGTTCATCCCTTGTTTTGCCTACTCAATGCTCGTAAATTTACCTTCTTTATTCATTCAATATATGTAATTTTTAAAGACAGATTTTTTTTTTCGCATTTCTTTTTCATACACTACACTTGTTTGTGGAAGTATTTATTCACGGTTGTTATGTAATTGCAACCTTTGGTATTTATACCAGTCATTTCTTCCGTCGAAGTTATATTAATGGTTGCTTTCAGACTGTACATACTTTCTCAAATACCTCTTTTCATTTACACAATGCCAATGTTCCACACAATTGTCTCTAAATTTTTTTCAGTCTAAACATTCACATTTTGTAAATATAGGTACAAAATTAAATATACAATGTTTATATGTTCTATTTTGCTCACACTTCATCTTGCATTCATTCCCTAACACACTCTCAGTCACATTTTTTTTGTGTGTGTGCATGATGTCACACTTTTTAATTCACATCTAAATTGCCTTTCATACTTAGTACAACATATGGTTTTTTTTTATTTTAAATTTTAAATTTGTTTGCATAATTTTTCTTACTCTTTTATGTACAACGTAATGTTCCATTATATTTTTACTTACCATCCCGACACAACAACGTATGAAGTTGTTATTCATGTGTCATATTTCATAACATGTTGTGGACGGTAAGTTGTGGTGATCACTCACCCTACATAGAACCTATATCCCGCGTTACACATTTTTGACAGTCCTTAAATTTTGTCAATATTTGCAACATATGCGATTTTACATTTTTATATAAAATTAGGTCTGTTTTTCTAAATATGCTACTTCGCCAAATTCTCTTTTATAATATCCCTCATAATCAAGTATGCTATATGTTTATTTACATTTAGCTTTATTTCCAGTTTTATATATATATATATATATATATATATATATATATATATATATATATATATATATATATATATATATATATATATATATATATGTACAGCAATTTATTCTGCTGATACAAAAATATGTCTCATATTAAAGGCCTTCAAATAATTGAATATAAATTGATATATGGCCAAATGACATTTACCTTATATATATATATTATTTTTTTGGTCATGTCTCAAAAGCATAAGTTATGTTGGAAATAGCCAACAATTGTAGCAATAAAAGAAATTGCTATTGCTTAAATTTGAATTTCAAGTTAATGATTGATTTTAGTTTCTGGTTTAAATATTGATATATGTGTGCACACTCCTTAAAAAAAAAAAAAAAAAAAAAAAAAAAAAAAATTCCAGAAACATACTGATTATTATTTTGAGCTCATATTTATATATACTTTTTAATCTTCAAGCATAAGAGGTCGACCCAGCTTGTTTTTATTTTATCATGCCTATACGCATGCATATTACTTGAGACATGATGTTTTTGTTTTTGTATCAACATTTATTTTGTGAATTATTATCACTGCAATTATGCTTAGATAAGCTACCAGGGTTCTATCACAAGTGTTTTGTTGATGATTTTATATATGTATTGCTATGTTAGTGAAGAGGCGCAGGTAAGTTTTCCGGTACTCATGCCCTCCTTAATATAACAAAATAATTTCTCTTACTTCGGTTGTTGGGGAGAAATATGTGAAGAGGAATTATCTTCACATATTCCACTTCTAATTAATCTACACCTTAGCCCCCCCTCCCTAAAATACTTTTTTTCAAAATTACCATCCTAAATATATTTTATTTTTCTACATTGTAAATAAATCTAGTCCCAGCCTTTTTCCTCTTTTATTATAACTCCTTTTCAATTCATTTGTAATTCTTTCGCTCTGCGTTCTCTTATAAAAAAAAAGAAGAAAAGAAATTATTTAGTTCGCCTAGCAACTGTGGATTTATCTCTATCCCACGCTCAGTCAAATTTACCAGATGCCCTCTGCTACCCTTTCTCTTTTTACATTTTTGTTCCTCTATCTTCTGAAATTGTATTATCATTGTAACGTACATGTCTATTTTTAAATTTTAGTAACACTCCTTAATACAACCCTATGTGAACCAGTCTTCTTGTGGTTTGCGAGGCTACTATATACATTCCTCTCTGTTGGCATCTAAAAATTCATATTTGATCGTCATCAATCTCCCATTGACTTAACATTTAACGGAAAATACCACCTGCGTTTCTATCACATTCCTCTCGCCAAAAGTACGTTAATCTGGCTACTTGGCTTTATGTAACTCTGTCATCACTGCTCGGTATCCACCGAAGAAATTATTCTAATTAATAATCATTCTCTATCGAACCTTGTGACTGATAACAACATGTAAAAGTTGTATTAAGTGTACGTTTGGAGTCCCGGGTACCATTGCCTTCGGCAGCTGTACCTATTCGACGATGTACCTGTGCTTTATCTGAACCTGGATTAAAGATCTACTGCATATATTTAATTTTCGACTCTTTTTTCAAGATGTCTGTCCTGTGTCTTCATTAATTTTTAATAGCTTACGATCACGACTCACGAAAATCCTGTACACATACATTTCTTACTTTTCAGTAGCAGAATAAAAAAGTGAATTCTTCAAGAACATAATGCTTTCAAATTGAGCGATTTTTCAATATTTTCCCAAAAAGCTGGATTTTTATGGCCTTGAACAGTGTTGAATTCCGACACTTTTCTCCAGTATGGCTCCGGGGGGGGGGGGGCATTTCAATGCTCCTGGTGGGGAATGCCCCCCCCCCGGGCCACCCTCTGAATTCAACACTGGCCTTGAAACCAATGGAAGAATACGGTCCATTGTTATTTGCATCTATCTGAAAAATTGCATTTTCAATTATTGCTGTTTTTATTCTTATTATTATTTACTAGATGTGAGTGAGACGATAATTCATGTTTATAACGCGGTAAAAAATTGAATGCAATGACTTTTACTGTTGAGATAATTTAGAAGTAATTTCCATAATACTTCACGGCAAAATCCTAGAACAAGCGAGACACCCGATTTGGCGATTTTTTTTACGTTCGCCAAGCACCGACGCACGGCAACCTCCAACCCCAATCATCTACCCAATCAGAAAGCATGCTTTCCGCAGGCAAGCAGATATTTACACACTGCTTACGGCAAGCTTTTTCACAAACTAAACATCGATTTTATTTCGTTTTTACAACTATTTACAAAGTTTCAGCAAGTGTTTCTTCAGGATTTTTCAATTTTTACAAACTTTTAGCAATATTTTCCTTCGTATTTTTATTTTTACAAACATTTAGCAATTTTTTTTTCCGGATTTTTCTATTTTTACAAACATTTTTCTATTTCTAAAAATTTTTAGCTATTTTTTCTTTTTTGCTTAAACTTTGTAAATTGTCACAAAACGGAATAACGTCAATGTTTACATCATGAAACTTTTTTCATAGAAACTGTGTAAGTAGTGAGTTCTCTGCCATAAAACACACAGGTTATGATTGTGGAGAATCTCGAGATTTCTGATTTTTCGAATGCACGAAACTCATTCAAACACTGGTTAGTAACATTAATTGACAAAAAAAATCCCTAGATCCATGTAACTCCCTGTGCAGCTATCTCTAGAATGCATGAAATTCATTCAAACAGCGGTGAGTAAATTACATTTATGTACGTTTCGCATATATTAACCGAAAACAAACCCTCTGGACTGGATGCACGAAATTTGCTGCTCAGCACTCTCTAGAATGCATGAAATCCATTCACACGCGGTCAGTAATGTTCGCACAAAAATTGGTTCATAGCAATCTCTAAAGTGCATAAAATACATCTTATCAAATAAAATCAACAAAAATGCTCCCTTTATTTCTCATCTTTCATTTTTTTTAAACTATTTCACAGGAATTATCCTTTATGACTACGACAAAACGTCAAATCATTAAACTTCAAAAAACACTACACATTTCACAAACGTAATTCAACAAATCCGACACACAACAAACCAACCCACAGACAATAGAGCCCTATTCCAGAATATTCTAATCTGTCAACCAACCCATCCAATCAAATCTAATTCCCTCAAAAACATTACGAAACCAGCTCAATTTCCAGAACCATGCATTCTGCCCGTGCCAGAACCGAGCACACAAGGCGTGGAAAAAAAGGAAGAAAAGAAACCGGTAACAAGAAAAACTCATTTATCCCTTCGCCAAATTCGGCGCCGCCAAGCATCTCGCTTGTTGTAGGATTTAACCATAAATATCATTACAGATAGTAAAAATTTCCGAAAATACTATAGATAAATTAGTAAGACTATTTAAACTTTTCTACACATCACACACAAATATATATATATATATATATATATATATATATATATATATTTCTTTTTTTTTCTTCAATTTTTATGCGCTATAGGTCAATCTGGAGATGAGAGAAATTTCCAACCTCTTTCAAAGAATCGAATCACAAATATTCAACAGTTTAAATTTTCTTGGATCTTCTGTTGAAACACTTTCGAAACAGATTTTCTTCATTAAATCAAAAATTAATAACTGTTTAGCTTTAAAAAGAAAAAAAACGTCAATAAATACATCAAAACAAACCATATAGGATAGAATCAGAAAGTATGTGTTTGGTATTGCCCGAATTAGCACAATAACAACAGGTCAAAAATATTCCAACCACACCAGTAAAATTAAGTGGAGTTTTATTAATGAAAAAATAATGTGTCTTGATAAATTCGCCCTTAAAAGTTTTTACTTTGTCTTATTAGTGAGTGAGTACCTATATGGTAAAAAGTCTCCTCGCGGAATTTATAAAAGTGAATTTTTGTGATTGATCAAGAGCCTGCGTCAAGAGAAGAAACTCTCAAGTTAATGTTAAGTTAAGAAGGCTATGGGAAGTTTCTTGCGCGATTTCTCGCTCTCATTTTAATATTTTTAAATGATTTTTTTGCATAGGATAGCTGAGGTCGATCTCTAACGTTGTTAGTTTGTACTTTATTTATTTTGGTTACGTTTTTTTTATAAGTGGACATTTTCAATTTTGAAACCGGTTCTAAGAGTGAAAGTACCCTTATATAAAAAAACTGGAACGAAAATAGAAAAAGTAAAAACTAACAACGTCACAGAGTAAGGACAGAGACCCAACTTCGCCTAAAAAGAGCGACTGCGGCGGATGACTTGAGAACTAAATCAACGCTTTGGCGATTTTTATCTTCGTGATTTTCGTTTAAGTGCAACCCCATTCTGCTTGGCGTCTTTTGATGTTGTCATTTGCGCATGTGCAAATTTTTGGCGTTCGCTAATTGATTTTCGAATCTTGTTTAATACTTATTATTAAAATTATTCTTTAAAGATCAAATAGTTGATTATAATTATTATAATTCTTCAAAATGCTACGAAGAGAGGAGTGTATTGTTTGCAAGAACAAGACGTAAAAGTTATTTTTTTATTCCTAAGAATCGGTAAGTGTTGGTTTATTTCCATGTGTTATTTTTGTTTTTATATTTCAAGTTCCATTATGTATGAAATTTTTTATATGTATTCAGTGTTGGCAGATTTTTAACAAATTTTGACTTTATATTATGGTTAAAGTAACTGCCATACCATAAATCTCATTCATGTTAAAAAAATTTCTCTATATAAAATTTTATTCATATACATTTTCTATCGCAATGTAAACATGGTACTAAGTTTTTTCCTTTACTAGTAAATCTGCAGATAATTTTTTTTTTAATCTCGTTTTAACTTCGTACAATCCGCAATTATTATTTTTTCAATTGCATGCATGTTTATAAGCATATAAAATTCTTCGAATGTTCCAGAAATTAGAATCCTTAAATAAAAGTGGTAAGTAATAATAAATGATTTTAAAAATTGTAAAAAATATGAAAGTAAGATGTTTATATTTCCCGAACAGATGAAAAACATTTTCAAATATTTTAAGCAATTAATTTCTAAATTCTATTAAATTTATAAGCAAAATTTTAAAACTATTGGAAATCCATATCGAAAATTTAGCATTCATAATTTTACATCTAAATATATTACGCAAATATTCCATTTTCATTTCAGATAAAAATGAAATTTGAAAAATCATCTGCATCCCCATAAGAAAGCATTATGACCTAAAAAAAATATTCTATATTTTCCGAACGAATGAAGTAAATTTAACCAAAAACTATACAGCTAATTCCGGATACCTCGCCAACATACCTACTAAAAATCAACCTAATCGAACCATTTTTACGGCAAACAGACAGACGGAAACCAAAAACATTTCGCGTCTCCACAGTGAGCCTTAACATGACGTTTCGGCACAAATCTGTCAACACTCAGTATATATAAAATATTTCAAACATTATGGAACTTGAAAAAACAAGAACAAAAATAACACATGAAAATAAATCACAACTTACATTTTGAAGAATTAAAAAAATCAAATTTTCCTTTCAAACTTGGAATTTTTTTTTTTTGTTTTACCACAGCACTTATTTTAAAATAAAGTTGAATTCCGATTGTTTCATAACATGTTAAAAATAATAAATTTGTTTTCATTCGCGTAGATAGATAATCGACCGTCTTAAAATCAACCAACCAACCAACCAAAACAAGAAGCAAGCAGTCGCCGTTTTTTTTTCTTTTTCTTCCCTCACTTGTCGTCAAGAAAGCGATATATAGCTCTATTAGCAACCTCGCTTATGTTACGGCTGTAGTTTTCGCATCATCCGCAGCTAGCGCCACTGTCTATGTGTAATCCCATGTTAAAGAAGTTACCATTGCAGTGTATGAGAGTTGATTCTCTGTTAAAAACTCCTTACTCTGTGAACAACGTTAGAGATCGACGTCAGCAACTCCGTATAGAAGAACAGCTCCCGTAGGCGTAATGTAAACGCGCAGAATCAATTCGGTATATCTACTTGTAATGCGCGCGATATACAGCTCTACAGGGGAGTAGCGCAAACCAACCGGCGATATTTACTTTTATTTCCGCTCCGGTCATTTGGCTTTTCGTCAGTTTTTATTCTGTTATTCTAAATTACGGACATAATTACTTCATTTAAGTAGAAACCCTTTCAAAACATCAGATAATATTTACAATTTAAATATGAATGCTTAAATCGCTAAAACATTACTAAAAAAAGAAGGTTTTTCTTTTTTTAAATCAGCCAATAATATCTATCACAAAACAATATTAATGTGTAAAAGCTAATAGTTTTTTTTTTTTTTTTTTTTTTTTTTTTTTTGTAATAAGGAAAATTATATTTTGTTTTTTAAAACAAGGCTTTTGTAAATCTACATTTGATTATTAGTAGATATTCCGAATATACTAATTTCACACATATTTTAAAGGAAATACAACACAAAATAATTTGTAAAAGTGATGTTTTGAAATGATTTCTAACACTATTAACCCCTTCGCGACGAGCGTCTTTTACAGAATTTTTAATCCTTTACTACCGGTTTTTCAAAACAGAAATTTTTACCTAATTGAATCGCAGAAATGCTAAGATTGAATAAGGCAAATCTTCCAATAAAAAATAACTGGTGCGAATAATCGAGGATTCTGAGCATCTTATGCGTCGCGTATACGTGTCGCTCGTCCCCAAGGGGTTAACACTTTTCTACAACTTTTTAAAAAGATATATTTGTAAAATTCCACTATTATTAAAACTTTAGTCTTTTGTGTCCATTGCAATAATATTTTGCCTTTTCATTTTTTTTTTTCATATTCTTAAGTTGAATTAAACTGATTATTTACATTATTATTAACCCCTAGATGAACGAGCGACACGTATCCGTGACGCATAAAATGCTCAGAATCCTCGATTAATCCCACCAGTTATTTTTTACTGTAAGCTTTGCCTTATTTAATGTTAGCATTTCTGCGATTCAATTAGGCGAAAATTTCTGTTTTGAAAAACCGGTGGCAAAAGATTAAAAATTCTGTAAAGGACGCTCGTCGCGAAGGGGTTAACAATTGAAAAAATGATTACACCATGGCGAATTATTTTTTTTTTTTTTTTTTTTATTGCAAGTGGAAATATAATCTTTCACATCGTAACAAAGTCAAAAAAGACGATAATTGATATATACAAATGATAATATCATGTTCAGCCAGCAATTACCATTTTTTGACAAACATTCAACTTGTACGCCTACAAACACACATCACAAAATTGTGCAATCGGTATCTACATAAATGTTTACAAATATATGTGCAAAAATGCATTTTTTTTTTTAAAAAGAGAGAGAGAAAGAAAGGGAGATAAATTTTTAATGGGCTGAGCAACACAATTCCACGCTTGAAGTTTGAAAATACTCCGCCCTACACAACCCCTTTTCTCTGCTTATGATTATGGTCTATTATCGGAAATTTTGGAGTATATTGTTATAACAACGTTACACAATTTTCAAATAATCTTTATTTAAATATATGGTATGATATGTGTTATCAGGTTCAGTGTCACAAAAAGCAGGACAACTGTTTCGAAATCGGAGCACAAAAATAAAGCAAACCCTATAAAAGTCTTTCTAAGGCGAAATCCTGTCTTAAACGTAAAAATTCATTGTTTTTAAAAAGTAAGAATACCATACAAATATAACTGCAATGACGAAACCTGTTTGAAAGGGAATTTTTCTGCTGTCTCTTACGATTCCCTATTAACAGGTTTCATTATATCAACAATCTTAAGCGGGTCAGGTCTTGAAGCCCCTCAAAAGCAAAACACCTGGCAGCACTATGTATGAGATGCATAGATTTTATACAGGGCCATATATAGAAATATTCAGGTATAGAATGTTGTCTTTGAGCGTTTGTTTAAAATGTGTTTTCAGTGATGTTTTCAGTTTTCGAGATCAGTTAAATTATATTATTTACTGTTGTGCGCCAATTAGCTGGTATCCCTATACAGAGTCCCTCTAGAGTCGTAGCTACCGTGCGCTTGTATACTAAGGGCGCAAAATTAGAAAGGTCGAAACAGAGATTTGTAAAAACATATTTGCATATTATTTCCATTATTTATCAGATATTATGTATGGTTTACAACTATTACATATAGCATATTCCTGTGATATTTCCCTTTGTTTTGAACCTCAATTACTTCGACTTAAAACATGTTTTTACATCCAATTAAAATAAATTATTTGTATTCGCAAATTTTAATTTTAATTCATACCATACCACAGCCTGCAGTAACTTCTCGGATACTGTTTCAGGATGCCTATTTTTTTCCCCTTTAACCTTACCGTCGAAAACAATTGAATTTTTTCGAATCTTAAACTAATCGAAATTTATTTTCAGGGTTTTTTGCAGTGACTTTATTGTCTATCACTATTTCCAAACACTAGTCTACCTGGTATATTTCGATTGAAAATATTGTTGAAATTTATGATGATGTATGGAAATAGTGGTAGCCAAATAAGTGACCTCTGTATAACCAAGGGCATCTTGATATAACAGACCGAAACAGCGTATTCGTCGCTAGGGGAATGGAGGGAAGGTTGAACTCTATATCCACTATGCTACAATATGAAGTTTACATGTAAAATATTAACACATATATATATTTTTTCATTTACTGTCGTAGATTTCATAAATAAAAATCATTTTGCTTTTCAGTACTTAATTTTTTTTTTCAATTCTTATATATATGTAAAAAAAAAAAAAAAAAAAAAAAAGTACAGATAAATATAAATTTACTTGCCTTCACCAACACATATGGCACAACAACTTGCAGAAACTAGTTCACAATAAGTAAAGGCAAATTTCAAAAAGAAATTAAGATGTTATTGTATATATATATTTTTTTTATCACATTAATGTTTAAAAATGAACTGAATGTATAAAAACATGATTTATTCTAATATTTTTATCACACAACTCAAACAAAAATTTAAATCTTTATTAAAAATTCAGATTTAAATCTTTCCTTTTCAATAAATTTAAAAGGAAATCTAATGATAATATTCTTTCATTTATAATTTTTTGTTATTTACAATATATATTTAATGTGCATCAAAGGGTAACACGAATAATAGGTTATGGACTTTAATCAATTACATATTTTTTTTCCTTGAGGTTTTGTTTACTTGTTTGTTCTTCACACAGATTAAATAATTCATATAACGAATTTTGTTTTATTAAAATAACTTTCTAATAAGGATAAAAGCGGCTGTATTCGCTATACGAATTATTTATTCTCTGAATGTTATACAAATTGAATTAAAAAATATTCTTTATCGTATTTAAAGACTCAACCATTTTTGTTGATAAAGTTACATCAAAGATGGAACAGTTACAGAATATCAAATGAAGTATCTGGACAAACTAAATGAAAATTTACTGGATATTTTTCTCAGGATAGAAAAAAATAAACTCTATTTCGGATATTGAAGAATTGAAAAGAGAAAATAATAGAATTGATACCTTACTTAAGGATAATTATGTGAAACTAATATTACCTAACTAAATATTACCTTGAATTGATGGAGAAAATTAGAAAATATTTTAACTAGTGTTAAAAATTACATTTTTGAATCCCATGAAAATAAAATAGATAATTATTCTAAGACTTGAAAACTGTTTTTACATGAAAATTCTAATAGTGACATTTTAGATCAACTGTGTATTACTTATACTTATAATATAATTCTAAATTACTTTGTTTGCCATCTTAAAAAGGCATTTAAAAAGAATATCTGCAAATTTTAAAGTTTCTCCAGGCTTTGCAACAATTAGAAATAAATCATTAAAAGAAAAATGTGTTAATTTGAAACAAAATTTACAAAATAGTCAACTTTTTATAAAGTATTCCCAGGGATCTGTTTAGGAAAAAATTGGGTCCTTGCATTTCCCAAAAAAGGACCCTGGGAAAAAAGTCTGAACAGACCCCTGATTCCCTACAAAGCCCACAAACTTGTGGGATTTACAAACAAATCAGAAAATCATGCGACTATTATACAGGATGTACACGTCAGTTTTATTTATTTATTTATTTTTTAAATTAAAGAAATTACTTAATTATTTGAATATTTAAATAAAAAGATTATTATTTGTGATATACCTTAATGCGTATAAAACAATTTTTTATTAAGTAAATACATTTTAAATTTTTTATTAAGTATTTTTTAATTCAATTTGTACAATATTCAGAGAATAAATAATTCGTATAACGAATACAACTGCTTTTTATCCTTATTAGTAAGCTATTTTAATAAAACAAAATTTCACATGTATTCTAAAATATCCCCTAAATGAATGAGAAGATATTGTGTATTCTAGATATATTTACTGTATAAAACCAGGGATCTGTTAAGAATTTGGTCAGTTAAAGAACACTTCACAATTTTTTTCTTCTTAAAACATGACCCTTCACAATTTTTTTGTCTTAAAAAAGGACTTTTCTCAAGAGTTTTTCATACAAAAATGGGCTCTTCACAAGATTTCTTATGAAAATAAAACTCCACCTATAACAGCTGTAATCCTCGAGGACCCTATTATCTAGCTATATGTATAATGTAAATATGTTTACATGTAAATATATCAAAATTTAATGCATTTATATTTTTTTTTTTTCGTTAAAACAAGACCAAGTTATAATTTAATTGCCTAAACAGGAACCTAAATATAACTCTAATTTCAGATTCCCCCAAAAATTATTAAATTTTTCACAAATATGAAAAGACGCTCACAATTTTCAAAAAACAGGACCCTGTGAAAAAAGTCTGGACATACCCCTGAAAATAGCTTTAATAAATCTTTGCTTTGCAATAGATGAAATACAGTCTTCTTTCATAAGGAAAAAAATATGAATTTAGAAACCTGTTTAATATGCATCAAAGGGCATCACAAATATATATTATGGAGTTTAATCAATAGCATAAAATTATATATCGAGTTATTTTTTCACAATTCACAGATAATAAACATTTTATATAATGAATACAATTGATTTTTATCGATTTTAATAATAAAACAAAATTTCACATATATTTTAAAGAATCCCCGAAGTCATCGAGAAGATATTGTATATTTTAGATATATTTATTGTATAAAAGAGCTTTAAAAAATTGTAAATCTTTGTTTTCAAATAGATGAACTACGGTATATTTTCATTTAAAGAAAAAAATATGTAAATTCACATACATGTTTTATGCGCATTAAGGAATATCACAAATAATAATATCTTTATTTAAATAATCTCATTATTTTAAAAATAGTAAATAAATAAAACTCATATGTACATAAATGCCTGTATAGTAGTCGCATGATTTTATGAATTGTTTGTAAATCCCACAAGTTTGTGGGCTTTATAGGAAATACTTTATAAAAAGTTGACTATTTTTTAAATTTTGTTTCAAATTAATACATTTTTCTTTTAATGATTTATTTCTAATTGTTGTAACACCTGGAGAATTTTTTTAATTTGCAGATATTCTTTTTAAATGCCATTTTAAGATGGCAAACAAAGTAATTTAGAATTATATAAGTATAAGTAACACACAGTTGATCTAAAATGTCACTATTAGGATTTTCATATAAAAACAGTTTCTAAGTCTCTTAGAATAGTTATCTATTTTATTTTCATGGGATTCAAAAATCTTATAATTTTTAATACTACTTAAAATATTTTATAATTTTTCCAACAATTCAAGATAATATTAGTTAAAAATACCTCAAAATTATGAATTATTTGCTTACCTGTAAAGACAGCTACTTGTAAATTCATATCTATTTGTACCGATTCCACAACTTTAACACATTTGTCACACATATATAAAAAAATTAACGCATTCATCGCAATAATGAATATCTAATAATTATCCTTAAGGAAGGTATCAATCCAATTATTTTTTCTTTTCAATTCTTCTTCCACATCCGAAATAGAATTTATTTTTTCCACCACGAGAAAGACTCCACTAAATTTTTACTAGTAAGTTTGTCCAGTTTTTTTTTTCTTTCAATTGTTGCATGCCTCGCGAAAACATTTTCATTTTCAGATACTTCATTTGATATTCGGAAACTGTTCCATCTTTGATGTAACTTTATCAACAAAAATTCTTGAGTCTTTACACATGATAAAGAATTGTTTTAATTCAATTTATACAAAAAATTACATCTAACGAAAAAAAACAAACAAACGAAGCAGGTGTTTACACCGTAGCAATAACACAACACAAGCCAAATTTCAACTCAGGCAAGAAATCGGAGCGGGCGGGGTGAAGATTTCAAGTCGTTCTTGCGTTCCCTCTTTTGATCACATGACTTTCCCCAGAGTGGGTAGCTATCAAAGCCCGGTATATTGAGACAGCCCTGGTATAACCCGTAATTTAGAAGGAGCGTCTGACAGCCTTATGTATTTAGGTACCGCAAATTCCGGCGTATAATCCGCGGATCAAGCAATCATGTTCATGTCCAGAATTATTATTTTATGCAACTTGCTAGATCGCTGTACATATTTGAGATTCATTATTGAATAAAATTTCTTGGTTGAACTGAACTGTTTGATCCACGGATTATACGCCGGAAATGACGGTATTTAACCGATTGGAAAAACAATAGTTTGACAAGTTGATGAAAATTGTTAATCATTTTAAGAACCGAAAAACAAAAAAAATGAAAATGTTGAAGTTTTCTTCTTTTTTTCTTTTGTGGAAACTAAACATAGATATACTTTATTAATACGTCGTCTTTATTAATACGTTTATTATGCGTTATTAATACAATAATAAATATAATTTATTATTTTTACATAGGCCCAAGGCGACAAAAAATTAAGGAGAATGGAAAATAATTTGTGTGTACAGTTTTTCAGATTTTAAAAATATTAAAAATCTCAAAAGCCGAATAGATAAAGCGTTTTCTTTCAAAGAGAAAAAAAATAAAGATGTCAAAGCAATGTTTCTTAGAAATTATTGGTTGTAATTAATTAATTAATTATTGTCACAATGAAATGCCCGTTTCTTAAATGTCGGAAGCTTCAGGATATAGTTTCGAATTTATATTACAATGTCATCCTTTTTATCGTGATGGGTAAATGTGTTACCTTTGTTATCTTTTACTATGTGTCCGTAGCTAACAAGTGAAAGAAAATTTGTTGTTGATTCCATTCTGCTGAAGATGAAGCAGTCAATGTTTTTTTTCTATGCTTTCACCAGGAAGCTGACATTCTTCATAGACTTCGAAAGATCTTTTACCGAGGTTCCTGTGGTCTATACCACACATCCCCGGAGTACATGACAAGTAGAGAAGACTGGCTGAAAAGAGTACTGAACTATTGCTCTTCATAGAGTAAAAGTTCTTTGCTCAGATATAGAGAAAATTCCGTCGATATAGGGTAATTAAAATGGTTTATGAATTTGGAGAAGATTTTTGTAAAATTCGGAATCTCATCAGACAATAATTTAAAAAAAGAAACCTCACTCTGCACAGTTGCTAGATATCAAAATTTATCGTCAGTGTGAAAACCAAGTAGAGGCGCAAACCGTTTTTATCCATCTTCTGATTCCGCCTTGCATTCGTGCTTAAAAGTTGAGCTTACGGCAGTCGAAGGCGGATATTTTTCAGAGTTTTAATGGTCCCTTGAACTTGAATATCAATAATTTCTAAAAATATTCTTTGTCTTTTCTGACTCTTTTTTTTTTTTTTTTTTTTTTTTTTACATGCTTATAACATATTAATTTTTAATTTATATTGTTCAAAATTTGTTGATTTTTATTTATATCTATCTGAAAAATTTTCAATTATTGTGATTATTATTATTATTATTATTATTATTATTATTTACAAGATTTGAGGAAGACGATAATTCAAGTTTATAACTCAATAAAAAAAATTAAATTTTATGACTTTTACTATTGGGATAAATAGAATTAGATTCCATATACGAAAAATTACGACAATGATTTTCGTTCTGAAAAATATTTTTTTAGTAATTGATCATATTATAAAAAATGAACCATGCGATGCCGTGTTTAAATAAACTTAAGATAATAAATAATGTTACAGATAGTAAAAATTACCGAAAATACTATAGAAAAAATAGTAAGACGATATGAACATTTTTGCACAAAGAAAATTATATTTTATTATTTTTTTTTAATTAATTATTATTATTATTATTTTATGAGGCTATAGATAAATCTGGAAATAACAGAAATTTCTAATCTCTTATCAACAACTTGTTCAAGGGATGACAAAGGATTTAACAGGTGAAATTGTATTGGATCTTCTGTTGAAAATACTTTCCAAACAGATTTTCCTGATTAAATTGAACTATATTATTTTTTCAGCTTTTTTGAAAAAAAAAAAAAAAAAAAAAGCTACACTTTAAATGCATTAAAACAAACCATATAGGATTGAACCGTGACCTTCGGTACTCCGGCCAAAACACTAGTTTCTGACGTCACTCTAGAGAGATCCAACTCCGTCGGTGGGAGAGATCTTTGCAGAAATATATATGAGATATACATATTAAAATCAGGAAGGAAATTCTTTCACAGAAAGGCCCTCACCCCCTTTTTTTAAGGATTTCTTTCTAAAAATTTTAAGCAGTTATTATAGTTTTTACATCAATCTGATAAAAAAAAAATACTTGATTTTTGTTATAAGAAAAAATCAGTAGCAATAGATTGCTCATTGTTAACACAAAATAAATATAAATTCTGCTTTTGTAGGTTATTTTTTAATTTATTTCATTTTCCAGTAAAATATATTATTAATAATTTATTTTGCATTTAAACGTAAACAATTTCTTTTTGCTTTTCAGTAAAATATCTTTTAACACATATATGTTTAAATATGTGTGAGAAAAAAAATCTAGCGATCTAGAATTAGAAATATATATTAAAAAACATCTAGATTAATTCTAACACAATTATTTCAAATTGGTAAATAAATCATACGAGTAGTAATTTTCCAACTGGACGATGTTTCCAACCGGACATTTTTTTCGTCCAGTTGGAAAATTACTACTTGTATAAAAAACATCTATTTAAAAAATGAATAAAACGTTTTCCACGCAAAAAATCCAATTTTTCCCGATTTTTTTCTTCTGAATTTTTAATGTCATTTTTGCATTAATTTGTTAAAAATCAAACATCTATTATTAATTATTCACCACTGCTTAAAAAAATTCATTTGTTTACAATTTTATAGTGTTTATTTATATATTTCATCATAGTAAAAAATACCTATGACAAAGACGTTTGTCATATATCTTGCTTTCAGTTCAATCCCCCCCCCCCCCCAAAATTTTAACAAGTTAACATAAGCTTTTCCATTCCTCTTCCAACATCTAGCATACATGTATTGATTGCATGCTTCTCCTCCTCCCCCCCCCCAAAATAGAGATAAAAAATAAATAAATAAATAAATAAATAAATTCATAAAGATTCATTCATTCCCCCCCAAATAAATAAATAATTATAAACAATTAAAAATAATAAACAAATATAGTTTATAGATTTTAAATGTCTGTAATTCCCCCCCCCCCCCAAAAAAAAAAAAAAAAAAAATTCAATATGTTAACTAAAACCTATTTCTGATTTAATTTAGATAACGAATCTACTTTCTTCATTCTAAAATGCAAGTCACTCGCATACATCAGAAACTTCTCAGTCCTTCACTTTGCGGTTATGCTAAAAATAAGTTACAAATGTTCACATATTTCTAATTCAACCGTTTCCTGCTCATGAAATCAAAAGTGCATCTGTCTTAAAAATTAGACAAAATATATAAGCAGCTGTGCTCTACTTATTAAAGTAATGTAACGTATAACCGATATTCTTTATGCAAGCATTTGCACTTCTCATCCGCTCTCAAAAGAATTAATTAAAATATCTCTCGCCCACATGTAAACGGTAATATGCAAGCTCATATCTTTCACACCCTGTTATTAGATTCGAGTCATAAGTAACCGTTAATTGCAGCTGTCTTTTAGCAAAATCAAACGCCAATCCCAAAATTATTTTCTTTTCTTTTTTCCTTTTCTGTCTCCATGAAAGAATCTTTACAACCCTTCCCCCATCCTCAAATGAATGCATTATCATAGACAGAATCTAGCATTTATCGTTTTTTCCCATACGCTTCCGACCGCAGTCTCCAAAAACTCTCTCGCCAAGTACTGGCGATTTTATCATGCTTTCCGCGCCAACACCCGTACATGTAACTTTTAAAACTTCATCACTTCGGCCGTTAGACTTGACCAGACCAGCTGTTAATTTCTTCTGCTGATTTTGTGGAGTACCTCCCCTTGCGCTTTCGTCTATGTGTTCTTCATGCCTAATACTATTCTTGACTATTGGTTCCAAATAAATCACCTTCATCGCTAATCATGCTTCTTCCTTGTGCCGTGTGTCAACTGTCTTCCTTCATATGCTAACCGTTATACGTAACCATCGACATTTTTGAAATTATAAATATTCAACGTGACAATCACCGAAAGATCTCCTGACGTTTGTCATAATACCAAATTATTATTTTAATATAAGAAAAAATATATTGCAATTGTTGAAGCAAAATATAAAAACTATTTTGATTTTCAAGGTTTTTATTATTATTATTATTATTTATTTGTAATTTTAATAACTTCTTTTGCATTTAAAAGGTTCTACTTTTTAAATGTGAACAGTTTATTTTACGTAAATAATAATTTAACAGCAGTTAACTTTAAATATGTATGTGTGAGAGGTTGGGGGGGGGGGGGGGGGAGATTTAGCAATTAAAAGGAGAATTATATACTAAAGCACACCTATAAATGCATGGAATGAAAATCTTCCACAAAAAAATCCTCCCACCTTCTCTCTTTTTTCTTTCCTGAAGAAGTTTGTGTTTCTCAAATTTTAATTATTTTCAACAGTAAAAGAATAGAATAGGATATTCTACCTCCCCGCCCCCCATATATATATATATATATATATATATATAAGCAATTTTTGTATTTTAGAATCATTGCCAAAAGTGAATAAACGCCATTCATCGTAAAAATTACAAATGAACTTACAAAGCACAATGAGGCAAGAAAACATATTATTTATTATTTAAAGTATTATATATATTCATCATAAGTAAAGGTATTTTTCTTGTTTTTATGTAATTTTGTTCTGTTTCCAAAAAAGGAAAAAGGTAAATTAAAAAAACTTAAGAACTTATTTTATGATACTTTAAATAATTAGTAATAATTAAAAAGAAATCTTATCTAGTTATTAATGCTAACATTTAAAATAATCTTGAATATTAAATATACTAAAATTAAAATAATTACTGTATACTTTCTGTTTATATTAAAAAATATGCTATATTTTCTACAGAAAATAGTTTCGCTTCATTATTAATACTAATATTTAAAATAATAATTCTAATTATTAATACAATAATAATTATAATAATTACACGATCCTTTCTGTTATTTATAATAAAATAAATAAATTTTCTATAAAATATACTGCCCTAAAATATAATTCACATACATATTAAATGTATTATTTATTTTTTGTACTGTACACTTCCTTTGAAAATATGGATTTTGTAAAAGGTTATATACCATACTGAAACAAAATGTTTTTGATAGAAAACAGATTCTTTAAATGTAGCTTCATTTAAATTGTAATGAAGTAAAACGATAAAAATTAATAAATGAAAAACTTGAGTATACAATAATTTAAATAATAAGAAATAATAATTAAAATAGTTGCATTAGTAGTTAATGATTAAATATTAAAATACTAATAATTAAAATAATTTACACTTTGTGTTATTCATTAATAAAAATATATTTACTACAGAATATTCTACCACAAAAAATATATAATGTAATATAATATTATATATATCAGGGGTCGATCCAGGTACAGTCCCTGGCCAAATTATTAGACGCAGTTGTTTTTATTATAATTTGTTAAATATCTGGAAAGATACATGAGGAATTATCTTGAAACTTCAGGAGTGTAAACAACATGATCAACGTCATATATTTCCGAGAAGATTTTTTCTTGAAACCCCATAAGGAGCCGTCAACAAATTGAAGAAAAACGAATACGTTTTTGATAACCCTGTAAAAACCAATATCACAAAAGCGTTGAAACGGTATCACACGCTTAGGAGGCTTATTGTAATAATTTGGGTTTATTTTTATAAAGATAGCATGTATACTCGAAGAGAAATTCAGGTTTTTATAAAAACAGTCCCAAATTTTACTACGTTTTTTGCTTATAATTTGCAGAGTTTTTAATATAAAAACAAGTTATTTTCAGAAAATATGACAAACAAAATTATACACAATACCCTGCAATCAGAATTAAAAAATAATAAAAATTACATGAAAAATGAACAGGTTTACTAAATATTTTTTCACTGCGCATGCGCGAATTCAATCAAAATATACTGTGCATAATATATTAGCTAAATATATAGACCAACTTTTATGAAAGTCTCAAAAACATAGCTTGAAAATTCTGATAGTGATCGTCGATAGAATAAGCTCGAAATTCGCTGTTTCCAAAAGGAAGCAAAAAGATGAGGGGTTGTATCAAATATAGAATGAGAGACACTTCATTCTTATTATGTCAACTTTGATAAGCTAGTACATTTGGATACAACCCCTCATCTTCTTTGCTTCCTTTTGGGAACAGCGAATTTCGAGCTTATTCTATCGACGATTACTATCAGAATTTTCAAGCTATGTTTTTGAGACTTTCATAAAAGTTGGTCTATATATTTAGCTAATATATTATGCACAGTATATTTTGATTGAATTCGCGCATGCGCAGTGAAAAAATATTTAGTAAACCTGCTCATTTTTCATGCAATTATTATTATTTTTTAATTCTGATTACAGGGTATTGTGTATAATTTTGTTTGTCATATTTTTTGAAAATAACTTGTTTTTATATTAAAAACTTTCCAAATTATAAGCAAAAAACTTCGTAAAATTTGGGACCGTTTTTATAAAAACCTGAATTTCTCTTCGAGTATACATGCTATCTTCATAAAAATGAACCCAAATTATTACAATAAGCTTCCTAAGCGTGTAATACCGTTTCAACGCTTTTGTGATATTGGTTTTTACAGGGTTATCAAAAACGTATTCGTTTTTCTTCAATTTGTTGACGGCCCCTTATGGGGTTTCAAGAAAAAATCTTCTCGGAAATATATGACGTTTATCATGTTGTTTACACTCCTAAAGTTTCAAGATAATTCCTCATGTATCTTTCCAGATATTTAACAAATTATAATAAAAACAACTGCGTCTAATAATTTGGCCAGGGACTGTAAACTTTGTGGCCTATTTAGGAACCCCTTCACAAAATTCCATTCCATAAAATCATACTCTGCATTAATTATTTTTATTTTGTTAGGTTTTAAAATGTATAATTTACAAAGAAGCAAGTTCGCTAGAAAGGAAAACTTTAGCAGAAAGACTTGAAGAAGTTATTATTATTACCAAGCATTTAATATGCCTGGTTTGAATTTGAGTAGCTGGATTTCATCTTTCATAACAAAATGTTATTTTTCACAAAAATATAACAAATTTCTCAAAATTATGATAAATTTCACAAAAATAATTTTTAGTTTTCACAAAATGGGCCCCAAGAAAAAGAAATCTACATCGACCCCTGAATATATTATATTTATTATACTTTACTTATTCTGTGCAAATATGGATTTTATAAAAAAGTTATTCAACTATGCTAAAACAAAACGTTTTTTTTTTTTTTTTTTTTTTTTTTTTTTTTAATTTAATTTATAATGAGACAATGCGATAAAAATGGAAAATGAAAAACTTGAATATATATAATACTCTGAAAAATAAATAATAATATATTTTCTTACCTTGCTGTACTTTGTGGGTTCATGATTTTTACAATGCATGGCGTGTATCCGTTGGTTTCAATGATATTTGTCCGCTGGAAAAAAAATATGGATTGTATTTCGGTTCATTCTTGTAATTAGAATGGCATCCTGGTACCACACATGGAGGTGGCATGTGTGTAATTTTAATGGCTTTGATAAGAAGAAATATAACTTAAAAATCACAATAAACACGTGCTATTTTTGCTCCAACATGTAGGAGAACACTAAGCCAAAGCGAGGCAAGAGGGATCACGTTGTAAGCGGTGGATGTGGATCCCTCTGCAGTGTTTCGACCCCTGTTGAAACCAGTGTTTTAGCCGGAGTATCGAAGGTCACGATTGAACTGAAAAAATGCGTTTTGTATTGCCGGAACTAGTTCAATGACAACAGGACAATAATATTCAACTCATCCCAGTAAAATTAACTCAAGATTCTTCAATCAAAAACATTATGTGTTTCATTGATGACCGAATTAACCCGACTAGTCCGATATCTGACTAGTAGAATAGGAAGACTAACCTTTGGGCTGTTTGATTAGAGGAATGGAACCGTTTTCACCCTCGGCAAGATCTGCTCTCTGACGCTCTGAGTGTCAAGTCTCTGCATATTTCGACTGCTGCGTGTTCGGGCGAAGTTTGGAAAGGGTGCGTGTTATTCCCGCCCTCTTGCTATCCAGTATCTGCAGTTGTGTCTTTGTCGGGCGGAGCTTGGATGGGAGGCGTGTTATTCCCGCCTTCTCCACTGCTGGTGTTCGTCGCGTGGAAAAGAGGCGTGTTACTCCCGCCCACCTGATCTCTGCTAATCTTCCGTGACTGCTCTTTTGGATGCCATGGCCATGAAAGAGAACCAACAGCTTGACGACCTTATGAATGGGATCATAAACGGATATGTTCCTGCGGACTGGTTACGAGAATTCAACGCCTTCCCTACCCTAGATGAGCAAGTGAACGATGTTTTTCGAGAATTTTTATCCGGTATAGATGAAGAAATACAGTCTCTCCAACAACGAAAGGACTACAACGACACCCAAAAGGCTCAGGTAAAAGACCTCTGTCTTTTTGCTATATCTATTTTGGGGGAGCCATCTAGATTAGATTTAATTGATTTAGCCTGTAGAACTGGTTATATTAAATTTCTAGGGAATAACCAATGGGAAAAACTCCAAATTCTAAAGAATTTGAGCTCACATTCTAATCCCCCCCGTACAGGAAAAAGAAAAAATTCTGAATCTGAAAATCCAATTCCCCTCAAAAATAAATTCGGAAATCTATATTCCGAAGCTAATCTTGATAACCATGATCTTATGGATCAGGAATCAGCTCAAGATGGTGCTGCAAGCACCGATGTTGAATGTTCAAAAAACGACAAGCACCCCTTCTTTATTGAATTCAAAGATATGGATTGGCGCAAAGTTGCCCAAGAGATAAAAGCCCTTGATTCTGATAATCCTCCTCAAGTCAGCCTCTCCGGGGAACTTCTAAAAGTTCTACCCAAATCTGTCAGCCAATTTAGAGATATCCAAAGATACCTAACTGACAAACATATGAATTTTAACACCCTTAACTCAAAAGAACTTCGACCAAAAAAAATCTGTATTAGGGGAATCCCCCCCCCCAACACAGACCCCCAACTTATTATCGAAGACCTTGGTAACCATGGATTTAAGGCCACCCCAGCCGCCATGCTTAAGAGTCGCAAAACTGGCAGAGGTATGCCAATTTACATGGTCAACGTCCTCCCTTGCACTAACTTTGAGAAGATCTATAAAATTGAGGAACTTTGTGATATAAGTGTTCGTATTGAATACTTCAGAAACAACAATAACCCAAAACAATGTTACCGCTGCCAACGGTTCGGACACGCCTCCGAGACGTGCAGCCTAACACCAAAATGTCTTAAATGCTCAGAAGAGCACCTCACTGATAACTGCCCCAAGACAGGTAAAATAATTCCAAAATGTTCCAATTGTAACGGTGCCCATCCGGCCTCATACAGAGGTTGCCCAAAAAATCCAAACAACATTAAGAAAAAAAATACCCCAACACTCAACACCAAAACAAAACCGCAACACAAAAAACCAAATATAATTGCTGACATCGCATACATTTTCAAATCCTACAATTACACCATTCATGATAAACCAAACGATATCAACAACAGTGAGACCACTACTGACGTGAATAACGATATCCAGGAAGCCCCAGTTGAGGACACTTCCAGTTACACCAAACAAAATAAAACACCACCTGTTATACAAAATAATTATACAAACACATTCAAAGATATGTTTGACACCTTCAAAGACATGAAGGAACTTCTCCAAATTACCAAACTCCTAAAACATTTAAAAAACATCGCCATCAAATCAAAAAATTGCAACAACCCATTCGACAAAATGTATATCATAATAGAAGAATTAGACGCCTTTTCTACGGAGCTCAACATTACCAATTATGAATAATTACAATAACAAAAATTTCTCTTTTCTTCTTATTTTCTCCTGGAATTTCCAATCATTGCAACCCAGGATTAATGAACTCCGCTCCTTTATTTCCATTAATCCACAAATCGATATACTCTTAATCCAAGAAACACTTAACCCTTCCTGCAGTATCACCATCCCAGGTTACAAACTCCATCATACACCACGTGCCAACTCTCACTGGGGTGGCACAGCCATCTACATAAAAAATTATATCCCACATCACACAACTCAAAATATTCCACTCCCAGGCATTGACTACACCAGTATTGTCGTTAACTTGCCCCATGCCAAAATCAACTTCACATCTTTTTACGCACGACACGGGCGACGATACCCCATAAATGACCTGACACACATCATTACACAACACCAACACGCATTTATCGCTGGTGACTTCAATGCACATAGCAGGCAGTGGAACTGTCATTCCACCACTACCAGAGGTAGATCTCTTCACAACTTGGTTAGCCATTTCAATCTCAGTCTCCACGCACCTACTACACCAACACACATTCCTGTTGCTCGCAACCAGCACCCCTCTATTATTGACTTCGCCATCACCAAAAATCTTACCTTCCCTATCAACACTTCTGTTATTAATGACTTAAGCTCTGACCACCTTCCTGTCTTCTTCAAAATTGATCTTATCAACCCTATCTCTCCTCCTCCTTCAGTAGCTATTGACTGGAATAAATTCCAAAATTACATCAACAACACCGACCTTACCTACCCCACAATCAACAACACTACTGACATTGATAACGCAGTTAATAAACTCAACAACATCATTTACAAAGCTCAAAAAGATGCCACTTACACCAAATTCAAAAATAATAACTCTTACATCTTACCCACTTACATACATAATATCTGTAAACAACGCAACACACTCCGTCGACTCTACCAAAATACCAGAGATCCCACCCTTAAAACAGCTGTCAACAGGCTCAACAATAAAATTAAAACCCTTATTCAGAAAGATAAGCAAAAAAACTGGTCTAAATTTCTCGAAAGTCTTACTTGCGAGGATAACTCTCTTTGGCAAATCAAAAAGAAACTCAATAATAATTATACCCCTATTCCTCCCCTTACTGCCAATAATCAAACTGCGTATACTGACGAGGACAAGGCAGAATGCCTCGCTAGCTCATATGAAAGGCAATTCTCTCCGAATCCCTTCCTCGCAAGTCAAGCACACTTTAACAATGTCAATGATACTGTTAATGACTTCCTCTCAACCCCTCCTATCCCTCTCCCCGAAATTCAACCCATCATGATCAACAATATTATTCAAAAACTTAATAATAAAAAATCTCCTGGGTACGATAAAATTTCCAACTACACTCTTAAGCAACTTCCTATCAACTGTATTCTCTACATTACGAAGCTCACTAATTCTATCCTCAAACACTGTTATTTTCCTAAACCCTGGAAAACCTCTATCATTTCTCCTATTCCTAAACTATCCTGCAATCTTAATGACCCAACTAATTTCCGTCCCATCGGTCTTCTCTCCTGTCTAATTAAAGTCATCGAACGCGTCATTAGATCACAGCTCAATGACTTCCTTCACAACAACAACATTCTTATGCCTGAACAATTCGGCTTCAGAGCCAAGCACTCCACCCAACACCAACTTCTTCGATTTGTGGAATTCTTAACTGAAAACTTCAACGAGAAGAAGCCTACTGCTGCCATATTTCTTGATGTCGCCAAGGCCTTTGACAAAGTCTGGATCGCGGGCTTCATTTACAAATTAATTCGGCTTAAGTTCCCGTCTGGACTTATCCATTTAATACACTCTTACCTTGGTGATCGTGACTTCTATGTCCGTGTAAACAACTCACTTTCTCTACTACACATAATACTCTGTGGTATTATTCAGGGTTCAGTCATTGGCCCTATTTTATTCATAATATACTTTAATGACATTCCACGCACACTCTTCACATCACTCGCACTCTATGCGGACGACACTGTTCTCTATGGCACTGCACATCACCCATACAATCTTTACAAAAATCTACAACACCACCTCAACATCTTCATGGAATGGTGTGATCAATGGAGCATTAAGATAAACGAATCTAAAACTACTGCTGTTTACTTCTCTAGAACCTTCTCCACTCCTAATAGATTAACCATCAATAACACTACCATTCCCTGGTCTGACGATGCCAAGTACCTGGGAGTTACCATTGACAAACGCATTACCTTTAAAAAGCATATTCTTAATATCCGCGGTAAAGTCGCCGGAATTTCCAAAACCCTCGCCCCCCCTTCTTCGCAGTCACTCACTCTCCATACACAACAAACTCTTAATATATAATGCTTGCTTTCTCTCTGTTATCACATATGCATGTCCAATCTGGGGCTTCACTTGCAAAACCAGTATGAACAGCCTCTCTAGTACCCATTACAGACAGCTCCGTTACATCATGAACGGGTCTAGATACCTCAAAAACTCTACAATCCTCAAGGATCTGAAAACGACTTCACTCAAACATCGCATTAAACACCTTGCGAAAAAATTCTACAATGACATTAATCACATTCCAAATGAACTCATTTATGAGCTACCTGACTACGATGCTTGCAGTCCATCCAACCGGAAAAAACCAAGGTACTCCACTATTCTTGATGAATAGTCCTTCCGAGCTATAATTCTTACCTCAAAATTTTTCTCTTTAATTAAATATATATATATATATATATATACTATTATATAATTTTTTACTGATAGATTTATATTGACTTTTCTCCTAAACTTCTCTTAACATCTTTACCTCGTCTGGCATATTTTTTTTTTTTTTTAACTATGAACTATTTTTACTTTTATACTTTAACTAGTAAATTTTCATTATTTTATAGAGATACTTAACACTATCCTATTTTATGTAGTCAATTGGACTACGGCTAGACATTTCATATGGCTCTCTCAGGATTTGATATACACCTACTTAAAGCCAGGGTGTGCAGTTGCTTCGCAACTTGGAAGCCCATTGAACCTATCACAAGTTCAAGTTCAAGTTCATTGGTGACCATTTATTAAAGTCCAAGACATTAAACTAGCGAGTGAACACCTAAATGGTTACAAGCTCTCCTCACTGAATTTTAAAAAACGAATATTCTCAATTTAGTCCCCAAGTGTACGCATTAAAACTTAATTTAGCCTTCACCATTCATCATCAATTGAGGACGTGTGTTTGACAACTTGCCTTATTCAGAAAATAAAATTTTGGGAATTCGCGAAAAACCAACTTCTTCCATTGGTTTGCATTGTAAACCAAGACTTTACAATGCCAGAAATACATGCTAAAACAAGTTTATTTTACTTATTGTAGTGTTTTTAGGTGCGATTTACCAATACAAAAAAAAAAAAAAAAAATATTTTTTTTTTTTTGGGGGGGACAAGACAAGTTTTGAAACTCACGTTCACAATTATAAAACTGTCAGACGCTGTTGTCCACTTCAGAGACAATTCTTTTCATATGTACGGATTTTGTATCTTCGGAAGTGCTGCAATTCACGGGAATAAGATAATCTTTAAAGCTAAATATTATTGTTTCTTATTAATTTCCTTTTGTAAGTTTTGTTACTTTAGGTGTTCAGGCAGGGGCACGGACTTTATTTACTTTATTTATAGACATTTTTAAATCATTTTATTTCCCTAAAATGTGTCTTTCTACCATAATTAACGTTCGGATAAAAAAGCTTTAAAAACTATGAAATTTAAAAAAAAAAAAAAAATTAATTTTTGATATAACTTATGAACCACTTGCCCGATTTCATTGTCATTTAAACTGTTGTGTTCAAAGAAGGTTTGTAAGTAATTTGTCTGCAGGATTTATAAAAATATTACTTACAAAATTTATAAAAAAATTAAAAGTAAGAAAAGTTGGAGAGTGATTTTTACTTCGAGGAATATAATGCAAACATTTTCATACGAAATTAAAAAACGTGAACGCAATTTATTGAAAACATGACATAAAAACTCTGTACGAAATTTTATACACATATCTCACAAGAAAGTTTAGATATATCCTTTTAAACAGGACAAATTATGGAAAAATCCTATCTGAGATAAGTGGACTTAAAGTTTTAGTTACTGGCTGGGGTACCTGATCACCGCCTCTGAATACCAGACCCATGAAAATTATGCTCATGACTAGACTTGGAGCGCTGACATAAAAATGGAGGCTGTCATAGGCGGATATTTTTCAGCGTTTGAACGGTTCCTTCAATATGTATACCAATTATTTCTAAAAGATTTCTCTGCCTTTCTGTGCTAAAAAAAAAAAAAAAAAAAAAAAAAAAAAAAATTAATAAGTCAAAGGAAACTTTTAGAAATGACAACACGATAAAAGTATTCAACTGAACTCGGTACAATTAAATAACGTTTATTCCTCAAATATATTACCTAATTTTCAACGACTTTCATGATTATTTCATTTTGAACGAAAAGAGCCAAAGAATATTAACTCCGTATAGAAGAACAGCTACCGTAGGCGTAATGTAAATGCGTGGAATCAATTCTGTATCTCTATTTGAAATTCGCGATATACAATTGTACAGGGGAGTAGTGCAAACCAACCGGCATTTATTTCCGCTCCGGTCATTTTGCTTTTCGTCAGTTTTCATTCTGTTATTCTAAATTACGGACATAATTACTTCATTTAAGTAGAAACCCTTTCGAAACATCAGATAATATTTTCAATTTAAATATGTATGCTTAAATCGCAAAATTTTACTAAATAAGGAAGGTTTTTCTTTTTTTAAATCAGCCAATAATATCTATCACAAAACACTATTAATGTGTGAAAGTTTATTGTTTCTTTTGTTTGTTTTTTTATAATAAAGAAAATTATATTTTGTTTTTAAAAACAGGGCTTTTGTAAATCTACATTTGATTATCAGTAGATATTCTGAATATACTAATTTCACACATATTTTAAAGGAAATACAAGACAAAATATTTTGTAAAAGTGATGTTTTGAAATGATTTCTAACACTATTAAAACTTTTCTACAACTTTTTAAAAAGATATATTTGCAAAATTCCACTATTATTAAAACTTTAGTCTTTTGTGTCCATTGCAATAATATTTTGCCTTTTCTTTTTTTTTCATATTCTTAAGTTGAATTAAACTGTGTGATTATTTACATTATTATTAACAATTGAAAAATAATTACACCATGGCGAATTTTTGTTTTTTGTTTTTTTGTTTTTTATTCCTAGTGGAAATATAATCTTTCACATCGTAACAAAGTCAAAAAAGACGATAATTGATATATACAAATGATGATATCATGTTCAGCGAGCAATTACCACTTTTTGACAAACATTCAAAAACACACATCACAAAATTGTGCAATCGGTATCTACATAAATGTTTACAAATATATGTGAAAAATGTATTTTTTTTTTTTAAAAAAGAGAGAAATCTTAAATGGGTGGGGTAACACAATTCCACACCTGAAGTTTCATGTTACTCCGCCCTACACCCACCCTTTTCTCTGCTTATGATTATGGTCTATTATCGGAAATTTTGGAGTATATTGTTATAACAACGTTACACAATTTCAAATAATCTTTATTTAAATATATGGTATGATATGTGTTATCAGGTTCAGTGTCACAAAAAGCAGGACAACTGTTTCGAAATCGGAGCATAAAAATAAAGCAAACCCTATAAAAGTCTTTCTAAGGCGAAATCCTGTCTTAAACGTAAAAGGTCATTGTCTTTAAAAAGTAATAATGCCTTCAAATATAACTGCAATGACGAAACCTGTTTGAAACGGAATTTTTCTGCTGTCTCTTACGATTCCCTCTTAACAGGTTTCATTATATTAAATCAACACAACAATCTTAGACAGTAAAACCTGTGAAAGAGAATTCAACAAAATTTCAATTTAGCAGGTATACTTATATAGTATTTCTATCATAAGGACAATGAAATTTTTACTATTAAAACATATTTCTGTTATAAAAAAGTTCTGTTTACACAGGGACTACAGAACAGAATACAGTAAAACTTGCGAAAATAGATTCGCTAGGAGCCGAGGGAAATTCCGTTTTAGACAGATTTCTAGGCTAATGTATTCCTTTGGAAGAGATTATAAAAAATACCTCCATAAAGAGGTTCTGTCTTCTCAGGTATTATTTATCAGGTATATACTTTATTAAGTTCGAATAGCATATAGCATGGTACTAAAAGAAATGCAAAAGAATTTTCCCAACAAGGAAAATTGGAAATTTTAGCGTCCCGCTCAATACTTACATGGGACAGATATTGAAGCCCCACAAAAGCAAAACACCTGGCAACACTAGGTTTGAGACGCATAGATTTTATACAAGGCCATTTAGAAATATTCAGGTATACAGTATTGTCTTTGAGCGTTTGTTTAAAATGTGTTTTCAGTGATGTTTTCAGTTTTCAAGATCAGTTAATTGTAGTATCTACTGGTGATGCGCGAATTAGCTAGTATCCGTATACAGAGTCCCTCTAGAGTCGTAGCTACCGTGCGCTTGTATTCTAGGGCGCAAAATTAGAAAGGTCGAAACAGAGATTTGTAAAAACATATTTGCATATTATTTCCATTATTAATCAGATATTATGTATGGTTTACAACTATTACATACAGCATATTCCTGTGATATTTCACTTTGTTTTGAACCTCAATTACTTCGACTTAAAACATGTTTTTACATCCAATTAAAATAAATTATTTGTATTCGCAAATTTTAATTTTAAGCCTGAAGATAACTTCTCCAATAGTGTTTCAGCATGCCGATTTATTATTTTTCCTGTAACCTTACTGTTGGAGACAATTGAATTTTTTCGAATTTTAAAGTAATTGAAACTTATTTTCAGGGTTTTTGGGAGTTACTTTATTGTCTACCACTATTTCCAAACACTAGTCTTCCTGTGTTGAAATTTATGATGATGTACGGAAATAGTGGTAGCCAAAAAAATTACCTCTAAATAACCCGTAATTAAGAAGGAACGTGTGACAGCATTGCCTTATGTATTTAGCTATTTTACCGATTGGAAAAATAATAGTTTGACAAGTTGAAGCAAATTATTGACCATTTTAAGAACCAAAAAACGAGAAAACGAAAATGTTGAAGTTTTCTTTTTTTCTTCTTTTGTGGAAACTAAACATAGATAAACTTTATTACTACAGTTTACAAAAGACAAAAGAGCAATATTATGTTACGTCGGCCCAGGGCGACAAAAATGAGGGAGAACGGAAAATGTAATTTGTGTACTGTTTTTCAGATTTTGAAAATATGAAAAATCTCAAAAGCCGAATGGATAAAGCGTTTTCTTTCAAAGAGAGAGAGAAAAAAAAGCATCAAAGCTGTGTTCCTTAGAAATTATTAATTGTAATTAATTAATTAATTATCGTGAAATGGTCATAATGAAATGTCCGTTTTCTCAAATGTCGGAAGCTTCAGGGTATAGTTCCGAAATTATTATAGAATGTCATCCTTTGTTTCGTGATGGGAAAAAGGTTTGCCTTTGTTATATTTTACTGTGTGACCGTAGCTAACAAGTTACAGAAAATTATTGGCAGAATTTGGCAGAAAATGTTGTTGTTGATTCCATTCTTCTGAAGATGAAGTATTCAAAGTTTTTTTCTATGCTTTCACCAGGATGCTGACATTCTTCACAGAGTAAAAGTTCTTTGCTCAGATATAGAGAAAATTCCGTCGATATAGGGTAATTAAAAAGTTTTATGAATTTGGAGAAAATTTCTTTATATCGAAGGAATTTTTGTAAAAAATGGTAATACATTTTCAGAATTTTGTAAAAAAGAGTATTTTTATTCTACTTTTAAATATATTACACAGAATTATGTCGAAAGAATTCGGAATCTCATCAGAAAATAATTTAAAAAAAGAAACACCACTCTGTACAGTTGCCCGATTTCAAAATTTATCGTCAGCGCAAACAGTTTTTAATCCATCTTCTGATTCGGCCTAGCGTTCGTGCTTCAGCTTACGGCAGTCGTAGACGGATATTTTTCAGAGTTTTAATGGTCCCTTGAATTTGTATACCAATAATTTCTGAAAGATTTCTTTGCCTTTCTCTGCTTCTTTTATTTTTATTTTTATTTATTATTATTTTTTTTACATGCTTATAGCATATCAATTTTTAATTTATATTGTTCAAAATTTATTGATTTTTACTTATATCTTGCTGAAAATTTTTCAATTATTGTGATTAATATTAATATTATTATTATTGTTATTATTATTATTAATGTTATTTACAAGCTTTGAGGAAGACGATAATTTAAGTTTATAACTCGACAAAAAAAATAAATCTAATGACTTTTACTATTGGGATAAATAGAAGTAGATGCCATATACCAAAAATAACGACAATGATTTTCGTTCTGAAAAATATATTTTTAGTAATTGATCATACTATAAAAAATTAACCATGCGATGCTGTGTTTAAATAAACTTAAGATAATAAATAATGTTACACATAGTACACATAGTAAAAATTACCGAAAACACTATAGAAAAAAATAGTAAGACGATATGAACATTTTTGCAAGATATAAATAAATAAATAAATAAATAATATGTACACACACACACACACACACACACACATATATATATATATATATATATATATATATATATTCATTTATTTATTTATTTAAATTTTTTATTACAAAAAATTATTTTAATTTTAAATTAAAAATTTTATTTTAATTTTTTTAAAATGAAGTTATATAAATATATATCATTTTATTTATTTATTTTAATTATTATTTTTTTATGAGGCTATTAGATCAATCTACAAATAAGAGAAATTTCTAATCTCTTATCAGCAACTTGTTCAAGGAATGACAAAGGATTTTACAGGTGAAATTTTATTGCATCTTCTGTTGAAAATACTTTCGAAACAGATTTTCCTGATTAAATTGAACTATTTTATTTTTTAATCTTTTTTGGGAAAAAAAGCTACACTTTAAATGCATTAAAACAGACCACGTAGGATTGAACTGAAAATATGCGTTTAGTATTTCCCGAACTAGCACAGTGACAATAGGGAGAATATATTCAACTCATCCCAATAAAATTAACTGAAGATTCTTTGATGAAAAACATCATTCGTTTGGTTAATTATCCATTATGATTTGCACATTAAATCAGCGAGTGGGCACCTAAATGGTAACAAGCTCCCCTCGCTAAATTTAAAAAAAATGAAAATTCATATTAAGAGGCTACTCACTCACCCAACTCAAAAACCAAATTTGCGACCTGGAAAGAAAACGGTGCCACTCGAACGGCGTATCCCAATAAGAAAGATTGACACTTTAAAAGTCCAATGATATATACTAAGCTTGTTTAACTGATAACAGAATGCTGATATCACAGGTTAAAATCACATCCACTTATTTATCTAATTGGCCGGACGTGAAAATTGAGAGGAGTTGTACCCGGGCGAGTGATTGATTAGGAATGGAGAAAACGAATAATACATACCTGTTAAAACTGGTCACTTATTTCGTATCGTATCGCACTGTTGTACAGTTTTTCTTCGTTGCTTCTTTTCCGAAATGAGACTGACCATCGAATTCCACGGAAAATGAAAACGAAAAAATACATGGTAAATTTTGAACGTACAGAAATAGAATTTGAATCGTTTTACTTGTTATAGCTGAGAGAAAGTTGTTTTAAATACAGTAAACCCTGTCAAAACAGAACCTGTTTATAACGGAATTCTGTCTGAAATCGAAATAGTTTATTGTACCGGCGGGAAAAAACATACAGTGTATATGCGCTAAGACTCAACTTTTTTAAAACAGATTTTTTTTTCCGATCCCTTACGATTCCTTTTCACAGGCTTTAGTTTCCTTTATGATTCTGAGGCTTTCACTTTGACAAGCAGGCTTTTTTAACTTAGTTTTTTTTTTTTTTTTTTTTTTTTTTTAGGGTTTCGTTCATCTCACGAAACCCTATTACTCCCGCTCTGTTGGCTGTCCGTCACAGAGCCGTTCTCAGAAACTATTTAACTTACACGCATGAAAATTTGTGTAGTTATAGCTAAATCCCTACTGTGAAGCTCAAAATATCAAAATTTGAAAATTGTATTATTTGAGATTATAATAAAGATTGAGATTATAATAAATAGAGATAAAAAACCAAAATTCTAACAGCCTTTTCCTATTAAATTTAAACATTTTTCTTTATAGCAGTTGCCAACAATTAAAAAGCCACAACAAAATTCTTTCTACAATGATTAATTTTCTATTGAAAGATTTCCACGTGAAAAATGAAAATGAAATAAAAAGTTTCACCAATAGACGCTTTCAGTCGTGACGTCAGTGATTACGTTTAGCTTGGAAACGGACTCCAAACAAACGGTTGCTATAATGTATTTTCTATTATGTTTGTATATTATACCTATATCCTATAATTATACGATCACGGCAAAGTGTTTTAATACATTATATGAAGTGGTAATATTTTCTACGATTTATATTTAGTAAGAAATGAAACATAGCAACCGTTTGTTTGGAGTCAGTATCCAAGCAAGAAGTCATGACTGACGTCACAGTGAAAGCGTCTATTGAAAAAAAGATTAATATGACGTCATAGTAGTAATAAAACGAAAATTTTCAAAGATTTCTCAATAATACAACGAGTATGAGAATGTGTAAATGCAGAAAGCAGATTAATATCGCGTCATTAGAGAATTAAAAAGAAAATTAATCTGACGTCATATTGGAAGTTTAGCAGATTTTTCAAATGTTTGAGAATAATACAAAGCGAGTATCAATATGAATAGTAAATATATGAGTTTTAGAAACGTATTGGATCATGATAAAAACCTGTTTGTGGAAATATTCGCATATTTTAACATTTTGAAGTGTACAACATGTTTAATTTTGAAATTAATTTTTTTTTAAATATGGCATTTAGTCCACATGATAGATATTATTATGACAGAGTATAATAGCGGGCTTCATCCGCTATCGGGTCTGTTCAGATATTCGAAAAAACGGAGTTTGTTATAAAGACAGTTACATATGTTTTTAATTATCGGGGATGAAACGTTTTCCTTAATTAACGCATTTATTTTTCTTTTAATGTTACGTGAACTACGTCACGGGTAACAGCTAGTAAAATATAAAATAACTAATCTTCCGTAATCTGCGGACAAGGTTAGCTCCAAACATGGGCGTTTGCTATCAACAATATAGTTCAAAATCAGATCCTTTTAAAGAACTCTCACAAAAAGTCTCGCTTTCTCAAATACGCAATTTGGCAGTAGGACCTGGATTATAGAGGATTACGCAATAGGTTTAAATATCTGTTTTATATCAACTATTTTTTTTAAATATCGCATTTAGTCCACATGACAAATATTATTATGACAGAGTATAATAGCGGCCTTCGCCCGTTATCGGGCCGGTTCAGATATTCGAAAAAACGAGAAAAATAGACCGGTAGATTTTTACTTTATAAAAAACATGATTTTTTTTTTCTTTTTTTTTCCGCTAAATGAAATTTATTTGAATTTATTAAAGAAAGGATAAAGTGTTTTGAAAGGAATATTAAAAGAAACCCTTTGTGCGATCTTTGATCACACTTACCCACTTGTTTAAATTTATTTTCTATTGCATTAACTTTTACGAAATTACAGATATACACAAAGTGCAAAATGTTTTATGAAATTTCGTCTGCAGAAATAGCGTGAGAATTCTGCTTGAGAGTTGTTCTGCTATTTTTTTTTCTTCTTCTTTTTTTTTTTTTTTTTTTTTCCCGTAACTTATTAATTGCATCTCTTTCATGCCTCCTTCCGTACTTCATCGGTGCTGTATCTGTATTATATATTGTGCGTTACTGTATGTAATTTACATTACTGTATAATATATTTCTTACGATACTATCACATTTTGTGTGAGGCAGTTTGTTGCAATTAGAGCCAAATTATAAGCCATTCCTGTCACGTGACAACGCGTTTTTCTCCGCGGCGCCGCGGCAAGACTTTGGTCAATAAGTCGACTTTCACAGTATGTTCTGAAAGATCACCTGCTTTTACCAAAAAATAGAAAACGTGTTTCGATCATATCTGAATAAGAAATCCTGCTAATTTCATGCATTTCCAAACAAAAACGAATTTTAAAAAATATGTCATAAAGTAGTCAGTTTGGATTTGAGAACAGCCAAGAGCATTTGCTGCATATGGAGGAGTAAGCATTTATAACGCTTGTTTGATATGCGGAAATTTTCACTAAATTTGAGGTGGTTCTCAAATTCTCTACTCAACAAACGCGAAACTTTCTTTTAAACGTAAATTGGCTTGGCAGGCCTGACTATTAAACGATTTGAAATCGAATACGTTTTCCATGTTTTGATAAATAAGTTACTTATTGATTTATAAGCAATTTTTGTCATCTGGCGACAGGTTTTTTTTCTTTCCCGTCCTATCGTGTCTGGAAATTCGGTTCAAAACGCCGAATTCGATTATATTTTCTGAAAGATATTTTGCTTTTACCAAAAAAATGGGAAACGCTATTCGATTGCATAATCTCTGAATAAGAACACCTAGCAATTTCATGCGTTTCCGAAGAAAAATTAATTCTGAAATGTGTCAGAAAGTAGGTCTTTTGGATTTGAAAACAGCTTTAAACAAAATATATGTCTGACAAAAAAATAATTACTGACACACTTATTTAAATTCTTGCATGCTAAAATAAATAATGCTTCATTTATAGTAACTAATAATATATCGCACTGAAATATGTATTTATTTATTTTATTTTATTTTATTTTATTTTTGAAGTATAATTTTAAAATGTTTCATTTGTGAAAGGAGTATCACGAGAAATTTACCGAAAAAAAGAGAGCCTGTATAATCTCATCATTGCTCAGTTTTAAATTAGTGTAACAAATTTTAATAATGAAGCTATACAATAGTTATTTTTTAGTTTACTCTACCGCATTAATATTTAATATTTTCGAAAGAAACGTTAAAACTAACTCGGTAAGAGTAATGTAATAAATAATAGAAAAAAGGTATTATAGAAAATTTAAATACAACTGTATTTATTCGCTGGATATGTCTATTGTCTATCTATTCATTTTTAATGACACTTGCCACTGCATGTTTGTTTTTTCCCGAGAAAGGGTGAATAAATGATAGTTCTAGTATTTTTCATTAGTAAATAAACGCTTTTTCATTTTGCTATTGTAGGCAATTAAAAAAATTATCGGGTATTAACCTTCAGAGGTGAGAGGTGAAAAAAATCTTTATCGATCCCAAATCAATAACGTTTTTTTAAAAATCTTTACGATGCCTAGTAAAACAAATAATCAGCATCTATTTATATCATTTCAAAATACCATTTTTAAAACTTTCTTCTCTGCTCTTAAAATGGAATTTGCAGCTTTACCAGTTTCATACAGATAGCCAAAGGCAAAAGTTCACACATTAGGTGGTCTTTCTTATCGCCCCATGAAGATTTTTCCCGTTTGACTCCCCGTTGAGTTCCCGGAAAGAAAGGGAGGTAACTTGTTTCGGGCGGTCATTTTACTGTTTTCGGTTGTTTTAAAATAGGCAGTACAATTATTTTAGGATTGTAGTATAGATTAAAAAATTTTTTAAAGCAAAATAAATTTTTTTTTTGGAAAGCTAAATAATCAGGCTACGATTCTGTCGTTACCAAATTTTAAAATGTTAAACAGATTTTTCGCGATAAGACACTAAACATGAATCTTTAACCCGTTGGGGACGAGCGACACGTATACGTGACGCATAAGATGCTCAGAATACTTCTTTATTCCCACCAGTTAAATTTTATTGTAAGCTTTGCCTTATTTAATGATAGCATTTCTGCCATTAAATTAAGCGAAAATTTCTGTTTTGAAAAACCGGTGGTAAAAGATTAAAAATTCTGTAAAGGACGCTCTTCACGAAGGAGTTAATAATACTAAAATAACGTACTTAAACTTATATCACATTAAAATTACAAAAATAAGATAAAATTTGAAAGGAGCGTACATAATTTAAATGTACAGGTTTTGAAAGCTACTAAAATTACTAAATTCGAGCAAAATGCGAAAAGATGACACTTCTTAATTTCTCCCATTGAAGTAACATTAGCTACTCTATCTGGGAGAGTCAGTGAAGTAGCCCCTTAAGTCCCCACGTGCAAAAGCATTACACTTAATTTAGCCTTCACCATTCATAATTAATTGAGGACGTGTGTTTGAAAACTTGCCTTATTCAGAATATAAAATTTTGGGAAATTGCGAAAAACCAACTGCTTCCATTGGTTGTCATTGTAAACCATGATTTTACAATGCCAGAAGTACATACTAAAACTAGTTTTTTTAGGTGCGTTCGTAATTATATAAATACGTAGCACCTATTGTCGTCGTCTGGTCCGTTCGTCTGTCTGTCCGTCCGTCCGTCCGCATATAACAACGCAAAAACTACCCAACCGAATGTTTTGAAATTTAAGATGTATTATCTTTGCAGAATTTTTGTCGAGACATTTCAAATTTTATTAAAATCGAATCAAAACTTTAGGAGATATTAATAAAAATATTAAAAAATTTGAATTTTTTAAGAAAATCGGTGTTTTTTTGTTATAGAAGCTTCCGAGATTTAATGATCAAGCGACCGAGATACTTATTTTATTACAGAATTTAATCTGCAGACGATATCATTTCACGGAATTAAAAATTATCAAGATCTGAATATTGATATAACTAGCTATAGTACGAACGCATCTCATTTGTCACGTTTGACGTACAATTTTCAACTTGTTTTTACTTATTGTAGTGTTTTTAGGTGCGATTTACCAATACAAAAAAAATGATTTTTTTTAAATTTATTTTTTTATTTTTGTTTAATTTTGGACAAGGCAAGTTTTCAAACTCACGTTCACAATTATAAAACAGTCAGACGCTGTTGTCTACTTCAGAGACAATTCTTTTCATATGTACGGATTTTGTATCTTCGGAAGTGCTGCAATTCCCGGGAATAAGGTAATCTTTAAAGCTAAATTTTATTGTTTCTTATTAAATTCCTGTGGTAAGTTTTGTTATTTTAGGTGGTCAGGGACTTTATTTTCTTTATTTAAAGGCATTTTTAAATAATTTTATTACCTAAAATGTGTCTTTCTACCATAATTAACTTTCGGATAAAAAAAAAGCTTTATAAACTATGAAATAATAATAAAAAAAATGTTTATTATTTAATATTTGATTTAACTTATGAACCACTTGTCCGATTTCATTGTCATTTTAACTGTTGTGTTCAAAGAAGGTTTGTTTTTAATTTGTCTGCAGGATTTATAAAAATATTACTTACAAAATTTATAAAAAAATTAAAAGTAAGAAAATTTGGAAAGTGATTTTTACTTCGAGAAATATAATGCAAACATTTTCACATGAAATTAAAAATCCTGACCACAATTTATTAAAAACATGAGATAAAAACTCTGTACAAAATTTTATATACATATATCACAAGAAAGTTGAGATATATCCTTTTAAACAGGACAAATTATGGAAAAATCCATTCTGATATAAGTGGACTTGAAGTTTTAGTTACTGGCTGTGGGATGCCTGATCACCGCACCTGAATACTAGACCCATGAATATTATGTTCATGACTAGACCTGAGCGCTGACACAAAAATAGAAGCCGTCATAGGCGGATATTTTTCAGTGTTTGAACGGTCCTTTCAATTCGTATACCAATAATTTTGTGAAATATTTCTCTGTCTTTCTGTGCTTTAATATATATATATATATATATATATAAATTATTAAGGGCAAATATTTTTGGGAACGAAAAAATTTCCCATAGACATAATGTTAATTTTACTCCTATTAGGTGCCACACCTACCCCTCATAAAGGCCATTTTTTTTTCACATAGGCCCTAAATCTCAAACAGGTGTATTGAATTCTTGAACCAAGAGTTCAGCAAACAACTACACTTGCAAGAAAAAAGGCAGGGGGAGATGGGGGAGGATTTACTAACACAATGAAGGACAACAAACTTTTTCCCAAGTGAGACAAACAGGTGTTCCTCATATGGAAAGGGCAACTGACGTCACTGTTGGTTAAATTACTGTTGGTTTGGGAGAAAAATCTGTCCATTCTTTATGACTCCTACAGTACACATGAAATGGGGCGATTTAATTGGTCTACGTTAAACTTGTCTGTGATATGATTGGCCTATGTCGCCATGACTATTCCTGCAATGATAGCTGCGACAAAAATGCAGCAGTAGATTGGTTGATGGAACTGTTTGTTTGTAAACATTCCCTTTCCTTATACTTTGTTTGACCTTTCAATCTGTAGGCGTTGGGTTGGAGGGGAACTCGACCCTTTGTTGTGGGCACACATAGGATAACAGGTTCCTATCTCTTTTATCTTTTGATTAGTAAGAATGAATAGAAATAAATAAACTAATATCTCATTCTAAGGCATTGATAATTATGCCTTAGGCATTGATGCAAATTTAAGTAATTTGTCCCATAGAGTAAAAGAATAATTAGAAACCAAAATTGTCTGCGAAAAAAATTATGAAAAGTAAACAAACTTCAATAGAAATTTTTTCCAATCATGTATAGAGTTTGAAAGTGTTGATAAACAGTTTTTTCACCTATATATAGGTTTTGATTTCCTTATTTTAGTTTTTTTTTTTTTTGTTACCCCTATTCAAGGGCCACTCCTCATAAGGGCCAATTTTCAATGGAACGGCAGGTGGCCCTTACAGAGAGGTTTCAATGTATATTATATAAGATACAGGAAACTTTTAGAAATGACAAGACGATAAAAGTATTCAACTCAACTCTGTAAAATTAAATAACATTTATTAGTGAAATATATTACCTGATTTTTGCAGTTCTCGTGGTTATTTCATCATTTTAAACGAGCAGGGAAGACAAAGCCAAAGCTAAATACACGGAAAAGCATAGACACCTGTACGGAAAAACTGTCGTACACTTACTTCACATTGAAACTTCGGAAATTGTAGTTCGAAACCATGGTAATAGAATACCTCAAGGTAGGGGAACGCTGTGTTAGGTTTTTGACTCCGAAATGAAGTTTGGTAATGCGCGAAATCTCGTGTAATGGCCGGAGCGCCATCTGTGCCAGCAATCGAAGTTCAGCAAATCGAAAACTTTTTTTTTTTTTTTTTTTCCTCAAGCTGCATTTAAAAAGAAATTCTGTGATGTTTTTTAATTAATAAAACAGAAAACGAACTATTTTAAGAGTTTGTAAAATATTTATATTAAATTTTACAAACTGCAAATAATATATATTTTCACTGTAATATTAAAAAGGAACAAAAAATATTCATTCTTATTCAAAACAAGCCTGGAACTCAAATATATCTTTTTTTCTTTTAAATTTTATTGTACTTAGATATCCGGGATTTATCACGTAATTCTCGTAAATATTTTATAGAATAACTTTTTTTTCTAATTAAAACAAATGATGATGTTTTTATATGCTTTTATTTATTTTTTAAAATAAATAAAATATGAAAAACAGGACTATTTAGTTTAAGAATTTGTTAAATATTCATACTAAATTTTACAAACTGCAAATAACTAAAAATTATATATATTTTCTTCCCAGCTGTATTATTTAAAATGAGTAAAAAATATCAATTCCTATTCAAAACAAGTATTGGAATAAGGTAAATTTTGATAGGATTAATTTTATTGTACTCAAACTCTAGATTTAAAAAATATTTATGCCTACTACAAATGTAAAGTAAATTTGAAATTTGTAGCAATTGGGCCCTAGGCCCCCAAATTTAGCATGTAATTTTCATTAGAGATGATATTTTATACTATTAGAGTAGGATAATAATAAATATATTTATCTAAATATTTATTTACATACTCCCATCTATACTTTGAGGCATCAGAAATGCTCAAATTTTTGTGACAATACAGGAAAGGGGACCCTAGAAAAGAAAAATAGTGTTTCCTATACTGCTGGATTATTGTAATTTTATTCTTATATTTGATGTAATATAAATTCAAATACAACTAGCTTTTTCGGTAAATTAATACACATGTATAATATGAATCATTTTCTACATTCAAGACTTGCTGTCAATAACTTCCTATTTGAAATACTTTTTTTTTTTTTTTTTTTTTTTTTTTTTCAATCAAAAAATAATTTGATGTCTATGTATTTATTGCATATGATCAAGATATTTTGATAAATTAAAAAACTTTTGTGCCTATGTGTGTATATTTAAATAAAGATTACACAAGAAAAATTACATATCGTTATTTAAGGAACAAACCTTATTTAACAGAAATAATTAACAAACATTTATTTAACAAAGAAAAATACAAAAAATATAATTTCAAGAATTACTCGGCTACAAACATTTAAAAATCACAGCATTTACCTTAGATTAAAAAAAAAAAAAAAAAAAAAAAAAAAACTATATATATATACATAGCTACCAACTTTTACGCTTTTTTGATACCACTAAAAATTAATAGAAATTTTTGTGTTATTGAATCATGTGATTTCGGAGATTTAATATGGTAAAATTTACTATAAAGTTTTAGTGGTGGGAGAAAAGCGTAAAAGTTGGCAGCTATGTACAGTGACGGATCTAAGGGGGGGTTAGCCGGGGCAGCTGCCCCGGGTGCAAGACTTGGAAGGGCGCAAAAATGAAAAATCATAAAAGATTAAGAATAAAGAAAAATTAAAAATTCCCATGAAAAGATATTCAATTTTATTTTGTTCAACTGCGGTTTACTTTCGTTGCATAAGGATCAGAAATAAAAAATAAATTACTTTATATTACATTATATAAAATATCACATTGCCACCAGTATTTGTAAGAAATTTTTATTTATTTAAAATTCAAAGATTTGCGTCATCTTTTTTCCGATATTGTTTTATGTTGTTTTACAACGTGTGCAGTATTTTATTTCGGTTATGTTTAAAAGACATTTGGGTGATTATTACAGAAAAAAGGCTAAAAAAAAGAAGAGGAAACTTCACAGCTATCATCTAGTATGTCCTCATGGCTTAACACGAGCGATATTCATGAAGGTAAGCAACCAGGTAGCTCTCTAAAGGATCACATGAAAATCTTAATTTTTCTAATCCTAAATGCGGGAATTTCTTAAATATAATTGAGCTATTATCACATTATCATGCACATCTTCGCGATCATATTAACCGTCATAAGAGAGGTCAAGTTAGTTACTTTTCACATGTCATTCAAAATGAATTTCTAGAGATTATTGTTGCAAAATTAAGAGAACATATTTTTAGTGATATCAAAGAAGCAAAATACTTCTCCATCATGTTCGATTTTACTCCTGATGTAAGCCATTTAGATCAAATGTCACAGGTTATTAGATATGTAAAGATGAGTGAAAATGGTCCGGAAATAATCGAAAGTTTTATTGACTTCTTCAATGTTAGCCAGAAAATTAGAGAAGCCCTTACTGAACTCATTTTATAGAAATTAGGAAATGATAGTCTAGCTGTAAATAACTTGTATGGCCAATCCTACGACAATGGCTCCAATATGTCAGGAAAATATAAAGGAGTCCAAACCCGAATATTGTAAACATATGATTTAACATTTTTTGTTCCTTGTTCTGCTCATACCCTCAATCTTATTGGTGTAAATGCTGCCAAAATTTTACCAGAAGCTGAGACTTTTTTTGGTATTTTAAATTGCCTTTACAATTATTTTAGAATTACAAACTGACCCATTAGCAACTCCTGACACAAAAACAGAAACTTCTTCATTACTCTTTAATATTACCAAATTTGAATTCACAGTGATGACGTGCTTCTGGCATAAAGTGCTTACTCAACTCGATATAGTGAACAAACTTTTTCAAAGGGAAGACATGACGATTGACAGGTCTGTAAAACACCTAAATGGTCTCATTAAAATGTTAGTTTCAAAAAGGGTAAGTATTGCAATATGCAATACAGGATGCAAATGGTATTGCTACTGATATTAGTATTTAGGCAAAATTTAGGGAAACGAGGTAGACAAAAAAGAAGAGGTTTTTTGATGAGCTTTGTGAAGATGAAAGTAGCGCTATTTCTGATGAGGAGAAATTCGAACTAAAGATCTTTGAAGTAGTGGACAAAATCCTAATTAAATTAAGAAACAGATTTGAAGCTATTCAAAATCTCAATGGCATGTTTAGTTTTCTTCATGGAAGGCATTTCCTAAAACTGTCAAAAGAAGAGTTACAAGTGCAAGCTGAGCTTTTGGCAAATATGTATAAAAACGATGTAGATAAAGAGCAACTTCTTCCGGAAGTCGAAACCTTCAAATATCATGCGCTGGAGTTAGACCAAAAGATGAAGTCAAGTTCGGCTATTGAACTGCTAAGAATGATAAATTTATATGGACTTCAGGATGCTTATCCAAATCTAAGTACTTGTCTAAAAATATTCCTAACGCTACCTGTATCCGTCACTTCTAATGAAAGAAGTTTCAGTAAATTAAAATTGATTAAAAAATATCTAAGAAATTTAACAAAAGAACAACGATTATCAAATTTGTGTATAGTACATTTAGAAAATGAGATAGCTTGCAAATTACCTTATTGCGACATAATAAAAACTTTTGCATCAGAGAAAGCTCGCAAAGTAAATCTTTAATAGGTATTGTAGATGTTAAAACAGGTATATTTTCTGTAATTTCTGTATTGTGTAATATTGTACTCTTTATACAGAAAAAATGTATGGTAAAAATACAAATTTTGAGTATTGAGTATTAATATTAGTTCCTTAAGCAATTGTTTACGCAAATTTTATTCTGATATTCTTGGGAGCAGGGGGGGGGGGGGGGGGGAGGCGCAAATCTGCAAGCTTGCCCCGGCTAAAATTTAGTCTAGATCCGTCTCTGGCTATGTATATATAATTTCAAAAAGAAGCACAAAGGCCATCCATTTTATTCAGTTAATTTATCTGTTGCACCCCCCCCTCCCTTTTTCTTTTTTCCTGGAAGGGGTGGATTCATTTTTTGAATTGGTGAAAAGATAATTTTTAACTGTGTTTCCTATCTGAACTAAATTTTTGGCATTTTTTACTGTGCTAGATGAGCTATGCTCCCGGAAACAACGATGGATTTCTTATACCCAGTTCTTTATTCTGTCTTTCGACTTTCTTATAACCTGTGTCACATCCATATACAAAACAGTTCCGAGCCATATTAAAATATAATGTAAAATTAATATTTTATTAAAGAAATAATAACGCACTCCTATAGCAAACAATGTTATTTTGACTCAGCTAAAGATCGCAGCGCCACATGCGGCCACTTCGGCGTTAGACTCAAGTTTGCAAGGAAGATGCCATAGGGGAAAATTCTCCTAATCTATTTATATCTCCCTGTTCGAAACGTAATAAGCTAATAACTACGAGCCCTGCGATCGCACTCGACCAGTGAAACTGCGTGCGCATCCTCCCATCACCACGCTTCTCTGAGTTCCAAGAAAATGAAAAAAAAAAAAAAAGATTCCCTTGCACTGATCTGTGTTGCACGTGGTGAAAGTTCGATTAGACTGTTTTCAGAGAATGCTCATTAATTTTGTTTTGTGAAATCCACTTTAATCTGAATTAAGTTCATTATTTTTGTGAATATGCTTAATCTCTTTTCAAAAATTAATTTGCGTAGGTATTTTCGTTGCAGAAAAGATAGTTGTTTGAAATTAGAAATATGTGTTTCTGCAGCTTTCATTAATATTTTTGTTTTTTCAGCTTTTAAGATATGTGACATATTTTTATATTTTTAGTTACTTTTAATTAGTGCGAATTCTTTAAACGTATTTTTATTCTAATAATTGCAGAATGACAATTGGTTATTATTTGTTTACATTCTTATCCATTCTATGCTCCGCAATTTTAAAATACTCATGTTATAGTTCATATACTTAAAAAATCTTCAAAATTTTCGATTGTTTAATAATAATAAATTGTTTTATATAATATTTGAAATTTAACTTATTCAAAGTTATTAATTCATTTATTTTCCAAATTGTTTAATCCATTATTATTTTTTTTACGTATCCTAATATTTTTATGCTGCATATTTCTTCATTTAACGATACTATTCAACAGCAGATAATTTTGTATGTGCAATATTTAATTTATTAAATATTTGTTGTACATGTTGCTTGAATTTTAAAGTATTATTATTATTAAACTTTTTTAATACATTTTATTTCTATGAACTTTAAAATAAAAAAAATTTGATTAAATCAATCTCTTTAAATATTTCCCATTTTAAATGTGCATAATAATGTGTATGAGATATTTTGAAAATGTATATTTATATTTTAAACAGAAAGATTTGGGGAAAAAAATTAAGAGAAAAATGTAAAGTTACTAGATTTAAATAAAAATGAAATTATGGAGCATCAAGTTAGATATAATGTAAGATGCAAATGATTCTCAAAACTATTGTCTTTCTGTAAAAATGAAAATATATTTAAAAAAATTAATAAAAACTAAAAATAAGAAAATATGTAACATGTAGATCATATAAAAATATTTTTTAATAATGCTATAGAAATGTATTTTTCTGATTTTTTCCAGGAATTATATAAACTCTCAATTTTGTTTATATATTTCTTAAAATGAGATTAATCTTTACGAAATAAAATTATCCAGAAATATTTAACTTGCTTCAGATTTTCATGGGTTTAATAAAACTTAAACAAATGAGCATATTTTAACAGACTTGCCAGCATTTTAAGAGACATTAAAAAAAGAAAGAAAAATTACCAAAATTTTTTTCATGGGTACATAAAAAAACAGGGTGCAGAATACACTTTTAACTAATTAATTTAACAAAATTTTCGTTTAATTCGCGGCCGTATCACTGTAACGTTAATCAGAAATTTTCAATCCTGTAATTAAACAAACTCGCTGAGTGATGAAATATTTTAATTTTTAATGAAAAGTAGTCAGATTATGTATTTCTTTTAATGTTTAATCCTATTTTCTGTTCACTTCTTATAATTTAAAATTACGAATGCTTTTGTAAAAACTATTTGTTGTAAATATTAACCTCATATAATAAATATTCAATTAAATAAAATTGTTGAACACATTACATTCTATATTTTTAAAAATATATCCACTGTTTCAGAAAATAATCTCTTTTAAAATATTCATATTGTTCATGCTATTATAAATTATAAGAAGTAAACAGAAGATAACAAAAATTAAAAGTTAAAATAAATGTATAATCTGATTAGTTTCATTAAAAATTAAAATATTTCATCACTCTATGTGTTTGTTTAATGAGAGGATTGAAAATTTCTAATTGCCGATACTTTCATACTGCTGCGAAATAAACGAAAATTGCAAAGGTTAAAAATTTCCGGCCATGAAATCAGAACCAAAACCTGAGCATGGAGCTCCCACTGCCCTGCCCACTGCCAAACACTTTAGTTCTAATCGCAACCACCGCACCTCCGGTAGCGCTACTTTGTGCCATCTTCTAATACGCGAGTGTCGCAACAAGCCAAAGAATATTAACTCCGTATTAAACAACATTTCAATTTAGCATGTATACTTATGTAGTATTCCAATCGTAAGGACAATGAATTTTTTACTTTTAAAACATATTTCCGTTATAAAATAGTTCCGTTTACACGGGATCTACAGAACAGAGTACAGTAAAACTTGCGAAAACAGATTCGCTAGGAGCCGAGGGAAATTCCGTTTTAGACAGTTTTCTGGGCAAGGAGATTTCTAAGTTATTCCTTTGGAAGGGATTTTAAAAATATACAATTACCTTCATAAAGAGATTCGGTCTTCTCAGGTATTATTTATCAGGATATACTTTATCAATACAGTTTACAAAAGATATAATTAGAGCAAAATAATGTTACATGGGCCCAGGGAGACAAAAATTTAGGAGGGCGAAAAATGTAATTTGTGTGTATCTGTATTGTTTTTGAGATTTTGAAAATATGGAAAATCTCAAAAGCCGAATATATTAAGCGTTTTCTTTCAAAGAGAGAGAAAAAAGATATCAAAGCAGTGTTTATTAGAAATTATTGATTTTAATTAATTAATTAATTATCGTCACATGCTCATAATAAAATGTCCGTTTTCTCAAATGTCGGAAACTTCAGGATATAGTTTCGAATTTATTATACAATGTCATCCTTTTCTTCGTGAGGGGAAAAAGTGTTGACTTTGTTATCTTTTACTGTGTGTCCGTACATGACAAGTTAAAGAAAATTTGTTGTTGATTCCATTCTTCTGAAGATAAAGTATTCAAAGTTTTTTTTTCTATGCTTTCACAGGGATTCACGAAGTAAAAGCTCTTTGCTCAGATGTAGAGAAAATTCCGTCGATGTAGGGTAATTAAAAAGTTTTATGGATTTGGAGAAGATTTCTTTATATCGAATGAGTTTTAGTAAAAATGGTAATACATATCCAAGATTTTGGAAAAAATAGTTTTCTTATTCTACTTTTGACTGTATTGCATAGAATTATGTCGAAAGAATTCGGAATCTCATCCGACAGTAATTGAAAAAAAAATGAAAACTCACCCTGTATAGCTGCCAGATTTCAAAATTTATCGTCAATCAGAACAGTTGCCAGATTTCAAAATTGATCGTCAGTCAGGAAAGCAAGTAGAGACCCAAACAGTTTTTATCCATCCTCTGATTGGTCTTACGTTCATGCTTACAAGATGGAGTTTTCACCTTGTTTATATGCCTAGAGCATATAAACTTTTAATTTATATTGTTCAGCAATTGTTAATTTTTATTTGTATCTATCCGAAAAATTTTCAACGATTGTTATTAATATTATTATTATTATTGTTGTTATTATTATTATTGCTATTCACAAGATTTGAGGGAGACGATAATTCAGGTTTATAACTCGGTAAAAAATTAAATGTAATGAATTGGGATAAATAGAAGTAGATTCCATAATACTTCAATATACCAAAAAAAACGACAATAAGTTTAGTTCTGAAAAATATTATTTTTTTAATAATTGTTAATATTATCAAAAATCAATTATGCGATTCAGTGTTTAAGTAAATTTAAGATAATAAATAACGTTACAGATTGTAACAAGTTGGAAATTGTACGTCAAACCGGACAAATGAGGTGCGTTCGTACTATAGCTAGTTATATAAATATTCAGATCTTGATGAGTTTTAACTCTGTGAAATGAATTATATCGTCTGCAGATTAATTTCTGTCATAAAATAAGTATCTGGGTCGCTTGACGATTAAACCTCGGAAGCTCCTATAACAAGAAAGCACAGATTTTTTTTTTTTTTAATGAAATTTCTTAATAAATATTTTTATTAATATCTTCTAAAGTTTTGATTCGATTTTCATAAAATTTGAAATGTCTCGACAAAATTCTGCAAAGATAATATATCTTAAATTTCAAACCATTCGATTCGGTAGTTTTTGCGTTGTTATATGCAGACCAACGGACGGACCTTACGACGACAATAAGTGGTACGTATTTATAAAATTACGAAAGCACCTAAAAATTACCGAAAATACTCTAGACCGAATTTTCTGTAAAAATCAGGCCGAGAGCGCTACTGTCGAAAAATTTGCCTTTTACTTCCGTTTGTTATTTCCGGTAAGTTAACCCTTACTTTCGGCACCTTTGCTTGGCGACGTTGGTTTGTTTACAAATTTGAAGCTGTCAAATCTACGAAATAACATACTTACAATTCAAGGTTTTGCGAAAAATAGACTATTTATTTGTTTAGTTATTTCTTATTTTAGTCTGACTACAATTTAACTACAGAAATGATTCTGTATGTGTCATGTAATAGCAATAAAAAAAGTAAAACTTTATCTAAATAATTTCACTTCCAAATTTGTCTCAATTTGCAAAAAAAAAAAAAAAAAAAAAACACTCTCTAAAAGTGACACATGTAACGGTGGAATCGCCCTCCTGCTGTTTTTTTTTCTTTCTTGTTTTTTAATTCTTCTTCATTCAGTGTATTGTTTACATAAATCTCTCTTCTAAATCGCAGAGCAAGGGCGATCTTTTAATATATTTTTCTTGATATTTTTTTGCAGTTTAAATTACTCTTCAGTCGTTTTCATGTTATTTGTGTTGTTTTTTTCTTAATTATTTTACTTGATTACCAAAAATGTCTATGTTCAGTTGTTTACTTTCCTAGTATTTAATAACATTTTATAGTCTTCCTGCATATAATTATGCTATGACCGCGAAAAAATATATAATCCAGTAGCTATGAAGAATCATTAGATAAAATTATTATTAGTGTTCTAGCAATTATTTTCTGTTTCTACACCACTTAACTATTTTTTTCTTTACAGAAACAAAAATAAACGATCATATCTGGTGTTTTCAACCTTTTATAATATGTGAAACCATGCCTAATGGAATACAATCATTTCTAAAATTTCGTTTAGTAGTATTTTGTTATAATTAAAGTATCCCCCCCCCTTTTAACAACTTCTAAAATACAAATTGCAGGAACTAGAAGGCATATCATCCTTTTGATATTACTTACCCATCATACGTAGTATAGGGTAAGTCTTGTTATCGTTTTGAAAATCGAAAAAAAAAAAAATTTGACGGATTTACACGTTTCAGACACTGGAGATTCCGAAAAACATATTTTTAGAAAAAAAAATTTTGCAGTCCGTCTCTGTGTGTCTGTGTGTCTGTAAACGCTCTATCTCCCGAAAAAATTAAGATAGAGACTTGCAATTTGGTATGTACTTAGTATGTAATAAATGGAAGAAGCCTATTTCATTTCAATAACCTCGATTAACCGGAACTATTTTTTTCGGACTCTCGAAAAATTCGTTCTGATAAAAGGTATATAAAAATTTTCGAAATTGTTTATTTTAAGAAATGAATATAAAATACAATAAAAAAAACATAAATTTTGCATAAAGCATGAAGTCGATCGGATAATGATTTGCCGAGATATTTGGAATCCTATTTACCACACTCTTCGATTTTTCATGACCCTGTATTTCATCCAAATTTCACTTCAAAGATATATTTTAATTGGAAATTTGACGCTTAATCAGATGCAATAAACCGCTAGTTAATAGGATTATTATTTTTGGAGTTATAAGGATGTTTCTTTCAAGGAATTCAGTAACCGAGCCTTTAAAGTTTGTGACGTCATCAATCCACGATTTTATTTGAATTGCAATGCATTTTATAAGTAGTTTACACATTTTTATTTTAATATTTTAGATTATGCATATTCATGATGGGTAAGTATTACGGTGGCCCCCAACGACTAGTTTTATAAACTTTCTAATCTATTTATGAGAATGCACATCAAATTGATAGGCATCTTCTTGTGAAAGAAACTAGGGTTTTATTTCCAACATTGTGCATACGTGTTTTATTATTTGTTAACAAAGTCAAATTGACTCCATTTAATATAATTTGATTTGTTTACTAACAATTACTAGTAACTAGTGCAACAATTACTAGTATAAAAGAGGATTTTATATATTTAACATTGAAATCATATACTAAAGTATTTTAAAATCTCTATTAATAAGAAAACAATTTTTTTTAATGTTTATTCTGTGTATAAACTTGCAGAATTTAAGACAATTATTAATGGCAGGTAAAATCTGCACTCTTTTTTTTGTGATGCTATTTAGAGCATAAACTAGTATACTACTACAAGTTGTAAATTTCCAACTGGACGAAAAATGTCCGGGCCAGGATTCGAACCTGGGATCGCTTGGCTGAAGCCGCCACGCTCTACCACTGAGCTATCCCGGTCGAATCTGGAGGACATAATTCATCCAGTTAACCTTATTGATCAAAGCATCTGGTCTGATATTTTAATCAGCTCAACAGAAAAGATCGCAGGTAAAGGAACTCCAGTAAACGCTGGATACGTGAATACACTAGATTATTTTTTAACACAATTATGTTAGGAAAAAATAGACTAGTAGTATACTACTAGTCTATTATTAGTATACGACTAGTATACTACTAGTATAGGTTCTATTGTTTGTGATTTAGAGTGAAAAAAACTATAAGGCAAAGTGATTGACTGAAGCATATTTGATGTAATATCCCTAATTCTTGAAATTTTAATGTTTACGCTATAATTCGTTGTTGGAATTAGAACACTGGAATAATTTCATGTAAATGATTTTTTTTTTTCATTAGTCTAAATTATTTTTATTGTGACAATATTGAAAATAAAATACTTATTCACAACCTCATATTTTTTGTAATTGAAATCTTCAACTGATTTTTTTTTATTATTAATTTAAAATTTCCAACTATACTTTATTTTTAAATTTTACAATTAATTAAACGGTTTAAGATATTTTGAACGATGAGGAGCAAAAGTTTAATGTGAATAGTTAAGCTTAATATAATATAAATGCAGGTTTAGCAGTTTAAGTTTATTAATATTTTTATTATTTTTAATAACAATCTTTTTAATCTTATTAAGTTTGGTAAAGATAATTAATTTTGAAAATCTGATGTAACCTTTACGTGTAAAATCTAAACGAAAGAAATAATACGTTAAAAAAAAAAAGAAAAATACAATAACTGACATATTAAGATTACATTTATTAACAGATAAGTATCGTTTACTATTCAGTATAACTGTTAGTAGTGATTTTTAAACAATTTAGATTAATCAAATATTAGCAGTAGCCTTCGTTATTATTTTTGTTATTTTTTTTTGGGGGGGGGGGGGGGGGGCATGCATCTGACTTGTGTGAATGATACAAATACCGGCTCTTTCGTTATTAATCGTAATTACAAAATATACAAAAACATATCGCCAATGTAGAACTTTCACGATCGCCAGAAAAGAGCGATAAACCGCCATTTATGGCACCCATGCCATCAAAAACAACTAAATTATATATTTATTTAAGCAATATTACGTAAAAATTTATATACCTACCCTACTTTTTCACGATTTTGAAGTATTTACGAATATACATGAAAAAAAATATTGATGTAAAACTATTGAAATTTGACGAACTATCACGGAAAAATCAGAAGCTTTGCCAATGCCTTGCATTGAACCGGAAGTTCCAACCGCGATTTCCGGTTGAAGCGGTTTTGTTTATGTTTACAGTGAGAATTCGGTCTATAGAAAAATAGTTAGACGATATGAACATATTTACACAAAGAAATATTTTTTTTAAATTATTTTAATGTATTTTTGTTTTTGTTTTTTTATGAGACTGTAGGTCAATCATGAGATGAGAGAAATTTCTAACCTCTTATCAACGCGTTTGTTCAAGCAATCACAAAATGTTTAATAGGTAAAATTTTATTAGATCTTCCGTTGAAAATACTTTCGAAACAGATTTTCCTCATTTAATTGAAGTATATTGTTTGTTTAACTTTCTTGGGGAATAAAATACACTTTGAATACATCAAAACAAACCGCATAGGACTGAAATCGGAAAGTTTGCGTCTTGTAATTGGCCAAAATAGCACAATGACGAATGGACAAAAATATTCAACTTGTGCCGCTAAAATTAAGCAAAACTTTATATATAAAATAATGTGTCAGCTTTCTCGTATATTAAGATAAAAATATTACTTTACCTAAAAATAACGAATGAGCACGATTGCAAGTGCTCCTCGCAGAAACTTTAAGAACTTAATTTAATCTGTTCCAGCAGTATTCTTTAGAAATTATTAAATCTAATTAATTAATTAATTATCGTTACATAGTCACAATGAAATGTCCGTTTTCTCAAATGTCGGAAGCTTCAGAATATAGTTTCGAATTTATTATACAATTTCACACTTTTTATCGTGAGGGGGAAAAAGGGTTGCCTTTGTTAAACTTTTACTATGTGTCCATAGGTAACAAGTTAAAAGAAAATTTGTTGTTGATTCCTATCTTCTGAAGATGAAGTATTCAAAGTCTTTTTCTATGCTTTCACTGGGAAGCTAACCTTCTTCATTGAGTACAAGTTCTTTGCTAAGGTACAGAGAAAATTCTGTCGTTTTAGGGTAATTAAAAAATTTCATGGATTTGGATTTCTTTATATCGAAGGATTTTTTTGTAAAAATGGTAATACATTTCCAAAATTTTGGGAAAAAGAGTATTTTTATTCTACTTTTAAACATTATTGCATAGAATTATGTCGTAGGAATTCAGAATCTCATCAGATAATATATATATAAAAGTTGCCAGATTTCAACATCTTATCGGCAAACAGAAAACCAAATGGAAGTCCAAACAGTTTTTTTTCCATCATCTGATTCGGACTTGCGTTCGCGGACACAAGATTGAGCTTTCAGAATGTGTATATTCCTGGAGCATACGATTTTTTAAATTATATTGTTAAAAAAATTTGTAATGAACGATATTCTCGTGACGTCACAGCGGGTAAAATGGCGGCGTGATTTGGGTGTTTGCGATGTTGCAAAAATGATGTTTGCGATTTGCATTCGCTATTTCTATTAATAGCGTTATTTTTTGACACACATACGAGTTCTGAAAATAAACTAATGAATACAAAAGCGTATTCCTTCATTATTTAATTATTAAATAATGAAAAATTTAATAAAAGCATGATGGCCAAAATTTAAACGAAAAATCTACTAAATACTAAAAATTAACATTCATATCATTAAATAAAAGCATATTTAAGTAAAATAAGTTTAATTTATAAACAAACATCAATTTAAATACTTGAAAAGGCCCTCATTTTCATAGACATTGGCTATGAAATATAATTTATTTTTGATATAACCTAATTTATTTTAACGTTATATTTCTAATAAATTCGATAATCAACACAAAATTAATCTGAAATTGAATGAATATTCCTTATATTATTCAGATCTTTTAAACACATTTCTATCTTTTAGTAGCAGAATAAAAAGCGAATTCTTCAAGAGCATATAATGCTTTCAAATGAAGAGACTTTTCAATGTTTTACCAAACAGCTGGTTTTTTATAGCCTTGAACCCAAAGGGAGAATACTGTTCATTGTTATATGCAAGACCTCCTTATCATAGTATCAGACCTCTCAATTAGCAAGTTGCCTTTGACCGCTATACTTGTCCTGCTACTAGCGCCATCAATCGTCAGTAATAGTATTTACGACACGAAATCACACGAAATTTTTTCACAGCTCCATTTGTTCTATGCATTTGCTTATGAACTAGTAGTTTTCCTACCACTAAAATTTTATAGTAAATTTTATCTTATTAAATTGACAAGATCGTGTGATTACATGACGAAAAAAATTCTATTAAATTTTAGTGGTAAGAAAAAAGCGTAAGAGTTGGCAGCTATGCGGTAGCAGACCAGCTAGATTTTTCTATAGATTTTTCTATTATAATTTTGGATACCAGTTTTTTAGTAGAGACAATTTTGTTTTGTTTGATCGGAGAATTCTGGTATTTAAAAGAACAACATTTTCTCTAAAAATATACTGGTGTTCAAAAAGCCCGAAACATGGCAACTGTGCGGTAGTATCCACCAGGCGGCGATACTTTCCGGAGAAAGTCAATTAATAAGTTGGCAATTACCGCGGACATTTTCTCCCATAGACTTTCTCCGGATTGTCAAGTCTGATCTATGATAAGGGTGTCTTGGTTATATGTATATATCTGAAAAATTGTATTTTCAGTTACTAGTGCTGTTGTTATTATTATTATTTACTAGATTTGAGTGAGACGATAATTCAGGTTTATAACGCTATAAAAAATTTAATGTAATGACTTTTCCTGTTGGGATAAATAGAAGTAGTTTACATAATACCTCACTATACCAAAAGTAACGACAATAATTTTCGTTCGGGAAAAAAAAAAAAAAAAAAAAAAAAAAAAAAAAAAAAAAGATAATATTATCAAAAATCAACTATGCGATAACAGTTTTTGAATGAAGTCAATATAATAAATATCATTACAGATAGTAAAAATTACCAAAAATACTATAGATAAATTAGTAAGAAGATATAAACTTTTGTACACACTGACACACACACAATATATAAATATAACGTTTTCCATTTTTTTATCCAACTTGAAACGTTAAAGCAGCGAGTGAGCAACTATATGGTGCTAAGTTCTCGCACAATTTTAAAAGAGAAAACCTGGTCCTGGAGGATATATTGATGTTCTTGAATTCTACCTCTGCGCAACGTAAATTCCAATTGTGAAATCATGATAGACCATAAGATACTTTTTTGTTTCCCACCTCCAACCACTCTGTTTCAGGAAAATGTGGGGAGAAACCAGAAATTGAGAAAATAATTTCCGTATCTAGTTTAAAATAAGAAACATAAAAATAAAAAAAAATGATTCGTTATGCTGTTACAAAATTATATATATAAATTTTAATGTTGCCGTCAAACATTTATACGTATAGATATGAATTAAAATTACAACATATATAAGAAATCAAGTAAAGTGCATCCACTTTTAAATATCAACTATGCAATGCGGTGTTTAAATAAAGTTAATATAATGTATATTATTACGGATAGTTAAAATTACCGAAATACTATAATGTTTTTTTCTTTTTTTTTTATGAGGTTATAGATCAATCTGGATATAACAGAAATTTCTAACCTCTTATCAACATGTTAGTTCATGGAATCACAAAGGCTTTAACAGGTGAAATTATATTGGGTCATCCGTTAAAATCACTTCCGAAACAGATTTTCCTCATTAAATTGAAGTATATTGTTTGTTTAGCTTTTTTTTGGTAGGGGGGGGGAATACACTTTGAATACATCAAAACAAACCACATAGGACGGAAATCAAAAAGTTTGCGTCTGGTATTGCCCAAGATAGCACAATTGGATAACAAGTGAACAAAAATATTCAACTCGTCCCGGTAAAATTAAATAAAGATTTATTAATAAATAATGTGTTAGTTGGCGTTAGTTGGCCGTTTATTTGGCGTTATAGTTTGGCTATAGTTTTTTGTTATGAAAAGTGGTCGACGGGATAATAGAGAAGTACCGCTAAGTATTATTGTTCCTTATTAATTTTAGAGTATAATGCGTTTTTCTTTTCTGAATGTACAGTCATTTAAAAAAAAAGTTTAAGACCACACAATGTTTATGACAACATTTAAGATCACTTGCTATTCGCGAGGACAATCTAAATTAATTGCTTTAACACCTAGATACGTTCATCAGCCTTACATTTATTTCTTCTGCAAGTAAAGCTACCTTTATCTTCCCAGAAACGCCTAGGCGAACGCACAACTATTCGCCGTATGATGTAGTTGTCTGGAGACGTCGTTGCTCTTGGTCGACATGATCGTTCTCTTTCAGTAAATATCCCATCTAAAACTAAATGTAAGCAAGACTGCTGTATATGATGCCACAGTGAAGCATGAAATAGATGGGATATTTACTGCAGGCGAACAATAAGGTTAACTGAAAGTGCTATTACATGTGATAACTTGAAGCGACAAAAATTGAAGCAACTCGTCAGCTTTCCAAGCATTTCATTGGCTGTTAAAGGAAAGACTTTTCCTTCGTCAGTTTCCCAATCATTTCATTGGCGGTTCCAGGCGATATAGGTAGGATGCAGAAGGTGGACGCATTACAGGCGACAAAATTGCTCCGAGAGTAAAAAGTTGCTTGGTTTCCGAGCAACTCTTTTGAAGCCATAGGTTAACATGGGTGTCGCCTTGAAGTAGCGGCGGTTTGACGCCTCATGTAATAGCACTTTAAGAGCCTACGCTAGTCACGCGAAGAAACGCTCAAGCTAATGTTAAGTCTATGGGAAGGTTCTTGCGCTATTTCTCGCTCGCATTTTAATATTTTTAAATTATATTTTTTTGCATAGGATAGATGAGGTCGATCTCTAACGTTGTTAGTTTTTACTTTTTCGATTTTGGTTCCAGTTTTTTTATGTAAGGGTACTTTCACATTCAGAACCGGTTCCAACCGGCTCCAAAATTGAAAATATCCGCTTATAAAAAAAAACTGTAACCAAAATAAAAAAAGTAAAAACTAACAACACTAGAGATCGACCTCAGCTATCCTATGCAAGAAAAAGCATTTTAAAATATTAAAATGCGAGCGAGAAATCGAGCAAGAACCTTCCCATAGACTTAACATTAGCTTGAGCGTTTCTTCGCGTGACTAGCGTAGACTCTTAAGAGCAACAATGTCTCGAGATGACTATATCATACGAAGAATGGCTGCGCTTTTGCCTAGGGGTTCCTGTAAGAAAATAAAGACAGCTTTGCTTGCGGCAGGAAGAAATGTAAGCTTAATGACCATAAGGCGTTTAAGCAAAGAATTTGAATTGATATACATGATAGGAGATACAGACTATTTTTCTTTTATTTAACATCTCAAAATTTTCCCTTTCCATTTACTTTAACCGCTTACCTTTTTTATCATAAAGTACATCAATGTAACTAATTTTCTTTCATATATGTTCCCTCTTTTTCCCTGTATTTTAATTTATAAATGCCCCTTTTCCTCTTAAGAAAGAAAAAATCAACTTCAGCTAAATTCATCTTACAACATACGAAAACCAACCGTCATCTCCCCATTTGGACACATGTGTTAATAAAAGATATATTTGCCTGTACTCCCTTAACCCTTTGAGGGGCAGTGGGATAGATTTTATCCCACCTAGTTTTAATCCGATTCGAACCAGAAACTTTTAGTTAAATTTTACTTTTTTAGCTTTGACGGGAAAAGTTGAAAAATTGCTTTTCCTTATTTTGAACTAAATTCTTTCGTAAATACCGGTGTGAGTTCGACGTTACAGGAACAAAATTGCTTGCCTCTGAAAGGGTTAACGAACTCTGAACAGATGTAAAATCTGTTCCCAGCCTTACACCATGTTCAGTGGTACCAAGCTCTCACTAATCTTCCATAATATGGGGATTAATTTGACCCAGGTTTAATACGTTTCGCACCAGAATTTTTTTTAAGAAATGGATTTAAATATATTTCATGGATAAAATCAACAAAGATGACATAAATTAAATAAACAAAGATTCATCAAATAAATTTTCTGGTTTGAAACGTTGTTAAACTGGGTCAATTTAATCCACATATTAGGGAAAATTAGTGGGCACTTAGTATCTCTGCGTGTTCATCATAAAATTTAACGTACTTTATATGGTTCATAGGTTCAGTATTTCAATGAGAACTTCCCGAGCCCCATTATTTTGTCTTGAACCTATGACGTTGAAAATTCCTTTGATTCATTCTTTCTAATTGAATACTTTTGCGATGCTTATGCCAAAAATGGCATTCATGCAATGTACTTCCAGAGGATTGTGTGCCCTTTTCAAAAGAACTTGCAATCCCTTTGGCGATTTCTCAAGTCAGCCGTGTTCTTATCGGATTAAGTGAAACAACTCACTTCTCTGTTCTCTGCTCATCTGTCGAGTCCGCAAAAACGTCTCCCTTTCATGTTAAGCGTCTCTCTTCTGTACACTTATTGGCCGAATCAATATGTTCATCTTCAAATAAATTAGTATTGAACCATTCACTGGAGAATTTTATACTTTTCACGTTACATGAACCTACAACGCTAAGCGACGACTAATATAATAACCATCAGGAATAGCAAATGGTTTTAAATGTTGTCATAAACATCGAGTGGTCTTGTCTTAAACTTTTGTTAATGTCTGTACAACTGTTCAAAACTGAACACATTGATTGTTGACTATGAGATAAATATTGGTTATTTACAACAGATTCCACGAAATTGTCAAAAAGAAGCTCACAATACACACAAAGAGACACCAATCGCATTCCATCTTTAATGATGAAAATCGAAAATTAAAAAACGTAAAAGCACCAGTATACGGAATTGAAGAGAATAAAAGAACCCGGAAACATAACTCTGGCAAACTTATCAATACTGTTAATGTCTTTAACTTTAGGCAAATGCGCTTTCAAAGCAATGGCACCTTTTTTCAAGCTCTTGATAACGTATGGTTTCTTTTGTCTGTCGTGGCTGCCATGGCTATGTTTTCGACCAAAACTCTGAGAGTAGTATGAAGCTCTTTTCCGAAGAGAGGGTGGGAAATATACATCGGGAGAATAATCGGAAGTCTTGTTGCTTTTTCGAAGATAAGGTATCGGAGATACACGTACGTCCTCCAATTCAATAATTTCTTCATTCTGAAATGAGAAAGAAATTTATTTTTTTCCTGTTGTAGCACAGTTCTGAAAATAAAAAGGAATGAATCAAATCGAGCGCCAAATCAATCATCTCTAACATATTAACCCTCCAGCCGCGGGTAATGCTCCTATCTCGTTTCACTTATTCTATACACTTTCGCAGGGAACGCTATTTGGACGTTCCCTACAATTTTTATAGTAGGATCGGGAGATTCTATTTCTTCGTTGAAGCTATCTTCTTTTATTTAGAAATAGAGAGATTCGTTTACAAATTATAATACAGATATCATTTCATTTATTAGATCATTCTGAAAGCTCTACAGTTTTTGAAATATTTTGAATCCATAATTGCACATTCCCACCGGAATTTTGAAATAAAAATTTTGTTTTTATAATGTACATGAAGAAACTGCTTTTACTTATTTGGAAATAAATTTGTTTGTAAATTCTGGTGACGTTCAATCCTTATAACTATTATAAGTGAAGAATAAAAATATATAAGAAAATGGAAACATCACCCGTGGCTAGAGGGTTAAAATGCAGTTTATAACGCATTGTTCAAAAACTTGACAAACAACAATCGTAGAACTACAAATTATGAAATCAAAAGTGGAAATAATTCCGAGCATATTATGTATGCAATATATTATTTCATCAATTCATCTTACTTAATAATTTTATTTTCAGCATAAAATGCTAATATTTTAACTGACAGATTTCAGTTATCAGATTTCAGTTAGTACCTTATGATTAATCTGACCTTACGTTTAGTCTGTTTCTTTTTATTTTTAATTTTCTGTGGGCAATTAATTGCCAATTGTCACTGAGAGCATTATTCTAACAAACAAATGTTGAGATAGATTTTTTTTGAAAATCATGCTTCACAATTATTTAGAAGTCATAAAAAGTCACTAAATTGAGCTACAGTTTTCAAACAAGTGTTATTCGAAAGTATATTTTAACCCCTATTCGATGATGTAAAAATTGAAATGATGCGATATTTAGAAGCAATGTATGGGTGATAAAAATATCAAACACTTTTTTTTTTCTGGGAACGGTCTAAAAGTGGCTTACTGATTTGTGACGACGATTGAAAAGTCCATATGAAAGAAATATAAGGCATTGTCATAAAAATAAGTAAATATGTATATATATATCTTATCAGTGACACACACATGTAATATTTACAATATTCATATTACAGAATATACATATTACAAATAAGCGCATTTTATCTTGCTTTGCATATTTAAAAACAATGTTCTGACGCTAACTCCAATGCGTAGAATATAAAAAATACGTCAATATAATTTTATAAGCTATTAAGTGCACGTGAAAGCTTTAAAATGTTTGTTTATATTGTAATGTAAATAATACATTGTTGCTAGAAATGTTGCTAAATTATTTTTTTTTCCAGTAAAATTCATAAGATGTCTCAGATGTTTTTCCTTGCTTCAAAATTGTCAGTTTTTTCAAAAACAACTGTACCAGAAAAGCTCAGAATCACTTGGCACTGAACTACATATGTTCCACCGAGCGAAAGAGTATTGTATACTATTGATTTCACGTGCACGTGTCTTCTGTTTCAGGTAAACTTATATCACCATCTACACTGCAGTGTTTCAACAAGAACTATCGAACTGAGAAATCCTCCAGTTACGAGATCTATACTCTAACTATTCGGTCACAGAAGTCCTAACGGATATCAGAAAAGTGCTTGGATAATAAAAAGGTAACAGAAAATACACATTTTTTATTCATTATCACTTGAAAATATTATTAAAATAATTCTTACCGCTGCTTCAGTAGTTTTGGATTCTTTCAGTTTTTTAGCTTTCTTTTTGGCTCTGGTTGGGCCCCAGTAGGAATAATTTACAGCAGCGTATTCCAAGAGAGCAGAGAACACGAACACAAAGCACACTACCAAATAAATGTCGATTGCTTTCACATAAGATATTCTCGGAAGCGTCGATCGAACGCCAGTACTAATCGTAGTCATGGTTAAAACTGTAGTTATACCTAGAAAAGAGAATTAAATTTGAACGAAACAGACAAATTTACATCTAGCTTAAACTAGTATGTTGTGGCGATTACATGTACTAATTCACTTTTATGTAGTTTTAATGTATAAATTTAAGTAGAAGTACTATACACCAATAAATAGGAAGATTAAGTATAGTGCTTTTATTTGGATTTAGCATGGATTTACAATGATAATTGAGTAAATTAAAGCATAGCGCAACCTCAGAGCAAGGATACTAGTAGACAGCAGATTCCATTGTTATTTGGTCGAAAAGTTGGTCCCAGGATCAGCTCGGATTTGGTGCTTTAGAGGCTGTCTGTTTTGGCGGAAATTGCTTTCTTGGCAACTTCGATTTCTTTCTCGCAATAAAATAAACGGGAATACGGAAATTCCAAGCAGGTTTTGGCGTTAGAAAAACCGATTTGGCGCACTAAATTAGGTGGGAATCACGTTTGGTAGTAGGTGATCTTGGAGCCCAGAAAAGGTTACGAATTTGGTGTCTAGCCTATTAAGTGGTCTATGAGCGCAACAGCATTTTCTGTTGGACATTCAACGTCAAAACTGAATTTTTAATATAGAGTATTGATTGCTTTTTTGAACGAAGAATTATAGGGCGCTTATAAGAGAATTATAGAATTGAAGCTATTGGAATAAAAGAAAAATATATAGGCTTTTAAAGAAGTTTCTGATTATATTTTGAGTAAGAACAGTCATTTGTTTTTGGAGTACCATTACCATTGGAAATTTTAATCCAATAAATAAGACAAATAATAAACAAAATTTTCTAAGAAGTTGCTTGATATAGTACTAAATAAAAGTTTTGAAAATTCACGCTTTTTTTTTTTTTTTTTGACAGGTCTTATTTTATTTCATCTTCATTTTGTTCCAGGTGTTGTTGGCGGTTGCTGGATCCATATTCTGAGCAACATGTTGGTATATCTCAATCTCTCTTTAACACTTTCACACGTTTTATTTCTATATCCATAATTCCATTTATAAATATCCATATATTCCATAATAGCATTTAAAAGTTGATTCTCAAAAATACAAACTTTATATTCTTCAATATTATCCAAGCTTTTTTGAAAAATTAAAATACAGGTTTAAACATTCCATTATCTGCTTAATAGCCAAAGACGTTCAGAAATTAAAGAATATAAATTGCAGTTAAATTGACCCAATTCATTTTGAGAATTATTCAGGAGTATATGAAATACCTTTCATTAAAGAAGACAAATTTAAGAATTACTATATTGGCATGACAAGCAGGAAATTTAGTTACAGAAAAAAAGGAGCCTATAGCTGATATTAAGTATAATAGAAAAACCACAGCCTTAGCAAGATTATATCAAGAATAAACCCTCCAAATAAATTTAAATGAAAGTTTAATAATTTTTCTCTCCAGTCTATACTATCCATCCATAATAAGAGAAACCGTAGTAATAGTAACACGTAAAAATACAATATGTAAGGATGCAGCATCTTTTAACTTACCGAAATTGTGGCTCGAGTGATCCATGGTTACAAATATGTAAATAAACAACCCAGTAACAATAAAAGAAAGCGTGCGTAATTTTTAAAAAGTAGATGAAAATTAAATGATAGCATTTCAAATAATAACTTCAAAGACCGTGCAATTATAGAATATGCTCATTCGTTTTTGAAAATGGCTCGGAGTGAGCCGAAACATGTCAACAACCTAATAAAAGTTATTTTACTCTATATTATGTTGTTAATTTACACCTTTTAGCATTTAAAAGAAATATTCTATATCCTTTCTTGAAATTGCAGGTATGAAGATGTTGGGGTGAAGGATCTTTCAAGGGTGGAAATAGGCGTGTATTGTCCATTGTTTTGTTTTTTTCATCTCCATTCAATAGGTTCCAACTTAGCATTGTTTCATCCCTGAACTTGTAAAATATCCCCGAAAAGAGTGTACTTTTGTTGGTGGAATCGATGTAAATTTAAAGTTTCCATTAATGAAAATAAATATAAAGTTTCCAGTTCTTACAATAGTTTTGGTATAAATCTCTTACGGCATGCCATTTAATTTATCTCTTGTCTTTTGTTCATAAATTGTGCATATCAATGGTTTTCCTGCTCTAGCACTATTTTCATAGTCGTTAAATTCTACTACAATTTTTTAAAGATCTGGATATATTTTTAAAAAGATAATGAAAGTTTAGGATATTGAAATGGCTTTTCCTTCCTTTGCCGCCTTTTTTACCCCCCCCCCCATTTCTCTCCCCTTCCAAATTATTGAAACACTAATTCAATGGTCAATTCTCGCAGCTGTAATTTAAGGAAACTTATTATTGAAATAGGATGTTATGTGTTTGCAGAATATATATGGTTTATTTGAATGCGAGAATTCAAAGGTCAATTCTCGCAGCTATAATTTAAGGAAACTTGTTATTGAAATAGGATTTTATGTGTTTGCAGAATATATATGGTTTATTTGAATGGGAGAATTCAATGGTCAATTCTCACAGCTGAAATTTAAGGAAACTTATTATTGAAATAGGATGTTATGTGTTTGCAGAATATATATGGTTTATTTGAATGCGAAAATTCAATGGTCAATTCTCGCAGCTGTAATTTAAGGAAACTTGCTATTGAAATAGGATGTTGTGGGTTTGCAGAATATATACGGCTTATTTGAATGCGAGAATTCAATGGTAAATTCTCGCAGCTGTAATTTAAGGAAACTTGTTATTGAAATAGGATGTTATGTGTTTGCAGAATATATATGATTTATTTGACTTTTTTAAAAATCATTTTAAAAATATTAACGGAATAAATGCTCTTATATACCATTTTTTAAATGCAATAAATTTAAGGAGTAAAAAATTTGTGCAGGTTGCCCACATTTTATTATTTGATTTTTCCTAATGTCAGTTTGACGATAAAAAGGGACTTTCCAATAAAGAAGAAATAATACCTTTATCTGTCTTTCCTCCAGCTAAATCTATTTTTCACTTGTTCACAGTAATCCCTCTTACTCGAAAATATTCATGAAGATTGATAAAAACACAAAAATCAGCACGAAAACTAATATAAAATTAAACAAATTCTCTTTTAAATATCAGAAACTGTGAGGTATGAAAATTTGAGAGTGTACAATAGCTATTTATGCATGTGACGGCAGCAGGGTAATCCTTATCCTTTGTTTTATAAGCTGGAGGCTAGACAGAGAACAGCCTCCATTCCCCAAGGCACTAAATCGATCTCTCCACTACCCCTTCTTCCAAAAATTTTAGGTAGATTTCGTAAGAAATACCACCTATTACATTCTCCCCTGTGTTGGAATTTCAGGAAAAATTTTTCAGATCATTTTGAGAAAATTGACTTTAAAGATCAAACTACCCTTGATCATATAAAAAGAGTTCAGACTGCTTTAGACATAACTCTTTTTCTAAAGTGAATTTTTGCATGGAGTTTGTTTTAAAATGTTCCTAAAGAATCATACTTAATTATAAGCTAATAAAAAAAAGAAAGAAAAATTTCGAATTTTTGGAACTTTAAAGGGTATTTGATCCCTTAAATTTTCAGTATGAAAAGTAGAAAACATTTTTACTTAAAAAGTATTTATCATGAAAGCGTATTTTCTGAAATTTCCTTGTGTGGCTAACTGACGATAAATCGCTAAAAAAAATAAAATTTTCAATATTTTTTTATGGACTTTACATAGAGCTTCCGCCGGAAATTTTTATAGACGTATATATATCTTTATGCAGACCTGCCAAGTCTCCGGCGATACCAGTAATTTAGTACAGAAAATGTTGTTTTATTTAATCAGAGCATTTTGCAATTTAAAAGAACAACATTTTATCTAAAAAATTACTGGTGTGCAAAAATCCGGAGACTTGGCAACTCTGCGTATGACAAGCCTAAATCTGTATTTTTTCAAATTTTTCTGTGTCTGTGCTTATGGAGACCTTCTTTGTAAGCCTCCCTTATCACCTGTGATGAGCAGCTCCACAGTGGAGTATATGAGGTAAAATCCCGGCCAAAATTATTTTTCAAGTGTTTTAAAGTTAAAAACATTGTTGTTGACTTACTATTAGTAAATACACTTAATTAATGTTATATATACATAAATGTATGCATTTATTTAAAACATAAATATATATAATACAACGTTTATTTAATTGTTTACTGTTTATAAAAACAAAATAATTGTAAGTAGGTTTGTTTTATTTACAAGTAATGTTTAATTAAATGTGATTAATTTTACTGCACGTAAATGTTTAATTATTTATGTAAGCCAATGTATATAATATATACATTACTTGCATTTAGTATTTAGCAAAGTTGAGTCTCTATAGTATAGATATGCTGATTTTTGAGCGTTTTGTAGTGATTTGCAGTCCTCCCAAAAAACATAGATTTCTAAAAATAGCCACAATGTGCAGGGAACATTTTTTTTTTCAAAAAATTTTCCTCCAAAACTATAACTAATACGATTATAATTCAAAAATGGTCCGACAAACCCCGACACATCTCTAAAAAGCTTTGAATATATTAGTTAATATATTTCAATAAATATATTTCATTAAATTAGATCTAAAAAAGTTTAATATTAACCCATTTTCAATTTTAATTATTTTTTTTATTATACGAAAAGTAAAATTATTTAAATTCACATGTCAAAGTATACATTTAAACACAATAACAGACCTTAAAAATAACAAATAAGCACGTCTTCTCATAAATAAACTTTCACTTCAACCGAGGCTAGGAGCCGAGGCTAGGATATGACTCATACTCCTGAAATAGACACAGATCGATGCACCAGTTAGTCAGCTATTATAAAATATGCTTTTCACAATTTTTGAGCAAATTTTAATTTCTGTCTTTTTGGCCTGGATTTTGCGCCAAATACTGCACTGTGCGCCTCTCCTTCGAGTTATTCCAAGAACACTAAAGACTTTTACGCAGACTTGCAACTTACTGCTGCATTCAAAGTGACTAACAATCTCTTTTTTTTCAAACTGAAGCCTTTATTTGCCTCCTTTTATTAAGTTATTTTGTGTCTATTAATTTTCTGTCCACGGATATGACTCGGTTTGTTTTGATGTTAGTTATTTGCCAAAATAAGTCAATAACTACTAAATATTACCTTTTGAAATTCAATTTGAGAATAGCTTTATAAAGACCTGAATTAAAAACAAGTTATTTATCGTGATATTAAATCAACTTTAGGTTCAGTAATTAATAAAGTCCATGGACATGATTTATCATACTCTGTAGACACATTATTTTTGTGAAAAACTAATGCATTTTATTATTTGACTAATTGCATGTGTTTGATCATTATATTGCTCAACATTTCTATTATTACATCTTTTGAGTTGCAATTCTTGCTTTATAACGATTTCATCAAATCGTTTTCTACGTTTCTAAGGAGAATGACTCATTTATTTTGATTACTCCTGGTATCCTTATAAAAAGCATGATTTGATAACTTACCTAAAGCTACTCTTGCAGAAGTAGCTTCATGATTAATCCAAAACGACACCCAGGATAACATCACAATCAAAATACAAGGCAAGTATGTTTGAAAGATGAAATAGCCGATATTTCTCTTCAGTTGAAACACCAAGGACAGCCTCTGATAAGTACCTAATGAAAATAATGAAATTAGTAGGCATGAATGTTATTTAAAGAAAAGGGATAAATACTACTCATAATACAGGGTTATTACAAAAGAATCATCGGGTTTCCGAAGCGTTTATTTCGGAATATAATTGGGTTACAACAATGAGTTATACATGAAAATAAACCGAAAGCATACAAGATTGACGTCCTTGCTACAGATGTTCAATATGTGCTCCTTGAGTGATACGGCAGATGTCAAGACGATAGTTCAGTTCGCTCCAAACATTACTCAGCATGGTTGACTGTGGAATGGAAAGTTCGCGGCTAGCGCGATTTGTTGATTTCTTGGGACTACGGATGAAACTCTCTCTACTTTAACTTGGTTCACTGTTTCTTCAGTAACGCTTGGTCTGCCGGAACTTTTACCTTTACATAAACAACCGCTTTCTTTGAACTGTCGATACCAGTGCAGAATGCTTTGTTGGGTTGGGGGTTTGCATTTGTATGCCTTCCGGAATCCTCTCTGAACGGTTATAAGCGATTCACACTTTGAAAATTCTAGTACACAAAACGCTTTCTGCTGTCCAGTCGCCATTTTGAATATGACGTTCGCGCAGCAACCATGGCAACCACACGCGCATGACACATATGCAGCACGAAACTGTAGTTAACGCCCTCTCGTTTGAGTTTTCATGGAAACATATACGTTTCCTAGTTCGCACGTAGTAATGTATCAAAACCCGATGATTCATTTGTAATAACCCTGTAATATGCTGAATCTATTATTGTAGCGATATCTATTACTGCAGCGGGTTGGAACCTATTACTCCAACTAAATAAGATAAACATTACTATTAGTAGGATTGAACTTGTTACTGCAGTAATACTTGTTATTGCACCATTACAGTTGTGGATTGGAACCTTTTACTGAACCTGTGCGTTGGAACGTACCACTGCAGTGATACACGTTACTGTACACTAACTGTTGGGGATTGGAACCTGCCATTACAGTGATACCTGTTACTGCACGATATCTATCGATCATGTATTGGAACCTATTCCTGAAGCTGTGGGTTGGAACCCATCACCGCAGTGTTATCTGTTACTACACCATGGCAGTCGTGGATTAGAACCTATTACTGAACATATGCGTTGGAACGTACCACTGCAGTGATACCTGTTACTGCACAATAACTGTTGTGGATTGGAACCTTCCATTGCAGTGATACCTGTTACTGCACGATATCTATCGTGTATTGGAACCTATTCTTGAAACTGTTGTTTGGAACCTATCACTGCAGTGTTACCTGTTACTACACCATGACTGTCGATGATTAGAACATTTTACTGAAGCCGTAGGTTGGAATCTATTAATTACAGTGATAAAAATATCCACGACAACATCATCTCTTTTATTAGATGACGATTAAAAATATAAGCAATGATGTTATTTACGTCTGATATTTAACTCTTCGATATAAGGATGTCAAAAATTAAACAAATAAATTGAATATACCGAACAGGGCTGCAAAGAAAGTCAACAGGACAAGTTACTAATTCGAATGCGGGCACTTAAGTACAGCATTAGAAGGTTGCACAGGGTTTGATGCGCAATAGGACTCAAGTTTTAACTAATTTTTTCGTTAGTTAGTTAATTTAAAATAAAAAGATTTACGCAAAAAAGATTTAAGCCTATTTTTAGTTCTTTTAGTTCAAAAATAGGACCCTGGAAGGGACCTATAAGAGAGCTGGCCCCCGAAAATTTGTACTAGCTCCATCACCCTCTAGGCGGTACTGATACTCGATACCTGACACTGAAACTGATTAAATTTCCAAAATAAAAGTATTTATTATCTACTAAGGAACTAAGGTATAGGAATGAAGTGATATGTGTTCAAAATGCAAATCCAAAAACGAGTTCAGTAAGAGCAATTTTTTCGCTTCTAATTTATAAGATTAGATATGTTTTAAGCACTGGATGTACGCCAAGATTACGAAGAAAGTAAATTGAATACAGGTTCGTACGGGTCCTGGAATTTTAAGACCAGGAAATTATTCGGTACCAGTATTTCTTTACAGATAATCTCTTCTTAAATAAGGGGAGATTTTGAAAGTCTGAACTTGGTGTATTTTCTTAGAAAAATATACTGGTATGTCACCTGGAAAAGTAACGGTACCCGTACGAGCCCTGGAATATGAATGTTTAACTTTCTATATAAAATAAAGAATTTCATAAAATTTTGAAAAGTATAGTGAAAAGGAAATAGAAATTTGATAATTGTCATGACGATATTTTGTCTTAGCTTACATGTATAACGATTTATTGCAATGAAGATTTTCAATTGGAACTGAAATATAAATTGGAAAACCTTTCTCCTGCGAGAGTAAAAACCGGAACTGAACTGAAAACTGTTATTTTTAAGGAAATAAAAAACAAAATCGAAACGAAATATTTTTTAATACTGAACCGGAAGTACAACAAAAAAAATGACCTAGTTTGCATAATTTGAAGCTCTGATTTTTACACTTCTGAGAAATTCCACTGTCTAACAATAAACGAAAAATTGTTTTAGAATTTACTTAAATTTACTTAAAATTGTTTCAATTGTTAGTTACTTTATTTGCTATCCTTAAAACATCAAAATTTTGCTAGTACATATCCACACAGTATATAAATGTATGTTGAAATTCAGGATCTCCAAATTATCACAATAAGTGATTTAAAATTGTAGTTTACATATTTATTTAAAACATAATTTTCAACTCAACTTTCAAGAGGAATAAATTTTTATTCGGATAACCAAAAACTCCGAATTATTGAAGTTCAAATTAAAGAGACTCGTTTGCATTTCCACAAAAAGAAATTATTTTGATAGATAAGAAGACAATTTAACAAGGCAGCAACTAATACAACAAAAGATAATATGTAAAAATCGTTATACCTGAAGCAAGCTCTTCTAATCGGTCCCCAGTATCGCATCCCAGGATAGAAAAATTTGGAAGATCAGCTTTTTCTACTCCCGTCACCGCTTGATCCATCCAGTACATGACGACATCTTGGATTGTGTAGCCATCTTGCATAAAAGAAAAGAAAATGGTGTCGATATATAGTTCAAAACCTTTCGAATAAAAAATATGAGAATCATTTGCTTTGTACGTACAGGGATCGTACGATTTACCATAATATTTTAATAGAATTTTTCGCCTTATTTAAAAACAGAAAAGTATTACAAATCCTGCAATTAAACGAGGTTCCTGCAATTTCTACTATTTAAATATTAAATAGAAAAATTCTATTAAAAATTGTGGTACAGCGCCTATAATACATAGTGTGGAAAACGGTTTTACCGTTTTTTAATTCAAAATTTTCGAATTCAAACTGGTAATTCTGAAACAAGAATTTTTACTTTAAGAAATCACGAAATATCTGCTATTAAGGAACAAAAAGAACATTATAGGGAATTTCTGGTATGAATGCAAAATTTCGAATTTAAAAAAAGCCAAACTGGTAATGCTTTAAAAAGTTTTTAAAAATTGTATCCGATAAACGTGCAACGATGCGATACAATAATAGGGCGATCGCAGCGACATTGGTTTTAAAAATAGATTTGCCTCTAGCAAAAGTAAATGTTTCAGAATTGTCAACATAAACATAATTTCTGTTAATAAAATCTTCTTGTAAGTTAATATTTCAGATGTATGAGCTAGCGGACAGTGGCGTAGCCAGAGATGCGGGGGGTCCAAATGGGGTCCAGCAATATTATAAAGTTTTCTTCGCCTTCAATATCGCAGAAAATTCTCCGATTAGATAAGGCAAAAATATTTTACTAAAATTAGTGCTATCATAAACCATCTGGACCTCCACCCTGTCTACGCCACTGCTAGAAGATGTCGTTGCGATCGACCCGTTACCTTTCCAGCATCGTTCTACATTTATCGGATTCAATTTTTTAGTACTATTTTGTAGCCGTTTTCCGCACTATATATTCTAGGCACTGTAATTGTGGTAAAAGCACACGAACCCTGTACGTATGTACGTTAAATGTCCGAAGAATGGCAAATCCTAGAATCAGAAGTGCAAAGCTCTCACTGATCTTCCATAATATGTGGATTAATTTGACCCAGTTTAACAACGTTTCGAAACAGAAAAATTATTTGATGATTCTCTATTTACTTAATTTCAAATTTCTACATGGGATATTTTTAATTTCATTTCTTAAAAAAAATTCTGGTGCAAAACACATTAAACCTGGGTTAAATTAACCCACATATTACGGAAGATTAGTGAGAGCTTGGCACTCCTGATCCTAGGTTTTACCGGTAAATCCTACCATTTACCGTAGTGAGGCGGTAAAAATCCGAAAAATACTTCTAAACACTTTCATTTTGAGCTTTTACGAAATCATTTCAGAAATGTAGTTAGGGATACTTGAGCTGGCGGGTAACTTGAGTAACTTTGTAGAGAATATTTTCAAAACTGATTTGGTGGTTTTTCCAGTTTCAATGTTCTCTTAACCCCTTGAAGGGCACCGGTATATTATATATATCACTTAATTTTAATCCCAAAATGCCACCAGAATTTTATAATTAAATTTTGAATTTATAAGGTAAATGAGGAAACGCTTTTGCTTATTTTAAAATAAATTCGTTCGTGAATCCTGGTGTCAATCAATCATTTGAATATTTTAGCTACAAGAGTACTTTGCCCCTGAAGGGGTTAAGACACAATTGTGAGCAGTTAAGGTGCAAACAAATCCATTACGACGAAGTGTTTTTCTTTCATGTAGTTGATTGGCGACTTTGATGATTTCTGTGGCGGTAGGTCTTAGACGAAAAAATGGAAGAGTCTTAGAAGAATTTCTTTTGTTGATTTTGTTCGCTTTGAAGAGCAATAAAAAGGGGTCACACTGACCACAGAGTGTTTGGAAAGTTTAAAGTGGGTCAAGTTCATTTTTAGGTGCGTACGTAATTATATAAATGCGTAACACCTATAGTCTATAGTCGTCGTCTGGTCCGTCCGTCTGTCCGCATATAACAGCGCAAAAACTACCCAACCGAATGGCTTAAAATTTAATATATATAATCGTTTCAGAATTTTGTTGAGTTATTTCAAATGTTATGAAAATCGAATCAAAACTTAAAAAGATATTAATAAAAGTTTTCTTTATTCAATTAAATCCTATCATGTATAATTAATTCAATGATATCCCATGATAGGTAATCATTCTAGGTTACCATGCTGATCACGTCCTATTTAAGATGGAGTCCTATTATTTCCGTATGACTGAATTTAAAAACTGAATTTGTATACTAAATTTTTTTAATTATAGCAATCCTATAATCTACCGACAGTTTTCTAGATAGATGTTTCCGGAGAAATAGATATTAAATGGAAAAAGAGTCTAAATATGGATTTCAAGCTCTGAAATTTCCAAAGCTAGGCTTAGGTTTTCCATTGAAATTTTCAGTAAATGTTAACAAAAGATAAAATGTTGCCAACTTAAATTTATACTGGCATTAAAATATGTTTATTTTGAATTCATTAAAAATATAAAATTTGTATTAATTTCTAATAGGATTTATTTTTAACTAATTTTTTTTTTTCAAAAATGGACTTGCTCCCCTTTCGAAATCAGTGGCTCATTTGTAATATCATGTTTAGCTATATAACTGCGTATAATAAATCATTTTCCCCAACTAATTTGTGTCCACACTCTACAGTAAAGCATTTTTAAGGTTGTTGATAAGTCAGGTCTCCAATTCGTCTCTCCAATGTTAAATCTATGGGCATAGATGCAATCCACGCATTCGTATTTCTCGAATATGGGTTATTCTCACGAAAACGTAAATTTTACGGTCCAGAAGGGATAAATATTAGGTAATGTAGCCAGCATCCTAATATCGGGTTGTTCGGGAAGTTCCTTCCGTTTGGGAAAACCAATTCGCACAGGAAAATTCTGCCCGTCAATTACTAGACATTAAATATCGGAATTAATGTATAATAATTAAATGATAGAATTTTCCGGTACTAACCAGCTTTCCCAAACGGAAAGAACTTTCCGAACAACACAATATTTTAAGTAATATATATATTTAAGTTTTAAGTAAGCTATAAAATGCATTTCTGACAAAATAATTTTAATATTTAACATTAATATTTTAACGAATATAAGTCAAAAGTCCCCCTGTGAACTTTTCTTCATCTAAAACACAACGTTCATTTCACTGACATTTAAGAAATTTAATTTTTTTTTTATAATTTCTTTTCTAATAATAACTAATTAAATGTCTTTAGTTAAGTTCTAATTTAATAATTTTTTTTAAAGATTTTTATTTTTTACTAAGGAATTAACATATAAACTTTGTCGCTAGCCAAAATATTCTCCCTCCGTGGACGCTGAAAATAAATAAAAAAAGTGCCATTAATGACAGTTCGTTACAAATTAACATTAGGTAGTTTAGGAAAAATAACACTTTTTTGTGTTTTAAATATAACTCTTTGTTCTGTTGGGAAATTATTGAATATTTTCCAAATTATTGGTTCAATTTGAAGTTCGGCAAAGGTCATGGTCATCATAAATAACTTAAGAAAAAGCTATTTTACAATTATAATACAAATTTTAGATATCTGTAACATTGCATTTAACAAAAAGAAAGACATCATTTAAGCAAACTGAAAACCAGAGTAGTTAAAAATTTTAAATTTAATTTTTGTCTCCTCCGTGGATGTGGCATATCCACTTTTGCTGATATTGTCTAGTCTATCGGTCATTTATCAAACATTGTTTTGCAGTATAAGGAGGTATCAGATACAAAAAAGAAGTTTGATAAGTAATGAAATCCTGATGCGCATTATATTTCAGAAAATTACATTCTATAAATTCAAAAGTTAAAAATATTTTTTTAGTCAAATTTGACTTTTTGGGGAGAATGACCCATATCTCCTCTAAAAGTTAATATTTTTAATGTATTTTAGCGAAACTGTCGAACTGAGTAAGATTTTAACTCTTCAAATATTAAATGAAGTATATATTTTAGAAATATTTTCTCACCTAAAAAAGAAAGAGTAAGAAGAGTAGACAGAAAAAAAGTTAAAATAATTAATTTTCTGATAAGATAGTTTAACCCCTTCGCGATGAGAGTCCTTTATAGAATTTTTAATCTTTCCCCACCGGTTTTTCAAAACAGAAATTTTCGACTAATGGAATCGCAGAAATGCTAGGATTACATAAGGCAAAGCTTACAATAAAAAATAACTGGTAGGAATAATAGAGAATTCTGAGCATCTTATGCGGCAGGTATACGTGTCGCTCGTCCCCAAGGGGTTAAAAATAAAATTCCACGTTCATGGGTGTAGCATTAGCGAGGGGAATTTGAGATTTCACTGACTAATATCTTTAAAATATTTCGCTGTTAAAATTCACTTGTTAGAACAAACTTAAAAAAAACTATTTTTGAATTTCAAAACAATGAGTAAGATATAGAAAAGTAGGAAATCAGCTTACAGCTTTCTATCTCAATTGTACAGTTCTGTGAATCCAGTGGGTAGTAATGGAGATCCATCATGCATGCCAGAGTTGTTGTGAATCTGGAATAGACAGAAAGACTGATTTTAGGAAGTTTTAATATCAAACGTAAATATAGTGTAACAATTAATACGAGATGGAACCCATCGAATTTCGACAAAATAAAACGCTTAAAAAGGTACTGTTCGATTAAATTTGTAATACACCTTAAAAATAATTAAAATTTAAAAAAATCTTGCAATGGCTAATATAACTCTTAAAACAAATATCATTTTTAACCAAAATTACCAAAATACTATTTAAAACTTTTCAAATTATCGAAATATTAAACTTTGTTCGTATAGGTACTCAGTAACAGGTAATCAAGATAAGTAATTGCGATGAAGATGCAAGTATTGGGTGAGTGCTTTGAGTTGGCTGGGATTGAACTAGGCACCTCTTGAACAGTAGGTGAGTGACATAGCGTCCAACAAAAGGGAAAGTGAGTAACTCTAAGCAAGTAACTCACTATATGCTGTTCAGATGAGTTGACAATAGCTAGTGAGTTAATTGGAGCTCTGATCTTTGGCATTACGGAATTAAACATAAGCAAAAATTACGTCATTTGATTAATTAATTATGATTTTTTCAGTGAAATATAAACATGACATAATTTTTATTGTCGTAAAATTTACATCCATACTTCTCATATTCATATTCACAATTTTTTTTAATATTTTATCTCGCAATAAGCTATTAATGAATATATTTCCAAACATGATAACACGTTTGGAAGCTACAAATTTGCATCCGAAAGTTATTTTGGTGTTATAATCTCACTGCCAGTAAGTAAAAATTCCATAAATTTATATGTTTTAGACGCATTCGTAGTAAAATATTTAGTTTTATAAAAAAAAAAAAATTTCGTTTCCTTTTAAATATGCCGTCATTTTCATTTACTGAAGCATTTTGACTCCCTCTGAGATTAACGTATCACACTCAGTATCAGCGGAATAAAAAACAAAAACAAAAAAACAATGGCACTCCGGGAGTGCCGACAGAAGTGAAAACTTGAACAATTACGTGTGTATTTTTTGAATCGTCAGGAAATGTTTTATTGTGCAGGAAATACTTTTAAATGAAATGTTTTTTTATTCATTATTATAAACTACTACTACAAAAATTATATTACAATTTTCATTTAATGCACTATTGTACATGAAAAATAATGCACATTATTTTACATACAAAAATTGCAATCTATTGCTTAAAACGTAAATTTACAAATACATAAAATATGAAATTTAATTAATTGGTATTCTTTAAAATGAATACCAATGAAACTTATGAATTTTCATCCACAATTTTAACAACTCTCAATACATTCATCATTTCTTCCATGAGATGTAGTTTCATATCTTTTGTAACAACATTTATCTGCAAAAGGGTTCCCGCTTCCTATCACTCCAAAAATTATGACTTCTTTGCTGCCTGTCTTGTTTACGATATTCGTGAACATTATGCTTTTTTTCTATCTTCATACTGCGCGTATTGTTTGCGGTATCTATAATTTCTATCAATAAACTTTTCTTTTCTATAAAATGATTTCACTTCATTTCCGTATCAGTAACCACGTTTCTTAAAACTTTCGTGAAATATTTCCTTATTTTAATTTTTACTTTTTATATTACTTCCGTCTATTTTTTTTCTCGTGCTCGTTAAATTATAATATTTTCCGTGTTTTGTTATTTCATTTTCATCTTTTGATTTGGTCTCGCGAGTTGAGTCACTTTTATCTGTTTTCACCGCGCGTGCTAATTTATCTAAATTTATCAGCGGAATAAAAAAAAAATGGCACTCCGGGAGTGCCGACAGAAGTGAAAACTTGAACAATTACGTGTGTATTTTTTGAATCGTCAGGAAATGTTTTATTGTGCAGGAAATACTTTTAGATGAAGTGTTTTTTTATGAAATTATTTGAAATTTATTTTTGAAATTATTTTCTGAATTATTTTTATTCATAATACCAATCATTTCGTTTTCTGCACGTGAACTATTTCCTTTTGATACTTTCGCTTCATTGTATGAATTGGCAACATAATTTAATTTGGTGTCGGTAACAGTAACGGTAACGGTGTCGCGAATTCAATGGTTTTTTCCCATCTCGAAAAATGCCCAACGCGCCTAAAGAAGTTTTCACTTCAAAAACTATAAGTGTTACACACTTCATTTTCAATACCGAACATGTCATAGTAAACCTCAATAACATATATAAATTGCATGACAATCCGAATATATTTACGTGAGTTAGAGCACGAACAGAGAGACAGGGAGACAAAGCGAATTCATAAACACTTTTCATCTATGTTGGAAAGTGTTAAAAAGTTGCCCCCAGGCAACACTCCGTATGATAGTACCTGTGGTGCCAAGCACTCACTAATCTTCCGTAATATGTGGGTTAATTTAAACCATGTTTAATACGTTTCATATTAAAAATTGTTTTAAGAAATGAAATTAAATATATTCCATGTAGAAATTTGTAATTAACTAAATAAAGAATCATCAAATAATTTTTCTGGTTCGACACGTTGATAACCCTTTGAGGGGCGGTGGGATATATTATATGCCACCTAATTTTAATCCGATTCAAACCAGAAACTTTTAATTAAATTCTATTTTTTAACTTTGACGGGGAAAGTTAAAAAATTATTTATCAGTAGTATTTTACTACAGCTATACCATTTTACTTCCTATTATCGACTCAATCCTTAATCGCTTTTGCTTTTCTTATTATTCCAAATTTATTCTTCCATCCATTAAATTTATCATCTTTTCCTTTTAATTGCTATTTAAAGCAATCTTATCTTTTCCCAACGTCTCACTAATTAAAGACAACCAACTCACAATCAACTGGGTGTAAAGTTGCTGCAACTAGGAAGCCCCTGAACCGGAATCAACTGTTTCGGACTGAAAAATTGCTTTTCCTTATTTTGAACTAAATTCTTTCGTAAATACCAGTGTGAATTCGACGTTACAGGAACACAATTTCTTGCCCCTGAAAGGGTTAAACTGGGTCAAATTAATCCAGATATTACGGAAGATTAGTGAAAGCTTGGCACCTCTGTAGTACGTATTATTGAAACTTTACTTGCCTCATTCCATATTGTATTTTGCCGTCAGAGGATAATCGAACCATCTTGTTTTTTTCCGTAACATCGTGTAAAAAAGACTTCTTGTCATTGGCGAAGAAGGTGTCTGGAACCCATATTCTGGAAGCGAAATCACCCGAAAGCGTTATTTCGAAGCTCTCGTTGCTGAATGCCAAACGGCCATCTATCCAATACTGGTTGAGGTACAAAGTCATCGTGTAGTCCTGTACAGATAAATTATTCAGGAAAAGTAAACATTAAAATAGTATAGACGAATAAAAAAATCCCAGACGGCTCTGCCTACAGGCATAGATGGATTTCGAAGACGAAGACCGTGGGGCGCCTGTTTGTTGGGAAGAAATGACCTTTTTGCCATGATCAAGCAGTTGGGACCGCCCACTTCGAAATCTATTTGTGTCTGTAAACGGAGCCGGCAGGGATTTTTTTCTTTCTTTTTTCTTTGCTGTAAGGGTTGGTCTTATAAAAAACTTATCAATATAAAAGTTGTAGATAATATTAAGAGGATTTATAATAAATTTAAGCGGATTGGATATCTTGTGAATGGACAAAGTTATGAATTTTTTTTCTTCTTAAACCCCTATTCCCACCCCCCTTGAAGCCATTTTTAATGATATCAAACATCTGTCATGCATAAATTTTCGGCCATTTTCTTAGCAGTAGTAATAACTTTAAACGGATTCGATACATATCATAATTAAGAAGTTATGGGTTGTTTCTGTTTTCGCAAAAAGCCCTTCCTCATTTCCCCCCCTCCCTCCTAGTACGATTTTGCCCATGAACGAACTTGACCGAGATTTTATGCCCTTTGATTTTGTGTATCAGTTTGGAAGAGATTTGTGCAGAATTATTGATGTTATCGTGTCCATAAGAAGTGATATAGATAGATAAAGTTTTGAACTGGGGGTGGTTTTGGGTTCTGAGACTCAAGATCGACGTAGATCTGCAAAAAATTTTCCAGAAATTCCAACATAGGGGAGAATGTAATACGTGGTATTTCTTACGAAATCTACCTACAAACTTCTTAATAACAACACAAAAATAAGAAATGAGTAAGGTCTTTTGAAAGAACTTTGTCTTTCTTCATTCAGCGTACAGAAGACAGAGTACCACTTTGTAGATAGAAACAAGACTGGCAGGAGCATGTCTTGCTCCTACCTTCAAAGTGGTAGCACACAATCTTTGTGCCTGATGAAGAAAAGCAGTTTTTTCGAAAAGCCTTACGCATTTCTTATTTTTATGGTGTTATTAAAAAGTTTTTTGCTTTCTACCCCCTCTTTTTTAGTTTGGATAGTATACTTATTTTAATTTTAAAACAATTTGCAGGTCTACATAATTAAATAGCTGATGTGATAAAAAAAATTATACATTCAAAACATATCGCATTTATTTTTTAAAAAACAATAGTAACAATAGAAAGCAGCATCTAAAATTTAAAAAGAAAATTTATAGTAAATATTTAATGTTTATACATAAATATTATTTATATTATTTATATATTAATATTATAAATATTTAAATAATAAAATTAAATTCAATTAATTCAAATTAATTTAAATGTCGCTTTATTTATTTATTTATTTTTAATTTTTTTTTTTTTTTTAAGGAAGAAAATTAATCCGTTAAGTTCCCATTGATCTGCCAAAAGAAAAAATAAAACGGGAAGAAACAAACAAACAAATAAATTAAATTAAATTAAAAAGAAAAAGAAACAAGAACGAAAAATCATGCGTCAAGAATAGATTATGCAACACTTTCCAACGTTTCCAAAATAATTTTACAAATCATTACCGTTTAATAAGCTGAAAGATAACATCAATAAGTACACAATTTGGAAAACGCATAACATATTTCAAAACGTAATTTCACGAATTTCCAACATATATTTCCAACATATACAATATTCGGAAAAATATCCGAATACTTTTATTCAGCCCTGTCTATGATCTATAGATTTGTACATATACTACATAGGATGCTAAATTTTAGTTCAGTTAGGAAACGCGTAGCACAGTTTAAAATTCTCCTTCTGGAGTTTCTGTCAATAAACAAAAATGTGTTCGCGAACTTTTGTGCTACCCTGTATAGGATCTACAGAATTTATACACACCAACTAATAAACAAAAAGTGAGTTTAGATTGTTTGATTCCCATTAGTTTTTTTAAAATAGTGTAATTGGCTTTATGCTCGCATTATTATATCTGCCATTAAGTAATCCGAATATTTCTACTTAAAAAAATTGATGGCAATCAAGCAATCTGAATTTTAAACAAGAACGAAAAATCATGCGTCAAGCATAGATTATGTAACACTTTCCAACGCTTCCAAAATAATTTTACAAATCATTACCGTTTAATAAGCTGAAAGATAACATCTAAGTAAACAACTTGGAAAACGCATAACATATTTAAAAACGCAATTTCAGGAATTCCCAATATATACAATATTCGGAAAAATATCCAAATACTTTTATTCAGCCCTGTATAGGATCTATAGATTTGTATATATACTACATAGGATGCTAAATTTCAGTTTAGTTAGGACAGTTTAAAAATTCTCCTTCTGGAGTTTCTGTCAATAAACGGAAATGTGTTCGCGAACTTTTGTGCTACCCTGTATAGGATCTACAGAATTTATACAACCAAGTAATAGACAAAAATTGAGTTGAATTTAAAATCGCGTTCTGCAACTTAAAACGCACTTCCAGGAATTATTGTTAACAGACAGTAGAGAATTCTTTTGTGTGTCCCTGTCAATGAACGATGACTGCTATACACACAATATTCTGTAGTAAGCCTCTGGTAAAGCACCTTAGTTATATATATAAATTTCAATGCGTTTAAAATAGTGAAACCTTATTTAATTAAACCGCAAACGATTTTTCTTCATAGACGTAATGTAACGGAATTCTTTTGACTGTTCCTGTAAAGTAACTGCAAGTGCTATGCACACCCTATTCCATATTAAGCTTCTTGTAATGCACCTTAGTGATATATATCAATTACAATGGGTTTGAAATTCTGTAACATCATTAAAATAAACCGCAAATGATTTTTCCCCATAGACCGTAATGTAACGGAATTCTTTTGAGTGTCCCGGTAAAAAAACTATAAGTGCTAGACACTTCAGTTGAAATAGGGAACATGCTATAGATAACGACAATAACATATAAATATTGCAGGGCAATCCGAGGTTATTTACGGGAGTTAGAGCATGGACAGACGGCAGACGGCCAGACAAACCGAAGTCATAAACACTTTTCAACTAGGTTGGAAAGTGTTAAAAAGGAAATATAAAGTTAAACGTTATTGGGGTAGGAGAAAAGATATCCGTATAAGTTTGAACAATAAATCTGGTGAAAATGCTCTACTGCAGAACCCACAGTCAATTATCAGGCTAACAAAAGTTTTTCGTACATAAACTGTTATATAAACGTTTCTTAACCACTTCACTCCCAGGCTTAATTTCGCTGGTGAAGGGCTATATACCAGGCTGTGCGGTACAAAATATTTGTGTCATAAATCATTTCATAACTTCCGTGATTTAATAGTAATAAATGTAAGGTCGTTAAAGGATTTACAACGTTATCATAATACGTATATAAAATGTATATAAAACTTGCACATTATTTACATACACCGATATACATACATACAGTCAGGGTGGCTAGTGGTCAGGGAAAAATACAGTAAAAAAAAGTGCTAAACACCAGTATATTCTTATAGAAAAATTCATGTTGAACAGTTGCCGAACAGTTGATGTCGGTTAAGGGGCTTCCGAGTTGCGATCAACTTTACGCTTATTTGATCGAATAATCAAAATGAATTTTTCTATAAGAATATATTGGTGTTTGTCACTTTTTTTGTCTGTATTTTTCCCTGACCACTAGCACCAGTATATACATAAAACTTAGGAATTTATTTTAAAAAATTATGATATTGATCAAAATGAATTATACTGCACAGTCCTGGAAAATCTTCACAACCAGAGCACATTAGCCGAGTATCTTTTCTAACATGTTTAGTTGTACAAATACGACATCGGTTCACTGATTACAGAAATGAGAAGACGTACGCAGCGTACGTCCTGGTCGCTGATTGCTGAAATGAGAAGACGTACGCAGCGTACGTCCTGGGAGTGAAGAGGTTAAAATTACTTATATAGCGGGTTCTAAAATTTACATAAGATATTTCAATTACAGTAAGCTGTCATCATACAAAATTGCCGCCAAAGATCTATTTCCACTTCGTATTTTCTCCTTATAATAGCCCTGACACTGAATACGAGGCCCGAATTCAGGCCCGAAATTTTTGGTACAAAATATTCATTAGATGATATTCTAGCTTGACTAAAAACTAAATGTTATTTGCAGTTTCTTTTTTATTACAACTAGGGCATCCAACTCGGGCTTCCCGGTATAAAAGTAAGCTGCGCCGCAGGCCCCCTGGGGGAGCGCCCTGTGCGTCAGACAACCACCGAACCCAAGTCCTGAGGGATTTATATCGCGCCAGCCGGTTTATCTCCCTGTGACGCTTCGGCCGGTCAGAGGACCATCACCTACGGACCCTCTAACCTTGAACCCACCTGTCGATGACGTAGGCCGTTGCGATACGTGGTTTAAACTACGGAGAATCACCGCGAGACACTTGGAGACGGGACGGCGTTCCCCAACAGCTTCGGAGCTGGAAACCCAAACGGGTACCAGGCCCTAGGCCTTAAGTCGGGATGTTCCAACCCTTACTTGCTCTACCACAACTCGAGGGGTGTGAAAACCTACAGAGGTAGTCGCGGTTCCCTCTCGTAGTGGACCCGGGCTTCCCGGTATAGAGAATATATGAGAAAGCCATTTATTTTTATTATTGAAAACTCTAATACATTTTTTTACATTTAATAATCTTTTTAGATTGCCCCATATCGACACCAAAGAGCACTTTTATATGAAATATGTCAATTATATATCCAAATATAATTTTGAAATTTATTAAAAGTGGTCATTTCATATTGGCCTCGTGCCAGAAGTTAATAGCCGAAGAAATCACTAAAAGATTTTGTGATATACAAATGATGTGTTTTTTATTCTGATAATTTCAGCGGTTTTAACCGCTTATTTCAATTACATGTCTGTTAAATTAGTAATTTATTTATACTATTTTATTGATTGCTTAGTGAAGTTTTAATTTCGTTATTGAAAATTAGCTGGAAACAAATGTTGAACTTTTTATATTGTTTAAAGTGCAGACGTATTATGATTTTGTAATCGTCTGCAAGCGATAGAGATAGATTGTTAAAACAAAACAATTATACTTGAAATTTAATTTAAATGCTATAATAAATGAGTCAATTGCGATACAGTTTTCAAACAAATTGTATTTCAAAGTAGATTTGTTTCCCTATATTACGGTGAAAAAATTGAAAATGTGTGATGTCTAGAAATTTAAAAATTTGCGGTATCAAAAATTGCAAAACCAGAAATTCATCGTCAAGTGTTGCCATTCGCAAAATGACGTCAGCGTTACGCACGGACACGTTTTTCCTTTATAATATAGATATTTACAAAACCATTTATTTATACAAATGAGGTAATAAAACTTACTACCTCAAATTCAAATTGCAGTCGTATGTGTAAGTTTTTGGTTCCTATTTGAGAAATGTACGTTGAAAGTTGCTTGTAGTAATGACAATAAAAATATTATCAGTAAATCACATATATTATATATAAACAGTAAATACATACCATATTTACTTCCGAAATGGCGTCAAAACTAGCTATATGTAGATCCATGCCAATATACAGAGGACGCCCTGTGAAAATAAAAAAGTTGGAAATTGTACGTTAAACATGACAAAAGAGATGCGTTCGTACTATAACTAGTTTTACAATGTTTAAAAATCAACTTTATTATTTCAGTGAAATGAATTACATCGTCTGTTATGAGCGAAATGAGAATGCTTTTCTTTTCTCTTATTTACGTATACCACGTTTACGAATGCGAATATATTTTTCGACACCAGATAGCCCTGCAAAATTCACCATGGAAATCTTGCTTTGTGAATGATTACCTCCATGGTTTAATATTTCTATGATTCACGATGAACGAATCTCTTGTGTTTATTTATTTTAATGGACATTGGGATAAATATTGGGCTGTTAACCTAATTTTAACTGAAGTTATCTCAGAATCTATACATTTTTTAATATAACTCATCTCTTAAACAAACTATTTTTTTGAACGATCTTTCTAAAAATGTAACTTTTATGCAATTTTATTCGATAAAAATAATTTTGAATAAAAATGGCCGCCTGGCATATGAAAAACGAAGTGGTTTGCCCGTATTTGTTTTCCTCAGTCACATGACTTGAGCGTATTACGTAGATTATGCATGATAGGAGTTAATAGAATAAAGAAAATTTTTATTAATATACTTTTAAGCTTTGATTCGATTTTCATTGAATTTGAAATGACTCGACAAAATGCTGCAACGATTATATTTATTCAATTTCAAACCATTCGGTTGAATAATTTTTGTGCTGTTATATGTGGACAGACCAGCAGACGGTCAGACGGATGAACCAGACGACGACTATAAATGCTACGTATATATATAATTACGAACGCACCTAAAAGGGAATTTTGAATGCAAGAATCTATCATAGAACAAGTAGATACATTATTAAATAAAAATGCAGAATTATTTTCTGATAATTGCCGGAATGTTTATAAAAAAATTAATGTAGTTTTTGCAAACATTAAGGTGGTTAAAAAGGGGGGACTTTTTATTTCAGAAATGTTTCGTAAATGTTAATAGTTGATTGGTTTCTGATGTTTGTCATTTATTATTCTCTACTAGCTGACATGCCCGGCGTTACTCGGACACCTGATAATAACCTTAAAAATACCTAAAATCAATGTTGAATGATTTTATATTTTTAAATGAAAATCTATCCAAACGAACTGAAGGACAGTCGTTATAGTTATTTCCGATTTAATTTCTGACGTTTTGATATATTAAGCTTTCACTTCTGACCAAAAGTTCCTGAGGAAATGTAAATAAAATAAAGCGCTTCCCCACCTTTCCTCTTTTAAACTCAAAATAATATACAGTTTTGGCCAATTTATTAATCCCACGCGAAATTTTTTTCCAAAACCTTGTTTCTAAGATTGTTATATTAAAATTAAATAAAAATCACGCACTCGTGGCATCATAATTCATTTTTATATTTTAACAGAATAGTAAGGCTACTATAATTTGGAACTCGTGCGCCAGTATACGTCAGGACACATGGCCGTTATCATTATCTTTTTACGCGTGAAGATTTCGCTATGGTACTTCACTCTGAAATTTGGTAATTTTTGAAAAACGGCATAATCATTAGATTGGAAATTTATATCAAGAAAAATACAATTTTTTACCTTTCTAACGCAGTTTGTCTAACAATTTTCTGACAAATACTTTTCGAGTTATTAATTTTTTCAGTAACTTCAAATGTTTCATTTTCCGAGATTAATCTGGTGCAACGATTATCGAAAATCCCAGTCGTCAGCAACGCGTAGCTTTTTATTAAAGAGGATAATGGTTTTATTTACCGCACTCTAATAGACAAATGTTTCTTAATCTACGAAAATATAATCTAGCCAAGAACGAAAATATATCATCACTATATGAATGGTGCAGATGCAAAAGTCACATTATCCACTCTTTTAAGGTATTGCGTTATTCATATCACCGTGTTCGTATATTTAAGGCGAATCGGACTGTAATAGTGATTTGGACAATAAAACCATATTAAGGTTTTTAAAAAAATGCTAAAAATCTCGTTCTGATGCATAACTTACATTATCCAACAACTGTTTTGCAGCAAAAATCACACTCTCCAATTCAACCAATCAGGGAGGTTCAGAAGTAAGAAGTAATGTAAAATGTTTCACTAGTTTAATGACAGTGAAGAAGTTGAGCCATATGTCTAATAATAAAATTTCTGCACAAATTATTTTTAATAAATATTTTTCGATTTTTGTTGTTTATTACCCTCCAAAATAAATAATGTAAATTATTATTCAGGTTTTTTTTTTGTTGTTGTTGTTGTTAATTTAAATTTATATCTATTTTGGTTTATAACTAACATTTCCCATAAAAGTTTGCTACAAAACTCACATTTTCCATATTTAAATTTAAATTCTAGCTTTGCCACAATTATTACAGGTTTAGGACTGCGTGCAACTAGCTGTTATGGCAACAAATATATCACACACAAAAAATTGTACAAAACACACACAGAAAAAAAATATATATATTATGTTTATTAATAATAATCTGTTTTTTTTTTTTTTTTTTTTTTTGGCATTTTTCTAAGAACTAGGTTATGTGGAGAGTGTGAATTTTGTATCTACACCCTTCATATCATCAATCTACCAATACATCATCGGTCATCCTATATGCTGTAAATGATCAAGAGGATTAAAATGATTTTAAATTTAAAAGCCAACCATAATCCTTACATATCTAAATTTATTAACAAATGTTAGAAAAATAAATAATTATCAATATTTGAATACGTAACATCAGATTCGTACCTCCAAAATCTGGCCTAAGTCGGACATCATAATTCAGCAGCACGTTCTTTATAACTTCGGAGATGTTGTCGATATCTGACACCTCCGATGCTCCGCTAAAGAAAAAAGAAAAAAATATATTTTTACACAAATTAATAACAGAAAATACAATTGATAACAGAAAATTAATTTTTAAAACTTTATATGTTCATACTTCAAGAATTTTAAATTCCTTGTGGTACTAAGGTAAGGAGTATTTGACCCAATCACCTTTAAGACATCGCAATCTTTAAATATCATGTATTATGTCATACAGTACCAAGACACCACCCCCTGAATACTAGGCCGGCGCGCTGAAAAAAATGGCGGCTGTCGCAGGCGGAATCGTTTGTACAGTCCCTCGAACTTCAACACCAATAATATCTTTGTTACCAAAAGTTACCTTTGACTTATTTGATCTCCGAAAAACAAGACGAAGAAAACTTTTAGAAATTATTGGTGTGGAATTTCGAGGGACCGTTCAAACGCTGAAAAAAAAAATCGGCCTACGACAGCCGCCATTGTTGTCAGCGCTCAGGCCTAGTATTCAGAGGGCGGTGACCAAGAGCGCCATTTCAGATTTTCTTTCGTTCTGGTATATTCCAGTTTTTGGTATATTTAGAAGTAAAAACTATTCTACAATTCACTTTTACAATGTTTTATTTAACTTAACCACTTCACTCCCAGGCTTAATTTCGTTGGTGAAGGGCTATATACCAGGCTGTGCGGTGCAAAATGTTTGTGTCATAAATCATTTAATAACTTCCGTGATTTATTAGTAACGAATGTAAGGTCGTTAAAGGATTTACAACGTTATCATAATACGTATAAAATAATATATAAAACTTGCACATTATATACATACATACAGTATATCAGGGTGGCTAGTGGTCAGGGAAAATACAGTAAAAAAAAGTGATGAACACCTGTATATTCTTATAGAAAAATTCATGTTGATTATTTGATCGAATAATCAAAATGAATTTTTTTATAAGAATATATTGGTGTTCGACACTTTTTTTGACTGTATTTTCCCTGACCACTAGCCCTTGCATATACATAAAACTTAGGAATTTATTTTCTTTTATTCTTTCTTATAATGACATAAGATGTATAGTGAACGTATTGGTGTACGTAATGGTCACTGATTACTGAAATGAGAAGACGTACGTAGCGTACGTCCTGGTCGCTGATTACTGAAATGAGAGGACGTACGCAGCGTACGTCCTGGTCGCTGATTGCTGAAATGAGAGGACGTACGCAGCGTACGTCCTGGGAGTGAAGAGGTTAACTTGGTTTTTGTATGTAAAAATGGAATTTTGTATAATCTCTCAATTTTTTTACTCATTTCTTGATAGGTGAGAAATATGAAATTTATGTACACGGAACACAGGTGGGATTTCAATCACAATATAACATTTTAATATTTTTAGAACTTAATTATAAATAAACTAGCAAGCTACGCCCACTACGCTCTTCAATTTGTCTTAACGAACTTTTAATCAAACAAAATATTGATATTTCATATTTCACTTTTATATTTTAACAGAATAATAAGGCTACTATAATTTGTGACTCGTGCTATAGCCAATATACACGTCGCCCTTATCATTATCTTTTTACGCGTGAAGGTTTCGCTATGGTACTCCATTGTGAAATTTGGTAATTTTTGAAATTTAATATTTGAAAAACCGCATAATCATTAGCTTTGAAATTTATATCAAGAAAAATACAATTTTTTACCTTTCAAACGTAGTTTGTCTAACAATTTTCTGACAAATACTTTTCGAGCTATTGTTTTTTTTTTTTTTTCAGTAACTTCAAATGTTTCATTTTTCCGAGATTAATCTGTGGCAACAATTAGCGGAAAACCCAGATGTCAGCAACGCATAGATTTTTATTAAAGAGGCTGTTGGAGCAGGGATTATCACCATCAATTTGCCACCATCACTTTTGAAATCCGTTCGGTAGTTCCGGAGATTCCATAGAAATTTTAATTTAGAATGACTTTAAAACACTTTTCGCTCACTTTACACTTTTAAATTTCCATTTTTTTTAAAATTTATTATTAGATAGCATTTACATCTTATAAGTAACTACAATGCCAAATTTCAAATTTCTTGCTCCTTCAGTAAAGAAAGTCGCAATTTTCGATTGTTCTTAGAGAGCATTTATATCTGATAAGTAACTACAATGCCAAATTTCAAATTTCTAGCTCCTTCAGTTTAAAAAAAAAAAAGCAATTTTAGAACGTTTTTCGCTCCTGCAACCCCCTGGGATTAGTTGCACCGACATAAAATATAACCTATATTGGAGCAGGGATTGTCACCATCAATTTGCCTCCATCACTTTTGAAATCGCTTCTGTATTTTCGCTCATTTCACCCTTTTAAATTTCGATTTTTTTTTTAAATTTGTTCTTAGAGAGCATTTACATCTGATAAGTAATTACAATGCCAAATTTCAAATTTCTAGCTCCTTCAGTAAAAAATAAATAAATAAATAAATAAATAATGCAATTTTAGAACGTTTTTCGCTCCTGCACCCCCCTGGTGTTAGTGGCACCGACATAAAATATAGCCTATGTTGAAGCAGGAGTTGTCACCATCAATTTGCCACTATCACTTTTGAAATCGTTTAGGTAGTTCCAGAGATTACTCCCTACAAACAAACAAACAAACAAGCAAAAAAACAATCTTTACTCCTTTATAATATTAGTATAGATATAGATAAATAATTTTTAAGGCATTTTTCCATTAGCCGGCAGCAGGTAATAAATATCCAAACATTCTTTATGGTGTTACAATTTTTTATGAGTTACAAAAACGACAGACTTAGTGATGCGCAATACACACTTGCTGAAATAGGCCCCCTGCCTGTTAAACTGTAACAACGAATGCTTTTAAACCCTAACAGTAAAAAATATAAATAAAAAGTTTATAATTTTGGAAAAAATACTATTTTATTATTTAATAGTTTCATTTAATAGTCTTAAATTATGACTATACGTTGAGAAAAGTTTAGAAATCCTTTTTAGGTAGTTTAAATACTGCTATTTATCTCTTCTGTTGCCATATCTTATAAAAGAAACAGAGTAGAAATTTTATATATTTTTTAATAAATTCACTTGTTTGCGCTTTCCTTCAAGTGTAAATCAAAGCGGTGAATTTACAATAAACGGGCCACGCCAAATTAATATATTGTAACGGAAATTTTTTGGAAGTACAGGAATTGATGAAATGAGGCCGGATTTTAAAGATATACTTTGAATGCTTATTAAAAAAAAGGTAGTTTTTTAAAAACTATTTTTACGCTTATTCATACGTATTTTCATATGAATATTTTTTATTGGTATAATTTAATTACATGCAAATACCAGGGATGAGAGCGCTCCGACCCGAATGCCCGATTGTCACCACTAAATTTTAATAGTATTTGTCACCTTATTTAAGGACAGAATTTCTGAAATTCAATACGGTGGAGTTTCAATACTATTAAAATTTAGTGATAAAAATCGGACATTCGGGTCGGTGCGCTCTCATCCCTGAAATACTAGGCATTACTATGCAAATTCATTGGTAAAAACAAATACTAATACTAAACTCAACTATACCCTTTCAGCTAATAATGATATTGTTAAAGATTTGGCAACAGTAAAGAAAAAAATGGAACATTATTTAAACTATCTTTTTAGGATTTCTAAATTGATTTCTCAACGTATAATCATAATTTATTTAATATGAAACTGTTAACACGTTGACGGGCAGTAGGAACAAGTGAAGTTCGAAAATTGACACTATATGTTTTTGTAATTTTTAGAATATTAGAAGTATAGTTTTACTCTTTCTGCTTAAATAAACTTAATTTTGATTAATTTAGCACCTTTAATTAGGTTGCACTACTCCCTTCATAACCACGTCAGGGTGGATTGTGGTCAGGGAAAAATACAGTCAAAAAAATCCCTGACGGCTCGGCCTACAGGCACAGGTAGATTTCGAAGACGCAGACCGTGGGGCGTCTGTTTGTCGGGAATTGCAGAAGAAATGACCCTTTTGCGATGATGCTGCAGTTGGAACCGCCTACTTCGAAACCAAACTTGTTTGCAGGCAGAGCCAGCAAGGATTTTTTTTTCTTTTTTTTTTTTTTCTTTTTTTTTTTTTTTTTCTTTTTTTTTTTTTTTTTTTTTTTTTTTTTTGCTATAAGAGTTGGTCCTATAAAAAACATGTCAATATAAAAGTTTTAGATAATATTAAGAGGATTTATAATAAATTTAAGCGGACTTGAAATCTTGGGAATTGACGAAATTATGATTTTTTTTCTTCTAAAACCCCCCTCCCCCCCCCCCCTTAAGGCAATTTTTAATTATATCAAAAATCTGTCATACATAAATTTTCGGCCCTTCTCCTAGAAGTAATAATAACTTCAAACGGATTCGATACGTATCATAATTAAGAAATTATAGGTTTTTTTCTGTTTTCACAAAAAGTCCCCCCCATCCCCCCCCCCCTTGGTTCGATTTTGCCCATTAACGAACTTGACCGAGATTTTATGCCCCTTGATTTTATGTATCAGTTTCGAAAAGATGCTGGAGTTGGAACCGCCTACTTCGAAAAATAACTTGTTTGCAGGCGGAGCCGGCAGGGATTTTTTTGTTTTTAATTTTTTTTTTTTGCTATAACGGTTGGTCCTATAAAAAACTTGTCAATATAAAAGTTTTAGATAATATTAAGAGGATTTATAATAAATTTATGCGGATTTAAAATCTTGGAAACTGACGAAGTTATGAATTTTTTTCTTCTAAACCTACTTCCCTCCCCCTCTTAAGGCAATTTTTAATTATATCAAAAATCTGCCATACATAAGTTTTTGGCCCTGTTCCTAGAAGTAATAATAACTTTAAACGGATTCGATACGTATCATAATTAAGAAATTATGGTTTTTTTTCTGTTTTCACAAAAAGCCCCCCCCCCCCCCACTTGGTTCGATTTTGCCCATTAACGAACTTGACCGAGATTTTATGCCCCTTGATTTTATGTATCAGTTTCGAAAAGATGCGGGAGTTGGAACCGCCTACTTCGAAAAATAAGTTGTTTGCAGGCGGAGCCGGTAGGGATTTTTTTTGTTTTTAATTTTTTTTTTGCTATAACGGTTGGTCCTATAAAAAACTTGTCAATATAAAAGTTTTAGATAATACTAAGAGGATTAATAATAAATTTATGCGGATTTGATATCTTGTGAATTGACGAAGCTATGATTTTTTTTCTTCTAAACCCCCCCCCCTTTCCCCCCCCCTTAGGGCCATTTTTAATTATATCAAAAATCTGTCATACATAAATTTTCGGCCCTCTTCCTAAAAGTAATAATAACTTGAAACGGATTCGATACGTATAATAATAAAGAAATTATGAGGGTTTTTTCTGTTTTCACAAAAAGCCCCCCATTTCCCCCCCCCCCCCCTTGGTTCGATTTTGCCCATTAACGAACTTGACCGAGATTTTATGACCCTTGATTTTATGTATCAGTTTGGAAGAGATTTCTGCAGAATTTTTCCAGTTATCGTGGTCAGAAAAAAGTGACATAGATAGATAGATAGATAGATAGATAGATAGATAGATAAACTTTTGAACTGGGGGTGGTTTTGGGTTCTGGGAGTCATGATCGGCGTAGATCTGCAAAAATTTTTCAAAATTTCCAACTTAGGTGAGAATGTAATAGGTAGTATTTCTTACGAAATCTACCTAAAAGTGATAAACACCAGTATATTCTTACCAGAGGGCCCGTGCGAAGATTTCGCACTGAAATCTAATATTTTTTAGGTACTTCTCTATTAACCCGTCGACCGCTTTTCATAACAAAAAACTACCGCCAAACTGTAAGATTAAACGCCAAAAATGCAGTCCCATTTACTTGATGTCAGAATCATTATGCGTGTTTGTTACGTCATCTAGTGGTATTACATTCGACATTTGCGTGTATTTTTCATTATGTTTTACTGATTTAGTAGTTATTTTATTAATTAAAAAAACAATTGTGTCCTTAAATTCTTATATTTTATTTATTTTTTGATATTCCAATGGCAACGTTCTCCCGTTTATTTGGCGATAGTTTTTTGTTATGAAAATGGGTCGACGGGATAATAGAGAAGTATCTTTTTTTATCAATATGTAATATTTATTAGATGCAGGTTTAAACTTCTAAAGAAAAAGCAAGGATAAAAATATCTGCAAACAACATTTAGTTGTTAGTCAAGCCAGAATATCATCTAATTTATTCCATCAAAGTTAGACTAAAAACTGATCCAAGATTGCTAAAGGCACGCGCGAGAAAAATAATTAACAATCGTATTTTGACTGCATTAGAGGATGACGTCATCCGCTTCGGGAAAACCATGGAACTTATAAATCTAAACATTTCAATTTCAATTTCGCTTTTTAATCATAAGTATAAAATAAACCCGTGCGCTGTTTTTTATAATAATTGCTATGAGCATCATATAATGTGGTATTTTATTTTTTTGGCAACAATAATTTCAGGAAAACCTTTCATTTCTTTCATGAAAACAATGCCGATTTATTTTTTTAATTTCAGCAAATTTTAATCAAAAACATGTTTTAACGAATTGTTAAGTGGGCTATGTCAGAAGCCTGTTCTAAGACCTTTCATATGGTATCTCATTCGTTGTTCTGCGTTTCATATTTTCTGAGTAAAAGGGATGTTGACAGGAGAAATAATATATAAGGATAGAAAATTTTTTGTTCATTATTCGATCAAATAATCAATTTGAATTTTTCTATAAGAATATACTGGTAATTGCCATTTTTTTACTGTATTTTTCCCTGACCACTAGCCACCCTGCACGTGCATACTGAAGCTGCAACTCGTATAACAGGTGGAAAACGAACTTCAACCTAAAATTGTTTTCCAAAACATGACACTGGGCTACTACTTGTACGCCGGTAAATGCACATTTGTGCTGCTATAGCCGTAGTGTCTAAAAACGACCGTTTCGTTTTGGGCGGCTATATCCGTCATGCCACACTGTGAACTTCGCTTTGACGGCTATAGCCGCAAGTGTCCGTCAACGTGTTAATTGATTAAAACCGATTTTTTTTTAATATTGCATTTTTTTCTTTATTTGTATTTTCTACATTTAGTGTTTAAATATTTCGTTGTTGCAGTTTCACAGTCAGTTGGCCTGTTTTGGCGAGCAAAATTGGGTGAATAATTAAATCCATTGTTGTTATAACTCATATATAATTGTAACCCTAAAGAATATTGGGAGATTTATCGCCTGCGGTTGGCTCTTGGGAAAATGTTTTAAAAATAATGTAGTAATTGATAATTAAGTTCTAAAAATATTAAAATGTTGTATTGTCATCGAAAACACACCTATACACGTAATCTTGTACGATTCTAGCTCATCAGGAAGAGAGTGAAAAATCGATTACAAAATTTCATCTTTATATACAAAATCAATTTAAATAAAAGTGTGTAATAATAAATACAAGGATATAACACCATTGATAATAGTTTACAAATTTCCATGCTATAGAGTTTCAAATGCCTCATGATATCATACGAAGTTTAAACAGTGATGCATTCATATCATAATATAAATATACAAAGTAAGAAATGGCAAAAACGTTTTCTCAATTAAAAGAAACGCTTACAAAAACTCAATGTAACATTGTATTTATGCAAGATTCTGGAATTATTTCCTTTACATTTAGAAAACTATAAGAGAAAAACCATTCAGAAAGCTCAGAAACCAATGGTTACCGAAATTAACAGAAATGTCTCGTTCAAAATGTACAGGTAGCAAAGAGGCTTTTTATTTTAGAGACGTTTACGAAAAACTTTTTAGAAAAACGTTCGAAAAATGTTTTGGAAAAGTGTTATTTTGTGAGTTTTCTACAACTGATTTCTGATATTAATGGGAAGGCTTCCGGATTCATGGGTATGTTCGAAACTACATTGAAATTTCTTTAAAACAATTGTGCTACATCAGAAAACACTTCTGCCATTTTTTACACTGTATCAATAAAATAAAAAGTCATAGCAGCAATTTTCGTAGACATAGTAGAAACTTTCCAGTTTTTCAAAGTCAAAAAATTCTATTTACACCAACCAAAAATGTTATTTATTAAATAAAATCAAATTGAAAACATGTGACTATCACAAAGCAGTAAAACACATTTTATTAAACAAATTTTCTGGTTCAAAGTATGTTTATTTGATTTTTAAAAAGGTGGGAAGTTGAATATATGCAAAGATAAGCAGGTTTTTCTACTACTTAAAGTTACTTTTCAGCCATTTATACTGATAATCTATACTATTATATAAATAGAAAACGGTGACTGACTGACTGACTGACTGACTCATCAACGGCCAGCCGAAACTACTAATGTCAGGGTCACGCAATTTGGACTGTAGATTGCTGTCATGGCCTAGGCAAGCAATAAGAAGGGATTTTTAAAAATTCCCCCCCGAAGGGGATTAAAGGGGGGTTCGAATGTTTTAGGTCATTTTGCCATATCTCAGCAGCAGTTATAGGTCGGAGCTTGAAATTCCAGAAAACAAATCTACTAAAAAAATGATTAAACACCTCTTTCAGCGATTTTAGAAATTCCCCCCAGAAGGGGGTTAAAGGGGGTGGTCGAATGTTTTAGGTCGTTTCGCCATATCTCAGCAGCAGTTATAGGTAGGAGCGCGAAAATCAGGAAAACAAATCTACTAAAAAAAGGATTAAACACCTATTTCAGCAATTTCAGAAATTCCCCCAGAAGGGGGCTAAAGGGGGGTGGTCGAATGTTTTACGTCCTTTCGCCATATCTCAGCAGCAGTTATAGGTAGGAGCGCGAAAATCAGGAAAACAAAACTACTAAAAAAAGGATTAAACACCTATTTCAGCAATTTCAGAAATTCCCCCAGAAGGGGGTTAAAGGGGGGTGGTCGAATGTTTTACGTCCTTTCGCCATATCTCAGCAGCAGTTATAGGTAGAAGCGCGAAAATCAGGAACACAAAACTACTAAAAATGATTAAACACCTATTCCAGCGATTTTAGAAATTCCCCCAGAAGGGGGTTAAAGGGGGGGTGGTCGAATGTTTTAGGTCCTTTAGCCATATCTCAGCTGCAGTTAAAGGTAGGAGCGCGTAAATCAGGAAAATAAATCTACTAAAAAATGATTGAACATGTAATTCAACGGTTTTAGAAATTCCCCACCCGCGGGATTAAAGTGGGGTGGTCGAATGTTTTAGGTCATTTCGCCATATCTCAGCAGCAGTTATAGGTAGGAGCGCAAAAATCAGGAAAACAAATCTACTAAAAAATGATTAAACGCCTATTTCAGCGATTTTAGAAATTCCCCCCAGAAGGGGGTTAAATGGGGGTGGTCGAATGTTTTAGGTCATTTCGCTATATCTCAGCTGCAGTTATAGGTAGGAGCGTGTAAATCAGGAAAATAAATCTACTAAAAAAATGATTAAACATGTATTTCACCAATTTTAGAAATCCCCCCCCCCTCGAAGGGGGTTAAAGGGGGTGGTCGAATGTTTTAGGTCATTTCGCCATATTTCAGCAGCTGTTTTATGTAGGTGCGCGAAATTCAGGAAAACAAATCTACTAAACAAATGATTAAACACGTATTTCAGTGAATTTAGAAATCCCCTCCCCGCCCACCCCGAAGGTGGTTAAAGGGGGATTCGAAAGTTTTAGGTCATTTCGCCATATCTCAGCAACAGTTTTCGGTAGGAGTTCGAAATTCAGGAAAACAAATGTACTAAAAAAATTACATTGTCTACCCGTGCAAAGCCGGGACGGGCCGCTAGTAAAAGAATAAAGTGGAACTTTGAAATTCCCCCACCAAAAACAAGCTTTTCTTTTGTCATTCGTAACGTCCTACACTGTAAATAATTAGTCAAGTGCGAGTTTTAATATCGCACAAAGGATTCGGCACAGCAAATTTATAAATTACTGACTGCAATGGTACGAAAAAAATATTGCTAAAAGAATAATAAGACTTTGTAAAAAACTATGCAACGTAGTGTTGGATATAGCTATATATACTAGCAAAGTATGCATGGATATACCATGAACATACAGAGAGATATGGAGCCACGCCTTACCTAAAACAAAGACCTTCTACAAAGTTTAAACTTGCTTTAAAAAGGGATCGCAAAGTTGCAACGCCGCCTTTGACCATGCCGCGTTTTTCTAGATACGTTTTTTATTAATATCTCGGCTAATTACAGACCCTTTCATTGGTAAATCACTATCAACAGTCCTTGGATATTTCCGCGTCGATAGGTACTTCGATCGCCTCTCAACTCCCCCGCTGAATGCCCGCAAAGTAAAGTTTGTGTGTAACGGAAAAATGCGATTTTCTCAAAAACTATGTGATGTATAGGATGACCAATATAGTTTTCCTGCAAGCAGAGTTGCCAAGTCTCCGGCTTTTTGCACACCAGTAATTGTGTAGAGAAAATGTTGCTCTTTTAAATCGCAAAATTCTCCGATTAAATAAAACAACATTCTCTGTACTAAATTACTGGTATCCAAAAAGCCGGACACTTGGCAAGTCTGCCAGCAAAGATTAAATAACTGTCGAGTTTACCGGCGTGATTTTGCATTTTTAACGTCATTAAAGAGGACCAGGAGGGACATCTATGCTTTACAGACTTGATTTCTAATCTGGGCGGTCCTTTTTGGGCAGTAAAGTAAAGGTTTAAATAAACTCTTACTAAGCCTAATTATTCATAATTTTAGATTAAGTATATTCAGAAGTAGAAAGGGGATATTTTTGCAGTGCATTTTCGATGATATATCTGAAAATATAATACCTAAAATTAAAACAAGTATATTTTTGAGTGTGGAGTTACGAGATCTTCCGAACGGTATCCCACACGATATAATAAAATAAATCAAATCAAGTAACTTAATTATTCCCCTAAATTTTTCCTAAAAATAATTTTGAATGGCTAATAATCTGAAGCTAATATGGCTAATAATCAATAGCGTTTATAACTCTGCCAAGTTTGAACTTTCCACGTTCCATAGTTTTCGAGAAAAACGGCTGTGACAGACGGACAGACAGACACAGGTTGAGTTGAGTTGAGTTGATTATTGACGGCCAATTATCTACACTTGGGATATAGGCCCGGGGGGAGTGCCCTTCGTAGGGGTCTTTCTAAGGGAACCTAACCCGTATTTACGCATGGATAAATCCACGGCTCGAAGAAAACCACGAAAACTCCGAACGATTAGGCCGACGGGCGCGATTGGGATCGAACCCAGTACTTCCCATCTACCAGCTTCGAGAGCAGAACCTCTCAGCCACTGGTGGGGCCAGACAGACACGGGAGTGATTATATAATGATTCCGTTTAGGAAAATGTAATTTAACCACAAACTGAAATATAAAATTAGCTCTTCCGTATTGCCCACGAATCCGAAAAAAGAACAATGTCTTTAGAAACTTCAAAAAATAAATAAATAAATAAATAAAAAATAAAATAAAATAAAATAAAATAATGTAGATATATGTGTGTGTGTGTGTGTGTTTTCGAAGTTTAAAAATGCATTTATAAAAACATCGTTTCTTTTGCTTCCACTGATTTTCAGAAACTCCTCTAAGCTGTTTTTAGAGAGTAATAGTTAGTTTTCTAATACCAGAATATCGGATTTCAGGTTTCTATTAATTCTTAAATAAACATATGCAGCTGCGCAAGTGAATATATGCATGCTAGAATAACTAAATAATATAAATTTTAATGTTAATGTTAATTTTGTTAATTTATCATGTTTGTCTGTAAAACAACGTTTGTTGAACAGGAAGAAGTTTGCTTAGGAATGGAAAGCGTCCGAAAAACTTATATTCCAGGTTAAGAAAACTGATTAATACACTATAAAAACTTCTCGGAAAGATTTTCGAAAAGCAGTGGCAGCAAAAGAAGTTTTATACATTCTTCTTTAAATATAAAAAATATATTAGTTTAGGATGTTTATAAATATAAAGAATGCTTTTTGAAACCGTGGGTAACTTGGAAGAGTATTTCTATATTTTCGTTCGTGGTTATATTATTTTTTTCTAAGATTAAAAAACATTTGTCTCTTTTATATATATATATATATATATATAGTATACATTGTACTGTTGTACACTTATATCATTTTTCGGTATTAATCAGTACTTTTTCAAAAAAAAGAAAAAAAATTAAAAATTCTTTTAGCTTGACTGAAGAAAATCTATATAATAAAACCGTATGTCATGTGACTGTCCTCAACAGTTCCGGGATGCCGCTTCACTTTTTCATATGCCAGGCAGCCATTTTTATTCAAAATTATTTTTTCTAATAAAACTGCATAAAAGTTACATTTTTAGAAAGATCGTTCAAAATAAATTAATATTTGAGAGATGACTTACGTTCAATTATGTATACATTCTGCAATAACTTCAGTTTCAATTAGGTTCGCTGTTCAAATTCTCTATCCATGAAAGTAAACAACAACAAAAAAAAAAAAGATTCATTCGTTGTGAACGTTTAAAATATTAAACCATGAATTTTTGGACCGCTGCCTGGTGTAAAAAAAAATAATCAGCACCAGTGAGACAGTTAAAGTTTACCATAATTCTGTTCCATACAACTCAACTTCCTTCGGATCTTTTCTTGATGTAAGTTGAACTCCGTGGTTGAACTCATGTAATAATATTTAATGGATCAAATTTCGAAACAAATTGTCAGCTTTTATTTTTCGTGTGTATTAATTAGAAACGATATTTTAATTTTGAAATCAAATGTTTTGATTTATGATAATATTTCTTATTTATCTATTTTCTATTTTAAAGAAAAATGTGAACGTCATGTATTTTAAATTGGAACAGCTGTCACGGACGCACCAGGGTTGGCGGAATTTTTGTTTTGCGCCATTTTGGCGAGAAAATCCCATTTTCAGGTACCTATTAGAGATTACTAAAACAGCATATACTTTTATTTTATTATGAAATAGTTTATTTTATATTAAAAACACACACACAATGATTAATTTATTATAAAGTGGGTTAAGCGGTTTTTGTCAAGAAAGATGAAATACATAACAACAAAAAATATGCGAAATGCTACCACGATCGCAAAAGTTCTTGATTTGTCTATTAGATTTTTCCGGTTTGGCGAAGGATTAAGGAAAAAAATAAATTATGAATAAAAATAATTTGTTACAATGCTTAACATACATTTAAGGGCGACCAAACTGGTCGCCAGTGGCGGCTAGTTACCAAATAACAAACAACGATCATAATGATTTTAATTATAAACTAGTCGTTAGGTGCCACCATAATACTTACCCGCCAGGGATATGCATAGTATAAAATATGAAAATAAAACATGTGTAAACTAGTTGTAAAATGCATTGCAATTCGAATAAAATCCTGGCTGGATGACGTCATAAACTTTAAATGCTCTATTACTGAATTGCGTAAGAGAAACATCCTTATGACTCCAAAATTGATAATCACATAGCTGCCAACTTTTACGCTTTTTTCCTACCACTAAAATTTTACAGTAAATTTTATCTTATTAAATTGACAAGATCGTGTGATTACATGACGAAAAAAATTCTATTAAATTTTAGTGGTAAGAAAAAAGCGTAAAAGTTGGCAGCTATGTAATCATATTAGCTAACGGTTTACTGCGTCGGATTAAACGTCTCATTTCCAATTAAAATATATCTTTGAATTGAAATGTGAATGAAATACAAGGTCATAAAAAATCGAAGCATGTGGAAAATTGGATTGCAGATATCTCGGCCACTCATTATCCAATCGACTTCATTCTTTATGCAAAATTTATGTTTTTTAAATTATCTTTTACATTCCCTCCTTAAAATAAACTTTTTTCGAAAATTTTTATATACCTTTTATCAGAACGAATACTTCGAGAGTACGAAAAAAATAGTTCCGGTTAATCGAGGTTACTGAAATTCAATAAGCTTCTTCCCATTATTACATACTAGGTACACACCAAATTTTAAGTCTCTATCTCAATTTGTTCGGGAGATAGAATGTTTACAGACACACACACAGACAGTCGGACGGCAATTTTTTTTTTCTCAAAATATGTTTATCGGAATCTCCAGTGTCTGAAACGTGTAAATTCGTCAAAAAATTTTTTTCAATTTTCAAAACGATTACAAGACTTACCCTATACTACGTATGATGAGTTAGTAATATACTAGAAGGCTTTGCGTTTTGTCGGTTTCTCCAAACAAAATTGGGCTATTAAAGACCAACTCGTTTATTTAAGCAATTACAGAAGAATTTGCTAAAGAACGATATAACAATCCTAATAATATTATAAATCTGATTGTGTGCAAATGTTAGGCTGAAGCCAGCGTTAAAATGAAGCCTTTAATTATCCTGTATCTTTGCATATAATTTGATTATAACCCTCAAATGAACATAGAATGGTTTTTGTTTATTTTATTTCAATATTTTTCTTAATAATTCCAAATTTCATTATTTTCATAGAGAATAAATGGACATTTTTTCGTATATTTTAAAATGGTTGGTTGATTTGGTTGGTTTGGCCCAAAGGGCCCGGTTTTGCAGCTTTTTTTAAAATGGTTAAATTTATTTTACCGATGCTAATACTTTATCGTTGCCAATATAAAATAAAACCCCTGAGTAATAATTTTTAATCAACAATTTATTTTCAAGTGAAAAATTTCCACGTGAAAAATGAAAAGGAAATGAATTATTTAAGAATTAAACAGAATATGAAATGATGTCATATTAGAAACAAAACGTGCGTTTTCAAATAGTATTTGATAATAATACAAAGTGCATAAATACGAGTAAGTATAGAAAGCAAGCGAATATGATGTCATATATAGAAAAATAAAACAGATTTGTTTTGATGTTGAAATAAAATGATCTTGGGTTATCAAATTATTTGTGATTAATTTCTCTTTTTTTTTCTTTTTGACATGAAAGGAATTATTTTAAATGTACGTAATATATGTATTTTAAATGTATGTGTTGTAAATTAAAGTTCTGTGTTTTAAATGAAATGAGTGAAAGATTTATATTTTTAATGAATTCAATACGAATGATGGGATAGGTTGGCGATTTATCGTCTGCACACGGCTAACATAAAGATACCATATTTTTAATTTTAATTTTAAAAAGTAAATATATATATATATATATAGGATGGCAAATGTCAATGATATGCATCGCAAAATTATCCGTATCGAAAATCAGAAAATCTTAATAAAGATAACTATTTTTTAAAAGAAAGTTGCTTTTCTCATAAAAGCTAAAGATTTAATATGATTGTGTCGAAGTAACAGCATTTTTCCTCTATCATTTTCCCACAATCGAAACACATTTGTAAATCGTCGTTTCGAACCGGAATTTAATTTTACATTTCTTTTAGTTTTAAAATAGGAAAAACTTTGTTGTCGTTTTTAAATATAGCTTTTTTTAAAGTTGTTTCATAATAGATTTTTGTAAAGTCTTGTAGGATAAGAAAAATTGCATATAATTTAAAGCAATGTTTAAGTAAAATTACAATATTTTTTAAACTTAAAAAACAACAATGTTATCGAAAAGAAAATCAATTTTACCAACAAATTCGCGTAATGCAAAAGCAAAGAAGAAATCAAAAGTAATGAATCTTTTCTTCCAACCGAATTGTGTAAACTTGAACAAGCTGATCGTGCCAATTCATAACATTATAAACGTGAAAGCGCGTTCTATATAGTAGATTTTTTTTTTTACATATAGGTAGAAAATTTTCGAGAATAACAAGGTTAGGGGTCTGTAATTAAGTCCATAGTCAATTTGCTTTTTTTTTTATCAAGTGAAATTTGGCGCAAAATTAAATACATTGTTGTAACCAGATTTGTTTTTTGCGTGGTAAACACTTAATGGTATTTTAGATGATCATTTCCCCGCTCACATTTGATGCCAACTATCACTGTCAAACATATTAAAAACTATTAGCCGATAATTTTCTAATTTTCTTATTACTTCATGATGGTTCATACTTTAAACCTGAATCGGTCATGCCATTGTCGTTCAATTTTTATTCCTAATCCTAACCCTAATCGTATCCTATCCTAATCCTGATAATAACTTTAAAGAATATTCTTTGACACGAATATGTAAATTAAATCAATATCCATAAATGGAATGAATGGAAAATAGAATAAATAGAACTGGCAAAATAAAATAACAAGAAAATACATTTATTCGACACCTAACTCTAGAGAAAGCGTAAAAAATTTCAAGCGCATGAAATAAATTAAAATAATCCTATATATACTAACAAAAATATGTAAATTTAGATAATCAGATTTGTGTCGTCGGTATTTATTTTCTAATAGTGTTCTTGACGCGATAGAGAAAATATCGAGGTTAAATTGGGCAGAATTTAAAGTACTTTCTAACAACCTTTATTTACATTTTAGAATCGCATCAGATTGTTATATTTTTGCGAAATATCTATCAATGCATAAAATCCACAAGCAGTTTGTTCACTATTTACACCACTTAGCGTGAAACACTTAATTTAATATATACATAAACAATATAATAATGCCCATTTAGCAATGCACATATATACAAATTGTACACCAAATACCACCTAAAATGCACTGTTGTATAGAAGAATTCTGCCAGTGTTGTTTTTCATTTTACGAAAAGGAATTCCTCGATTTTCACGATTTTATTGGGTCCTCCTTTTTTCATTAGTTGCAGTTTCATTTTCGCGATTGTATATATTATTTGGCATGAAATTTCACTTTTTTAAGACTGGGTTATGTCAAGGCACCTATAGCAAACAAATACCGTATGGTCTCCTATAAAATGTGATAAAGCTTTGGTTAATTATATATGTTGTTAATTATCAAGTGAAATGTTTTGCTAAATTAATGCATTTATTCTTTTTTTAATGTTACGTGAACGAAGTCACGGGTAACAGCTAGTATGCAATATACTAAAACTATCCCTGGAAAATTAACAATGCAAGTTCCAGCGAAATCCATTCTGCAGAATTTGTTAGAAAGGCTAATGTTTCATGGTTTCAATTGATTATAGAACATTCCCACCTAATTTCATAAGTAAGCAACGTAGAACGATTATACGACAATTGTTACAAAAATATGCAATATCTCACGAACTATAGGACTTAGAAGTGTGTACTTGGTACCATTCGATTCTGCATACAGAAATACCTTGAAATATGTTATCATTTGTGACATAACTATAATACTTAAATTTTAAAGAATTTTTTTAAACTTTTTTACCTTTTTTACCCCTCTTAGGGTTGGAGTTTTAGAAAATCCCTTCTTAGTGCGCCTCTACATCCTAAGAAGTATTTTTCTCCCAATTTTCGTGTTTGTAGGCTCAGTAGTTTGGGCTGCGCGTTGATGTTCTCCCCAGTCAGGACTTTCATTTATATAAATAGAGTAGTTGCATAATACGTAGACTCCTTGAAATTTGCAAGGAGTCTAGCACGATTAGTTCAGGTTAGAAAAATTTATATTTAGTATTCCAATCGCAGAATTAGTAACCATCTCATTTAATCGGAAGATTTGTAACATTCTTAAGCGATTTGATAAGGCAAAAAAATCTGTTAAAAAACTGTGATAGCCAGCATGCTGTTGTGGACAAACTTCGCATAAAACTGAAGAAATCGCATAAATATGTATAATAAAATCCTCTTACACGGTCCTATTTATAAAAACCCTTTTTTCTTAGTTCAGTTCTTAAATTGGCTGAATTGCACAAGGATGATAAAAACTGTGATAGCCAGCATGCTGTTGTGAACAAACTTCGCATAAAACTGAAGAAATCGCATAAATATGTATAATAAAATCCTCTTACACGGTCCGATTTATAAAAACCCTTTTTTAGAAGATTTTTGTTTTTTAAGATTTGTCTTGCAAATTTTGTAGACACCTACCAGGAACGTAATTTTTGTGCAAATGTTGAAAATCAATAGCACGAAAAATTTTCTTCACAAACACTGCTATTTCTTGTTATTAAATTTTTAAAAAAATAGGCGCATGTGTACTCCAGCTTCCTCCGAGAGAAAAAAGAGGTTTTAAGTAATTTTTATTTTGTTAAATATCAGAATACACAAACTTTTTTTTTTAATAAAAAATTTGAAAAACTAGATAATTCAATATTTCTAAAATACTTCTAAAGTTACTATATGTTAAGTAATTATGTACTCAATGATATAATAGATGTTTGAGAAAAACGTGCTTTATAATTGGAATTTAATCTGCGTGTATATGAAGCTTGTTAAATTCTTAAATTGGCTGAATTGCACGATGATGATAAATTAAAAAATGCTGTCACTTTTTTATCCAAATCAAATGCATGCTTCAGCTGTAAAATCAACTGATGGATGGAAAGATTTGGTTAAACAACAACTAAAACTTGCTTTTCAACTTTTAAAGTGATTTGGTACATTTCTCTAACTCATATTTGACTTATTAGAACAAACATTGGAAAATAATATTCAAAATTAATTCAAATTATTTATAATAAATATGAATTGTTTACATATCTCTCTTCCTTTTTGATGATTTATTTGATTAAGAATTTTAGTTTACAGATGATCTGTTGCACACAATGATGTAACAGATCATGGAGGAAAATGTGCTTTGTACTTGGAATTTAATATGCGTGTGGATGAAGCTTGTTCAGTTCTTAAATTGGCTGAATTGCACAAGGATGATAAAAACTGTGATATCCAGCATGCTGTTGTGAACAAACTTCGCATAAAACTGAAGAAATCGCATAAATATGTATAATAAAATCCTCTTACACGGTCCGATTAATTTTTTAAAAAAATAGGCGCATGTGTACTCCAGCTTCCTCCGAGAAAAAAAAGAGGTTTTAAGTAATTTTTATTTTGTTAAATATCAGAATACACAAACTTTTTTTTTAATAAAAAATTTGAAAAACTAGATAATTCAATATTGCTAAAATACTTCTAAGGTATGTTAATTTTCTGAGTAATATATTCCCTATGCAATCATTTTATATTCTCATAAATGTAATTTTAAATAAACATCAATATTTATATTTAATTAATGTTTCATTGTATATAAAGGTTTTCCTCTCTAAATTGTTTTCTTCGTGTTTAAGGGGTCTCAGGACTCTTAATCCTTCAAAATTTTCGAATTTTTAATTTTTTTTAAATGTTATACTCCTATCTTTCCTGAACATTTTAGTGTAAATGTTTTCTTGAAATTCTCATTAGAACAGACGTTATGACTTTTAGAATTATACCCACTCAAAGCTGAAGCAAAAACATCATTTTTCTCAAAATGATGTTTTTGGGCACAACGCGCATGATATCTCAAAAACTTATCAATGTTTTTTTCATGAAATTTTCCAAAAATATGTGTCATGTTAGTCTACATAAACTGAACATAAAATTTCATTTTTATTATTAAAAATATATTTTGTTAAGTGGTTATAATGTTGAACATTTTAAAAAATTGTATTAGCTCAATACAACTTTGCATTAAAATATAAAAATGCTTTAAATACAAATTTATTGAGGTTCAGTGTAATTATTACAATATTAAGTATAATTAGACTCCAAAATTTTTATTCTAGATGCAAAAATTATTTTGTAATCGTGCGCGTAAGCTGTCATGTCAATTTTCTGCTCGACAAATGTCTGACAGTTTGAAGCCGCTATAAATATCAATTCTGCATCTTGTAATTTTTTAAATATGTGAAATGAAAGAACACGCTTATATCTTTTCATCCCAATGAAAATTGTGTTTTTAAATCATATACATATGAGGATATTAAATGTTTAAAATGGTCATTTTTTTTTCATCTTTTCCAATTTTAAGAGTCCTGAGACCCCTTAACAAATATACAAGGGTATTGATAGAATGCAAATACAGTTGCCTAGAATACTTCTATTACGATATTTTTACGTTCAAAGTGACATTAACATTTATAAGAATGGTGGAGATGCAAAAGTCACATTATCCATTTTTTTAAGGTATTGAGTTATTCGTATCACAGTGTTCGTATTTTTAAGGCGAATCGGACTCTAATAGTGATTTGAACCCTAAAAAACATATTAAGTTTAAAAAAGAAAAATGCTGAAAATCTCGTTTTGATACATAACTCACATTATCCAAAAAGTGTTTTGCAGCAAAACTCACACATCTCCAATTCAACCAATCAGGGAGGTACAGAAGTAAGAAGTAGGGTAAATGTTGCCCTAGTTTAATGACAGTGAAGAAGTTGAGCCATCTCTAATAGTGAAATTTTTGCACAAATTATTTTTAATAAATGTTTTTCGATTTTTGTTGTTCATTACCCTCCAAAATAACATAATGAAAACTAATGTTAATTATTTTTTGGTTTTTGTTGTTTTAAATTCATAACTATTTTGGTTTATAACTAACATTACCCATAAACGTTTGATACAAAACTCAAATTTTCCATATTTAAATTTAAATTCTAGCTTTACCACAATTATTACAGGTTTAGGACTATATGCAACTAGTTATTATGGCCACAAATATATCACACAAAAAAATTGTGCTAATATATCATGTTTATTAATAATAATCAGTTTTTTAGTATTTTTCTCAAAACTAGGTTATGTTGAGAGTGTGAATTTTGCATCTACACCCTTCATATATACAAGGTGGGCCAAAAGTCCCGCATCATAGGAAAAACATGTATTGTTAAATATGTTCTCAATATGATTGCCTCCGTTGTCAAAACACAACTGCAGGCGATCGTTCATGTTCCTCAGAATGTTGGCCACTAAGAAATTTCGATTTAAGATAACCCCACACAGTAAACTCTAAACGCTCTTCAGTAGTCAGCATTTTCACCTACAAATAAAAAAAAAAATTAAAAATTTGTATGATGCGGGACTTTTGGCCCACCTTGTAGAAATTTGACATGATAAAAGTCTCACTTATCTCATACAAAAGTTGATTTCAGGAATACAATAACATTGTAGTGTAATCTCTCTAAGGCCAGAATTTAAAAAAAAAAAAAAACAATAGTAATACACCTATCTGCATTTTAATGGTAATACACCCATTATGATAAAATCTATTTATGCTATATCATTTGTTGTACTATTTGCTTTATTTAATTAATTAATTAATTTATTTATTTATTTTACAGAAAGGATTCATTCTTTTATTGTTTGAGATTCTTCCATTTGCAGGCGGTGCCTCTGATATAAACTGATTTGTGTATATCAATTAGTAAACATTCATATAATCAAGGTATCGCGTTTGTTCATCGATTTTCAGAAAACCAAATGTTATGATATCTTATCTCTCACTTGATTTCACAAGTATTACTGCACTTAATATTTAGATTTTTTTTAATCAAATATTTCAAATAAAGTAAATGATAATTTCAGTATGAAGCAAAATGTTCTACTGTTATCTTTATTCGATAAAATATGATGTTTTTGCAACATATTTCGAATTATTCTGTCTTTGCGGTACTGTTGACAAATTTTGGATGTTGTTCATGGCGCAAGGTGTTATGCAATTCTCAATAACATACGTTATATCTGAACAGGTGATAGGAACCATTCTTTGTATAAGAGCCTATTTCTTTTGCAACTTTTAAAGAAATTAGTTTATTAGTTAAATAAGTTCTCTTTAAATTTGTGTATAATTATTATAAAATACCCGTACTTGTGTTGACTTTCTAATTAGGCGTTAAATATGAGTACTTTAGCAAATGTTGAAGATGCAAGATCGGAAATTTTAATTGATACTCTAGAACTTAAGGATGAAATCTCTTTGACTTGGAGAATAGCCAATTTTTTCCAAAATGTACCAAAGGCATAGTTTGGAAGCTCAGTTTTCATTAGCTAGTAATTCGACGACTTGGATATTAAAACTAAACGAGACATCTGTTGATTTAAACAGAATTGATAAAGGTGAAACCGTATATTGCGACCTTAAAGTTTCGTTAGCAATTCTTAGTAAAACGTATGGAGATCAACGATCCCAAAAGTTTGACAAAGAATATCCTTCTTTAAATCTATTGGTTTTAGATCACCATTATAAAAATAGTAGAAAGTCGGGGCGTATTCTAATAAAAGCCCTGCTTGAATTTCAAGACGATGTTTTTAAATTCCGGTGCAACATGAAACTTTCTGGACCAGCAATCAATAAAATTATTCATTCGGCGGATTATTTAAAACCAAATTTTGAAAAACTGATTGATGATTTCCGAAATCTGTTAAACAGTAATCAACACTGCGATGTCACATTATCAATTGGAAGTAAAAAACTACCAGTTCACAAGGCTGTTTTATGTGCGAGATCAAAAGTGTTTGATAGAATGCTTCAGAGTGACGCAGAAGGAAATAAAAATCAAGTTATTGAACTAGACGATTTAGATTTTAATATTGTCAAAGATTTTGTCAGATTCCTGTACACAGGAAAAATTGAAGCACTTTCTACTGAAAAAGCGAAGAATTTATATTATATTGCTGACAAATACGATGTAACAGATCTTCGAGAAAAATGTGCTTTATACTTGGAGTTTAATCTACACGTAGATGAAGCTTGTTCGGTTCTTAAATTGGCTGAATTGCACAAAGATGATAAATTAAAAAATGCTGTCACATTTTTTATCCAAATGCATGCGTCAGCTGTAAAAGAAACCGATGGATGGAAAGATTTGGTTAAACAACAACCTAAACTTGCTTTTCAAATTTTAAAGTGATTTGGTACAGTTCTCGAACTTATGTTTGACTCATTAAAGGAACAATGGATTCGAAATTACCTCAAATTCTATTGTAAGAACTGTCAACTGTTCTAATCTCTTTTCCTTTTTGATGATTTACCCGAGTAAAAATTTTAGTTTACAGATGATCTCAATGATGTAACAGATGTACTCAATAATGTAGCATATCATGGAGAAAAATATGCTTTATGTTTGGAATTTAATCTACATGTAGATGAAGCTTGTTAAGTTCTCAAATTAGCTGAATTGCACGAGGATGATAAATTAAAAAATGCTGTCACTTTTTTTATCCAAATGCATGCATCAGTTGTAAAAGAAACCGAACAAATAACAACCAAAACTTGTTTTTAAAAATTTAAAGTGACTTGGTATATTTATCGAACTTATGTAGGGTTTATTACAGCAACCCATGGAAAGTAATTTCCAAAATTAGCTCGAATTCTTCCTAAGAAATATAAACTGTTTTCATCTCTCTTCCGTTTGAGTAAGAATTTTAGTTTACAGATGATCTGTTGTACTCAATGATACAATACATGTTTGAGAAAAACGTGCTTTATAATTGAAATTTAATCTGCGTGTAGATGAAGCTTGTTCAGTTCTTAGATTGGCGTAATTGCACGATGATAATAAATTTAAAAATGCTGTCACTTTTTTATCCAAATCAAATGCATGCTTCAGCTGTAAAATCAACTGATGAATGGAAAGATTAGGTTAAACAACAACTAAAACTAGCTTTTCAACTTTTAAAGTGATTTGGTACATTTCTCAAACTCATGTTTGACTTATTAGAACAAACATTGGAAAATAATATTAAAAATTAATTCAAATTATTTATAATAAATATGAACTGTTTTCATATCTCTCTTCCTTTTTGATGATTTATTTGATTAAGAATTTTAGTTTACATATAATCTGTTGCACACAATGATGTAACAGATCATGGAGGAAAATGTGCTTTGTACTTGGAATTTAATATGCGTGTAGGTGAAGCTTGTTCAGTTCTTAAATTGGCTGAATTACACAAGGATGATAAATTAAAAAATGCTGTCACTTTAAAAAAAATCCAAATGCATGCATCAGCTGTAAAAGAAACCGATGGATGGAAGGATTTGGTTAAATAACAACCAAAACTTGCTTTTCAACTTTTAAAGTAATTTGGTAAATTTATCTAACTCGTGTCTGACTTATTAGAACAAACAATGGAAAATAATATTCAAAATTAATTCAAATTATTTCTAATAAATATGAACTGTTTACATATAACTCTTCCTTTTTGATAATTTATCTCATTAAGAATTTTGGTTTACAGATGATGTGTTGTACTCAAGTAACAGATCATGGAGAAAAATGTGCTTTGTACTTGGAATTTAATCTACATGTAGGTGAAGCTTGTTCAGTTCTTAAATTGGCTGAATTGCACCATGTTGATAAATTAAAAAATGCTGTCACTTAAAAAAAAAAAACCAAATGCATGCATCAGCTGTAAAAGAAACCGATGGATGGAATGATTTGGTTAAACAACAACCAAAACTTTCTTTTCAACTTTTAAAGTAATTTAGTAAATTTATCGAACTCATGTTTGACTTATTAGAACAAACGTTGGAAAATAATATTCAAAATTAATTCAAATTATTTCTAATAAATATGAACTGTTTACATATCTCTCTTTCTTTTTGATGATTTATTTGATTAAGAATTTTGGTTTACAGATGATGCGTTGTACTCAATTAAGTAACAGATCATAGAGAAAAAATGTGCTTTGTACTTGGAATTTAATCTACATGTAGGTGAAGCTTGTTCAGTTCTTAAATTGGCTGAATTGCACAAGGATAATAAATTAAAAAATGCTGTCATGTTCATGTTAAATTCAAATTCATACTTCAACTGTAAAATCAAACAATGGATGGACAGATTTGGTTAAACAATTAAAACTTGCTTTTCAACTTTTAAAGTGATTTGGTGCATTTCTCGAACTCATGTTTGACTTATTAGAACAAACAGTGGAAAATAATAATCAAAATTAATTCAAGTTATTTCTAATAAATATGAACTGTTTTCATCTCTCTTCATTTTTGTTGATTTACCTGGGTAGAAATGTAAGTTTACACATGATATGTTGTACTCTATGAAATTGAATGACTGAACTATTGATATATCTCGTAAATATTGTTCAATGAACTTTCTGCTTGGATAACAGATTCAGTGATAGTGAGTGTATTCAGATCATTGTTAATCATTATAGATATTAATATATATGCTGATTGAATGCTTTAAAATTATAAAAATTTCAGTTGCTTTTTATAAATAAATCTAAAATGAAAATTTAAATAACAAGAGATTTTATGCACTCTTTGCAAAATTTGGAATTTAAATATTACATATGCATTATTATCTATGCATTATTTGTTAAAAATATTTTTTTACAAACAACTTTCTGATGTTTTTCATAGTAAACTCAGAAGTTAGTCATTTTTAATGCATTTGAAAAGACACTATAAGTTATAAGAAAGAATTTTCAACGACTTAAGATTTTGGTTAATTTTAGATTTCATGTTATTCTGGGTAAGTAAGTCCATTATCGATAAAAGTTAACAAGATATTTCGCTTGTTCAGTTTTTATAACTAAGCTGTTGCTTTACCTAAAATTTTAAAACAATAAGTGCATATTCTCTTTAAACTGAGATTAATTCCATTTTCTTTTAAAAATATTTTAAAGCATTAATATGTTTAAAAAATTAATATTTATAAAGATAAGATGAAAGAAAAACTGTTTGATTTTAAATATCAATAGATATTTGTATACGTGGCTCAGAAAATAGCATACATAATATAACTTATTATTGATAACCAAATAGATTATGCTTTACTATTTTATATTAAAGAGTAAGCTATTGTGTATTTTTAATTAAATTAATATTAGTAAATGTTAATTTTATGTCGTAAAAATCATAATATTAAATTATCGCTTAAGTACACATGTTTTTTTTTATTATTATTTGAAATATTTCCAAAATAATGTGACTTATTATGTAGTTCTGATAGAAGATATATGTCTTTAGAGGGATTTAATAAGCAGGGGTTACTGTGTTCTGGTAATTTGATAATACCGCTATTTTCAAATAGCAATCTTCGCCTTATTTAATCGAAGAATTTTGCTATCCATTAAGACGAAGATAACTATACAGAAATGGAGTTTAAAAAAATACTGGAACCCCAGGCTAAGATACAAGAAAATCATAAGACTGGTATGGCATTATTTGATTTTAAAAAAATAGCATTTCCTTATGTTTAATGCAATAAGAGCACATCCAAATACATATATACGTAGTTAATGGTTGCTATCTAGTTATTGTTGATTTTCAAAGAAATAATTGCTATTAACCACTTCGCTCCCGGTGTATCCATTAGTGCAGTGGTTCTCAAACGGTGTGCCATGAAAAATTTCTGTAAAGTTATATTAAGATTCTGCGATCTAACAAACAGTGTTCGCTGGTATATATCAATGGATATATATCTTGATATATATCATGCTATATATACGATATTTAATTTCAAAATATCATGCTATATATACGATATTTAATTTCAAAATATCATGACATATGATATTTTCATGTTTGATATTTATTTTTAAAGTATCATTGTATATGATATTTCTGATATTTTCAGTCAAAACAAATGTAAATGAATTTTTCAACTGTTATTGACTGTGTCATTCTGTAAGATAAATAACTTTTGCTGTGGCAGAGGCATTTTGAGTCAAAAATAATAATTTAAAAAATCTTCCAAGCTTGTCGTGTAAATCTGAATTTTTAAATGCAGAATCAATAATTATGTGGGACAATATTTATTTACAACAGCCATTGAAAGATAGGCTATCTAACTTATAAGTTATTTACATTTTCAATAGAAATAACTTTTTTTCTGGTTATGGTTAGGTTCAGTTTAAACTGCACAAAATGTTACAAAATGAAAAAATAAAGAAACTTACATTTATGTTCAAAAATTTCAATAAAAACAAAGTATTTTGTACTTCAAATAAGTTTGTATAAAATATAATATTTTCTTGCTACTTGATACTAAATCCTATAGTTTGCTTTTAAAAGCAAACTGTGTCGTTTTCAATTAGTTGATCTTCAATTTTGTTACATAAGTAAAACAAAAATAGAAGAAAAGAAAAATATATTTAGAATATTGTTTTAAGATTTTAGGCTAAGTTTCTAATTTGCATTGAATCTAAAAGTATTTATAATCATCAGTAAGGTCTCTATTTTGAAATAATTATATTTTTGATATTTTTGGAAATATTATGGTATTTACGAACCCTGCTAACAAATATATTTTAAAATGCAACATTCTGTGTTCTACAGATTATAATGTAATGGGGTTTAATGTCATAAAATTGCATTTCTTTCCAAATTGTTTCAGTGTTTGGATATTTTTAATGAGAAACGTCACAGAACTGCAGTGAAAATAATTATAAAACGTATTATAATCTATTTGCTTTCCCTCAATTGAAAATTTGCATCTTTTTCAAAAAATCATTCACTCTCAATATTACATATACGAGAAATAAACTTTTCTACGGCGAATAACGTTCAAAATGAAAATAAATTTCGGATAGATTCTTGGAAAAGATACGTATATACTTATCAAAAACTTGAAAGAAAAAACAATTATAAAAAAAACAATAATTACAAAAAATAAAAATATTTTACTTCGTTTATTTATGATGGAACATTTCGTTTGTGTTATTAAATAAATTTAGATAAAAAAAAATGAAAGGAAAAAAAAGAAAGAAAGAAAGGCGTTTTTTAATCTAGAAAAATACAATATAACCATGTACGAAAATATACAATAACCTCTTCAGCACGACAAATGGTTCCGAAAAGCGTTCTTTATCATTGGAAACTTAAGAAACCCTTATATTTTCGAGTATTAAAGATACATTTTATAAAAATAAAGTTTCCTTTGGGGCTACAGAGTTTCTGAGTAAGTTTTTATAGTGTATTTATCAGTTTTCTCAACGCGGAATATAGGTTCTCCGAGTGATTTCAATTCTCAAGTAAACAGTGCCATGTTCAAAAAACATTAAAAGAATTAACATTAATATTTACATTAATATTATTTTGTTGTTTTGTTTCTCTTCATGTATAAATTCAGTTACGCAGCTGAAGATTTTTACATCCATGTTAGTGAATTGATACATCCGAAAAACCTATATTACCGATTTTTAATAAACTACAGAAACTACTCAGAAAATCTATGGCAGCAAAATAAACTTTTTTCTTTATATATAAATGATTCTTTAAATCTCAAAAATATATTAGTTTACAAGGTTTATAAACATAAAGAACACGTGTGTAACTCGGAAGAAGTCATTGTATATTTTCTTACGTGGTCTAGATTAAGAAACATTTGTATTTTTACGGTGTAGTGGATAAATGTTACGTAGTGTTATTACATCTGTGAGCGAAGTGGTTATAAAACCCCTTGAAAGCAGCAAAATAAAACATGCAAGTAAAATATGCAAGTAAAACATTCAAAGTAAAACATGCAAGTAAAAATATCAGGATGTGTTTTAGTTTTTTTAATGTGATTCGACATGTAAACTAAATGTGTTAGCCGGGCGCCAGTGATATATATTTTACGGTCAATGTGATTAATAATAACCGGATATTATTAATAAATGTATATATGTACATATGTAATAATATATATATATATAATATAATGTATATATGTAATAATATTATATGTATATGTATATATACATATGTATACATATGTATATACATATACATATGTATATATGTATATGTATATATTATATGTATATATATATGTAAAAGTATAGATATATATATATACATATATATGTACATACATGTATACATATGTATATGCATATACGTGTGTATATATGTATATGTATATATTACATGCATATACAGTGAAACTTCCATTTAACGAAGTCTCAGCGTTACAGTTAAAAACTTCGTTATGAAGAAAATTCGTTAAATAGAAATCAACTTAAATTCATGAAATTTTTCCTTCAGATAGAACAAACAGGTATTAGATCCAGAAGCATTTGATAATTTACAATTATGAAACCGTCTTTTACGAAACAGTTGTGTATGATCGATGAAATCACGCAACATTCCCAAGCTTTGACTCAAGCTTTTATCAGTTCTGATACACATGTTCTCAAACTAATGTTTTCACTATATTCTCTTTTCTCTGTCTTTTTCGATAATGTTCTCCAAAATTTTTTATTATTCATTAGAATTAGACTAATGGTTGACGTTATGAAGTTGTATTAGCAGGAACAAAAATAACTTTGATGTTGTTCAATTTGCATTTTGAAGCCACATTCTTGTGGATGTATAAATCAATTGTCTATCAGCAATGGATAATCAGGATGGTAACTGTCTGACTCTAATTAATATTTTTTGTTTCAATGTGTCTGAGGCCTTTACGCCACTGCATCTTCTCTATCATTGTATGTAAAAAGGGGATTTTGACTTCCCCCAACTGTCAGTGCTGGAGTCTCGATTTGAGAGAGTAATTATAACAAGTGTTTTTCTTAGTGTGAAAAACAAATTGTTCTTTTTACTATCAAGCAGAATAGAAATTATTTAAATGTGTTCATTTTTGTACAATCCTCTGAAATAAATTCGCATATCCATCGCAACAGCAACCTCTTAGTTTGAATTCTGTACACGTAAAAAAGTGGAATAAACTTCGTTATATAGATTATATTTTTCGTAATATGGAGATTAATTTACATGCTAATAGTGTTTAAAGTCAAAGTTCTGCAAAAAATTTCGTTAAGTAGGAAACTTCGTTAAATAGGGACTTCGTTAAATGGAAGTTCTACTGTATATGTAAAAGTAAGTGTGTATATATATGTATATATATATCACTCTCGCTCGGCTAACATAAAAGTACTATTAAATCCACTAAGCAATACTTATGGGCAATATTCTTTAATATTTAATATATTATGATGTATGCTGTTATTTTTATTTTTAAAAAATGTTTCGTATGTGCATTTTATCACAGGATTAATACGTAAAAACTTAGTAATATATTAATCTGAATTATAAATAACTGAAATAAATCCTGTGATATTATAACTACGTTTTATTATTTTAGCAAAAAAAATCCAATAGGTTTTGATATTCCTCTGGGGGGGGGGGGGGGAATATGCATTTTACACAATTTTATGGGAATAATATCTTTTAGGAACTTTTAATTTTAATATATATTTTTGTGTGGAAAAGGAAAGAAAAAATATACAGCTTAAAACTTCATATTCATAAGTTTAAAGTGATTTAAAACATTTTATTTCAAGATTATTGATATGTAAACCTCACGAGGAAATGTATGATGTAAAAAATTACGTTACTGCGCGCCCGCGCCATGTCTAATAACTATATTAATTTAGACATAATTAAATATTAATGATAAATTATTAAATAAAACTAAAAATGTTTTTTTTATTTCATTTTTTAACATTCTTTTATAAGAATTTAATGTTTATCGTGAATCATTTAATGTTGAAAATTACGTCCAACTTCCTGGCTGCTATTCATATAGTTAGAAAAACTTTCCGTTAAAATATATTTATTTCGTGCGGGGAACGGATTATTGAAAATTTACAGCTTTGATTTATGCTTGACAGAGCGCGAATTTGTGAATTTATTAAAAAAATTATAATTTTTGACGTGTTTCTGTTTTAAGATATGACAAAAAAAAAAAAAAAAAAAAAAAAAAAAAAAAGACGTTATTAAACTATATATTTAGGCTTTCTGAATTATTTTCTCAATGAATAATGATTATTTAATTAATATTAAAATTTTTAAATGATAAAAGACTTTTTTTTTATTATTATTACATTATTTATTTTTATTTATGTTTTCTACTTTTTAGTGTGTAAAATATTTCGTTGTTGCACTTTAATAGCCATTTAGCATATTTTAGCGAGAGTGGTTTGCCGCATCATTAACTCTATTGTTTTTTTAATTCGTAAACAGTTATAACCATAAACATTATTTGGCGACTTTTTCCCTGCGACCGGCTAATGGAAAAATACCTTAAAATTAATTTATGAATTTATGATGAAGTTGTAAAAATATTAAAATGTTGCATTGTCATCGGAAATACATATATATATATATATATATATATATATATATATATATATATATATATATATATATATATATATATATATATATATATATATATATATATATAATACATATATATATATATATATATATATATATATATATATATATATATATATATATAATACATATATATATATATATATATATATATATATATATATATATATAATTCTAGCATATGAGGAAGCGAGTGAAAAATTAGTTACAAAATACTATCTTTACATTTAAAAAGAAAGAAAAAATGAAATAACAGAGCGTAAAAAATAATATATCACAAAAATATAAAAGAATTGAAAAATAGTTTAATTTAAACATAACGGATTTGATAAACATTATTAATATCTTCAAAATATTTCTAATATTCTCTTCTTTTGCATGAATGCATGTATGGGGAGGTATATCTCCGAGGTCTATGTTGATTCTCTACGCCCCTGGCTGCAAATAATGCAAAATAATGCTAATGTAGTCTGACGTTACTAAATTTCATTATAAATATCACAATTTTGTTATAACTGTTGTTCGATTCGTATTTTAGTAAATAACAACATTGTGTGTTTTAATCTATGAAAAAAAATATTTTCTTGACCGTGTTAACACCGACTAAAGCAAAGTTGAGTTTCTAAAACTTAAAATTGTGTTATGGGTAATACAAAATATAAACTAGTCGTTGGGGGCCATAGTAATACTTACTCGTCATGGATATGCATAATATAAAATATGAAAATAAAACATGTGTAAACTATTTATAAAATTCATCGCAATTCGAATAAAATCCTGGCTTGGTGACGTCCTAAACTTTAAATGCTCTATTACTGAATTGCACAAAAGAAACATCCTTATAACTCCAACAATGATAATCCTATTAACTAACGGTTTACTGCGTCGGATTAAGCGTCTCATTTCCATTTGAAATATATCTTTGAATTGAAATTTGAACGAAATACAGGGTCATGAGAAATCGAAGCGTGTGGAAAATAGGATTTCAAATATCTCGGCCACTCATTACCCGATCAACTTCATTCTTTATGCAAAATTTATGTTTTTTTTATTGTCTTTCATATTCACTCCTTAAAATAAACAATTTACGTTTATGTACCTTTTATCAGAACGAATATTTCGAGAGTCCGAAAAAAGAGTTCCGGATAATCGGTGTTACTGTAATTCAATAGGCTTCTTCTCATTATTACATACTAAGTACATACCAAATTTAAAGTCTCTATCTCAATTTGTTCGGGAGATAGAGCGTTTACAGACACACAGACAGGCAGACGGACGGCAAATTTTTATTTTCTAAAAATATTTTTTTTTTCGGAATCTCCAGTGTCTGATACGTGTAAATCCATCAACATTTTAAAAATAAATAAATAAATAAATAAATAAATAAACGATGTTTAAATGATCGCAAGACTTACCTTATACTACGTATGATGGGTAAATAAAACGCTATATATTATTTCTGTTGTCAACATCTCTTTTTCTACGGAATTTCAACACGCACAACAACGCATGAGGTATCAGTCGAAAGGCTTTTGAACCGGCTTCTGACATAGTACACTCACATTTCGTTAAAACACGTTTTTGATTAGAAAAGCAGCTAATTAAAAATTAAATCAGCATTGTTTTCATACATGAAGTGAAAGGTTTTTCTCAAATCAATGTTGTCAGAAAAATAAAATTATGCGTTATAGCATGCTCAACATTGATTATAAAAAATAAATAGTGCAAAAAGAAAAAGTACAGCGTCTCCGCACGAGTTTATTTGATATTTATGTTTAAAAAGCAAAATTGGAATTAAGTGTTAAGAAGAAAAATAGATCATCGATTGATCGAGCAATAGTATTTCACACGTAGCCTTAAAGGTATGTTTTGTTATATTAGATTAAATTGTATTTTATATGTATATTTTTTTATATGTATATTTTTATATGTATATTTTATATGTATGTTTTCATTTTGTTTTTGTTTTTTTTACAAAAGGGATGATGTCATCCTCTAATGCAGTTAAAATACGATTGTTAATTCTTTTCTCGTGCGTGTCTTCTGTTAGCTTCGATCTTCGATCAGTTTTTACTGTTACTTTGGTGGAATAATTCAGATAATATTCTAGTTTGACTAAGTTGCTTTCAGATATTTTTATTCTTAATTTTCCATTAGAAGTTTAAACCTGCATTAAAATATTTGAATATTTTGGATACTTTTACATGCCTACTCGGCAAGGTTAGCAGAGAAATACTAAAATTTTACTTTTAATATCACTATTTCCATGTAAAAATCTTCGACTGATTTAATCGCAAAATTTCTGCAATTAAATAATGTGACTATTTCTATATAAAAATAGTGATATTCAAAATAAAATGTTAGTATTTGTCTGGCGACTGTGCTCCTCGGAGTTCGAATCAAGAAGAGTACTCAATATTGGTATCTTATTGAAATATATACACGAATACATGAAATATATGAATGATAGTATTACGTTAAACACATTTGCAGTGCCATGCAGGGCTTGACAAATCCAGTTGCCAGATCACCACTGGCGACAATGTTTTTTTTTGATCAAATTGCATATTTTCTCTCACCCCCAATATTAAGAAATAAACTTAGAAACCATATCCAAATTTTAAAAAATATATATTTTTAATTTGGCAAAACTAAGTTTATCAAACGCAAATTAAAAAAATAATAAAATCAGAATTATTTTGACTGATTTCGACAGGAAAAAAAGGCAAAAATTGTTTTCCTGTTTCATTATTTTATCAAAACCCCCGTCATCAGATATAGATTTTGTAGCACTCCTCAACTATCCGGATATTATCACGTGACTATCCCTGAAACATTCGGTAATAAGCATTTTCCGAACATGCTGATTAATTCAAATCTTTACAGCATTTATTTTTCATTTTTTAGAGAGATATAATTTTAATAGGTTTCATTTGAAAACTTTCTTTATATTATCTTTCTAAATTATGTACTATTCTGAACTATGCTTCTTATTATTTTTTCTCGATTAATTCATTTAAAAAAAAAAAAAAACTTATGTGCTTTTTAAAAATCAATGACGGGGAAGGAGAAGGGGGAGGGCTGAATATTTTTTGCTTGGAACTAGAATTGTTTGCTGCTTTCCAGATTTTTTTCCAAATTTGTAATGCTAATTCTCCAATACCAATTTTACATTATGAATATTTCAAGTACAAAACCAATTAAATTCTCAATACTAGAATACTGGAAATGCAATATTGGAACAATATTAATTTTATACCCCTAAATCTGTATTCAAACCTTACTGTAAAAAAAAAGCGAAAATTACAGGATATTTACCAGCAACTTTGTTTACAGTTTTTTCTACTTATACTTTTGCATGATCCCACTGTAAAACAGACAGATGTTATTTAATCTAGGAAAATATACCATAACCACGAACAAAAATATACAATAACCTCTTCCGAGTTACCCATGATTCCAACAAGCGTTCTTTATCTTTCAAAATATCAGAAACCAATATATTTCTGAGATTTAAAGACTTGATTATAAAAAACAAAGTTTCTTTTCTGCCACTGATTATTCGGAAACATTTCCAAATAGTTTTTATAGCGTATTAAACATTTTTCTCAACCCAGAATATAACTGTTTAGAATGTACCAATTCTCAAGTAAACATTTTTATTTTCAACAAACATGTTTTACCGACAAACATGATAAATTAACAATATTCATATGAAATTAACATTATTTTATTTCTCGTGCATGTTTAAAATCAGTTACGCTGCTGAATATGTTTAATTAAAAATTAATAGCATTCTAAAAATCAATATTCCGATTTGAGAAAACTGATTAAAAATTACTTGGAAACATTTCTGAAAATCAGTGGTAACGAAAGAAACTTTGTTTTCATAAATAGTTCTTAAAATCTGGAATATATTAGTTTCTGAGGTTTCTAATGATAAAGAACACTTTTCGAAAGCGAGGGTAACTCGGAAGACGTTATTATATGTTCGTTCGTGAACCTATAATATTTTCATAGATTAAGAAACATTTATCTTTTTTTTTTACAGTCATACATACAGTCAACATACAGTCACTTTTTGTGTAAGTATTTCAAAAGTAAAGAAATTTAAAGTACATTGTTTTGAATCTGCAGCACATAAAATTAGCACCTGGATTGTCGGCAAATTTTACCATTTTTTTTTTCTTACAAGGAGCATCAAAAGAAGTAAAATAATAACCACTTTTAAAAGTAACATAAATATCGTATCCATTAAATCAAATTTATACACTTACCCATAACCCAAAATTATCCAAATCCATATTGTTGTCAGCCGCCATCCCCGCATCTTTCTCAGCGTCTACGTGCGTTGCATTTTCTGAATCTCGGGCTGAACTTAGAAGCTGCCTTTCTTTTTGCGCTTTTTCTGTTTTCTTTTCAATCACGATACCTGGCAACGACACAAATTCTGACGTCTTGGTTTCGTCATATTTGTGGACGGTTTTTAGAACAGAGTTAATTTTAAAATTTTAATTAGGAATGTGTTTTTTTTTTTTGTTAACAGTAGACTAATATAGTACGTACATTTGGCTGATTTTGTAAGATGTTGTGTCAACGTTCCATTGTTGATATTGTTTAATTATATAATCAGTGTTCTTTCGGCAAATTGTTACTTAATGGTGGTGAAACCTTCGCACACCATTAGAAATAATGTCAATGTCTTACGCAATATATTAGCGAAATGTTGGTAAAACACTGAAAATATTCCCGTTGAAATCCCGATTATTGATGAAATATTTGAACTGAATGGAAAATGTACCTGATAAATATGCCAGTATTTTCACAATGTTTTTATCACATTGCATATATTTCCAATGCAGTGCCAGTACACATATTATTGCATTATAGCAATTCCTGTTGTAATTCAAATAAATTAAATATTGACGCAATATTCGTATTATATTGATATTTCGATTCATCTTCGCAACAGTAGATATATAGATTCTGAATGTTTTCAATGGAATTTCAGTATTGTCTATAATTTCATTATCAGAAGCTGAGAATCAACTTGGGCCCAGAGAATAAAGGTTCTTAGGGGGGGCCCCACATATATATTTACACAACAGTGTGGAGGATTTTGAAAGTATAAATAATGTTTACCAGAGGGCCCGTGCGAAGATTTCGCACTGAAATCTAATATTATTTAGGTACTTCTCTATTAACCCGTCGACCGCTTTTCATAACAAAAAACTACCGCCAAACTGTAAGATTAAACGCCAAAAAATGCAGTCCTATTTACTTGATGTCAGAATCATTATGCGTGTTTGTTACGTCATCTAGTCGTTTTACATTTGCGTGTATTTTTCATTATGTTTTACCGATTTAGTAGTTATTTTATTAATTAAAATAACAATTGTATCCTTAAATTCTTATATTTTATTTATTTATTTATTTTTTGATATTCCAATGGCAACGTTCTCCCGTTTATTTGGCGATAGTTTTTTGTTATGAAAAGTGGTCGACGGAATAATAGAAAAGTATCATTTTTTATCAGTATGCAATATTTATCAGATGCAGGTTTAAACTTCTAAAGAAAAAGCAAGGATAAAAATATCTGCAAACAACATTTAGTTGTTAGTCAAGCCAGAATATCATCTCATTTATTCCATCAAAGTTAGACTAAAAACTGATCCAAGATTGCTAAAGGCACGCGCGCGAAAAAAAATTAACAATCGTATTTTGACTGTATTAGAGGATAACGTCATCCGCTTCGGGAAAACCATGGGACTTTGAAATATAAATCTAAACATTTCAATTTCAATTTCGCTTTTTAATCATAAGTATAAAATAAACCCGTGCGGTGTTTTTTTATAATAATTGCTATGAGCATCCTATAATGTGGTATTTTATTTTTTTGGCAACAATAATTTCAGGAAAATCTTTCATTTCTTTTATGAAAGCAATGCCGATTTAATTTTTATTTTTCAGCAATTTTTAATCAAAAACATGTTTTAACGAATTGTTAAGTGGGCTATGACAGAAGCCGGTTCTAAAACCTTTCATATGGTATCTCATTCGTTGTTCTGCGTTTCATATTTTCTTAGACAAAGGAATGTTGACAGGAGAAATAATATATAACGATTAAATTCGTCATTTTTTATTCGTATTTTTTTTTATCTCAATCCATTAAAGTAAATAAACACAGGCGATTCGTTCATTATGAGTCATAAAAATATTAAACCATGGAGGTAATCATTCGCAAAGCAAGATCTCCATGGTGAATTTTGCAGCGTTGTCTGGTGTCGAAAAAAAATTCGCATCTGTAAACATGACATACGTAATAAGAAAAAAAAAAGCATTCTCATTTCGCTCATAGCAGGCGCTATAATTCATTTCACTGAAATAATAAGGATGAATTTTACGTTGTAAAACTTGTTCTAATACGAATGCACCTCATTTGTCACGTTTAACGTGCAATTTCGAACTTGTAGCTTTTGTATGTAAAGACGGAATTTTGTATCGAATTTTCACCCACTCTCTGATAGGTTATAACTATAAATATTATGTTCGAAGGTGAGTTTCCAATGGCAATACATTATTTTAATGATTTTATAACTTAATTAATTAGTTTTAAAGTATTTTTTCCGTTAGCTATTCATTTTGCCATATAATCCTATGGGATTTCCTCCTCAATTTATCAATTATTGCTGTAACTTTTTTGAATTTTTACGATATTTCACTGGTTTTTATATATGATTTGCCCTATAATACTGAGTATCAAATCATAACAAAAAAAATCTTTGCTGCAGTTCACGCATGCACAGTTAAAATTTATTTCATACAAATACCTATATCTCATCAAATATTCCATATATTAATATTTTAATCACAGTATACTATTTCTACGATTTTTTGTCAAGTGTTTGGAAAGTGGTGTTAAAATCGGCTGAAAACTCTGCATGCTATTAAAAAAAAAAGTCTTTTGAATTTTTCGCAGAAACGTTAACATCTTCACGAATATACGTGCTATGCTTACACAAATGCACACAAATGTTGAACAGGACCTACATAGTCATTTACTACAGTGACAGACCATTTTTAAAATTTTATGTTACTTGGGTGGTTAAAATATTAGTTTTTTTTTTAATTATTATTGCCAACCCTCCCCTAATTGTCCTTGCGACAAAATCTTCACTTAGAAACATGAAATCAACCATGTTCTTTGTATCCTCAAAGTTCAAGGGCATTTCGAGGATTTCCTCACGAGTTTCAGTAGATATTCGATGAAACGTCTAAAACTGGTCACTGCCCCTTAATTTCTGGACATCAGTGTAATTAATATGAAACTATTAATGAATTTTAAGCGTATTTTTAGAAAAATTATATTGCATTATTTTTAGGGTTTCGTTCATCTCACGAAACCCTATTACTCCCGCTCCGTTGTCTGTCCGTCACAGAGCCACTCTCAAAAACTATATAACTTACAGAGTTGAAACTTTGTGTATATAGATGAATATCAGCTGTGAAGAGCTCAAAATATTAAAATTTGAAAAATTCGTATTATTTTAAATAGCATTATTTAAAATAATTTATATTCGTATTATTTTAAACAAATGGGGATTAAAAAAAAACAAAATTCTAACTGACTTTTCTTAGTAAATTTAAACATTTTTCGTTATAGCAGATGCCAAAAATTAAAAATCCACGATGAAATTCTTTCTACAATATATAATTTTCTATCAGACGATTTCCACGTGAAAAATGAAAATGAAATAAAAAGTTTCACCCATTGAAAAAAAAGATAAATATGAAATAAAATTGATTGACGTCATAGTGGTAATAAAACGGAAAATGGCAAAGATTTCTCAATTATACAAGGAATATGAGTATGTGTAAGTACACAAAGCAGATTAATATCACGTCACTAGAGAATTAAAAAGAAAATCGGACGCCCTATTGGAAGTTTAACGAATTTTTCAGATGTTTGAGAATAATACAAAGCGAGTATTAATATGTGTAATAGAGAATAGTAAATATATGAGTTTGAGAAACATATTGAATCGTGATAAAAATCCAATTATGGAAATATTCGCATATTTTAGCATTCTGAAGGTGTACAATTTGTTTAGTTTTGAAACTGTTTTTTTAAAAATATCGCATTTAGTCCGCATGACGGATATTATTATGACAGAATGTAATAGCGGGCTTCGACCGCTATCAGGCTGATTTAGCTATTCGAAAAAACGAAAAAAAAAATAAACCGGTAAATTTTTACTTTATAAAAAACGACTTTTTTTGTTGTTGTTGCTAAATGAAATTTATCTGGCTTTATTAAAGAAAGGATAAAGTGTTTTGAAAGGAATATTAAACGAAACCCTTTGAGCGATCTTCGATCACACTTACCCACTTGTTTTGGTTTTTCTGAATGTTTAAAATATTTCATTGTTGCGGCTTCACAGCGAGTTGGCTTTGTTTGGCGAGCGTGGTTTGGCCCATTATTAAATCCATTACTGTAATAACTCGTACACAACTGTAACCATAATGAATATTTGGCGATTTATCACCTGTCGCGAGCTAAAGGAAAACTGTCTTAAAATTAAAATTTATTAATTTATAATTAAGTTCTAAGAATATTAAAATGTTTTAATGTCATCGGAAACACACTTTTACAGATAATTTTCCTAGTTCTAGTATATCAAGAAGTGAGCTAAGAATAGAATAGCACATTTATCTTTACATACAAAATCCTAGTTAAGTTAAATAGAAGAATGCAGAAAAAAAAAAAAATTTAAAATTGTGCGTTAAGCATGACATATGAGGTGCAGGGCCTGATTACCAATGGGGCACACTTCCACCAGTAAAAAAGAATAGAAATTTTGTCCTTATTCATGGCTGTATTTTCGCATGAATAGGGCGTTTTAATACGACAAAAAAGTCTATTAAATTTTACTGGTGGAAGTGTGCCCCGTCAGTAATCAGGCCCTGATGAGTTGCGTTCGTTTTATAACTAGTTTCACAATGTAAAAAATTCATCCTTATTATTTCAGTGAAATGTGTTATATTTTCTGCTATCAGCGAAATGAACAACCTTTTTTTTTTTTCTTAGTACGTATGCCATGTTTACAAATGCGAATTTTTTTCTCTACACCAGACGGCACTGTAAAATTCACCATGGAGGTCTTGCTTTGCGAATGATTACATCCATGGTTTAATATTTTTATGACTCATAAAGAACGAATCTCCTGTGTTTATTGACTTTAATGGATTGAGATATTCGGCTGTTGACGTAATTTCTACTGAAGTTATCTCAGAATCTATACATTTTTTAATGTAACTCATCTCTCAAGCAAACCATTTTTTTGAACGATCTTTCTAAAAATGTAACTTTTGCGCAATTTTATTCGAAAAAATAATTTTGAATAAAAATGGCCGCCTGTGGCATATGAAAAAATAAGTGGTTTGCCCGTATTTGTTTTCCTCAGTCATATAAGTTGCGCTTTTATTATATAGATTACGTACGATAGGATTTAATAGTATGAAGAAAACTTTCATTAATATCTTTTTAAGTTTTGATTCGATTTTCATAAAATTTGAAAAAACTCAACAAAATTCTACAACGATAATATAGATTAAATTTCAAACCATTCGGTTGGGTAGTTTTTGAGCTGTTATATGCGGACAGACGGACAGACGGACGGACCAGACGACGACTATAGGTGCTACGTATTTACATAATTAGGAACGCACCTAAAAATCTATATATTTAAAGCACAAACCTTTTTCAATAAAAGCTATTCATTTATAGATGTGCAATACAATATTAAAAAATTTTAAGTTAAATTTCAGTTTTAAAATTATTCAAATAATGTTTTATTCATTTTTTCCATTTATGCTAGAAAAGATATATTTATTGATCCATTTCCTCTTTTAAAAAATGTAAATTAATTATATGTTGTTTAAATGCATGCCCATGTTCGCCTGCATTTTCCGTTCTAGATCTGAAAAATCCCTGGCACGTAATTATACACGCAATTTTGTGCTTTTGAGTTACATTGTCACGTAATTACTTCGTCTTCCGTTGAACCATAATAAATGAACGAAGATAAATCTCTCGGTTGCGTGAAATGTTAAAAGTTGAAAGCTATAGGAATGTTAAAGCTTTATTTTTGCGTAATTCGCTACTATATCTAGTTCAAAATAATAGTTATTTCTGTAGCTAAGATAGGATATGCTATTTATGATTAATTCACTTTTTTTGCATTCACTATATATTTGGACATTTGTTTAAATTTCTTTCACTGTTCTCTTTTCTTTGCGTCGAATTTTGAAAAATGGAATTTTATTTATCAGAAGAAATTAATTCATTCATTCTTTCTTTCTCTCTTTGATAAAGGAATATTCTGAAATAAGTTTCTCTCTCTCTCTCAAATGAAGAAATATTCTGAAGTAAGTTTTTTCTCTCTCTCTCTCTGATGAAGGAGTATTCTGAAGTAAGATTACTCTCTCTCTCGTTCTGATGAGGTAATGTTCTGAAGTAAGTTCTCTAAATTTCAATAAAATAATCAACGGAAGCAATATATAACCAGATTGATTAAAAGGAGAATAGATCTGAGACCGGGAAAACTTAATTAGAAATTAATTAAATTACATTAAAACAAGTATTTATTTAACTTTGTCGGATGTGACAATTCCAAAACTTTCTTCTATCTCACACAAGTTTCGCCTACACTAAAAAGAATCAGCAAACAATTTATATCAAGGTCTAACTGAATCTAAAGTTTTATTAAATTCTGCGCATTAGTTCCTGAGATATGACTATTGCTAAAATTGTGTAAATTCTGCAAAATGTAGCATAGAAGTGCCACCTGTTGGGAGATTTAGACCCAAACCTAATCAACAACATCTTATGTAAACGTCTAACTAAACCTGAAGTTTGATGAAAATACGTGCATTAGTTTTTCCAATAGAGCTATCGTAAAAATCATGAAAAAAGTAGCATAGCAGCGCCACTTGTTGGGCTATTTACACCAAAACATAATCAGCATTTATTTATGTCGAGGTTTAACAGAATATGAAGTTTGATGAAATTCCGTGCATTAGTTCTTGAGATAGAGCTATCGAGAAAATCATGAAAAAAGTAGCATAGAAGCGCCACTGTTGGGATATCTACACCAAAACATAATAAGCGTCTATTCATGTCAAGGTCTAACTGAATCTGAAGTTTGATGAATATAAGTGTATTAGTTCTTGAGATAGAGCTATTGCGAAAATCGCGAAAAATGCAGCATAACAGCGCCACCTATTGGGCAATTTTCACCAAAAACTAATCAGCACCTATTTATATCAGAGACTAACTGTATATAAAGTTTTATTAAATTTCTTGCATTAGTTCTTGAGATAGAGCGCCCACAAAATTTTTGTCACATACAGAGAGACATTTTCTAAAAATAGTCAAATCGTGTTCAGGACTTTCTAAAATGTGTAAACCCGTCGAAAAGCGGAAGTCGAAAATTTTCATGAATCCAATACTTTCTTCTTGTAAAGATAGAAGAAAGTAAAAAGGGACAAAATTGACTGCAGTGTGCAGTTTGTTGTTCTATAACAAGTGATATATCGAGGAATTTTAGATATAATGGAATACTATTTACGTTTGAGCAATACTCGATATTGTTTAAAACCGAAAACCGAATACAATTGCAAACTTCAACTATCTGCGAATAGTTTTTACAGACAAAAATTATTTTATGAAATGTCATCACTTGCAAACAAATAATAATAATAATAAACTTATTTTGAAGGTATTGTGAGATAGTAGGGAAATATGGAAGAGGGGGTTAAAAATGAAGAAAACGAACAAAATTTCGCAAAAAAAAAAACAGATGTAATGGTATCAAAAGAGCATGATCAAATTATAGCGCCTAGAATACATAGTGTGGAAAACGGCTACAAAATATTACTAAAAATTGAATCCGATAAATGTAGAACGATGCTGAAAAGATAACGGGTCGATCGCAGCGACAACTTCTAGCAGTGACGTAGACAGGGTGCAGGTCCAGGTGGTTTGGATACCACTAATTTTATAAAAAATATTTTTGCCTTATCTAATCGGAGAATTTTCTGCGATATTGAAACCGAAGAAAACTTTATAACATTACTGGTTTCCAGAGCATTTGGTCCCCCCCCCCCCCTCTCTAGCTACGACACTGTCTGCTAGCACTTTTCAACGCAAACATTGTATAAGAATCGAACTGAAAAAACGTTTCAGCTGGTGGTAAATATTTTAAATAATTAAATCATACTCTATTTTCTTTGACTTGGATAGTGATTTGTCATAAGCTTTGAAAAGATGAATGATATTGATCATGGCCAAAAAACGTGTTACGCATTCTTTTGTGTCTGGTTGCAGTACTCGATACAAGACAGCAAACTAGAAACTATTTTTATTTAGCATACCAAAGGATGAATCTCTGCTAGAAGAGTGAAAAAGATTAATTCCCTGATATGATAAAAAAAACTAACTCCAAAATCAGTTTCATCTGAAATATACACTTAAAAGAAGATTTTATTAACAGAAATTATGTTCATCTTATTAATAGTGAAACAGTTACTTTTGCTAGTGTTAATTCTATTTTTAAAGCAGATGTCGCTGCAATCGCCCTATTATTGTACCGCATCGTTGCACGTTTATGGGCTACAATTTTTTAGCACTTTTTAAAGCATTACCAGTTTGGTTTTTTTTTAAATTCCGAAATTTCGCATTCATACCAGAAATTCCCTATCATATTCTTTTCGTTACTTAATGGCAGATATTTCATGACTTCTTAAAGTAAAAATTCTTGTTTCAGAATTTCCGGTTTGAATTCGAAAAGTTTGAATTAAAAAACGGTAAAACCGTTTTCCACACTATGTAGTCTAGGCGCTGTAATCAAACTATAGTGTCTAGTGCCAATATACTTCAACTATAAACTATAGTGCCAATATACTTCAGTTCAAACTTCAGATTTGCACAATTCACAAATACTATGAGAATATGTCTTTGCGTCACTATAATAATGGTGTATTATGAGATATTGGTAATCTCACACATACTTCACAAATACTATAAGAATCTGTCTTTGCGCCACCATGATATTGGTGTATTATGAGATACTGGTAATCCATATCACTGTACACCACCGGTATGGTAAAAAATTACTCATTGTTTAATGGTGTGAATCGCGAGCTAGAAAAATAGTATTACATCATAAATTGTTAGTATTTCGGTGTACATTTATGATTATATAAAAATATTACTTTTAATAATGAATAAATAAAAACAGTGAAAAATTATCTCCTGAAACTTTACAAAGACGAAAAACAAATATTTATTCAGACAACGCTCCCTGACGCTGACCGACGAACTGTGCATTCTGGAAGGCATTCTGGAAACATTCTTCAGTAGTTTTTGATATTGCCGCTTGGCGGCAGCACTTTACTTAACAGAAACGTTGGTATTTCATATTACCCGACTATTCCATAATATTCGAAGTTCCTCTATTTATTGCACGCTAGGTTGGCGTAATTTAGCGAAAATGTGATTGACACAACATAGTATTTATGTGACAGTTCTATATTGCTGTTCATATGAATTTCTAATGATTTTCATTTTTGTTGCCAATATCGCTCATTTTGACACGTAGTTACGACTAATCTGAATCAAGTATTCGTAACTGATGCGTGACAGAATAGCTAGTGTCTATGAGATGAAGAGAACTTATCGTAGCAGTATCAATTTTAAGTGGCTACTTTTCTTTCATATCATAAAACACTTCTCTGTTAACAGGTTTTCCTTTCTCATTCATCGCTAGTTGACCACCACGTGTAATCTTAATTTAAATTGTTAAATACATATGCCATGATGCATATTTATATACTATGAATGTGGCCTGCATCAGAGAGACATAGAAAATTCACTATTTACAAATTTACTTCTGTAATGCTCATTTGAAAATTTATTAATTTTATCTGGTTTGTATAGTAGTACCTCGTTTAGACATTTCATATATTATATAGATTAAATGTGTTCAAGATGGTAATTTTTAGACAGACCCTTAACACGTTGAGTGCCACCATACATACAGGGTGTCCCAGGATTATTGGGACAAACTTTAAGGGGAGGTAGGGGACATCACAAGGATTCAGATTTGCATAGCAGCCCATGGTCGGAAACGTCATTTGAAAGTAGTATGACAGGTACAAGAAATGAAGAGACACAATATTGAGATCATCTGAGATAATTCATTGATCAAAGATATTACTTGTGCTGTGGTAGATGATATGTGGAAATGTCACAAAAGATGTTCAAAGTTTCCACCATTGCTAGGGATGCATGCATTACATGGATTGGCGGACTTGCTCAAATACACCTGGATTTTGTTGGATATCCGCAGCAGCACAGACGAGTCTTGCAACCAAATCCATATCGGAATCCACATTACTTTTCAGTGCATCCCAAAGAAAGAAATCGATGCTGCTTAAATCAGGAGAACGTGGTGCCCAAAGAACCGGTCCATCAAGGCCAATCCATCGGTGATCAAACACTTGATTCAAATGTTCACGAACACATCTGCCATAATGGGGAGGTGCTGCATCTTGTTGGAGCCACATATGGTGTCTGACATGCTGTGGCATAGTGTCAAGAAAGTTTGGTAGCACCTCTTTCAAAAATATGCGATAATCTGCAGATGTTAGAGGTGCTGGGAACAAGTAAGGTTTCCTCCAATGCTCTTGTGAACAACACAACCTAACGACGAACGAAGCCCTTTCCGACCATGGGTTGATATGCAAATCTGAATCTTTGTGATGTCTCCTACCTCCTCTTAAAGTTTGTCCCAATAATCCTGGGACACCATGTATATATGAATTAAGCTTTCATAGAATGAAAGTGAATTCAGTGATGGAACAGTTGGGCGACTCTCACCACTAAATTTTAATAGTTTTCTTCGACTTAAAAAATATCTGAAACTCTGTCTTTAAATAGGATAAAGAGTACAATTTAAATTTAACGGTGTGAATCGAGTATCTGGTGCGCCACTGTTCCATCATTGCATTTTTCAAGGTAGAGACATATCAGGGAAAATCACAATAAAAAAAAGAGGTGAACACCAGTAATTTTTTATGGAAAAACTCATCTTGTTTATTTGAATGATAAACTAAGTCGAATTTTCCTATAACAAAATACTAGTACATTCCCTTTTTTTTCGACCAGTGTAGCAAGATTGGGGATTTTCTCCCCATATTGGCGGGTTTTGAGCCTCCGGGGGAAATTTTTGTAGACAAGTGGGGAAACGTTTGGGAAATATCAACATTTTGGGTGGGGGGGAACTTGGGGATTTTTTTTTCATGTTTTCGGGTAAAAATTTACTTTTAATAATCTGACAACACTACATCTGGATTTGTCGATTACACGTATTTTAAGTTCTAATATATTATGCATTTAATTGTAATATCTATTTATTTTTTCTTAATTTATATTATTTTCTTCAAAAAAATAGTTGATCAGAATAAAAATGACGATTCGCAAGTTCGTTTTTTTTTTTTTTTTTTTTTTTTTTTTGAAATGGGAAATTTTTTTTTTTTTTAAGGCTCGATTTGGGGAAAAATTCTTAAGCTTAAATTGGTTAAATAATTTTATAGTGGTAAATTTTAAATTTTAATTTACTTTTTTGACTAAAAACTCATTTGGGGACTTTTTTGAAACAAAAACACTGATTTGGGGAAAATTTTAGAACTTTGGGGGAAATTGACTTTCAACTATCTGGCAACACTGTTTTTGACTCTGTTTTTTTTCCTGATTTGTTGCCACTCTGTTATTACATTTAGTAGTAATCTAATAAGTTTGGTGATTATTTCTGTTGCCAACATCCCTTTTTCTATGCATTTACAAAACAAACAACAACGAATGTGTTATCATTAGAAAGGTTTTAGAACCGGCTTCTGACATACTACACTCACATTTCATTAAAACGTGTTTCTTTATTAAAAATTAAATCAGAATCGTTTTCATAAATGAAATGAAAGGCTTTTCTCAAATCAATAGTACCACAAAATTACCCTATTATATCGTGCTCAATAATGATAATAAAAAAATTAATAGTACAGAAAAGATAAACTGGGATGTCATCAAAAGGATTTATTTTAAATTTATGATTAAAATCAAAATTCAAATTCAAATACTTAGAAGGAAAAGACACCATCGATCGAACGAAACAGAGGTATACATCACGTGTAGCCTAAACTGTATGCTTTGTTGTATTAAATTATATTTTATATGTGTTCAATTAATTTTTCTTTGTGCTGTGTTTTTTGTTTTGTTTTGTTTTGTTTTGTTTTTTTCGAAGTGGATGATGTCCAATAAAAGTTAAAATTTCAGTGCAAATTCACCTTGTTTAATAACTAAAAATTTAATGTAAATATATTGCTTGAAGGTGCTAAAAATATACAATAAAACGTTTTCAACCGAAAATTTTTATTCCGGGCAAGCAAGAAAATGCAAAGATGTAACAACTCAACTCAACAGAATTAGTTTTTCCACTGATGACGACCGGGTTTTCGGATGAAAACGTTTTGGAATTTTTAAAAGTAACTTTAATGTGCTTTTAAATGTTTTTATGTATATTTTTAGCACCTTCAAGCAATATATTTACATTTAGTTGTATCTTAATGAATTTTTAGTGGATGATGTCATCCTCTAATGTAGGGCTACTATAATACAGGTTGAATCATGAAGCATTTTGATGCCCACATAGACCAATCAGCGATTGTTGCCTACGCGGCACGACGCGACGCCACGCGGCCAATCGTCTTCTCCTGCCCATAATTAAATGGCGGCATGAGTCAGCCCAAATTGTAGGAGCATTACTCTAATTCAATTAATGTACACTTGTTAATTTTTTTTTCTAGGCGTGCCTTTTGCCATCAGTACGCTTGTTAAATTTTATTTCTCGCGCGTGTCTTTTGCCATCTTCGATCAGTTTTTACTGTAACTTCGATGGAATAAATGAGATGATATTCTGGTTTGACTAATGTTGTTTTCAGATATTTTTAGTCCTTAATTTTTCTTTAGAAGTTTAAACCTGCATCTAAAAAATATGAGATATTGCTAAAAAATATTAGACCGCAGTGCGAAATTCTTGCACGGGTCCACTGATAATAATAATAATAAAGATAGAAGTTTATGTACGTGTTTTCTGTGTTCTGAAGCGACGGCAGCAAGCAGGGCTACAAGGCTTGTCAGGAAGGGATTTCTATATCTGAAGTTATGCACCTCGAGGCCAGTTTTTTAGATTTTTTTATTTAATTTTTACGCGATTTTAACGGTAATTTCGAGGCTATTTTTTTACATTAGTAAAAGGAATCCGATTTCAATCTTTTAGCCTAATATAGTAAAATTTGATTCCTGTTCAATAAAGTTTATTCGGAATTCATACAACGATTTTTGAATTTTTCGCAGAGCTGCCAATTCCCCCGGCTGTTTGGATACCAGGATTTTAGTACAGAAAATGTTGTTTTGTTTGATCGAAGCATTCTGCGATTTGAAAGAGTAACATTTTATCTAAGAATATACTGGCGTACAAAAAGCCGGAGACTTGGCAACTCTGTTTTCGCGAATTATTTTATACGATTTTTCATGTTCCGCGGAGATTTTTTGACATTCATAAAAATAATTGGCTTTTAAATTTTTAGCCTTATATAGCAAATTTTTACCTCCGGAATTTTGAATTTTTAGTGATTTTTAATGAGGTTTTCAATGTGATTTTCAATTCGATTTCTAGCTTTTTTTCGCGTTCCGCTACGATTTTTTGACGTTCGTAAAAGGAATTCGTTTTCAAACTTTTTACCAAATATAGTAAATTTTGATCCCTTTTCAATATTCGGAATCCGTACAGAAATTTTTGAATTTTTCGTGAATTTCTTTGTGCGATTTTTCTTGTTCCGTGGCGATTTTTTGATATTCTTAAAAAGAATTGGCTTTTAGCCTAATATAGTAAATTTTGTCATCCGTAATTTTTTAATTATTGGTGATTTTTAATGAGATTTTGCATGTGATTTTCAATTGGATTTCTAGCTTTATTTTCGCGTTCCGCGACGATTTTTTGACGTTCGTAAAAGGAATTCGGTTTCAAACTTTTTGTCTAATATAATAATATCTGTCTTCTACAATTTTTGATTATTTAGCGCTTTTTAATGCGATTTTTAGCAGGGTTTTTTGCGGCAGAAATTTGACTTTTGTTAAAGAATTAATTCTAGGTACAATCTTTTAGCCTACTACAGTAAATTCTGTCCTGTGCGATTTTTGAATTTTTAGTGATTTTTGCATATGATTTTTAGTGGGTTTTCTTTGTTTGTTTTGCGAGATTTTTCCACGTTAGTAAAAAAAATCCGGTTTGAGTCTTCTAGCCCAATATAGTAAATTTCGTCCTCTTTTCAATAAAGCTTATTCGGAATTCATACATTGATTTTTTTAAGGCAACTTTTAGAGGGTTTTTTTTATTGTTTCATGCGGTTTTTGTTGTTGTTGTTTTATGGAGTTAGGGAACGTCGTGACGGCCAGGTGAGCTAGTAGAATTGTATATGCAAGTATATCTAAAATGAATATAAACTTGGACGTGAATTTTGACACTTAATAAAAAAAAAACATAGACAGTTCAAAATTAATAGAACATTACTTTGTTAGAGATATAGTACTGAAAAGTAAAAAATTATGGGTGACATTGAGTCTTAAACACTCTTCAGCTAATGTCGAGATATAACAAAATCGATTGTTCCAGTCGAGAAATTCATTATATAGACAATGACGAAAAAATTCATATATAATGTACAAATTTTGAAAAGCAAATTGTTTTTGAGGTGGCTAATTAAGATTTTGAAATTTTTAACTCTAAATATTAACTTGGTATTGCATTTTTTAATTATTTAAACAGTTTCAAAACGGAAAATAAACATTTAGGGTGAAATCCTCAGTAACTGACATAGTTTAAGGATTCTTTCTTGTTCAAATCACTATTACAAACATTTAAATCAGTTTTATACTAACCTTTGCTTTTGAAAGGATAGCATGGATATCTTAAAAAAATATTGTTGGCAAAATTTAGAAAAATTATACATTTTATTATTAAAAACTAATTTTATTCATAAATAGGGTCAAAAACTCCAGTAACTGACGCCATCCCTATTTTGAAACACCAAACACTGACACTTTATTTTAAACGATTAAAATGCTTTAAAAAAACTTTATTCTTTATTACAAAAACAAAATACATTAATATTTATTATAAAAAGTGGGATTTAGTAAGCTGTACTGCATTATTAGTAATGCAGTTATCCATTAACTGACATTTATGAACCAGTAACTGACATGTCAGAATGACATGTCAGACACTGGTAAAACAACTTAAATTTTAATGGTGTTTACTACAAGACAAATTTAATTTATTATTATGCGTTTTTAAACAGTTCCAATAATAGATTTCAACTTTCTTTAATATAACCAATAACTAACACATCTATCAGAGATTGGTGAAATGAAATTCTTTGAACCAATAACTGGCAACCCCATTAAGCTAAATTAAATAACTATAAACCCTAAATCATGGCCCTAATATATCATATGCACATCTCTAATTTAATTTCTACTAGTATAACTTTAACAAAACAGTTTAGGATAGTTGCATTACAAATAGATTAGAAAAGCACTTCCTTAATTTTAGAAATAAGATGGTTTCTGCAAAATAGCACTTTTTGTATTCTCAAAAGTATTTTCTTATGTATTTTAAAAACACAAATTGCACAAATTGTGCTTATTAGTTGCTAAAATCAGTGTAAAAATTGTTTTAAACTCATAAAACTGACACTGACTTTTTACACTGATTTTAGCAACTAATAAGCACAATTTGTGCAATTTGTGTTTTTAAAATACTAGTTAACAGTGTAGTGTCCAAATGGATTCAATTGTATTTTCTTATGTTTCTTGAACCTCTATAGTACCGGTAAAAGATATTGGCAGTTCAAGGACAAACGTCCTGCAGCCCCGCAACTCTTATCTTAAGTCAGTAACTATGGTAACAGCTCACGTGATGGATTGGCCATTCTCATTTTCTCCACCCCACTTGAGACTGAACGAGAACTAGCGAGAGATCAGTTGTTCAGTATAACTGCTTCTGCTTTGTTTGATTTGTACTTTCTTTGATTTTCTGTTCATTTTGCTTTCTTTTAATTATGGCTTCTAGTCCTGATATTAGAAAACAGTCGAAGAACGTTGTTTATCATGTATATCAATATTTGAAAGAGCTTGTTGCTTCCAATCCTGATGCAAAAATCAAAGATATATTTATGAAAACGCAAGAGGCTACCGCAAAAGCATGTGGCGTATCTCCTCGTACTGTTGCAAGGATCTGTGCTGAAGCTAATAGTTTTCCAGACTCCAGCTTAGAAAATCCGTCATTTTCATCGCCTAAAAAAAAGTTCCTCACTTAAAACGTGTTCTCAGATGATTTTAACAAAGAAGTTGTATGTCGCACAGTTAAAGAGTATTACGAGAGTGGAAATTATCCAACCTGCGACAAGTTAAAAGAAATTTTGCAACAAAAAATAAATTTTCCTGGATGCGCAAAGTCTGTGTGGACTATATTAACAGATATGGGTTACAAATATAAAAAAGGCAATGATGGCCGAAAATATTTGATTGAGAGAAGCGGCATCATAGCTGCACATATAAAATTTCTCAGAAAAATGCATAATATCAGGAAAGAGTCTCCACTGCGTCCAGTTATTTATTTAGATGAAACTTGGGTGAATCAAAATCACTCAAAGAATCATGTATGGCATGATTCTAAAAATTCGGGTGGTCTTAAAGTACCGACAGGGAAAGGGTCGAGGCTGATCATCTGTCATGCCGGATCAGCTCAGCATGGCTTTATCGAAGGAGCAGATTTAGTTTTCCAGTCAAGCTCTACAAAAGACTACCATCACGAAATGAATAGCACTGTATTCAGAGAATGGTTCATCAATTTATTGCGAGGACTTGAAGAACCCAGCGTCATAGTAATGGACAACGCCAGCTACCATTCGAATTATTTAGAAAAAATCCCATCCACAAAGACCCGAAAATCGGATATTATTGCTTGGTTGGAAAGAAAAAGTATTATGCACGATCCAAACACTACTGTTCCCGAATTATTAAGTATTGTTAAAGTACATAAAGAAAAATATAAAATTTATGAATTGGATGTTCTTGGATATGAAATGGGGCATGAGGTAGTGCGGCTTCCACCTTATCACTGCCAGTACAATCCCATCGAATTAATATGGGCTCAGGTGAAAGGAGAAGTCGGCAAAAGAAATAATACGTTTAAAATAAAGGATGTAAGACAACTGCTCCAGGAGGCTCTTTCCCATGTTACTGTGGATAACTGGAAAAAATGCGTCAAGCATTCCGAAGAGTTGCAGGAAGCAGATTTTGTCAAAGAGGGCCTAAGAGATGAAAATGAATTCACCCAACAGATTATCATCAATCTGCAAGATGATAGCGAAAGTAGCAGCGATAGTGAATTTGAATGTTGAATGATTAAACTTTCAATCGACTGTTTTCTAATTCAAAAACTATACAAAAAAGTCCTTTTAAGAACTATAAAAAAGTCCTTTTAAGGACTAAGCCTTACCCAAGGCTAAAAAATAAAAAGAAAGTTTCACTTTAAAACACATACTTTAAATCAAGCATTTACCCCCTTCCCCGAAAGATTTTGAGGCAAAAAATGCAGAATGTAAAATGAATTATACTCCCCTTCCGCCGCCCTCACACACCAAGACACCACCGTTTACAGTGGTACGATTTGGTTGAGCCGCACTTACCCCCCCCCATCCGCCCCTATTTTAATATTTTTTGTCGTTGTTTTAAGGGTATTGGTCAGTCAGATCTCAAATTCCCGGAATCCAATCTGAATATATTACTCGCAACATTCATGAAAGCACTTCCCTCCATGAAAACAAAATACATGAAGTTTTTCTTACCCAAATTTCAATAACTGGAACAACGATTTGAGTTCTTTCATAGAAACAAGGTATTTTTTAGAAAATGCTGTTAAAAAAGGCACAAAACACATAGTTGTAAGTTTGCATTTATCCCTACACGTGACGATTTCGGAACTAATAATGTAGTATGAAATTGAATTAACCCCCCCCCCCCCCACATCACACCAAGAACAGGAATTATTTTAAATTTATACAGAATGAATTTACGCCATGCCGTTTACAGTGGTGCGATTTGGTTGAACCACACTTATCTCCCCCCCCCCCCTCCTCCTCTTAAAATATTTTTTGTCGTTGTTGTAAGGGTATCTGGTCTGTGAGATTTCAAATTCTGAATATATTATCAAATCTAAATATATTACTCGCAACATTCATGAAAGCCCTTTCCTCCATGAAAACAAAATACATTAAGTTTTTCTTACTCAGATTTCAATAAATGGAACAACAATTTGAGTTCTTTCATAGAAACAAGGTATTTTTCAGAAAATGCTGTTAAAAAAGTCACATTAAAACAGATAGTTGTAAGTTTGCATTTATCCCTTCACTTGACGATTTCGGAACTAATAATGTAATATGAAATTGAATTATACACCCCTCCTCCCCCCCCCCCCACACACACATCACACCAAGAACAGGAATTATTTTAGATTTATACAGAATGAATTTACGCCGTGCCGTTTACAGTGGTGCGATTTGGTTGAACCACACTTATCTCCCCCCCCCCTCCTCTTAAAATATTTTTTGTCGTTGTTTTAAGGGTATTTGGTCAGTGAGATCTCAAATTCTGAATATATTATCAAATCTGAATATATTACTCGCAACATTCATGAAAGGACTTTCCTCCATGAAAACAAAATACATGAAGTTTTTCTTACTCAGATTTCAATAAATGGAACAACAATTTGAGTTCTTTCATAGAAACAAGGTATTTTTCAGAAAATGCTGTTAAAAAAGTCACATTAAAACAGATAGTTGTAAGTTTGCATTTATCCCTTCACTTGACGATTTCGGAACTAATAATGTAATATGAAATTGAATTATACACCCCTCCCCCCCCCCCACACACACACACATCACACCAAGAACAGGAATTATTTTAGATTTATACAGAATGAATTTACGCCGTGCCGTTTACAGTGGTGCGATTTGGTTGAACCACACTTATCTCCCCCCCCCCTCCTCTTAAAATATTTTTTGTCGTTGTTTTAAGGGTATTTGGTCAGTGAGATCTCAAATTCTGAATATATTATCAAATCTGAATATATTACTCGCAACATTCATGAAAGGACTTTCCTCCATGAAAACAAAATACATGAAGTTTTTCTTACTCAGATTTCAATAAATGGAACAACAATTTGAGTTCTTTCATAGAAACAAGGTATTTTTCAGAAAATACTGTTAAAAAAGTCACATTAAAACAGATAGTTGTAAGTTTGCATTTATCCCTTCACTTGAAGATTTCGGAACTAATAATGTAATATGAAATTGAATTATACTATCAATAACATATGAAATAACAGCCAATAAAATTTAAATTTTATAATAATTCCAACATACTTAAAATTATTAAATTACTTTTGAGTTATATTATTTCTTTTTATATTGTTATTTTTAAACTCTTGTCCCAAACTGTGCACCTGACAAAAAAACACCTGCCAATTTCATGCATTTACGAAGAAAAATGAATTTAAAAATGTGTCAGAAAACAGCTTGTTTGGATTTGAGACCGTTTTGAATGCCGCAGTAACTCACTCTTGCATGGGGAAACTTGTTTCTGCGAAAGTGCAGTGGGGAAAAAAGAGACGAGAGGCTTGCGTCCTGCAGTGCCATGGCAACGGAGAGATAAGAAAACAGGGCGTTTGTCCTTGAACTGCCAATATCTTTTACCGGTACTATAGTGGTGAATAAATTGACTCCAAAATAAAAATAGGTGTCTCATTTACCACTGGATGACATTACATAGCAGAATTTTACAACAAAATCCTTATTTGAGTTAGATTTTTGCTCAAGTGTCAGTTACTGGTTAGGTGTCAATAACTGGGGGTTTCACAATGTTTGAAAAAATTGTAAAAATCCTTTGAGACACTATGTCAAGAAGGGTGTTGGATCGGGGAGGGGAGGGGTTGTGAATGCCTCTGCTGGAGATAAAGTATAAAGTAAAGGTACCAGGAATAAATGAAGGAAAATTAACACTACGTGGTTTTTAACCTTTTCCTAAACAAGTAAAGAAAAAATTCGTTATAGGAAGAGATAGATATTTCACAATATATAGATTATTTTCAATGTAATCATGGGGGGAAAGAGGCCGTCCCTGACAAAACTTCGTTACATAGAAAATTCGTTATATGGAAATTCGTTACATGGATATTCGTTATAAGAGAGCGTATTTTGGAAAGTGTTAAAATGTATCGAAATCTCTTCATTAATTTCCAAGAAATAGGTATATTAATGTCGTTTGTTTTACATTTAGGATTTCGCCAACTGCTGTCGCCTCTTAATTCTGAAAAAAAAAAAAACGAAATATTTCTCAATTTTATTCATTGATTCAAACATATTCTAACGTGTTTTCGAATATTCGGGAAAAATGCTTTGAATAGTGAAATTTTCATTAATTCATTATTTGATGCACCAAAAATTAAAGCAATCATACATTCATTTTTTTTGAACGAATCTGACAGACTTAGATATCTAAAGGCGCTACATATCCGCTTCTCCGGGTAAGATATTCCAATCTGGCAAAGAACTCGGAAGGGAGTCTCTATAATTAGAATCACGCGAGCTAATGAAGTTTTTTGCTCTCGTCGAATGGCGGAACATATTTTTTTTTTTTTTTTTAAGTTTTCTATTTTTCTTCTCTTTATAGAATGGATTACATTTTTTTACGCTCTTTAACTTTACTTGTTTTTTATGTTTAAATAAAACAAGAACGAAAAATCACGCATCCGCATAGATTATGAAACACTTTCCACACTGTAAAAAATGACCAATGTCTCTTATTTTATGAAAATATACTACAACCACGAACGAAAATATAATATAATCTTCTGAGTTATCCGAAATTCCGAATAGCGTGTTCCATTGTCTTTTGAAGCCCCAGAAACCAATACATTTCCAAAATTTAAACAATTATTTATAAGAACAAAGTATTTGTCGCTGCCCGTATTTTTCAGAAACGTTTCCGAAGGGTTTTTAGAGTGTATTAATGAGTGTCCTCAGCCTGGAATAACTGTTTTTCGAATGCTATCAATTCTCAAGTAAACATTTTGATGCTCAAAAAACATGTTTAACAGACAAACATTCAGAATTAACAGCGTTAACAATAACATTAAAATTAAGATTATTTCTTTACTCTTTCACGTATAAATTAACTTATGCGGCTGAAAACGTTTACTTGAGAATGAGAAATACTTTACATTCGAAAAACAGGTATTCGCGGCTGAGGACACTCATTAATGCACTATAAAAACCCTTCGGAAACGTTTCTGAAAAATACGGGCAGCGAAAAATACTTTGTTTTTATAAATCATTCTTTAAATTATGGAAATGTATTGGTTTCTGGGAATTCAAAAGACAATGGAACACTCTATTCGGAATTTCGGATAGCTCAGAAGATTATATTATATTTTCGTTCGTGGTTATAGTATATTTTCATAAAAAAAGAAACATTGGTCCTTTTTTACAGTGCAACACTAACAGAATATTACTAAGAAATTTAATTTCTTCATACGATGAAATGTAATATCTAAATAAGCGATTAAAAAAATACATAACTCAATAAAAATCCATTTTTCCATATTCGAAGTCTTTTGTGCAGCCCTGTACATGATCTACAGATATTGTAAACAACACGTAATACACTAAAAATTACATAAAATTGTATATCACAGCGGAAAGAGCTCTTCTATCAATTACCGATAACAGCCAGTCCTTTTACCAAACCTGTCGCGCTCGTCGACCTAACCGTTCGGAGTTTTCCGTGGTTTTCTTCGAACCTCGCCGAAAATACGGGTTAGGATCCCTTAGAAAGACCCCTACGGAGGGCACCCCCCTCCCCCGACCCTCCCGCCAGCCTATATCCCTAGCGCAGATAATCGGCCTTAACAAATAACCAACTAACCTTTTACCGAATTCTCTTGTGCGTCCTTGTATACGAACGATAAATCCTAGGCACTCCATAATCTATAGAAAGTAAGTTATATTGAACCTTAGTGATTCTTTTAAATTTCATTATATGTTTCAAGTATCATAACATGTTGAAAGTACACCGCAAACGATTTTTCACCATAGATCTTAATGTAAAGGAATTATTTTGTACGTCCCTGTAATTTAACTATAAATGCTACTCATTGTATACTCCTTTAAAAATATGCTGTAGTCCACCCCAGTAATGCATAATAACTTCATCATGTTTGAAACATCGTAACATGAATAAAATGCGCCGCAAGCGATTTTTCCCCGTAGACCCTAATGTAATGGAATTATTTTGTGTGTCCCTCTAAATGAATTACGAATGCTACACACTTCATTTTCAATACCGAACATTCCATAGTAAAATTCAATAATGTATAAAAATTTCACGACGATCCGAGCATGACATGAGTTAGTGCAGGGACAGGCATTAGGCAGACAGACAAATCGAATTCATAAGCACTATTCAACTATGTTGGAATGTGTTAAGAAAGTGTTGTTAAGCAAAGTGTTTAGAAAGTGTTAAGAAAGTATGTTGGAAAGTGTTAAACAAAGTGAAAAGAATGAAAAATCACCCGTTAAGCATAGATTATGAAACATTTTTGAACACGATTGGAACCAAATTGTGGATAAAATCCACAACATATTTGTAAACTTAATTTCAGCAATTAACATCAGTAGTCGGAAAAATATCCGAATTATTTTAAGCAGCCTTGTATATGATCTATAAATTTCTATATACACTACATAGCATGCTAAGATTTTAGTTAGGAAACGCATAGCACAGTTAAAAATTCCCTTTCAGGAATTTCCATCAATAAACAGAAATGTACTGTAGATGTTTTGTGCAGCCCTGTATGCATTATCTATAGAATTTAAAAACACCAATTAATATGCAAAATAAGTTATTAAACGCGTACCACAACTGAAACCGCAATTTCAGCAATTCTTGCTCATAGATAATACTGTAACCGAATTCTTTATAATTAGTTACATTTAAAAACGCATACCACAATTGAAAACACACTTCCAACAATTATTGCACAAAGGCAGTAACCGAATTATTTTGTGTAATCATGTAAATTAACGACAAATGGTATGCACACCCTATTCTATAGTCAGCATCTTGCAGTGAACCTCGGATACATCTATCAATTTCAGTATGTTTGAAATAGTGTAACACCATTAAAATACACCGCAAACGATTTTTCACCATAGACTGTAATGTGACGGATTTCTTTTGACTGCCCCTGTAAATGGACTATAAATGCTACACACTTCATTTTCAATACCAACCATGCCATAGTAAATCTCAATAATATATAGAAATTCCATAGAAATCCGAGTATATTTACAGTGTCTCTAGTGGCTGAGGAGTTCTGCTCTCAAAGCTGGTAGACGGGAGGTGCTGGGTTCAAACCCTTGTCGCACTCGTCGACCTAACCGTTAGGAGTTTTCCGTAGTTCTCCGGGTTTTCCGGAGTTTGCCAGCCCCACCAGTGGTTGAGAGGATGTCTGCTTTCCAAGCTGGTAGACGGAAGGTGCTGGGTTCATACCCCTGTCGCGCTCGTCGACCTAACCGTTCGGAGTTTCCGTGGTTTTCTTCGAACCTTGCCGTAAATACGGGTTAGGATCACTTAAAAAGACCCCCACGGAGGGCACTCCCCCTTAGGGCCTATATCTCTCGTGTTGATAATTGGCCGTCGCATAAATCAACCCAACCCAACCGGAGTTTGATGTAAATACGGGTTAGGATCCCTTAGAAAGACCCCCACGGAGGGCACTTCCCCCCTAGGGCCTATATCCCTCGAGTAAGATAATCGACTGTCATAAATCAACTAACCAACCAACCGAGTATATTTACGCGAGTACAAACACACTGATAAAAATGACTCTTTCAAAACTGAGTAAATCGATGTTTTCATTTTGTTATGAAACTTTTTGTTTCAAATAGGACGAACCAATGATTTCAAGTCTGAAATACCAGAAATACTCAGAATATCGAAACATGGACATACTCAAAACTGGGCACATAGCATTCAGTTCATACTCATTTTTGAAACATGGACATATTCAAAAATGATTAGAATTAGTTCAAACTCATTTTTGAAACATGGACATACTCAAAAATGAACACTTAAAAGTCAGTTCACACTCATTTTGGAGACATGAATATACTCAAAAATGAACACTTAAAAGTCAAAAGTCAGTTCATACTCATTTTTGAAACATGGACATACTCAAATAGGAGCACATGATGTTTTATTCTTGAGTGTGTGCATGTTTTCAGAAATGAGTATATACATGTTTCAAACTTAAGTCATTTTGATTCGGAGCCATTTTGACTATGCGACATACTCAGATTTCAGTATTTTTTGCTCAGTTTTGAAAATGTCGTTTCTAGATTGCAGACAGACAAACCGAATTTATAAACACTTTTCAACTATGTTGGAAAATGTTAAAAACCAAAATTCCATCTTTACAGATGGAATTTTGTAATCGGTTTTTCACTCAGTTCCTGATAGGCTAGAATTATAAAAATTACATTTACAAATGTGTTTTCGATGACAATAGAGCATTTTAATATTTTTAGAGCTTAATTAGAAGTTAATAAATTACTTTTGAAGCATATTTTCTTTAGTCGGCCACAAACCTGTGTCCAGCAAAACAAATAAAATTTGGATAACAAACAAAGAGATGAAAATACCAGTAGATTTTGAAGTTTCATTTAAAACACATTTTTTCCTTTGCATATTCGATCAAATATTAGTATTTTTGAGGGGAAAATAAATTGTTATAGAACATGCAGTTCATTACAGTTTTTGTATTTTTAATTTATTTTAATTACGGTAATTGAGAAAATTACTACATTTACATTTATTTGTTTAACTAGAATTTGGTACATTTAAAATACAATTTTGGTGTTGAAACGTTGCAACTTTCATCTATAAACGCCCAACTAGATGCACTGAATAATTTTAATCTGTTTTTCAATTACTTTGATTAAACAAATTTTTAAAAAGCTCAGATTACAGAAAGATTTATCACAGAATCTGTATTTCTTAGTAAACACTATTGGGGCAATAAAATTTGGATTAGCAGTAGACTAACATTTAGATGCATACTAGCTGATTGGTTGGAGCTTTGATTTTTATTACTCAAACAGGAATAGAAAATTGAATCCATTTGGACACTACACTGTTAACTAGTATTTTAAAAACACAAATTGCACAAATTGTGCTTATTAGTTGCTAAAATCAGTGTAAAAATTGTTTTAAACTCATAAAAGAGCTAAAATCCTACATGTTTCGGCTTTAAACTTAAAGCCATCATCGGGGAAGAGGAACAACACAAACGACTACTGATCTTTTAATTTTCGACACGAGAAAATTGAAATCAACAGTATGGAAAAATTTAAATAAAATAAGCGGGCGCTCTCTGTTGCCAAAGAGCGAAAAACAAAACAATGAATTAACAAGGGGTTAAAAATGTATCCCATAAACTAGGTATGTTGAAAGAAAAGCTATCATTACAAATACAATCTTTTCTAATTTTAATTTCCAGTGATTCCCTAATGGCGGTTTTAAATGGGTTATTGAACCTATGGATAATTCTTGCTTTATCGAAATTAATTACAATATCATTATTTTTAGCGTAAAACCGGGAGAGTGCAGTGGATAACTTTCCAAATTTTATGTCGTTTTTATGCTCTTTTAATCTTTCCAAAAACTTTCTTTTAGTCATACCAATGTAAAAAATTATACTATTATTATTTAAGCTAATGGGGATTTCATAAACACCTGCGAATTGATCAGGGGGGATAGGATCTAATTTATATGAAACTAAGTCAACCAATTTTCTGGGAGGGACAGCAATAAGATGGATATTGTATTTACGGAGGGCCCTTTTAATCCTTTCAAATATAATAGATATATATTGGAATTTACGATAGTTTGGTTTATTATTGCTAGGGACAGGATGCTGAATTAAATGGCCATTGAATTTTTCTATAATTTTCTGTACGTGATGAGAGGGGAAACCATGGTCAATGGCGATATCTCTGATAAAATTAAGTTCATCTTGGATGAATTCACTTGAACAAACCAGAAAAGCACGCTTGATGAATGAATTGAAGGCAGCAATCTTATAAGTGAAAATTGTAGAGGCATTAAATGGGATTATTGTGTTACTTCTCATCGGTTTACGATAGACTTTACGTTTTAGGTTGTTGTCATCTTTAATTAATTGAATATCCAGGAACGGCAGTGATGAATTTTCTTCTATTTCCAACGTAAACTTAATATTTTCATCTATTTCGTTTATTTTTGAGAGGAAAGATAGGAGTTCCTGCTTTCCATGATTCCATGTGATAAAGATATCGTCCACGTATCTTAGCCAAACTTCTGGTGTTAAATTCAAACTTTTAAAAACAAATTCCTCCATGTGATAAAGATATCGTCCACGTATCTTAGCCAAACTTCTGGTGTTAAATTCAAACTTTTAAAAATAAATTCCTCCATCGGTCTATAAAATACCATATAAAATAATGTGAATTTTAAGTTAAAACTTACACCAGATGGATTATTTGGAAAATGCTATAAATAGTAATTGATTAAAACGCCATTTTACATTATATCTATGTATAGTTGTTTAAAACAAATCGAAGGCTAGCCACCGATTTATCAACAAATGAGCAAGGACATGGGTATTTCGACTAATTTTGAGGAGTCGAATCCCTTGCTTGAGGAGTTGACTCTCGATTCACCTGATGAAGTACGGTTGGTCGGTTGAAAAGAAATTCAAATTAACATTTATGATAGAACAATATTTAATACAATTAATAAAAACTAGCAAATATATACTTTTTAATCAGCAACAGCTTTTCTCACATTTAGCATAAATAAATCCAATACAGATCATGTGACTAGATTAATTTTAACACAGTTACAACTCGTAGATCATGGGCTTCTAAAACAGTGATTTGCAAATAAAGGTCGATACGAAGGACCCTTGTGACATTCCATAAATTGAAGTAAAATGTGTTCTAAAAGAAAGAAGGAAAAAATCCTCTGATCGTCATTGTGGATTTTTCTGACACGGTTGCGAGATGAATTTGTTTTACCACATTCGATAAAATTTCAAATATTCTCAGTGTTGTTTTCTTGTGCTCACTTTGTTCTGATGGCCGTGACCTGAAAATTAGATTTAAACATCAATTGGATGCTGCCTTTTAATTTTATTTTTAATTACTTAATTTAAGATGCATTGCTTTTATAGAAAAATAAAAAACGCTGTTTGATCTGATAAATAAAATATCTGCATTTATGAATGAATATAATTTAGTGAATGCTGAATTTAAAAATATCATCCGAATCTTACCTTTATATTCCGACAGTATGTCGCCAAATTTCATCGCAAAAACTATGATTTATTATTTTTGCTCCCGCTCATCTTTGGTGAGTCGGGAGCTGAAGATAGAAAAAAATCTTCGCATCAGATGTTTACATTATGTGATTCATCCTCTTTCAAAATTTAATCTCTAACACCATGATAGATTTTAATTTTGCGACCGCCCTCGCTAGGGGGAGGGAAAAAGGACCGAGTTTGAAAAAAATAATCCGTATCTTATTTTTGTATTGTGACACTGAGCATCTTGGAAAATTTTATCACGAAATACGTGAGAGATCCAAAGATGCATTTTTGCGCCCCCCTCCCCTTCTTCTAAACACGCACACACACACCGGGGGCAAGGGCACGTAATTTCTAAAGAAAATTCTTCATATCTGGTTTCTATGTTCAGTGATTCACCTTTCAAAATTTCATTTCTAAAACCGTCATAGATCTCGAGATTCGTTTTAATCCCGCCCCCTTCCAACCCACTTGAATGAGGAAAAGGACAATAAAGTTGAATTCTGAAAATAACCTCCGTATCTGGTTTCAAATATGAAACATTAAAAAAAATCGATGGATTGAACTTTTTAAAAATTTTGTATAACCTTTTTTAAAGTTATCTGCGAATAATTCTATTTATGAAAATGAATTACAATAACTATATACACGCAAATCAAATAAAGGATGTCCATTTTCGAGTAAAATACATCGATTACTGTAAAAGCACTTATTTCCACGAGCCGTAATTTTCGCGAAAGTGAAGATGTCGATGATTTCGCGAATTTCATATGAACAGAACCAAAAGTTGAAAAATCCCGAAACTATCTAAATAGAACCCCTTTTGCATAAGGCATTTTAAGAAACTTCCTTTTGTCCGAAAAGTTCGTCCCCCTTCCCCCCCCCCCCCCCCGATGACTCTTTTGTTAGCATGTTTCCTTCCTGGAAACCTACTACCACCACAATTGTTGTATGCTGGAAAAACAACGAATTGTCATCCAAAGTTTTCATTTCCCGCGGACTGGGATGCGTGGCACACCGATTCGCACTGAAGCAATACTGACACAATGATTCGATACATCGAGAATATTCTTGTACCTTATTACGACAAGCAGAGAGAGCTTCTCGGGCTAGTTCCAGAACAACCTGGTGTAGCATTGATCGGCGTTTTTAAGGCACACCAAGATCCTCTTTTTCTGGCTGAACTAGAGAAGAGGAATATTATTCCAGTTTTTGTACCGCTTCTGCACAGGAGAGCTTCAGCCTTTGGACTTAACTGTAAACGGCGAATTCAAGCGTTTGCTCAAGAATGAGTTTATTGAGTGGTATTCTAATGAGCTTAAATTTCTAGAAGAAAAAGAATCTGTGAACCTGCGAATATCACGACTAAAACCTACTCACGTTTCTTGGCTTGTGCGCACATTTAACGGTGTTCAAGCCAAACATGAGATAATTTTGAATAGCTTCAAAGAAGCTGGTATAAATATTTTAAGTGAATGAGCTGCATTCTATTAGTTGTACTATTGTTTTTATTCAAGAAATAGTTGTATAGTATTCAAGAAATAGTTGTATAGTATGTATTCAAGAAATAGTTGTAAGTATTCAAGAAATTTTTGTACATATTTCTTATTTGAGTAACTGTAATCATTAAATTTTGGATAAGTGAAAAATTTCTGATTTTTTATTATTATTTGAGGCAAAAAAAAAAAAAAAAAATCGCGAGGCTTAAATTTTCGCGATTACGACGGGCTCGCAAAAATCACGAAAATAAGTGCTTTTACAGTATAAAATAAATTCTGTAACAAAGCATACTTATAATAAATAGCCTGTTACTAAAGTAAAATTTCATTTATTCTTCTAAATTTTTTCTATATTACTTGAAGCAAAAGAACTTGAAAACATTCCACTATTCAATCCTACTTCTTCATTTTTAGAAAAATTGACAGATAACAACTGCTTTATCGCCTATTCGGTGTCCAGCATAACGCAAATTCAATTAATCATTCACGAAACACCTCGCTCACCTGTCCCTTCCCTTCATTTCATACAATCATCCTCTAATAATCCCCCGATACTGAGTCGAGGAATCGAAATATCAAAGAGTCGAAATCCAACTCTGTGTTCAACTCCCGACTCTCGACTCTTCAAGTCCTTCCTTTCCACTCTTTTGACGACTGAGTCGAATGTTCGACTCCGAATCCTACTCTGAGTTGAAATTAAAGTTCGACTCTTAAGAGTCGAGTTAGTTCAGTAGCAAGGAGTCGACAGTTCGATTCACTTAGAAGGTGTCGAGATTCTGAGTGTACTCTTCGACTCTTCGGCCAACTCTATAATGTACGAGGTACGATCCAAAAATTCAGGGACAGCGCCCATTCCTGACGACGAAAGCCAGTACCTAAAGTTAAACCACTTAAAATGGATTCTCCCAACCCTCCCCTACCTACCCAGATTAGTTTAGCCCATGCCATGTGACCGAACCGCACGCGTAGCTGTTATCTTCCGAAGTTAGTTACCTTTGCTCCGCGACGTAAGAAAGATAGTTTTCCTTGAACAGCGCTGCAACATTAAATTCTGTCAACGCTTAGGTAAAACACCAATGGAGACTTTGAAAATGCTAAGAAAACTGTACGATAAATCTACCATGGCGAGATCCAAGGTTTACGAATGGCATCGGCTTTAAGAGCGCCGAGAATCCATCGAAGACGATGAACGTGTTGGACGACCTTCGACTTCACAGATCGCCGAAAATGTTGCATTGGTGTCTGAATGTGTTCGAAAATATCGCCGTTAAACACTTGCACAAATCGCTGAGGCTACACATTTATCGAAGACAAGTTTCCAGAGCATTCTAACGGAAGATCTCAACATGCACTGAGTGTTCCAGCACTTTGTACCTCGATTGTTGACAACTAGACTGAACAAAAGGAGACTGAAAAAAACCTAAACTGAACAAAAGGAGGAACGAATAACAATATCGGGTGATTTAATCAACAAAGCCGACAAGGACCCAGTTTTTTTTAACCATATTATTACAGGTGACAAAAAGTGGTGTTATTTGTTTGACATCCAATCGAAGCGTGCGTCCTCAACATGGAAGACGCCCGGATAACCGCAATCGAAAATGTTCCGGCAGGATCGGAGCAAAGGGAAAGTAATGATGGAGGTATTTTTTTTATTCTCAAGGATTTGTGCATTTAGAATTTATTCCCGAAGGCCGAACAGTTAACAAGGAGCAGTATTTATTCATTTTACGTCGGTTGTGGGGATTCATTCGCCGTAAACGGCCTCAGTTTTTTTAGAGTGGCGACTGATATTTTCTGCATGACAAAGCAGCAGCACATCGATCCTAATTGGTAAAACAGATCCTCGCCAAAACTTGAACTAATGTGCTTCCACATCCGCCCTATTCACTGGACTTAGCCCAGTGTGATTTTTACCTGTTCCCATCATTGAAGAAACATTTACAGGGACGCCGTTTTGTGTCATCAGATGAGGGAAAGCAGCATCGCCGGAGGCCATACGGGAGGTTGCGAAAACTGACTTCCAGCAGTGCTTCCAGAAGTTATACGAACGCTGGCAGAAGTGTATCGTCGCCCAAGGTGACTACTTTGAAAGTGGATGTGCTTTGGTGCTATGAACTATTCAGGGTCAGGGCCGTCCCAACGGTATTTTGGCGGCCGTGCGAATATCCGTGGGGCGCCCCCCCCTCCCACAAGCCCAAAAAAAAGGAAATACTCTTGGATTATTCTTAACTTTTTATATATTCGTTACTTTTAAACATAACTATTACTAATTACTTATGATATTATTTAAAGAATACATAAAGGCATTAAAATTCAATCCCTTTTTGTATATAATAATCTGGGGACGCGGACAAAAACGAGGCAAAGAGACTGATCACTGATCCCCAACAGACAACCAATTGCCTTCCTCCCCCCCTCCCCTCCTTTGAGGGGCAAGGGCAGAAAATTAAAAAAAAATCATCCGATCTGATGTTTATATTCTTAGAAAGCATATTACCAAAATTTTATCTTCAAAAGCCATCATAGATTCTGGATAACTTAAAAACAAGAAAATTTGCAACAAAAATTTTTTATTTCAATTTTCTCGCAATATCATTTTTGTTACATAACATCTTACTCAAAGCTCTTCCATTTATACAGAATTTCAAAGATCTGATAAGGAGAAATTTACTCACAAAAAATACATTCTAGAACTTGAAGCATAGGCCTATGTGGCAGAACCACAAAAAAAAGTTTCCCGCATTTTAAACAAACTACAGAATTTATTTGTGCACTGATAATTATGCATGGAAACTGAAATCACCCCACATGCTTAAAGTCACGGGGAAGTTGCAAAAAATTCGTCCTTTCTCAAAAGATGCCCTTGCCAAGATGTTCTTATTACCTACTCCTGGACAATTAATGGACCAACAACTGACAACTATATCCTGGTTTGCCCGAGAGAGATTAATTATCACTTCTTAGAAATACTTATATTGGTCATTTCCCTACCGGAAGTGTCCCCTCTCTCACCAACCCTGACAACAGCACATAATATTTTACAGCTTTGTTGAAAGACTACTAAACTGGAATTCTTAGAACTGATTTTTTACCATCATCCTCGTGACAAAAAAGATAACTCTCGCTCAGATTCGGAGCCTTCAGAAATTATTTAACTTTATTTCTTCTGGCTCCCTATTGCTCCAAGCCACATACTAGTAACTGTTTTTCCTTTGACTCCTCCCCCCCTCCTCCCTCACACACACATTCACTTATGTGTGTGTACTCGTTTTGATTACATTAGTTCTCAAATCAGAAATAATTGTATTTCTTTGTGTAATCTTTCAAATATTTGTAAATTAAAATGTAGAGCAATCAGTGTCATAACATTTTCACTTGAGTTTGAAATTCTGGGGTGGGCCGTGCCACCCCCCCCCCCCCCCCCGTCTAGTTACGTATATGCTTTTATCCCATTCTTCTTTTAAACTTTGACAAAATTCTTTAACTATATATTTTTTTTTTAAGTGTGATGGCCGGGAAACAAGATATTTATAAATATGATTTTACTTTATATTCATAATCATATTTTTCTAATTTTATTTTCTTGAAATACAAATTTATACATCTATTCCCTTTTAAATGTAAATTCTTTAAAGAGAATTATCTTTTTAAAACTTTTTAAAAATATTCTATCTTCTAATTTTCTTTTCTTTTCTTTTTTTTTTTTTTTTCATACATTTTCACATTTGATATGGTATATTGATTTGACTAAGGGATTTACAGAAATATTTATTTTTAAAAAATTACAAATTTTTAAATTTTTAAAAAAACACACTTTTAAAAAAAAAAATTTTATGAGTATTTTTTACTACGAGGAACAAATTTTAAAAATTTTCACTTTAAATAAAAAATTCCGAAACCAATTTAAAGATTACATAGCTGAAAAACTTTGTACAAAGTTTCATGGTTTTATCTTTCATATAAAATTAAATATGAAAAGTCTTGATAAAAAAATATTTCCCCGCTCAACAACACAAAACTATAGCTGAAAAACAATTTACAAAGTCTCATGGTTTTATCTTTCATATAAATTTAAATATATCAATTTAAATATAAAAAGATTTAAAATATATTTCCCCCTTCAACAACACAAAACTATCTGACACATTTTCTGACTCGTTTTTAAGCATAAAAGCACGAGACTTGCAGGTATGATTTTTGATGTAATATGAAATCGAAAAGTTTTTTTTTTTTTCATTTTCTGTTAAAAGAATTGCATTTTGAGTTATAACTGATTTTTGTCTCAGGACAGCAGTTTTTTTCCTTTCCTGCGCTGTTGTGTCCGGAAATTCGGCTCAAAACGCCAACTTTGACGGCATTTTTTGAAAATTCTTCTGCTTTTACCGAAAAACTGAAAAACGGTTCGATTACATTAGTTTTTTAAGAAGAGCATCAGCCAATTTGACACATTTGGGATAAAAAATGTGCTAAAAAGCAGCCAGTTTGGATTTTGGCCTTACACAACGAGTTTTAAAATAAACCTTCTCTCTCTCATCGGAAAAAGCTGTTCAGAATAGATTGAAAAAAAAAATTTAAATCATTGATATGTTTCTTAAAAAATTATAAATATTAAAATTAATAAGATGAACTGACTTCACAAAAATTTTACAATGCATTGTTTTCTTCAATGTTAATAACATCACTCCTTAAGAATAAGTTTCCACCGACGTTGTCTGATTTTTTTCTGAAATTTGAACTAGAAAAACGTTTTTTTCTAAAATGAACTAAATTTATCTCCTTTATTTCCTGAGAAAAAAAAAGAAAGAAAGAAAGAAAGTACGGACCAGGAAAAAATAGTTACATAGTCCTAATTTCATATCAATAAATGTTTTGACTTTAAACTTATTTGTGGTGCATTTCACATTGTCTTGTTGAAGCAAGGCCGAGGGAGGGGGGGAGGGGGATGTCCTGGGCACAAGAGTAGAAGGGGGCGCAAAAAGAAGATTTGGTTCGTCCTTCTGTACAAAAAACAAATAACGAAATTTAGGAAAAAATGTCATGGAATCGGACGACCCAAAATAAAGATATATTTGTTAATTTTATACTCTTTGTTTTGAACAGGGCGTGATTTTTCTATTAAGGGACTGCTTAGGGGCGCCAGAGAGTAATATTTGATTAACGAATTCATCTAAGATACCTGTAAGATTTATACACCGTCCTAATTATATTTGAATTGGTTCAATATTTCGGACATCGTGATGACAAAATTTGCTTTTGTGTGTCTCTATAAACAAACTATACGATTTACATACTTGATTAATGAACACACCCAGATCCAAGGTACTTGTAAGATCAATACACTGTTTCAATTAGGTTCGAAATGATTCAATTTTCGAACATTATCTTGTTAACAAGATCTGGATTATATATAGATAGATAAAAACGAAGCGATTACAGCAGGTCCATTTCTAAAGAAAGCAATATAAAAATATTAAGATAAATATGCTTCCTAACAATTATTTCATATTTAAAATAAAAATTAGGGGAATGGATTGAAAACTTCTCTGTATACATTTATTTTGGAAAAGGATTGGAGAGGGCGCCAAAATGCTTGCGACTGAAAAATTCCTATTTTCGGCCATGTATTGAAATACTATTACACTATTATTGATTTAATACAGATTAAATTAAGAATAACTAAATAAAACGATGTGCTGAAGTTAATTTTTTAATAAGATTAATTACATATATAATTTTTAGTTAGAGAAATTTACCTCTATTAACCTTTCATTTGCGTCTTCGACATAAGATTTTGCGCTCCGATTATATCCCTTTTTTCATCATGGTTTTTACTTTTTCTTTCTTTTTTTTCGGCGCCCTCTTGATCCTTTAATAATTTTCCAATTTTTTCATCCACGGCATTTTGAGTATAATCTTTAAATTAATATTGTTTAATACAAATAAACGAGAATAAGTAATTTGTACGATTCTCTGCAACTACAAGATGTTACCTGCCAAAGGACACTTGCCACTATCAGCTGCATGAAGGGACAGTCGAGAGTCGATCAACCACAGCGGGAGAAGAAAGAGTTCAGAATCGTAAAAATGTCAGTAGTTATTAATTAACCTCCCTCAGTCCTGGTGTTGAATAGAGGTTTGGCTATGTCTTTCCTGGATGCAATTTGAGTGTTAATAGCCTCGTTTCCTTAGATAAAGGAACCGGGCATATGGTCTATATGGGAAGATTTCGGTGTCCTTGAACTGTTATTTAAACCCAAGGTAGAGTCACTCCCACAGACCGCAGCCTGGAAAAAATGAAAAAGAAAAGGAAAAAAACAAATATAAAATAATTTTTTGTCGGTGATCTTTTGACTTTTGAGCGCCCCTTAAGCCGTTTCGCGACTTGGCGCCCCGTGCAGTCGCACACTTCGCACGCCCCTTGCGCCGGCCCTGTTCAGGGTGAAGTTTTTTACAACTTGTCCCCGAACTTTTGGATCATACCTCGTATATAAACATTCACCGGCGAGTGTTGTGTTGGCAGTTCATGAATAAAGACGTTAATCATAGGTTGATTGCTTGTTTCTCCTTCACAGTATTAATTCCTTTGAATTTCAATGCCATAGGAACTTCATAATCAACTCTTCAGAAGAGTTGATATTTGTAATGCTCCTATGATTAGTATGCAATGTTGCCACTCCGCTAGTCTTTTTTAATCCAGATTGCTACAACATTTTGAAATAGTATATTTCCTCTCATTTATCCCATAAAATAAAGCAAATATTAATACAGTTTTCCCTGTATTTGTGCTGTTAATTAATACCGCGATATTACCTCACTAATTGAAACCGCACTAATCGAAACATACACAATTAATGCGAAAAACTGCAATAGATCCACATTCAACTTTCTCAAAAAATTAATACATATACGAAATAGACTATGTTAAGATGTACTGCGGTACAGTTTATAATGCATTGTTCTTAGAAAGTACATATTACAGTTTGACTTAAAAAAAAAAAAAAAAAAAAAGTATCTAATTTTTATGATCTTTTATTATCATAAACATGTGAGATAATTTAATAAAAGAAAACTGCCCAGTTAAACTGACGGCATTGAGCTCACAGGCTATTCACACTAACTGTAAATTATATTCTTATTTCAAAGAATTTGAAATAAGCCCTCGAAAAATGAAGAAATCGACAATATATCAAGAGGGGGGAACCATCCCCCGTTTCTCCTTCTTATAATTAACCAATGAACCCATAAAACTAATCAGAGAAGCGCCTTACCACAATGAACCTATATACAAAATTTGAAAAAATCGGATAATTCTGCATGAAAAATCCATTTATCTAAATTAAGGGGGGGTTAGCCCCCCGTCCCCCCTTTATACTTAACCAAAGAACCCCCAAAACTAATCAGAGAAGCGCCTTATCACAATGAACATATATATAAAATTTGAAGAAAATCGGATAATTCTGCTTAAAAAACCCATTTATCTATATCAAGGGGGGTTAGTCCCCCCCGTTCCCCCCTTTATACTTTACCAGTGAACCCCCAAAACTAATCAGTGAAGTGCCTTACACAAAATTTGCCTATATACAAAATTTGGAGTAAATTGGATAATTCTGCATGAAAAACCCATTTATCAAAATTAACGGGGGGGGTAGCCCTCGTTTCCCTCCTTTACACTTCACCAATGAACCCCCGAAACTAATCAGGGAAGCCCCTTACCACAATGAGCCCATATAGAAAGTTTGAAGAAAATCGGATAACTCTGCATGAAAAAATCATTTATCTAAAATAAGGGGAGAGGATTAACCCCCCCCCCGTTACCCCCTTTATACTTAACCTATGAACCCCCAAAACTAATCAGGAAAGAACCTTATCACAATGAACCTATATACAAAATTTGAAGAAAATTGGATAATTCTGCATGAAAAAACCATTTATCCAAATTAAGGGGGGTTAGCCCCCCGTTCCCCCCCACCTTTATAGTTAACCAATCAATCCCCAAAACTAATCAGGGAAGCGCCTTATCACAAGGAACCTATAAACAAAAGTGGAAGAAAATCGGATAACTCTGCATGAAAAATTCATTTATCTAAATTAAGGGGGAGGATTCCCCCCGTTAGCCCCTTTATACTTAACCTATGAACCCTCAAAACTAATCAGGAAAGAACCTTATCACAATGAACCTATATACAAAATTTGAAGAAAATTGGACAATTCTGCATGAAAAAACCATTTATCTTAATTAAGGGGGGTTAGCCCCCCCCCATTCCCCCCTTTATAGTTAAACAATCAATCCCCAAAACTAATCAGGGAAGCGCCTTATCACAAGGAACCTATAAACAAAATTGGAAGCAAAACGGTTATTTCTGTCAAGAGTTATCGCGTTACGTACGTACATACATACATACATACATACAGAAAGGGCGGGCACATAAGCTCTCAGGCTTTGATAGCCTGTGAGCTAAAAAGTAACATTCAAGAAACATTAAATTGTCAATTTAAATTTTAATTCTGTATTACTACAATTCTTTACATTATTTATGTTAGCTTACTGACCATTAAATTATTTTGTAAAAAATTGCATAATTTGATTACTTGAAACATACATATATTTTAATTTACTAAAACAAAAACTTGCCAATTAGACAGGATTTTTTTCTTCTTTTTTGGGATGCGTCTTACGGTTAACACAAAATTTAATTTTCTAATGCTCTGTGCACTTGCATACTTCCTCTGATGTCTCGGTCTATACTTATCGAATGCTATTTGAGGAATTCTAATTCTTAAAAAATTTCTTCAAATTATTTTACTGTTATTTCTTTGTTCGGCATTTTCTGAAAATTTCATTTTTAAAAATTCGACTCCATCTTACTTGCGAAAAGAAAAGAAAAAAAAACGATCTCCCATTTTCTTCTTTGCGCACTAAAAGAAATTTCACCTGCACTAATCGAGAGAATATAACAAAAAAAAATTACCATATTAAGTGAGAAGTACTTGTATTTCAAAAAATGAGTGGCAATAAAGCAATCTGAATAAAAGAAAAGTAGCGAAATGATTTGTGTGCTTTGGTTAACAATAAGAAAAATGCATTTCTGCTGTGAGCATTCCTAGCTCTTCTACAGGTTTATTTTCTTCTTTGGCAGAAGATTTCTTTCTTTCTTTTTTTTTTCTTTTTCATGTTTCAACTTACTAAAACATTAGCATATGTATGTTTTTGTAAAATCTGGGTTTTAACCCTTTATATCCTGAATTAATTTTCCAGCTACTTTTTAATTGTATTTTTGCATCATTGGATAAGTTTTGGTGCAGAATAAACATAGGAAAGAGGAAAATAATTTTGATAGTGTTTTAGTAGTTAATTATGCAACTGTAACCACCCTAAATTTTTTACCCTATGATATAAAATAAAATAGTAAAATTCAAATAGTAAACTTCAAATAAAATATAGGAAATGTTCACCTGTAGAGTATAGAAAATAATAATACTAAATAACTGGTAATAAACCACTAAAATTACTCAAATGAAGAACAACATGCATGTCAATTCTATTGCGAAATGGATTTCGAATGTAGCGTGGCAAATGTAAAATTCCTACAATGCAAAGAAAGAGGATATGTGTTTGAATTTGCCCTCTCCTGCCTGCTGTCAGAAATACTCTTTGTGCCATTGTGAATACCGTTAGGAAAAACGGTCATATTACGAATATATAGGTGTTTTATTAAAGTGGTACTTATAAGTACCGTCAGGCTGAAAAGGGTTAAAATAATTGAAGCTGCTCCCTCTTCTACCAGTCTTTCCTAAATTGTTTCTTAGATAGTTTTCTCAAGTTTATGCATGAGTAAATATCTTTGAATATACCGATTTAATTATAAAATGTCTTACAATCAGGGGTCGGCAGTAACACAATACAAAGAGCGAAATTACAGTAGTCGCTACTTTTTCTAGTAATATGTAGTGTAGCGCGTTATATTTTGAATAATGTCGTGTAGCGAGTACACTGTAAAAAATTATCAATGTTTCTTATTTTATGAAAATATACTATAACCACGAACGAAAATATAATATAATCTTTTGAGTTATCCGACATTCCGAAAAGCGTATTCCATTGTATTTTGAATACCCAGAAAGCAATACATTTCCAAAATTTAAAGAATTATTTATAAAAACAAAATTTCTCTAGCTGCCCGAATTTTTCAGAAACGTTTCCGAATAGTTTTTATAGTGTATTAATCAGTTTCTTCAGCCTGGAATACCTATTTATGGAATGTCATCCATTCTCAAGTAAACATTTTCAGCTGCATAAGTTGATTTATACATGAAAGAGTAAAGAAATAATCTTAATTTTAATGTTAATGTTAACGCTGTTAATTTTGCATGTTTGTCTGTTAAGCATATTTGTTGAACATGAAAATGTTTACTTGAGAAGGGATAGCATCGGAAAAAACTATATTCCGGGCATAGAAAACTGATTAATACACTTTAAAAGCTACTCGTAAACGTTTCGGAAAATTACGGGCAGCTGGAGAAATTTTGTTTTTCTAAATGATTTTTTAAATCTCGAAATGCCATTGATGTCTGAGGTTTCTAAAGATAAAGAAACACTGTTCAGAATCATTGTTAACAAGGATGAGTTTAAATTATAAATTTATTCATCATTATATTATATTTTCGTAGATTCAGAAACATTCGTCATGTTTTACAGTGTAGCAGGATACAAAAAATCAGTAGTTTGTAGCGAGAATCGACGCTGCTTTTAACGTTACTTCAGGTGAAAAAAAAATGTTCCATCCTGCAAATCCCGTGGCTGTTACTTTCTTCTTCTATGCCAAATTTGTTCTGCTCAAAAATTTTCGAATCTCAGCTGCAGTGTGTAGCAACGAATCGCATGAATTCATAGATTTTTTCCTATTTGCACTTGCTGCTAAAATTAAGTATGAACCAACCACAGGAATTAATTTTCTTTTCTGGCAATACATATATTTACTCGTTATTAGGTCTTCAAGTTTTAATACAGAGTTTCTTATTATTTGGAATTGCGTAATTTACAGGTTTCTTTAATATTTACAATTAGAGTTGTTTTTCTGTAATTTTCTAAATTAGAAAATTAGACAACTCAATATAGTTAACTCTCAAAAGAACTCAATAGAGTTAATATACAGGGTGTTTAAAAAATGACCGGTATATTTGAAAAATCGATAAAAACTAAACGGGCAGCGATAGAAATACACCGTTTGTTGCAATATGCTTGGGACAACAGTAAATTTTCAGGCAGACAAACTTTCGAAATTAGTTACAATTTTCAACAACAGATGGCGCTGCAGTCTGGAAAAATCTAAACCACGATATTTTCCACCTATCCACCATGCGCAGCAATAATATGGCGTAGTCTCTGAACGAAATTACCAGAAACCTTTGTAAACCTGTGACTTCTTTCTATGGGGACACTTGAAAGACCAGGTGTACCGCCACAATCCAAAAACAATTGAACAACTGAAGCAGTACATCTCTTCTGCATGTGAAGCCATCCCACCTGACACGTTTACAAAGGTTTCTGGTAATTTCGTTCTGAGATTACGCCATATTATTGCTGCGCATGGTGGATATGTGGAAAATATCGTGGTTTAGATTTTTCCAGACTGCAGCGCTATCTGTTGTTGAAAATTGTAATTAATTTTGAAAGTTTGTCTGCCTGAAAATTTACTGTTGTCCCAAGCATATTGCAACAAACGGTGTATTTCTATAGCTGCCCGTTTAGTTTTTATTGATTTTTCAAATATACCGGCCATTTTTGAAACACCCTGTATTAACCCTTTAACGGATAAAACATTTCAATTGCTAAAATGTTGAAATAAATGATTGACACCGGAAATTATGAACAAATTTATTTATATATAATAAAAAAGCGATATTTCACATACGTAATAAATGGAAAACATTTCTATTAAACTTCTGCGGTCAATGTTGAATTTCGTAATTAAAATTTTGTGGTTTCATAGGGAAACCAATGTCCGTTAAAGGGTTAAGAGTGTGTTGGAGTAAATAAACAAATCTATTGGCAAATATATGTCAACTGTAATTTTATATCCCAATACAATATTCACTGTAAGAATAGTAAATAAAATTTATGCAGTGTATGATTGTACATAAATATGTTATATACAAGACTAGCACCTCGTTACAGCGCTCGTCCATATATGCCGCTTTGTTTCCGTGCCTCTCGAAAAAATAAGATGTAGTTTAATCACATTTTTACTTTCTGTACACATACAGTGTAAGGAAAGTATTGCAATCATATGGTAAAAAAACGATTATAGAAATATTGATATATTTTTACATTTTAAGGTACCCTGTGTGCATTTTTACTATTTTTATAATGATTCCATGTGTGTGGGTAGATGTATACTTGCATATTAAAATTTCCTCACGTTTCCAGGTCTCACCTTTGAAAAATTAGTATATAAGTTTTTATTTATTGCTATATTATTATTTATTTGAATCCACAAGAGACTGTAATGTATTTGGAAAGTCGAATATATCCCTCCATATTTTTTTAAGAACCTGCATTTAAATGTTGATCGTATTACTTATATCTCTTAATTTCGCTATGAAATTCGTAAGATGTGTATAAACTAACATTTTGGAGAAAAACACGAAATATTTTCTTATATGTTATCTTTGTTAATTTTTTGATGTCCTCGGTTATATCACACTTTTTTAATTGTATCACGGCAAACGCAATATAACGAGTGGTCACTTTATTATCTAATCTATGTGTTCAATTCCGAGTGTAAATTAAAACATTTCACAAAATCTGAAGTACCCAAGTAGAGATAACTTTAGAAAAGTAATTTGTATTCACTAATTTTTAAAACAAGTACTGGCAGTTGTAGTTAACTACATTTTTTGATAAATTAGTTGAAGTTGTGATTCGCTACAATAAAAAAGTAGCTTTTCCGACCCCAGCTCAGAATTTCAAAAAGCATCGGCAACATTATATAAATGCCTTTTCGGTAAGGTAGAAGCCACGCCCATGGTCAATAATGTTTTTTGAATAAAAACAAGAATCTCGTTTCCCGATGCGAGTGTGTTAACACATAGAATCATTTCTTTTCGAATTTTATGTATCTTTTTAAAACTTCATTTGAACCGTTTTATAACGTATCGTATACAGGGCTGTAGTTAGAAGTAAACAATAGGGGGTGCTCATGAAAATATACGAGGTGGGGAGGAGGGACTCATACTATTTCTCTCTATTTGACACATGCATATATATGATCAAAGTATTATTTTATAGAAAAGTAAACTAGTGCATATTCATATTGTAGGCACTATGTTTTTTATTAAGCTGTTTAAAATAACTTTACTTGAAGTTTCTATATATATATATATATATATACAGGGTGTTCCGTTAAAGGGGTCCAATATTAATAGGGGTAATAGAGGAGATCACATGGAGCATAAATCAGTATATAAAGCCTGGTCGGATCTCAATAGTTTTCAAGTTACAGCAAATAGAATGAAAATTCGGAAAATTGTAAAAGAACCCTCATTGCTAAACTATCGATAATGCTACATAAAAACGAAGCACATATTTAGAAAGAGCAGAAAAAAACCTACAAAATGACATCAATTGTATTAAAATAGCAATATTTATTGACGAGTTACAAGCCCTGAAACTGTGAAAAAAGTACGAAATCCAATATACATCAAAATAGTTAATCGTTAATTCCAAAAAGACAACTCTAGCTACAACAAGGAAAATGTAGTAAAATTTGGTCCATTCCGAAAACTTTCGAAAAAGCTTACAATGAACCATATCGGTTTAATTGTGTGAGAGAAATTAATCAGTTTCTTAGTTACAACTCCGCTTTCTTTGACACTAGCAAAGGTTAAACTCCGCCCATCACGATTGGAAACACCGCCTTTTTAATTACTCTCAACTATACATTTTCGATCATGCTTCTTCTGAGATGCAACATTTTTAATTATTCAAGAGTTGAATGAACCAAAATAACTTTACAATAATAGTCTACATTTTAAAGTGGTCTTTTATTGATATAAAGCTTAAGTTAAATTCCTTAAAATTAAACTGGTGGTGAAAATTCGGAAATAATTAAAAATATTGCGATTTGTAACTATGCAAGAAGTTTCAGTACATGTTTTACATGGACAATTATTGTATGTATATGTGCATCATAATTTATGATAGGAAATAATAATAACAAATAGCATAATAATTTTATTAATTATAAATTTAAAAAAGACACTAACTTTTAAATTAATTCATACAAACTTTGTAATTTACAATTTGAGTACACAACAGTCTGTGACTTACAAAATACTGTGCCAAAAAGTGTTGAAAATAAAAGAAAAATGACAAATAAAGAATTACATTCCACGTACTTTATAACATATGTGAAGCATAGTCTTCTGGCCTGCGCTGCACAGTTCAATGTCGGAAGGCAGACGAACGGACATTATTATAATAGGTGTTCGAAGTTGCGCCCATTAACAGAATCGCACAGCCGACAGCGACGTCGTAAAGATTGGCGAACACGCCGAAAAACTCCGACGGAGTTGGGAATGTCTCCTGCAGCGACAACGATTCGCGCTAGTAAATCCTCTGGTGTATCCACAGGCGTTTCATACACCAGCGATTTAAGGTGTCCCCAAACAAAAAAGTCTAACGGATTGAGGTCTGGAGAGCGTGCAGGCCAAGCAACAGGTCAACTGCGTCCAATCCATTTCCCAGGATATGTTGAATTGAGGTGATTGCGAACACCTATGAAAAAATGTGCCGGTGCGCCATCGTGCATAAACCACATATTGTGGCGCAATGTTGCTGGCACATTTTGCAGTAACTGCGGTAAGATATCCCGTAGGAAAACCAAGTACGTACTGCCATTGAGTACATCTGGGAGTAAATATGGTCCTATGAGATAATCGCCGAGGACACCTGCCCATATGTTCACACTGAACTTTTGTTGTGCGTTCGACGGGAAAACAGTGTGCGGATTTGTATATGACCATGTGTGCATATTGTGCGTGTTTACCACGCCCTCTCTCGTAAATGTTGCTTCATCAGTAAATAAAATATTTTCCAGAAATTGTGGATTATTTTCTGTTACATTAAGCAACCAGCGTACGAATTCTGTCCGCTGAGCACAATCTGTTACTGATAACAGTTGTACCCGCTGCACATGAAAGGGGTGCATGTTTTCTGCACGCAGAACACGCCACACACTTTGGTGAGAAACACCGACTTCAGACGCAACAGCTCGTGTACTCGTGGAGGGGTTATCTTTAAAAATATTCAGTACATCTTCTTCCATTGCAGGTGTTCGTACATGTCGAGGTTTCCCTGCATCAATGCTTGCTGTATTAAACGATCCAGTCTCCCGTAATCGTCTATCGATTTTTATGAAGAGTTTCGAACTTGGGCAACGTCTCCTTGGAAATTGCTCACGGTACATGCGCTGTGCTAGACATGCATTTCCATGAGCTTGCCCGTACATCAGATGCATGTCCGCATATTCTTCGTTAGAGTATTCCGGCATAATTATTATACATCAACTTACTACAATCCCACTTACAACAGCCTCCCTTTAACATAACGCCCACTGATGACTGCCGTTTTATTACACTTTTCTTCCTATACACATAGAAAATTTGCATAAAAAGTACTTCTTCTTCATCATCCTGAAAGTTCATGGAGGAAACGCAGCAGTCACGGAGTTTGCTTTAAGACAAGGCGAGAGCTGCACAATATGTCATTCACTTGACCAGACTGAATAATGAAAGGGTATTGATAGAGGTTGATCAGAAATGTATAATTGAAAGATATTAAAACGGGGTGTTTACAATCGTCATGGGTGGAGTTTCGCTCTTTCCGAGCGTGCAACAGTACAGAGTTGTAACTAGGGAACTGCTTGATTTCTCCCATACAATTAAACTGATATGGTTTATTGTCAGCTTCTTCGAAAGCTTTCGGAATGGACCAAATTTTATAACATTTTCCTTGATGTAGGTAGAGTTGCATTTTTGGAATTAACGATTAACTATTTTGCTAAATATTTGATTTTGTATTTTTTCACTGTTTCAGAGCTTGTAACTCGCCATTAATTCTCAATATTCTAAAACAACTTATGTCATTTCGTAGGATTTTTTCTGCTCTTTCTAAATATGTGCTTCGTTTTTATGTAGCATTATCGATAGTTTAGCAATGAGGGTTTTTTTACAAATTTCCGATTTTTCATTCTATTTGCTGTAACTTGAAAATTATTGAGATCCGGCCAGGCATTATATACTGATTTATGCTCCGTGTGATCTCCTCTATTACCCCTATTAATATTGGACCCCTTTAACGGAACACCCTGTATATATATATATATATATATATATATTCGATGATACAAAAAATTGTTAAATTTATTTTACCCATGTAACTTAAAATAAGTAAAAGATAGAGAATTAATAGAGATAATATTGGAAGGCAAAAGTGTTTTTATTGATTATAATAATCATAATTATCCTACACTTGGATTTTGCTCAGACGGTACCATTGCTGTCATAATATCTTAGATTCTTCTAATTATTTAACAAGTAGTATATTTGTAAAAATTATTATCTCGAATATATAGTTTCGTCCGAAATAGGCTTTTCACCTACTTTGAGATGGCGAAATAATTTTGTAAACATTCGAAATAAATTTTCGTTAAAAAAAAGTAGCGCCTCAGAATACCAATTTATTTCCCCTATGCTACGATCACGTCCGAGGCTAACGAAAAAGACAGGCTACCGCGGTGCATTCTGCATATCTTTTTTTACAGACCGCGAGAGTGACGTGAAGCTCTTTTCGTACACCTGCATTGGTGGATTCGAGCATCACGTGATTCCGCCGGTCTGTAAAAAAAGATACGCGTAAAGTACCGCGGTAGCCTTTCTTTTTCGTTAGCCTCGGATCACGTCAAAATGATATCACGAAATGGGTGGTTCAACCAAATTTCTGTACTCGGATGTTGTCAGTATTGAGCTAGCCTTTAGAAAATTAGTAGAAATATAACATTTAAAATGGGAGTTGAGTTATTTTCAAACTTCTTACTAAGTCCGTAAACTGGGATAATTAAAATTCTTGTTCTCAAGTTTTATAATTATTTTAATATGTTTTATATCCATTAAACATGTTTAAAATTTATTGTTAATGATTTTGATCATTTCTATAAAAATGCTTTATGAATTTTGATATATTTATTTATTGTAGAATATTATATGTTGCATTTTTTTGTGAGGTGTTTGAAGCGCATATGAATGCAAGAATTTTTTATGTAGTTTTTAATGATTTTTGTATTTACATACATATGTGTACAAAAGACAGAGAAAAGTTGCTTTATTGAGGTGAAAAAAGTGTTAGACAAAGACTAGTAACTGTATAGTAAAGTGATTACGCCGAACATAATGCAACAGGAAGCAGAGTCCGAAGTGCAGAAAAAAACACAAAATAAATATGAAAATAATGTGCTTTTTAAGTTAAAACTCACCCCATAAATTTTATTTTGGAAACACAGAAAATAATAAACGGTAGTACAGCACTAGTTTTCATGAAAATTATTTTTTTAAACGAATCGGTAGCTAATTATGCTCAAGCAGCCGATGCATTATTGAAATCAGAAATAATACAGGGTGTCCCCGCAGTCTCCGTACAACTTCAAAAATTTATTACACAAAAAATAATAAGCCTACAGCAAAAATAATTACAACAGTACATAGAGTAACTCAAAAAGTTTTTCTACTACTTTAGTATACTTGTAAATGATATCACTTTGATGCATGAAGAATATCAAGTCGATATTCCAATTCCATCCACGTGCGTTTCAGCATGCTAACATAAACAGAAGTTACAACTCTTTTTACAACTTTTTGTAATTTTAATGATTTTAATATAAAGTTACAACTGTTTGGATCTTTTGTTTCAAGTGAACAGTCTCGTGGAATTGAAACAAAAGATCCAAACAGTTGTAACTACTGTTGATGTTAGCATGCAGAAACGCACGTGGATGGAATTGGAATATCGACTTGATATTCTTCGTGCAACGAAATGATCTCATGTACAAGTATACTAAGGTAGTACAAAAAAACTTTTTGAGTTACTCTATGTACTGTTGTAATTTTTTTTGCTGTAGGCCGATTATTTTTTTTTGTAATAAATTTTTGAAGTTGTACGGAGACTTTTGGGACACCCTGTATATTTTAAAAGTTCAACGGTGGACGTTGATACAGTTCATAAATAAAAGTGTCAGTGTTTATTTTACTATTTGCACTTAGGGCAGAAGGACAGCAACTTTGAAAAGTATAAATTAATGAAGTTTATTATAGTTGTTCGGTGAAGATCACGGACAATAGATTCACAAATTTTCTCTTCTGGTTCGTCATTACAACAGTGATTTTTTAAAAGAAGATATCAGTTAGGGATTGATTCCTTGTTTCTTCTTCGCAGTATTAATTTCTTTAACTTTCAATGGCATGGGCATTTGTTAATCAATTCTTCCGAACAGTTCTTAGTTATAATGCTGATCTTCTATCAATTGAATGCAGTGTTGTCACTCCTCTACTTTTTAGGTTAACGTACTTAAAAAGTATAAACTGAAACATCATAAAATCACTCGTGTGTCTATCATAGCCGTTTTTATCAAAAACTATGGAACATAGAAAGTTCAAAAGTAGAAGACTTATAAAGGGTATTGATCCACATATTTATAGATTATTACATTCACAAATATTTTTAGGAAATATTTAGGGAGGCTAATTAAGTTACTTGTTTTTTTTATTATTATTTCTTTTTTTTTTTTAAATATCGTGTTGGCGTATTGTTCGAAAGATCTCGTAACACTGAGATCAAAAAATTATTTGTTTTAATGTTAAGTATTAGATTTTTCGAGATATCGTCGAAAATATACTTCAAAAATATGTTTCACCTACCCTATTTCTGTGTTTATTAAAACTAAAATTATGAAAAAATTAGGGGTAGTAAGAGTTTATTTAAACCTTGCACGAAAAGTATAGCGATTATCCTAGGTCACATAATTTTTGAGTAAATCGCATTTTTCCGTTACACAGAATCCCTGCGGTCAGCTGAGGCGTTGAGGGTCATTTGGGGCACCTATCGACACGGAAGCATCCAAGGATTGTTGATAATGATTTTCGAAAAAATGTGTTGGCAATTAGCCAAGATAATTTAAAGACACGGACGGTTTATATACACATAAAGACACGGACAACGCACTCTATGCACCAGCGGCTCTTAAAACCTAAATAACAAGTTATAATAATATATTTGTGTAATGCAATGAGACCATCATTAAGTCAGTCAAGTAGTAGTATCCATCAAATCCACCATCAAGTAGTAGTATAAAAGAAATAAACAGCACATTGTTGAAAAATACTAATTTAATTTTAATTAATTAATCACGTAATTTCTTTGGGATTCGCAATTGGCTTTTATTGAGAGGTGCACTCAATACGCCAGCCGCACAATGGAGTATTTGACGGCAAATCCTGTCAAAAATTTATTTTTATGTGTTTTAAGTTAAAACCATTGTTGTTGACTTACTATTGCTAAATACACTTAATTAATATTATATATGCATAAATATATGTATTTATATAAATAAATGAACATATAATACAATGTTTACTTAACTATTTATTGGTAATCTAGCCCGCAACGAGGACATGCATTCCCTAGTTTACTGTCGCTGACTATGCCGCATGAGGGCAGATTCACTCACGGGAAGGCCCACCGACCTACTTGCCGACCCCTCTCTCGTACTGGGGCGAACAGCACGCCCTTTATTAAAGTCCTTCACTTACCTCTAATAGGTTGCACATTTAATAACAATTACATATTACAATTTCATAAAACATTACATTACATAGTATGGTTATGGTTAGGAAGGTGTTGTGTGCACGAGAGTAGGCTTTAATTACAATGGATTATCATGTTAGATTAATAATAATGAATAAAAGAGAATAATGAATAATGATAAGTTTTATTTACTTATATACACTCCACAAGTTGACAATAAATCTGCCCTTCTTCATCTGTAAACTTTTTACTTAAGCCAAAGAACGACCTCAACACAGGAAGCACAGCATGAAATACATTAACTTTAATTATGCACTTGCACCCAGAAAAGGGAATTACCATTAATGTTACACCATTAAATGAGGTTCCATTTCTTTCAGAAGGGTTTTAAGACATCTTCTCATATACGAACCCAAAAAGTCGACTCACACCAGAAATTTTATTTTGAAAATATCATAAATAATAAACATTAAGAATGCATACATTATTCCGTACACAAATACGTTGACTTCTATTAAAATATATCGGTAGCTGACAAGCTCAAGCAACCGATGCATTATTAAATCAGATATATGCTATGTGAACACTCACCGGTGGACAAGTTGGCACAGTTCATGAATAAAAAAGTTTGAATATAGTTTATTATTTACACTTGGGGCAGAAGACAAGGCAATCTCGAAATTCTAACAAGGAAGGGAACCACTTTTGGTGCAGCTCGCACCTAGCATCGAGACCTGGTGCATTTTGTAGCCCTGTACATAAAAGTTAGAGAACCGATAAAATTCCTCTGTTAAAATCATATTTTATATAATTTTTTGTACTTTAAATTTTTTATTATTGGATTTTTAATTGTTAATTTAATGCCAAAAGCTAGTTAAGTAGCCAAATAGGGTGCTAAGAATCCAAACTACTAGTCACACACAGCAGACGACGATGACATTTGTCCAGGGTTGGCGAGAAAAATTCAACGGTAACAAATAAAGCCAATTTCGCTTCGCCAAAAATGCAATTATAATGTTGTATTTTTTCAAAATCTAATTCGTAGGTTCTTGAAGGAATTTTTAAACTTTTTTCTGTATTGTACACTTGTTGTTGACTAATTTGTATTTTTAACTGCCTTAAAAAGAAAAAAAGAAAGAAACCATCTACGTTAATAGTCCGATAAGGGTCTCAAAAATTGTATTTTCAGAAAGTTATGCTCTGCAAAATCAAAAAATACGATTTTAACAGAAAATTTTTTATATATTCTCAAACTTCTTAATATGGGGCTTTAAAATGTCCCAGCCATTAATGATAGGTGCGAGCTACACTATAAGTGGTTCTCCTGAGAGTAAAAATTAATGAAGTTTATTTGAAAATGTACTGCAAAAGATATGTTTTCCCCTACCCCACTTCCGAGTCTACTACAACAAAAATTATGAAAAAAATTAGGGGTAGTAAGAGTATATTTAAACGTTGCAGGAAAACTATAGCGATTATAACCTAGTTCACATAATTTTTAAGAGAATCATATTTTACCGTTACACACAATATTTACTTTGTGGGTGGACAGCAGGTGCGCTTCTTTTTTCTTTTGGGCATGCATCCTGCGGTTAGCACAAAATTTAATTTTCTAATCCTCGGTGCACTTGCATGTTTCCTCCGATATCTATGTCTATACCTATCGAATGCTATTTGAAGAATTCTAATTTTTGAAAAACTTCTTCAAATTCATTTACTGTTACTTCTTTTTATGGCATTTTCTGAAAATTTCATTTTTAAAAATTCGACGGCATCTTGGTTGGAGAAAAATGATCACCCATTTCGTGCTTTGGGCACTAATTGAAATTTCACCCGCACTAAGCGAGTTATACCTGTACTTCAAAAAATTTGTGGCTATAAAGCAATCTGAATAAAACAAAAGTAGCCAACTAGTTTGTACGCTCTGGAAGGCAATAAAATATATATACTTTTCCTCTGAACATTCCCTTGTTCTTCTATAGGTTAATTTTCTTCTTTTGTGAAACATTTCCTTTTTCCCTCTTTCATTCCCTTCTATTTATGTTTTTGTGAAATCTTGGTTTTAAAATAATGGAAGAATAATATGTGCGACATGATATAAATGCATTTTTTGTAAGGTAGAAGCCACGTCCATGGTCAATGATGTGTTTATTTATTTATTTATTTTTAAATAAAAACGAGAATTTTCATTTCCCGTTGCGAATGTACTAATTCATGGAATCATTCTTTTCAAATTTTATACATCTGTCTCTTTTTAGGGTTTCGTTCATTAATCTCACGAAACCCTATTAGTCCCGCTTGGTTGTCTGTCAGTAACAGAGCCGGTTCTCAGAAACTATGTAACTTACACTCATGAAATTTTGAAGGAGTATTCAACAATATACATAACATCGGCTACGTTGACGGACGCCTCATCCGGAACAGTAGGAAAGTGAAACTCCACCCACTGTCTTTCGTTCTAAGGTATGACACCTCAAAGTCTTCATTTCCATAATAATGGGTGATTTTTGCTGTATAATGTTCCACATTTGTTTTCGCCAAGAACTTAACGATCACAATCATCCCAACTTTCAATTGTATTAAGTTCTTACCATCTTGGGCCAACTTCATGTCTTTAGTCATTGATGATTGTTCATCTTTTTGAGGAACAATGCCCTGGACTAACTCTTCACTGAGTTATTCATGTTGGCTGTGTTCTGCATCTTGTTTGGGTTCTGCCTCTTCCTCTTGTACTACACCTTGCTTGGATGCTGATTCAGATGTGTCATGGCAAAAAAACGTGCAATCCGATTTATCAAAAAATATGAAAAAATCTAGGGAAATGACAAAATTCTAGGTTGGCAAAGTTGTCCCACTCTTCCCAAGATTCCTGATGCAACTTTGCCAACTATTAAAATCAACCATAAAAATAACATTAGATCAAGTTTCAAAAGCGATTCCGAAAGCTTATTGTATACTTTATCAGACAAAATAGGCAGTTTTTACTTACGTTTGGATTAAAAAGGTGAAACGGAACACTTTTTTAGACATTCAAAATCGCCTCTTTCCCAGCTACAAAATATTTTTACTGATAACGGACATAAAACAACTAATAAAACAGAAAACTCGCAGGAATAGTGTCACACAATGTCTTTGTGACATGAAAATACTAGCGACTATTTTAATTAGATCTGGAACTTCTCAGAGCGCCAAAAAACATGTTTCTCAAAAGTGGCAAAGTTGTTCTGTGTGGCAAAGTTGTCCCGGTTTTCGGTAAATAATAATATAAAAAATGCAAGAATAGCATCCGTATGCGTGGCATGCTGATAATAATACGAAAAATAGCGGTCTCGAATATGTTAAAGGACATTATTTCATTGTTATTTCATTTATGCACAATTTTAGCTATTTTTTCTTAATTGGAATAATTTCATGCTTTTCGATTTCTTAATCATTCGGTCTGTATTTTTTTCGCGATTTATTGTTCGGCGAATTATAGCTTCCATGTACATATTTTAATTAATTAGTATATTTTAATTAAATGCAAAAAATGTTTGTTTATTTTATTTTATTTTATTTATTTTTATTTATTTGTTTTTGTAGTTCGTTCTTCTCAGCCATGCATAAGTGATTGAAATATTATTGTCGGAATTTGTTAGTTTCAACTTGAACCTAAATTGAAAATATTCTTCAAACATGAATATTTCCAACTAAACAAATACTTGTTTAAGTGATAAAAAAAACTTTTTAATTTTAATTTGAAACGTTTTTTGTTTAGTAAAGAAATGAGCTTTATTAATAAAATTACATGTTTGCATGGAGTATTCTTTTTTAGATTATAATCAAAATATATGCAAAGTTACAAAGTCATTCATCTGTTTTGACATCAAGTTCATTCAAACATTCAAATACACTTTCACATTTATAATATCGCGAATATACTGTAAATTATTAGTTATTAAGTACAAAATGAAATACAAAAATATAAAAAGCAAAACTTTGAAAGTAGTTAATTGTAATATACGGCTTAATAATAACATTTATCCCAGAAATATTAATAAATAAATTTATTGTTACATTTTCTAATGATAATCATACAAATTTTTTTTTATATGAGATGGGTTCGACGACCTCGGTAGGTTTTGTCTGTCACTCTTGGAACTAATGGAATTCTTTCTTTCCTTCTATTTTCTCTTTTAAACTTTTTTTTGTTACACTTTATTTATTTGTTTTTTACCTTAAACTTATTCTTTTATTTAATTACTAAACCTTAAACTTATCACGGCTCATTTTTGCCTCGCAAGTCAAACCAACTCTATCCTGGAAGTACAGTTGACTGCAACTAGGTATTCCAAAAAGCTACCTACATTGTTCCATTGTTCCATGCTCATTCTGGAATAATTGTTATTTGGAGCATCTTGTGAATGTATTTCTTTTATGGAATAGCATCGAATTAAAAATTGCAAAAAAAAAACTAAAAGTTGGTCTCTAACTAGGCGTTCAATTTTCCGTTCATTTTGAAAAAAAAAAAAAAAACGACCGTTCTTTTCCACCGGTTGCAAAGGAGCAGGTCACGTGACAACGAAAAGAATGTCAGTCTTTGTAACCGCTGCTGGAACGAACGGGGCTTAGATTGTTTTCAAAGATGAAAAAGAAATCTTTAATATTACTTGTAATATGCAATGTTATAAAGTTATACGACGTCCATCTAATTGTTGGAACAGCATCATATCTCTATGGAACAGCATCATATCACATAAAAATTTATCATTGGCCAGTTTTATCAATATGTTTGTTACTTTACTGGGCGTGGCGTCACCGTTTCTGCTCTTTTTGAAAAAAAAAAAAAAAAAAAAAAAAAAAGCGTTCTTTTCCACAAAGCAGAATATGTAGTACATATTTAGATTGTCATTACCAGCTGTTGCAAAGAAACCTGTCGCGTGACGTCGAAACGATCTTCTGTCTTTACAAGTGCTACGAAGAACGAGGCTTAGATTGTTCGTTTTCAAAAATAAACAAGAACGAAAAATCATGCGTCAAGCATAGATTATGTAACACTTTCCAACGCTTCCAAAATATTTTTACAAATCATACCATTTAATAAGCTAAAAGATGACATCTAAGTAAACAATTTGGAAAACGCATAATATATTTAAAAACATAATTTCAGGAATTTCCAACATATACAATATTCAGAAAAATATCCGAATACTTTTATTCAGTCCTGTATAGGATCTATAGATCTGTATATATACTACATAGGATGCTAAATTTGAGTTCAGTTACGAAACGCGTAGCACAGTTTAAAACTCCGTCTGGAGTTTCTGTCATTAAACGGAAATTTGTCCGCGAACTTTTGTGCTTCCCTGTATAGGATCTACAGAATTTATACACATCAGGTAATAGACAAAAAGCGAGTTAAAATTAAAATCGTGTTCAGTAACTTAAAACGCACTTCCAGGAATTATTGTTAACAGACAGTTGAGAATTCTTTTGTGTGTCCCTGTAAATGAACGATGAATGCTATACACACAATATTCTGTTGTAAGCCTCTTGTAATGCACCTTAGTGAAATACATAAATTTCAATGCGTTTAAAATAGTGAAACATTATTTAAATAAACCGCAAACGATATTTCTCCATAGATGTAATGTAACGGAATTCTTTTGACTGTCCCTGTAAAGTAACTATAAGTTCTATGCACACCCTATTCCATATTAAGTGTCATCTAATGCACCTTAGTGATATATATAAATTTCAATGCGTTTAAAATAGTGAAACATTATTTAAATAAACCGCAAATGATTTTTCCCCATAGACCGCAATGTAACGGAATTCTTTTGAGTGTCCCTGTAAAAAAAACTATAAGTGCTACACACTTCCGTTGAAATAGGGAACATGCTATAGATAACGACAATACAATAACATATAAAAATTGCAGAGCAATCCGAGCATATTTACGGGAGTTAGAGCACGGACAGACGGCCGACGGTAGACGGCCATACGGCCAGACAAACCGAAGTCATAAACACTTTTCAACTAGGTTGGAAAGTGTTAAAAAAGAAATCTTTAATGTTTCTTGCTATATACGAAGTTATATGCGAAGTTATTCATCCATTTTGACGCCAAGTTCCTTCCACATTCAAACATACGTTCACATTTATAACATTATTATAACTGTAATGTAAATTTGTACTTATTAAGTACGAAAAAAAAAATACTGAAATATGGATTATTTCTTAGAAAGCAAAAATTTTAAATTATCAAAATATGATATACGACTAAAAAATAACTTTATGTCAGAAATATTATACAAATATATTACACAGTTTAGTTTCTACTGACTTCGACCCTAATTTTTTTATGCAACAACATTTGTCATGCGAATGTTTCTCTTTCGTGGAGCAGCATCGTATCATACGAAAAAGAACAAGTTGGAAATTGTACGTCAAACGTGACATTTAGGTACGTTCGTACTAAAGCTAGTTATATAAATATACAGATCTTGATGATTTTTAATTCTTTGAAATGGATTATATCGTCTGCAGATTAATTTCTGTAACAAAATAATTATCTCGGTCGCTTGACGGTTAAACCAAAGAATATTTACTCCGTAAAGAAGTTTCACTCCCATAGGCGTAATGTAAACGCATCGAGTCAAGTCGGCAGAATGAACAGTAGTGCGCGACAGACAACTTTACAGGGGAGTAGCGCAAACCAACCGGTGGTTTTAACTTTTTTTTTTCGGTCATTTTGCTTTTCGTCATTTTTTATTCTGTTATTCTAAATTACGGAGATAATTACTTCATTTAAGTAAAAACTCCTTTCAAAACATCAGATAATATTTACAATTTAAATTTGAATGCTTAAATTGCTAAAATATTTCGAAAAAAAAAAAAAAAAAAAAAAACAGTTTTTTTTTTTTAAATCAGCCAATAATATATTTCACAAAACAATATTAATGTATGAAAGCTTATTGTTTTTTCGAAATGAGGGAAATGATATTTATTTTTTTAAAACAAGGCTTTTGTAAATCTACATTTGATTATTAGTAGATATTGTGAATATACTATATAATAATATAATATTTGTAAAATTCCACTATTATTAAAATTTTAGTCTTTTGTGTCAATTGGAATAATATTTTGCTCCCCTCCCCCCCCCCCATTCTTAAGTTGTATTAAAGTAACTGATTATTTACAACTCAATTGAAAAAATAATTGCACCACAGCGATTTTTTTTTCTTTTTTATTGCAAGTGTAATTATAATCTTTAACAAAGTTTATATTTTTAGAAGATCCATTTCAAATAGTTTAACAATACTTTTTCCTGTATGTATAAGAATGATTTATGAAAAGTAAAGCATATTTCACTTTTGTATTTCTGAAATGAATAACTTCACCTTTGTTATTAACCCCATCATTCCATTTTTGCACCATATCCTTTAAATTTGTTTTTCTAATTTTAATTAAATGACAAAGACAGTTTTTTTTTATCAGACAATAATATATATCACAATTCACAAAACAATATTAATGTGTGAAAGCTTATTGTTCAAATCCGAATGATTTCCATCAGTTGGTGATCTTTTCTTATCCATTTTTCTCAAACATGTATTGCGAAATAAATAGCTATAAAGCGATGGAAATTCTGCAAAATATACGATCTCTTAAAAAAAAAAAATCCCTGACGGCTCGGCCTACAGGCACAGGTAGATTTCAAAGATGCAGACCGTGAGGCACCTGATTATTGAGAATTGCAGAAGAAAGACCTATTTGCCATGATGTGGCAGTTGGGACCACGCACTTCGAAATATACCTCTGCCTGTAGGTGGAGCCAGCAGAGATTTATTTATTTTTTTTTTTTTTAACCGTAAAAGTTGGTCCTATAAAAAACTTGTCGATATAAAAGTTATAGATAATTTTAAGGAGATTTACAATAAATCTAAGCGGATTTGATATCTTGGGAACTGACGAACTTATGAATTTTTTTCTTCTAAAACCCCTATTCCCCCCCCCCCCTCTCCTTGGGGGCATTTTTCACGAAATCAAAAATCTGTCATACATAATTTTTGGACCTTTTCCTAGAAGTAATAATAACTTTAAATGGATTCGATATCTTGAGAATTGACGAAGTTATGAATTTTTTTCTCCTAAAACCCCTATCCCCCCCCCCTCCTTGGGGTCATTTTTAACTAAATCAAGAATCTGTCATACATAAATTTTTGGCCCTTTTTCTAGAAGTAATAATAACTTTAAACGGATTCGATATCTTGAGAATTGACGAAGCTATGAATTTTTTTCTTCTAAAACCCCTATCCCCCCCCCCCTCCTTGGGGGCATTTTTAACGAAATCAAAAATCTGTCATACATAAGTTTTTGGCCCTTTTCCTAGAAGTAATAATAACTTTAAACGGATTCGATATGCATAAAAATTAAGAAGTTATGGATTTTTTTCTGTTTTCACGTCTGCTTGTAGGCGGTGCCAGTATTGATTTTTTTGTTTTTAATTTTTTTTGCCATAAGAGTTGGTCTTATAAAAAACTTGTTAATATAAAAGTTGTAGATAATTTTAAGGAGATTTATAATAAATTTAAGCGGATTTGATATCTTGGGAATTGACGTAGTTATGATTTTTTTTCTTCTAAAACCCCCTCCCCCCCCCCCCCCCTTGGGGCCATTTTTAATGATATCAAAAATCTGTCACACATAAATTTTCGGCCCTTTTCCTAGAAGTAATAATAACTTTAAACGGATTCAATACGTATTATAATTAAGAAAATATGTTTTTTTTTTCTGTTTTCACAAAAAGCCCCCACCCCCCATTTCCCTCCCCCTTGGTTCGATTTTGCCCGTTAACGAACTTGACCGAGATTTTATGCCCCTTGATTTTATGTATCAATTTGGAAGAGATTTGTGCAGAATTATTAGAGTTATCGTGTCCATAAAAAAGTGACATAGATAGATAGATAGATAAATTTTGAACTGGGGATGATTTTGGGTTCAGGGAGTCATCGGCGTGGATCTGCAAAAATTTTTCAAAAATTCCAACTTAGGTGAGAATGTAATAGGTAGTATTTCTTACGAAATCTACTTAAAAGAGCTGGAAACAATGGAATGTTGTGTACGGAGTAAATATTCTTTGGTGAGAAGTATGTGACAGATTGGCGGCGCACCTTGTAAAGTTTGTTTTTCCGTCCTGAAAATATTCTACCGACTTTACCCAAAGGTCGAAGTGAGACTTCTTTGTATTTAAACCTCGGAAGCTCCTATAACAAAAAAGCACCATTTTTAAAAAAAAATTCAAATTTCTTAATAAATGTTTTTATTAATATCTCCTAAAGTTTTGATTCAATTTTCATAAAATTTGAAATGTCTCGACAAAATTCTGCAAATATAATATGTCTTAAATTTCAAATCATTCGGTTGGGTAGTTTTTGCGTTGTTATATGCGGACAGACGGACGGACCAGACGACGACAATAGGTGCTAAGTATTTATAGAATTACGAACAAACCTAAAAATAGATGAATGATCAGACCAGTTTTTACTGTAACTTAACTAATGTTTTGTTTGGCTCTTCCAAGGAGTTTTAACTTGTTTAAGTACCTAGGGCGCTTCTAATCTTTTTGAAAAAAGAAAAAGTTATGTTCTATCCATTACAAAAGATCGGGTCATATGACGTCGAAACGAACGTCAAGATCTTTGACTACTGTTGTAAAAAACAGGCTTAGACGTGACCATCGATACTCCGGCGAAAACACTAGTTTCCACCGTCACTCTAGAGCAGTGGTAAGCAAATGGCGGACCGTGGTCCGGATCCAGACCGCCGACAAGTTTTGTACGGACCGCGGCTAAATTGTGAATAACACAAAATAATAATGTTTGAATAATGGAAGCGGGTAAATTTTAGAGATGAGGCGGGCTCGGGCTCGATATTTATACCAGCCTTCGGTATCGGATGGTCTCGAGCACATTCTTTCTAAATCTGAAAATTTTATTTATTTTATTTATTCACGTATAAAAAAAATAAAAAGAACTTTTTTCCCTTAAAAAATACTTATTTTATTTAAAGTCATTTTAATGATATTTTGATCAGAATAAAGAGAAAAAAGAAGTCGTGTTTTTCTATTCCAGTATAAAAAAACTACTCTTAAAAAAGATTTGTGTTATTTGCAGACATTGATGGCGGTCACCTGTTGATATGCCGCCAATATAGAGAAGCCATCAAAGCCTTTATACCGCTTTGGGTGCTACCGTGATTTCGTTTGTGACAAATAAGCAGTAGGATATTTTTTTCTTTGGTTCGGTTATTTTTTTTTTTTATTATTTAGAGATATAACGCTAAAATAAAACTTGCTTCTGTTTTTAGTCAAATAGAATTAACTTGAGGTTTGCGAATTTTAATATTGTGTTCGAATCATATTCTCGCTTCATAAGAAAATATCGTTAGTGGTTTTTATATATTTGTTTCAATATGAACTCTGCCTTGCACATCCACGAAATCACTTTCAATCGTAAGTAGATATAAATCGGATAGAAAGCAATCGAGCAGTGTATTCTCTTTTCCTATGAAAGCATCGGATCTTTCAGATAACGATGTCAAAGGTTTAAGTTGATTTTCAGGGACACGACAATCCCGAAAGATTTTAATAAGAGGAAGGAATCAATTATATTTTAAAATGTATTCCTTTTATAAGAACTGCCCCACCAGTAGCTGAGAGGTTCTGCTCTCAAAGCTGGTAGACGGGAGGTGCTCGGTTCAATCCCCTGTTACGCTCATCGACCTAACCGTTCGGAGTTTTCCGTGGTTTTCTTCGAACCTTGCCGTAAATACGGGTTAGGATCCCTTAAAAAGACCCCCACGGAGGGCACTCGCCCCAGGGCCTATATCCCTCGTGTTGATAATTGGCAGTCATAAATCAACCCAACCCTTTTATAAGAAATTGAAAAACGTTGTTCGATTCTTCGTCATATAAATAGTAATTTCTGAAAATTTCATACATTTATTCATAATACGTATTCCGTTAATGTGTCCATCACACTTACTTTATGAGGGAGAAAAAAAATGAGAAACCTTTCAAGTATTATGTACATTTCATTTGATACCAAACTTCTGTTTTGATCAGACTGAATTTAAATTTTCATAAAATTATTTGTGTAATGGGGATTAACAGTTATTTCTATGTAAGTTGTTAAAAATGAGATATTACTTTTGAAACAATTTTTAATTTTTTTTTTCTATTTCATATTTTCGGTATTGGGCTCGGGCTCTGATGACCCAGAATCTTTCGGCGGGGCGGGACCGGGCTCCAAAAAAGAGTCTGAACTCACCTCTAGAACTTTCCCTAATACTTCCCCGCCCCCCTCCAAAACAGTTCGGCTTTGATCTTGAGGTATGAACAACACCTGATTCTGCTCTCTCCCCCCTCTTATTATTTTAGTCTGGCCCAGCTCTTGCATCAGTGTACTCGTTTTGTATTCATTTCGTTCTTATTCAGAGTTCTTTTTAACGTTTCGTTTCTTTGTTTCGGCGATTGTGTTTGATTCGCATTACCACGGAAAAGAAGAAAAGGAAAGTGGAATTGGAAAACAGACAGTTTTTACCAGAATGGACTGACTTATATTGCTTCACGTTGCCAAACCGAGTTGGAGAAGTACTTGCTTGTATTATATGTCAGCAAACTGTAGCTATTAAAGGTTCAAATATTAAATGACATTATGAGACAAAACATAAAACATTTGTCGAAAAATACCCGATAGGAAGTAACCTCCGGAAAAGTAAAATTCAGAGTTTATGTTCGGATTATATAACATCGACAAAAATCATGAACCTATCTATGACTGAGCAAGAAAAATGTTCAGAGGCTTCGTTATGCATTTCTTGGATTCTAGCCAAACATATGAAGCCATTTAGTGATGCAGATATTGTAAAAGAGTACATGCTGGATGCTGGAAATGCGTTATTTGAGAACAGAAAGGATATCGTTGACACTATTCGACATATTCCATTATCTGCTTCTTCAAGCACAAGGAATACACAAGTTTTGTCAGAGGAAAATTTTACAACTTTGAAACAAACTTTAGCTACCGCAGATTGCTATGCAATGGCTTTGGATGATTCTTGCGATATTACAGATACAGCACAGCTAATTATTTTTGTACGCTATCTGAACAGAACCCATTAACAATTTTTGAAGAACTACTAACTATTTTGCCTATGTCAGTAACTACTACAGGAGAGGATTTGTACAAGGCTGTTACAGAGTATTTCGACCAAGCTGGATTGCACGTGAAAAATGTTATATCGGTAACAACAGACGGGGCACCGGCAATGCTTGGGTGTAGGAAAGGCTTGGTTCAGCGACTCAGCAGTGATCCATGAAATGCAATGAAAATTTGATATCCTACCACTGCATCAGTCATCAAAGTGTGTTGTGTTGCAGTCTGAATCTTCAGAATAAAATACAAACTGTGATACAAATAATTATTTTCATACGGTCAAAATCATCTGCTAAGCACCGTCAATTTAAATCATTTCTTGAAGAGACTGATGCTCAGTTTGACGACTTGCTTTTTCACAACAGCGTGAGATGGCTAAGTAAAGGCTTGGTGCTTGAAAGATTCTTCGCAGTACTGGAGGACATCAAAGAGTTTCTTTCAACTAGTGATCAAAAAGTAGCAAATGAGCATTTAGGTTTCCTCAATAACGTTGAAGAAAACGTGGCAACCATAGCATTTTTCACTGATCTATTAAGGCAACTGAATCTCTTAAACCGCAAACTACAAGGCAAAGGTAAACTTGTGCGTGACTTCATCTCAGAAATAAAATGTTTTTCAAAAAAGATTGACCTCTTCTCCGAAGATAATAAAGGACAACGTTTACACTTTCCACACCTTAAATCAATTTGTGACAATAATGAAGGTATTGACATCAACCAGTTCGAAAATTATTTGGAAAAACTTAAATCTGAATTTCAAGGCAGATTATCTGATTTTGAAAAAATTGAGAACGTTGTGCAGTTGGTCAACAACTCTTTTTCACTTATGCCTAATGGCGTATGGACGAATGAAGCGGCGGATGTTTTCAAGAGCAACAAATTTGCCCTACAGTTGGAAATAATTGAGTTCCAAGAAGATATTATTTTAAAGAACAGTTATGCTGAAGTTGCAAACACTCTTGGAAGTGACCAATTTTAGATTAAAAATGTGTGTGAAAAAAGTATCCAGACCTACAAGCTTTAGTCATACAATTGTGTACCATGTTTGGCTCAACTTATGTTCAGGGCCTGATTACTGACGGGGCACACATCCACCAGTAAAATTTAATAGACTTTTTTGTCGTATTAAAACGCCCTATTCATGCGAAAATACAGCCATGAATAAGGACAAAATTTCTATTCTTTTTTACTGGTGGAAGTGTGCCCCATTGGTAATCAGGCCCTGATTATGTGTGTGAAGCAACATTCTCAAAAATGAACTTCATTAAGAATCAGTACAGATCTCGACTCACAGATGACCACCTTAACAGTTTGATGAGAATCAGTTGCACCAACTTGACCCCAAATTTCAGGCAAGTTGTGCAAAATAAAACATGTCATTTTTCTCATTGAACATTAACCACAATGAACTTTAGTTATCAATCATTTTGTATTTATACCACCTACTTTGTATTGATCATCTTGATTTCTAAAAATCATAATAAAAAATTGATTTGGTATTAATGTACTTCATTTCACTTGTATGCATTGTGTTATGCATCTAAGATAACAAATGATTTCAAAGAAAAGCTTTACTAAGCAAAGTAGGTGGCCTAGGTTAGTAAAAGGTTGGAGTGGGGTGGGGGGGAGGGAGTACGGGGAGACTTAAATCTTCCGGACCGCGTAAGTTTGACTATGTTTTGAAATGGACCCGTGGGAAAAATAATTGGTGACCACTGCTCTAGAGGGATCTCCACTCCATCGCTGGAAGAGATCTTTGCTGAACAAAAAAAAAAGATGAAATATACCTGAATGAAAGGTTTTCACAAAAATGCACCCCCCCCCCCCCCTGCTCTTTTTTAAAGCATTTTTATTGTAGTTTTTGCATTAATCTGCTAAAATATCAACGTCCATTATTAACTTTTTGTCACTGTTCAAAAAAGTCTTTTTTTTTTTTTTTCCAGTGTTACAGTATTTCTTCACATAGATTTTCTTAGTAAAAATATACTTACATTTTAATATTAAAAAGAAAAAAATCTGCTTTTATAGGTTATTTTTTAATTTATTTCAATTTCCAATAAACTATATTTTTAATAACTTATTTAGTATTTAAATGCTATTATATTTTAAATATAAACAATTTATTTTTTATTTTTAGTAAAATATCTTTAAACACGTACGTGTTTAAACATGTAAAGGAAGAGGGGGGGGGGGGTGCGAACAATATAAAATTAGAAATATACATATCTATTTAAGGGGAAAAAAAGGAATAAAAAATTTTTCACAGAAAAAAATTCTTTTTTTTTTTCGAACTTTGTGTTTTTTTTGCATCAATCTGTGTTTTTACCTGTGAAAAATCAACACTGATTATTAACTTTTCACCACTGCTTGAAAAAATCCATTTGTTTACAATTCTTTAATATAAACTATATAGTTTATTAAACTTCTCAATAAAAAAAAAGAAAAAGAAAAGATTATTTTAGTATAAGAAAAATATATTGCAATTATTAAAGCAAAATAATAAAAATTCTGCTTTTAAAGGTTTTTTTTTTTTTTTTAAATATATATATATTTTTTTTTTCTTTAAAATGTATTTTTAAAGTTCCTTTTGCATTTAAAAGATGCTGCTTTTTAAATATAAACTGTTTATATTTTGTAAATAATATTTTAACACTAAATAATTTTAAATGTGTGTTTGTATGGGGAGAAATAGAAAATTCCACAGAAATTCTCTCCCCTACCCACACACATACTTTTTTTTTTCTTTGTGTGTCTATGTGTTTGTGTTTCTGAATCATTGTCAAAAGTGGATAAACGCCACTCATCATAAAAATTGTAAACTCACAGTGTACAATAAGATAAGAAAACATATTATTTATTATTTAAAATATTATATTTTTTCATCGTAAGTAAGTCACTTCCTTTTTTGTTTTTATATTATTTCGCTCTGTTTACAAAAATTCAAAAAGATAAGTTTTAAAGCTTAAGAACTTATTTAACAGCACTTTAAATAATAAGAAATAAAATAGTCCTTTTTAGTTATTAATGCTAATATTTAAAACAATCTTAAATATTAATACATTGATAGTTAAAATAATTACTGTATTATTTTTTTTGTTCATACAAAAAATAAGTTATATTTTCTACAGAATATTCTATTAAAAAAATAATTCACATACTTATTATACATATATTATTTATATATTATGAATTTTATAAAAGGTTATTTACCATACTAAAACAAAATAGTTTTCTTAAAATAAGCTTCATTTAATTTGTAATGAAATGTTGCGATAAAAATGAATAAATAAAACCAGAATATATATTTTAAAAAACAATAAATAAAATAGTCTCGCATAATTATTAATACTAATATTCAAAATAATCTTAATTATTAATACACTAATAATTAAAATAATTACTCGCTCCTTTCTGTTATTTATAATAAAATAATAAATTCTCTACAGAATATACTACTCCAAAATATAATTCACATAGGTATGCATACATTATCTTTTATACTTTACATTTCCTTTGAAAACATGAGTTTTATAAAAAGTTATATACCATACTAAAACAAGATGTTTTTGATAAGAAACAGATTCCTTAAATGTAGCATCATTTAATTTGCAATAAAATAAAGCACTAAAAAGGAATAAACGAAAAACTTCATTATATAATAATTTAAATAATAAGAAATAATAATTAAAATTAAAATAGTCGCACTTAGTTGTCAAAACTTAAATATTAAAATAATAATAATTAAATAATTTACTCTTTCTGTTGTTCATTAATAAAAATGCACTATATTTTCTACAAAATATTCTACACAAAGAAAATATAATTCACATACATGTGTGTTTGTGTGTTATTTTTCATACTTTACTTATTCCGTGCAAAATTTTTATAAAAATTTATTTACTATGCTAAAACAAACTGGTTTTTATATTTAATTTTTAATGAGATAATGTCATAAAAATGAATAATGAAACACTTGAATATATATAATACTTTGAAAATTAAATAATAATATGTTTCCTTACCTTACTGTACTTTGTGGGTTCATAATTTTAACGGTGTATTCACTTTTGGCAATGAACTTTGTCAGCCGGAAAACGATATGCCATGTGTATGTGTTTCTGTCCATTCTTGTAATTAGAATGATATCCTGGGGTACCACACAAGAGGGTGGCATGTGTGCAATTTTGATAACTTTGCTAATAAGAAAAATAACTTAAAACACGCGCTATTTTTGCATCAAAATGTGGGAGAACCCCAAACCCAAAGCAAGGTATAAAGAGATCAAGTTGTAAAAACGGTATATATGACCCATGTTGGTTGAAACCATGAACATAGAACTAAACATGGACTTCTAACGAAATAGTGTTAGAATTGTGTCGTGATTTTGGAACGAAATGACAGCTGCACAGCTACGCACACGGTTCTGCGCAGCCGGCGAGAATCCCTGCTAAGGCAGCGCCATTTACAACTTCAAACCGAAACTGTATATCAGAAACCCACCAGACGACAGACGGTTTGAAGAAGTAGGGCTCCTATAATAAATTTTTAAAATTAAAGAGTTTTGAAAAAACACAATGCAAACTCACTGATAAAAATTTATTTGTTATTATAATAGGTGCAAATACTAAAAACACAGTTTTAAAAGCATTAAAACAATTTATGATGTAAAATCAGATGTCAAAATACCTAAGCGCTTTTGGCTAAACATTAGCCATCATCAGAGGATAAAAAAACAGTCGAAAAACTATACCTTGTTTTTATATAGTAACAAATAAATTTTTATCGATGTGTTTGCTTTGTGTTTTTTCAAGTTTAAGAAAGTGAATTTAACGTTTTTACTATATGGAATTTTCTATATATTTTTAATTGAAAGAGAGTTTTGTTTAATGTGGTTTTCAAAATCCCTGTTCAAGAACGCGAAATTTTTTGACATATTTTCTGTCTCATTTTTAAACGAAAAGGAATAAAATTGGCAGAACTGACTATTGAAGCGATTTGGAATCGAACAGCGTTTTCTAGTTTTTGACAAATAAATTACTTATCAAGTAATAAGCGATCATTGTCACGTGACGACAAGCTTCTCCCTTTCTCGCGCTGCCTCGTCGGGAATTCGATTCAAACCATCCACTTTGATAGTATTTTCTGAAAGATCTTAAGAAGACCTGCTAATTTTATGTGTTTTTGATCAAAAATGAATTCAGAAATATGTCAGAAAGTATAGTTTATTTGGATTTGAGAACAAAGGGGAGAAGGCGAGATCGGAAATTCGAAAAGGGGGAATTTAAATAATTGGTTATTTATTGTTGCAATAAAGTAATAAATGAGCAAAAAAAAAAAAAAGTTTTAAAAATTTTTGGATTGTAGGGATCTGTGTGTGTGGGGGAGGGGGAGGGGGTTGAGTTAACATAAAAATAAAACAAAAATTATTCGAAACGCGGAAGGTTCTCATTCTTCATCATTATTATTTTTTTTTAATAAGGATTATTTTACATGCGATTAAACTGTAAAAAACTGAATATCTAACATACGAAATTTATTCCCTAGAATATCAGCATTTTAAGACTCTTTTATTAATAACAAATTATATCACAACTTAACTTCATACTGAAAGTAATAAAAATATAAGAGTCCAATGCATGTGGATATATATTTTCACATTAAATCAAATTTAGAATTAGTTAAATTTATATTGTCATTCTTAATTATTCATGTAAAGCAAAGCAATAAATATTAATTGATGAAAATTAGTTTTTAATTTTAATATATTATTATACAAAAGCATAATTACATGTCTTTTTTGTTTTATATATTTATTTATATATGGCGCTATTAAATAGCTATTTATTCTTATATTTTTGCATGTGATTAAGTAACTAAATTCACTCGCCATCTATGCGATAAGACGCCAAGTCAGGCGCCCGCTTGAGCAATTAAATGGAGGCGTGAGTCAGCCCGGTATATTAAGGCTCCTATAAGGAGCTCCTATAAGGCTCCATTATAGGAGCTCTACGGTATATAGGAGCCTCATGAAGAAGCAGACGAACTAGTGACGTATGGAGAAGCTGTCCTACACATGCGCTACCTATTAGAGACATTTTTCAAGGAACGATTTTCTTCTTGTAAAATCTATTTCGTTAGAAGTCCTTCTTTAGATCTATGTTCATTATTGAAACTGTGGCCGAAGTAATGTGTCTAAACCAAAACGTATACATATTAAGTATTTCAATTTAATACTAGAATAGGGCCACAAAATTGAAACAACTGCGCTATCTTGTGGACGGGGTGAATAATGCCAATGCGCACGCTTTTATGATTACATCATTAGGTATGACAACACGGCCGATCTTCATAATCGGTCTTCGCCCTCAAAAATCATGTGACCTTAGTAGACCCTTGAAATCTAAGATAAGTGTACTTTTCATATCATTAACAGTATTATTTTCACTTACCATATTAGTTCTTTATTAGTTTTCCTTTGTATCGAGAAAGAAAGAAATGATCTATTCATATCCTTCTATATATATAAAAAAAGTAGTGGTTTGGAAATGGACCAATGAAAATCTGCGTAGATATCGCGAAACGTATCTGATTGGTCAGAGCTTTTTTACTTTTCTTAGGGGGACATGAAACTAGAGAATTTAGATAGGATGGGCGCTATTAGGGGGGTTACCAAGGGGAAGGGTCCCGGGTATGTCGCCAAGTTAGGCGGCTAAAATTAGCTGCCAAAAGTGGCGCCAGCTTGGCACTATTTCCAGCATTTCGCCAAATTTTCATAGACTCCCATTGAAATTCAATACCGTTTACTCGCTTGCAAAAAATCAACAAATTGAGATATTGCAATGCAACAGAAATTAATATTAGCTTATGAATAGAGCTTAATTGAACTATTTACATTATTTTTAAGCACAAACACTAACTTGCTAGGGGGTTGGTTAGGGCGTGATTACGCGGGGGGTTGGTGAGCGTAGCGAGCAGGGGGGCCGAGCCCCCCCCCCTAGTTTTATTATAATACACCTTGTTTGTTTTTAAATTATGTATGCATGTAAATGAGAAAATATGCTGAAAGTTGATGGTATTACAGACCCTGTATCATATACACCTTTTCACAGTGTATTACTTATTATTACTTAATAAATTATTAAATGCCTTGCAATTGTTAAAAATACAGTATTGAGAGCAGAAATAAATAGTAAACTGTTCTTACAAATTAAGTGATTACTTTTATAAATCATTATAGTTAATAACTAGTCGGATGTGCCAATCCCAAAACTTTCTTTTATCTCAGTCATGTTGATACTTCAAAATTCGCTATCACATCGCCAATAAAATCAATATTTTTCATCATTCTGTTCTACATCAGCTTCTTGCGAATCGTCGGGTTACCGGGATGCGATCAACTGGTGTATACTAAACTATGAAAAGTCCTTCTGCCCTGTACCGACAGGAACAGATAGCCTCCCTATTCCTTAGTTTTACGATTTTAGCTAATTTTACTGGAAAACACGAAGCTAAAATGTGTGGAATCCAATTAAAGAAGATTCATTCCCAGTTCTCGTCAATATTCAATTTGAATGAGAATACCGCCAAATTAGTCCTCTGCAGCCGAGTTGGCTTCATTTATGGCAACCTATTTTTGTCGCCAAATTTGGTGATATTTCGCCAACTGTCAAGCTTGGCGAGAATTTGACGTTGGCGAATAAAAATATATAGTGTTAAGCATATAAGAATAGGAACAATGGTTAGAACAATGAAAGAGAATTTGCTGAAACCATGTTAACTAAAACTCATAAATTAACCCCGTTTATGAATAAATTCTGCTGTCTTGTTTGAAAATGTCAGCTAAAAAAGAAAAAATTAGAAAAAGTTAGTCATAGAATTTTTTTTTTTTCAATTATCTGCATAACTTCATACACTTTTCGATGATACAATAGTGGAAATCCAACGAAAATTGCGATAGCAGCGCCCCTTTCGTCGAAATATCACCAAATTCAAGTATGACCTGCTTGCCATAGCCAAAAACATAGAAAAAAAAATGTGGTTCAATTTGAAGCATAACTTCATACCCTTTTCGATGATACAATGAGGACGGACAGACAGACATTTTGTAAAAACATGTTTTTCGGAATCTCTGTTCCCTAAAACGTGTAAATCCGTCGAAACCGGAAGTCGAAAAAAATTTCGATTACAATAAGTAAAAATGATTCGTTTGTTTTGCTAATGATTCAAAAGACTATTTATATGTCAGTAACAATACACGATCTATATGTCAATTTCGAAATAAAATTTTTAATTTACAGGTAATAGTATTTTGCCTCTGATTGCACATTTTAGTATATTTTGTTACATGTATGATGCCTATATTATGGGTAGACGAGGTATTATTAAATGCATTCTGTTAATTTAATTTATTTTTTGTATTTAATTTTTTCTGCCTCAAATTTTGGTAGGTTTTTGATATTGATTAAATATTACAATTCAATACAAAATATTCTGAATATTAAATTATGTTTAATACAATAATAACATTGTGTAGATATGAAAAAAAAATTGGTTTAAATTAATTAGCTTATTTGGTATTGAAGTCCAGATATGTAAACATTTTTTTTCTTTATAAAAACTCTACTTTTTATATTATTATTATTATTTTGCGATTGTTGCTTCACTTGTTCAGTTGAATGTTTTTGCTTTTAAACAAAAATAATTTTTTTTTTTTATGATTTTCCAAGGAAGAGTTTAAAAAAAATAATAAAATAACTGACGGAAATTCCAATTAAAGGGTAATCTTCTATTCGGAATCAACTACTCTTCAATCGTCAGATAATAATAAAGTACTTTAAATTTGCAGTAAACAACTTTAATTATCTCGTCGGAAAAACCCATTCATAAACTGTTTTCAACTCAGCTAAGTACATGGAATAAACGCCCACGTGAAAGAATGATTATCACGTGCTATCATGTGCTTTTTCCCAGTGACGTCATCCAAGGCTACCAAGGACATGAAAAAACTCTTTAGATTTTAGTCAGTTGTTGTGTGAATTTCTTTATAAAATGTAGTGTGTGAAAATGTCAGAGCGATGTAAATGCTCTGTGTAATTATGTAATCAAAACGTATATTAAACCTAAATTTAATCGAAAGGAAATACTCTATTAATTCTACAGTGATTATTCAACGAAACTAATTTTATTATTTTGCAGAAGTGATCTTATAGATAATCCGGAATACTCTAACGGATAATAATATACGTGAGGAAGTTGCAACACGTCACCAATCTATTTATTGGATATACTAAATGCTTTCATCGCCCAATCAGGTAAGCGAATGCATGCTTACTTAACTCTATTTTTGAAGAAATGTTTTTATACAATTAAAGAAACTATTTTACACATTCAATTAACTGCGCCGCCGACAGATTATGAAAGACTGATAGTATGTATTAAATAAAAATTTTAAGCACATTAGCTATATGCTGAAAAAACTCGCTTTATAAAAAAATAAAAACGAACGCAAAGAAAAGCGATTCGTATTAAATTAAATTGAATATCTTTAAAAATAATTAAAGATAGAAAATAAAAATGGCTACATTTAAAGAAAGCCAATTCATCGAGAAACTAAATTCGAGCAATTATTCCAACTGGAAATTTAAGCTCGAAATGCTTCTCATTAAAGAAGACTTATTTGAAGTAATAAGTGATCAACCACCAACTCCTTTAAATGAGGATTGGAACAAAAAAGATAGAAAAGCAAGAGCTTTAATTAATCTAAGCATAGATGACGCACAAATTGTGCATGTAAAAAATTCTACCACAGCCAGGCAAACCTGGGAAGTTCTCAAACGTACGCATGAAAGAGCAAATCTGAGTAGCAAACTGTATTTATTGAGAAAACTGTACAGTACTAAACTGCCCGAAAACGGCAATATGATTACTCATATAACAAATATTCTACAAATAGTAGATAAATTATCCGCCATAGGCGAGAATATAAATGACTCACACATATCCGCACTATTTCTATGCTCATTACCGCCCAGCTACAACACGCTTATCACAGCATTAGAGGCAAGGCCCGAAGCCGAATTATCCCCAGATTTTATCAGAAGTAAACTCATAGATGAGTATAATCGCAGACAAGAAATGTCTGAACAAAACAACAGCTCTGAAAAGGCATTTAAAACACAAAGAAAACACACTTATAACGACTACAAAAGAAATTCAAAATATTGCAGTCACTGTAAGATGACGAATCATAATAATAGCGAGTGCTATCACCTCAAGAGCAGATACACACAGCACAACAAAAACAAACACACATATCAAAATGTGAATAACTTTAATAATAAAAATAAAGCTAAACCTTTTTCATCATCACTATGCTATGAAAACACAGAGAATTATAAAGAGAATACTGACTGTCACGATAACGCGAATGATCAGAAAATAAGCTCAAAAACTAATCAATCAGAAGATCGCGTACTAATAACAGAAAAATTAGGAAAACAAAACTGGATACTCGACAGTGGCAGTACCTCACACATTGCAAATGATAAAAGGTTATTTGATAAATTTAACAATTTTGAAAAATCATCAGTCACCATCGCAAACGGCAACAAACTCGAAGCATTTGGTTCAGGCGACGTTTTAATAAAAACGAAATCCCCAAATGGAGAAATAAAACTCACAAGACTACAGGAAGTCCTATACGTCCCAGAACTAGAATCCAATTTAATATCCGTAAGCAAAGCAACTAAAAATGGATGCAAATTAATCTTTGAAAATGACAAGTGCGACTTAACGTTCGACGGTGAAATTTATATAAGAGCGAAGAACAAAAATAATTTATACATAATCGAACAAACAAACCACTCAGAAAATGCAGAAAACTATGCAAACGTCACACTAAGCTGTAATAATAATAAAGAATGTTTAGAAGTATGGCATCGAAGACTAGGACACCGTGATTATGAAGCAATCAAAACAATTGTTAACAAACAGCTAGCTACCGGAATAAAAATTAAAAACTGCAGACACAATAATAGATTATGCGAAACCTGCATCAAATCTAATTTAAACGACGCGCCATATCCAAAATCGGCTACAAATAGAGCAAACAAAGTTCTCGATTTAATACACAGCGACGTCTGTGGACCTATAAGTACACCAACACTAGGAGAAAAACAATATTTTCTCACATTCATCGACGATTACTCGAGATATACAACTATATACTTACTATCTAAGAAAAGCGAAGTAATTGATAAATTAAAAGAATACATTGCAATGGTAAATAATCAATTCGGTAGAAAACCAAAAGAAATAAGATCAGATAATGGAGGAGAATATAATAGCAACGAAATAGACAATTATCTAAAGGAAAACGGGATATTACACCAATTCACAATTCCACACAACCCGAGCCAGAACGGCGTGGCAGAAAGGAAGAATAAAAGCCTACTCGATATGACACGTAGCATGCTTTTAGAAGCAAATTTAAATAAACAATTTTGGGGAGAGGCAATACACACAGCGACATATTTACAAAACAGATTGCCAACAAGAGCGAACGACAAAACTCCATACGAACTATGGAAAGGTATCAAACCTGATCTCAAACACTTAAGAACCTTTGGATGTAAAGCATTTGTTTACATTAATAAAATACATCGAGGAAAACTAGATAATAGAGCGCAAGAAGGTATTTTTCTAGGTTACGACACACGTTCCAAAGGATATCGCATACACACAAAAGACAAACAAATAATAATTGCCAGGACTGTAAAATTCATAGAACATGAAATAAAACACTCAAACAACATTGAGGAAGATTCAAATCTCGAAGAAATCTCCACTGATGATAGAAATCAAGAAGAGAAGAATAAAAATTACATTGAAATTGACATTAATGATAAAGAAAAACAACCATGCGAGTCCAAACAAACACAAATAGAACCAAGAAGGTCAAATAGATCTAACAGAGGAGTACCACCAGATAGATTTGTCTGTTTAGTTAAAGACACACAATCAAATGAACCAAAGAATTGGAACGAAATTATGGAAATGAAAAATCCACACGATAGGGAAAATTGGCTCAAAGCCACCGAAAACGAAATCAAGTGCCTAGCTAAAAATAAAACTTGGACATTAGTCGATCCGCCACCAGGCAAGAAAGTGATAGGTTCAAAATGGACTTTTAAATTAAAACGCGACAACTTAAACCAAGTGCAAACCTATAAAGCACGACTCGTGGCACAGGGATACAGTCAGAAATTCGGAGTAGATTATGACGAGACCTTTGCTCCAGTTGTCTCTCATACCACAATCCGTGCATTTCTCATAGCAGCATTAAATCATAACCTTAAAGTTAATCATATCGACGTGAATACAGCGTTTTTACACGGAAACCTACAAGAAGAGGTATACATGAAACAGCCGGAAGGCTATATAGCTCCAAATCAACAAAACAAAGTATGTAAATTACAAAAAGCAATATACGGGCTCAAACAAGCCGCCAGAGCATGGCACACGAAAATCTCCGAGAGTCTTAAAGCATTAAATTTTGTACAAAGTACATCTGACTCATGTCTTTTTATACGCGAAAATGGTGAAAACTCGACATACATTATAGTATATGTGGATGATTTGTTAATTGCCGGAAAAAACGAAGATATAATTGAATTAATAAACAATCTCAAAAGGGAATATGAATTGAAAGATTTGGGAGAAGTCAATAACTATCTCGGAATAAATATAAAAAGAGACGATAAAAATTTCTACTTAAACCAAAATTCAAAAATTGAAGAATTGGTAGATAAACTCAATCTTCAAAACGCAAAACCTTACAGCACACCTATGGAAGCAGGTTACAATCGACTCAACGATGATGAAAATCTATTACCTAACAATATTAAATTCAGACAAGCAACGGGAACATTACTCTACATCTCAACATTAACCAGGCCAGATATTTCAGCAGCGGTCAACATACTCAGCCGTAGAAATGAAACCCCTCGAGAAAAAGACTGGAAAGCAGTCAAAAGAATCGTAACATACTTAAACAACACAAAACACCTCAACCTGACGCTAAGTTCGAAAAATAAGCCTATTCTCGAAGTTTACGCAGATGCAGATTGGGGAGGTGATCCAGAAACTAGACGATCCACCAGCGGAAATATATTTATGTTAGGAAAATGTCCCATACATTGGACAACGAAAAGACAAACGTGCGTTGCTCTGTCATCAGCAGAAGCTGAATACATTTCTGTAAGTAACGCAGCACAGGAAATACTATGGATGATAAAACTCCTGGAAGATTTAAAATTACCACAACAGAAACCCATAACAATATACGAGGACAATCAGCCATGTATAAAAATGGTTGAAAGTGAAAAACATACTCGAAAAAGTAAACATATAGATATCAGATTCCACGCGATAAGACAACTCAAGGAAGATGGAATAATAGATTTAAAGTATTGTCCCACAGAATTTATGACCGCAGATTCACTCACCAAGCCCAACCCCAAACCTGAATTCATTAAACACCGAAACAATCTGAACTTACTTCCTTATCCTACATAGAAGATTAAGGGGGAGTGACGGAAATTCCAATTAAAGGGTAATCTTCTATTCGGAATCAACTACTCTTCAATCGTCAGATAATAATAAAGTACTTTAAATTTGCAGTAAACAACTTTAATTATCTCGTCGGAAAAACCCATTCATAAACTGTTTTCAACTCAGCTAAGTACATGGAATAAACGCCCACGTGAAAGAATGATTATCACGTGCTATCATGTGCTTTTTCCCAGTGACGTCATCCAAGGCTACCAAGGACATGAAAAAACTCTTTAGATTTTAGTCAGTTGTTGTGTGAATTTCTTTATAAAATGTAGTGTGTGAAAATGTCAGAGCGATGTAAATGCTCTGTGTAATTATGTAATCAAAACGTATATTAAACCTAAATTTAATCGAAAGGAAATACTCTATTAATTCTACAGTGATTATTCAACGAAACTAATTTTATTATTTTGCAGAAGTGATCTTATAGATAATCCGGAATACTCTAACGGATAATAATATACGTGAGGAAGTTGCAACACGTCACCAATCTATTTATTGGATATACTAAATGCTTTCATCGCCCAATCAGGTAAGCGAATGCATGCTTACTTAACTCTATTTTTGAAGAAATGTTTTTATACAATTAAAGAAACTATTTTACACATTCAATTAACTGCGCCGCCGACAATAACTTATCGTTCTTTAAGTCCGGTATTTTACAGTAAACCAAATTGAAGCTTTCTAGATTATTAACTATCATGTTAATTAATTAAAATACAGTATATAAAATTTATTTTTTCAAGTTGTAATGCAGGTAATAATTTATTAAATATATGCTGTGAAAAGGAGAAACGATACTGGGTCAGCATTAACATGAGTTGTAATCATTATATTTTATTTACATGCACGAATAATTAAAAATATATGATATATTAAAATATCTGTGTAACAAAGGAAGACTAACAAAGAAAATAAGTAAAAATAATACTATAAATTTTATCAAAAGAACTCTTGTCGAGATAATTTATTGTTCCATCTTCAATAATGATACATTTCCAGAAACTTAATGTCCACTGTTAATTCGCATGGTTAAAAATATACCTTTGTATGATGGTAAAACACAGACATTTTTATTTATACATCGAAAAAAGTATTATAATATTGATTAAAGAAAATAATAAAATCCAACAAATAAAAAAGAAAAAAAAACCTCAGAGAAAAGCGGGTATATAAAAAGAAGCATGCTCGATCCATGCAGAAATTGGGACCTCTTTAGGAACCCTACTCACAAAATGTCACTTAAAGCTCCATTATAAAATTAAATTTTAATACAAGGCTCCACAAAATTCATCGTAATTTAGCAGACCCCTTTACAAAATTTCAGTTAATAAAAGAAGCTCCATCATAAAATTCCATTTAATTAAAAAAAAAAAGACATCTTCACAAAATTCATCGTAATAAAGCAGGCCCCTTCACAAAATTCTATTCCATAAAAAACAAAATCTTCCTTAATTATTTTTATTTTACTAGAATGGAAATGTGTAATTTGCACACAAAATCAGTTCACCAGAAAGAAACACATTAACAGGAAGACTTAAAAATATACATTAAATGCTGGGTGGGGATTAAATTTGGTTACTAGGTTTGGTAATTCATTACTAAATTTTAAATTTTATTTTTCACGAAAATGTAATACATTTCACAGAAATAACTTTTTATTCACAAAATGAAAACCTAAGATTAGAAAAGAAAATCTTTATTGACTTTTGATGACACAAATTATGTTCAGGTGTAAATGTTTCTTCCGTATTTCAATATTTTACCAAGGAAAAAAAACTGCTTTTTTGTGTTTTATGAAGGCATTTTAACTTTCTACTGAAAGTAACTAAACAAATAAAAGACGACGCAATACGTATTTGAAAATTTTAGTTTTGGTTGTTATTTAATAAATACTAAAAAGTAACTATTTTAAGGTAGCAATTGACAGATGTGCAAAAAACAGCCGTAGCTCCTGTTTATTATTAAATGCACGAAATATACAAGTGCTCTTATTGAGAACAAAGAAATCGAATACAGTTTTTTTTTTTTTTTTTTAAAAAAGCAAATAATCTTTGACTTTTGAGGCGATTTACGCACTCAAAAGGCGAAATAACGTAGTCACAAGACGGCATTGGATTATAACTTAAGGTGTGATAAATTTATCAATAAATGAAAAATGTTCTTCAATTCTAAATAATTTTAATTGCCAATTTTTAATTAAAGCTGTTCATAAATTCAAATTGGCTACTTTTTCTGACAGACAGTCACAAAATCCTCTTTATTCTTAAATACTCAAAATCTATACGTGTTCTTATTAAAAAACAAGAACGAAAAATCATGCGTCAAGCATAGATTATGTAACACTTTCCAACGTTTCCAAAATAATTTTACAAATCATACCGTTTAATAAGCTAAAAGATAACATCTAAGTAATCCGAATACTTTTATTCAGCCCTGTAGGATCTATAGATTTGTATATATACTACATAGGATGTTAAATTTTAGTTCAGTTAGAAAACGCGTAGCACAGTTTAAAATTCTCCGTCTGGAGTTAAATAATACGGAAATGTGTTCGCGAACTTTTGTGCTTCCCTGTATAGGATATACAGAATTTATACACACCACATAATAGGCAAAAAGCGAGTTAAAATTAAAATCGCGATCAGTAACTTAAAACGCACTTCCAGGAATTATTGTTAACTTACAGTAGAGAATTCTTTTGTGTGTCCCTGTAAATGAACGATGACTGCTGTACACACACTATTCTGTAGTAAGCCTCTTGAAATACACCTTAGTGATATATATAAATTTCAATGCGTTTAAAATAGGGAAACATTATTTAAATAAACCGCAGACGATTTTTCTCCATAGACGTAATGTAACAGAATTCTTTTGACTGTCCCTGTAAAGTAACTATAAGTGCTATGCACACCCTATTCCATATTAAGCTTCTTCTAATGCACCTTAGTGATATATATAAATTTCAATGCGTTTAAAATAGTGAAACATTATTTAAATAAACCGTCAATGATTTTCCCCCATAGACCGCAATGTAACGGAATTCTTTTGAGTGTCCCTGTAAAAAAACTATAAGTGCTACACACTTCCGTTGAAATAGGGAACATGCTATAGATAACGACTATAACATATAAAAATTGCAGAGCAATCCGAGCATATTTACGGGAGTTAGAGCACGGACAGACGGCCAGACGGCAGACGGCCATACGGCCAGACAAACCGAAGTCATAAACACTTTTCAACTAGGTTGGAAAGTGTTAATAAAAAAACATACAAATAGAATAGTTTTTCCTTTATTTTCGATAAAAGCAAATAATTTTTGACATTTCAAGCCAATTTTCTGCTGGTGAAAGCCGGGAAAAGTTGTCATAAGACAGCATTCGATTGTAATTAAGTATATTTAGGATTGTAATATATTTATCGAAAAAAGAAAAACACTTTTCAATTCCAAATAATCTAGTATCTTATATAGTAATCCGGTACTTTTCGGTTAGCCGGGCACCAGTGATATATGTACATGTATATATACGCACACACACATATATACACATATCTACGTATACATATAGATACATACACACAGATATATACATATATATATATATATATATATATATATATATATATATTTATATATACAGGGTGATTCATAAAAGATGGGCAGAACTTTAAGGGGTTATAGTACACTTAAAGACAAATAATATTAAATAGGAGACTAAGGGTCCCAGACGTATTCCCAAGGAGATAGGGGGCATTAAAGTTTAGGGTCCGAAATTTCAAATGATTATAAAACATGGAAAAATTGGTCGATTCGTTTGCGGTTTTTGCAAAAATTTTCTTTATGCCAGTATTTTCTTGAAATAAAATTTTAAAGTTCAATTTCAAAAAATGCCGATAGGGGGCGCTTTAGACTTTGGAGTAACAAACAACTATTTTTTAACGTTATTTTTTGTATTTCTTTAAATGATTTCGAAAGCTTAGACTTAAACTTAAATTTTGATCTAAAAATCTGAGTCCTAACGAGTAGTTAAGTAGCGTAAACTGAAATTTGAAATTTGAAACCCTTCTCCCCCCAGAACAAAAATCAGTTATTCCCGATCTTTGTGTCGTAGATTAGGCTCTAACTACTGCCGCGTTTTGCTAAAATTATTCTTTATGTCAGTATTTTCTTGAAAATAAATTTTAAAGAAAATTTTCAAAAATTCCGATAGAGGGCGCTTTAGACTTTGGAGTAACGAACAACTATTTTATACCGTTATTTTTTGTGTCTCATTAAATGCTTTCTAAAGCTTAGACTTAAATTTTCAGCCCAAAATCTGAATCGTTAGACGTGGTTAAGTTTCTGGGGAGAGGGGTTTGAAATTTCTACTCCTGAGCACAGTTCAGTTTACCATGTCCACACATTGTGTGCTGTGATACGAGGTAAAAAGACACAAATTAGGATTATGTTACCAAAGCATATTTATTAACATGTAATCACAATAAATGTTCAAAATTGTGACCACCAGAGGTTATGCACGCAGAACAACGGCGACGAATGGAACGGCGAACATTCGCGAAAACATCAGGCTTTTCGAGCACTTCCCCTACAGCGGCGGAAAGTCTGGCGACCAGTTCCTCGGGGGATTCAATGGGTGTCTCATACATAAGAGCCTTCAATCGTCCCCAAAAAAAGAAATCGAGGGGTGAAAGATCTTGCGAGCGAGCAGGCCAAGCAACAGGACCACCTCGACCAATCCATCTGTTCGGAAATGTGATGTCCAGATAGTTGCGGACGTCTCGTACGTAATGGGCTGGCGCTCCATCGTGCTGGAACCACATGACCCGCCGGATGCGTGGAGGAACAACGTTTAACAGGTCTGGCAGCACATGTTGCAGAAATGTGAGGTATGTTTTACCGTTGAGGCGTTCAGGAAGAAGGTACGGTCCGATTAGGTGGTCTCCGAGGATTCCTGCCCAAACATTGATGGAAAAGCGTCTCTGATGAGCATGTGGATACGTAGCATGTGGATTGACATCCGCCCATACATGTGCATTGTGTGTGTTAAATGTACCTTCACGTGTGAAGGTACTAAGGTCTAAGCTTTAGAAAGCATTTAATGAGACACAAAAAATAACGGTATAAAATAGTTGTTCGTTACTCCAAAGTCTAAAGCGCCCTCTATCGGAATTTTTTGAAAATTTTCTTTAAAATTTATTTTCAAGAAAATACTGACATAAAGAATAATTTTAGCAAAACGCGGCAGTAGTTAGAGCCTAATCTACGACACAAAGATCGGGAATAACTGATTTTTGTTCTGGGGGGAGAAGGGTTTCAAATTTCAAATTTCAGTTTACGCTACTTAACTACTCGTTAGGACTCAGATTTTTAGATCAAAATTTAAGTTTAAGTCTAAGCTTTCGAAATCATTTAAAGAAATACAAAAAATAACGTTAAAAAATAGTTGTTTGTTACTCCAAAGTCTAAAGCGCCCCCTATCGGCATTTTTTGAAATTGAACTTTAAAATTTTATTTCAAGAAAATACTGGCATAAAGAAAATTTTTTGCAAAAACCGCAAACGAATCGACCAATTTTTCCATGTTTTATAATCATTTGAAATTTCGGACCCTAAACTTTAATGCCCCCTATCTCCTTGGGAATACGTCTGGGACCCTTAGTCTCCTATTTAATATTATTTGTCTTTAAGTGTACTATAACCCCTTAAAGTTCTGCCCATCTTTTATGAATCACCCTGTATATATATATATATATATATATATATAATATATATATATATATATATATATATGTATATATATATTTATATATGTATATACATATGTATTTATATATGCACTTATATCACTGGCGCCCGGCTAACCGAAAAGTACCGGTAATCCAATGCTTTATATGGTATAATATAGAAATAGTTCTGAACGATTCCCATGAAATTCCTAAACAAACTTATGTTTTATTTGTTTATTTGTTATTTTAACAAAATACTACCATTGAAAAAAATCTGAATAATATAATAATATTTAAACTTATTAACGAAAAAACATAATTTAGAAACTATGATTATTTTAACCTCTTATGCATAGGTGCCAACTTTTACGCTTTTTTCCTACCACTAAAATTTTATAGTTAATTTTATCTTATTAAATCTCCGAAATCACGGGATTCAATAAGGCAAAAATTTCTATAAATTTTTAGTGGTATCAAAAAAGCGTAAAAGTTGGCAGCTATGCTCTTATGTAATTTTAACATCGCGATGAATGACAGCTCGTTTTCTATTAGGCCGCTAGTGTTTCAGAAAGGGCGGGAGCACCCAGGCCGGTTAAAATATATGTATTTTACATCCATATATCTTCTTAAAAATGTATAAACAAGAACCTGAATGTAACGATCCATTCAAATTCACAAAATTATGACTAGATTTTTCACAAATGTAAAAAGCTGTTCACAATTTCACAAAAACAGACCCTGGATGTGTGAATTTTTCTAAAAAAGAAGAAGTAGGATTAAATAGTGGAATATTTTCAAGTTCTTTTGTTTCATTTAATTTAGAAGAAAAAAAATAGAAGAAAGGGAAATTAAATTTTACTTTAGTAACAGGTTATTATAAATATTTTAATATGTTCTGTTACGGAATTTATTTTGCAATCGATGTGTTTTATATAAAAATGGAAATCCTTTTTTTGATTTGGTTATATATAGTTTTTTTAATTCATTTGCATAAATATATATATTCGCAGCTAATTAAAATAAATTATACATAATTTTTAAAAAGTTAAACGAATATATATATATATTTTTAATGTTTTATATTTCAAACCAGATTCAGAGGTTTTTTCCAGAATTCTGCTTTCCCGTTCTTTCCCCATTCAGAAAGGTTTGGAGAGGAAGGGGGGTGTAAAAACTTGTCTCAGGATCTCAGGATCAAGTCATGTATTTAGAAATGAATTACTGAAAGGAGGTGATTCACAAAACATAGAAACTAGATATGAAGGTTTTTTTTTAATTTTTAATTAGGTTCCCTTGCTCCTCAGTGTGGGTGGGTGTGTTTAGGCGGGGTGAGGGAGGCGCTAAAACGCATCTCAGGATCTCTCAAGGCTTTGGTGATAAAATTTTCCAAGATGCTCAGTGTCAGAATATAAATATAAAATACGGATGAATTTTTTTGAACTCGATCCCTTTACCCCCAACCTAAGAAGGAGGGTCGTAAAATGATAATCTATCGCGGTGTTAGAGATTAAATTTTGAAAGAGGATGAATCACTTAATGTAAACATCTGATGTGAATATCTTTTTCTATATTCAGCTTCCTCATTCCCCGGGTGTGATGGGAGGAGCAGAAATAACAAAACATGACTTTCGTAATAAAATTTTGCTACATGCTAAGAGTCAGTATATAAACATCAGATTTGGATGACTTTTTTAAAATTCGACCCCATCGCCCGACAGGAAACGAGGAGGGGGGCGCATAAAAACTTATCTCCGTATTTATCACGGTTTTAGAGATGAAATTTGGGAAGTGGGTGAATAGCAAAACCTAAACAGCAGATACGAAGAATTTTTTAGTTATTTCGCTTCCTTATAAATCTCCAAAGGGGGCGCGACGGGCAACACTTTTCTTAACGGAAGGCACAACCATTTTAAAATTTCTATTTTAATCATTTAAAGTTTTTTTTTATCCTACTTTCTTTTGTATTCACTAAATTATATTCATTAATAAATGCAGATATTTTATTTAGCATATCAACAGCGTTTTTCATTTTCCGATAAAAGCAGTGAACCTAAAATTAAAGTAAATGAAAATAAAAAACAGCCACCAATTGATGTTTAAACCTAATTTTCAGGTCATGACAATCACAACAATGTGATCGACAAAGATTAAATATATATTACATTTATGAGAAAATGAAATATTGTATTAGAATTTTTATTGCTGCATTGAGAATATTTGGAATTTTATCGAATGTGGGAAAGAAACTCAACTTGCAAACGTGTCAGAAAAATCCACAATAATGATCAGAAAATTATTTCTTGCTTTCGTTTTTTTTTTTTTTTTCCTTTTTGACAACACATTTTAGTTCAATTTATGGAATGTCACAAGAGTCCTTTCTATGGAACTTTATTTGCGAATCACTGTTTTAAAAGAACATAATCTGTATTGAATTTATTTGTGTTAAATGTGAGAATTTGTTGCTGATTAAAAGGTATATGTTTGTTAGTTTTTATTAGTTGCAATAAACATTGCTCCATGATAAATAATATTTGGAATTACTTTTCAACCAACCAACGGTATTTCCCACAGTATACTGTGGTGAGTCGAGAGTTGACGAATCATCAAGCGAGTCGATTCAGACTCGACTCCGCACATTGAACGGAAATACCCATCCCTAGTTTATGTAGGGCATTATCTTTGTTTCAATTACACATCGGCCGCTTGAACTTATCAGCCGTCGATATAGCACACTCAATTCTTTTATTTGTATACAGCAGCTTCTTAGTGTTTATTATTTATGATGTTTTCGCAATAAAACTTCTGGTGTGAGTTTTAACTTAAAATGCATATTATTTTCATATTCATTTTATCTTTCTTTCGCCACTTCGGACTCTGCTGCCTGTTGCATTAGGTTCGGCGTAATCACTTTACTGTACAGTTATCACTCTCTGTTTCGCACTTTTTTCAACCCCCATAAAGCAACTTTCGTCTGCGTTTTGTACATATATGCAAGTAAATTTAAAAAAAAAAACATTCAAAACTGTCTGAAAAATTCTTGCTTTCATAGGCGCTTCAAGCACCTCACAAAAAATGCAACATTTAATATTCTACAATGAATAAATAAATGAACATAAAATATATCAAAATTCATAAAGCATGTTTATAGAAATGATCAAAATCATTAATAATAAATTTTAAACACTTTTAATGAGTATAAAACATACTAAGATAATTATAAAACTTGAGAACAAGAATTTTAACTATCCCAGTTTATAGGCTTCGTCAGTTGGTGGAAAATAACTCAACTCCAATTTTAAAAGTTATATTTACACTAAGTTCCCAAAGGGCAGCTTATGCGATGACCGCGCAAAAAAAATATAATCCAGTAACTATGAAGAATCATTTGATAAAATTATCATTAGTGAGAAAAATTTAAAAAGAAAAAAAAAACAGAAAAAAAAACAGCAGAAACACATTTCAACTCAGATGAAACTTAACATAGAGTACGCCTAAGTAATAGAAATATCAACTAAAAGAAATTAAAACCTTAAAAACATTTTAAAATTACATTCAAATATTCAAAACATCCGCCATTGATGCTCTCCATGAAGATTTATCTTTTTTTGACGAATTAAAAAAAAATGACGTAATCAGAAGTTGGTTGAATGCATATGAATGCCTTACCTAAGATTTAGCAAAACTGTAACAGAAATTTCTTTAAAAAAATTATTAATACAGTAGAACTCCAATTATCCGAATCAATTGGGACCGGACCCCATTCGGATAATCAAAAATTCGGATAATTGGATTTTTTCCGAAAAAGGATTGTTTTAATTAATTACTGTATGTATATTGAAAATTTGAGAAAAAACTACTTTTAAAGAAAAGAGCTTTTAATTAATTAAATGAAAAGGCAACACTTTTACATGTTAAGCGTACTTACAAGTGCTGTACATTAGTACGGTATGTACGTACCGTACTCTAAATGAAAGTCATTGCTTGCTGAACATCTCGGTCAAAGTAATCTGTTTGACAGTCTTCACCCGTTTTCGGACAGCCAAGTCGTGTATCCGCTTTACAGTGAAAAGTTGCATGTGGTCACACTCGAGCTGACGATCCATCCACTTCAACGCAGTTTCACTGCATTTCCTGTCTGCTTCAACTTCGAATATTAAGGTCATCTTCTTCCTCGACACTTTCTTCTCTCACACTTTCAATAAGTTCATCATCATTTGGAATTTGAAACCCAGGGTCTGACGAATCACACACCATCCACTCTCCTATATCTTCAGCACTAACTTCTGAACATCCAGGAATTTTCAAAAGAATGTTTCTGAATTCCTCAAGTGGCAAGTCATTCTCATCTTCTCCTGTCACTTCCCTTTTTATTTTCTTGATCTTCATTTTCCTTTTTCACCTTTTCCTTCTCTTCTTTAGTTGATATGCCTTTGAACTTTTTCCACACACGTCTTAATGTGACTGCCTTAACCAAGCTCAAAAGCTTCCGCCACCATGTAAGCGCAATCTTCCAGCCAATAATCGAACTCACTATTAGACGGTGACTCATCATCCCAATAATGTTCGCGTTGCGCCTACACTAGCTTCGCTGAGGGAAGGACAATAGCGCGCGTAGACAGAATCATTATTTTTGCGAATCGCAGTACGTTCCGTTTTTCTTCGTATTTTTTTCTGAAATTCTGAAAGCGATTCGGATAATCAGCGATTCGGATAGTCGGAGTTCGGATAATTGGAGTTCTACTGTACTGTTAACACGACTTTATTTTTTGCTTACATTAACGTTTAATGGGAAACCGAAACTTCTTGTCTCCAGCAGCCATTACAGTGACGTCACACTTCGCTGGCGTATATGGATCCTCCCCTTCCGTTACATCACTTTGACGTAAATATGTCATAGGGGAGGCATATAGGTATTCTGGGGCGTTACTTTTCTTAACGAAATTTTATTTCGGATGATTAGAAAATTAATTCGCCATCTCAAAGTAGGGAAAAGCCTATTTCGGACGCAAATTTTGTGATTGTTTACATTTGATAAGGCATTTCAATAAGTTACTTTCTAGTACTTTTCAATGTTAGGACTCTTTTATTGCGCGATGACTAATATAGTATATAAACTAAAATCTTTAACAACGTTTTAACGCACAAATCCGTATAAACATGGCACAAAAAAAATCACATGCGGCCGTTTCGAGAATTCTTAGAATCCCTTCCTCAGTGCGAGGGAAAAAAAAAAAAAAAAAGATTAAAATGGATTCAAAGAAACCCTCGGTTATAGCCCCGAGTACTGACTTGATTGAAAAGGCCAAATGAAGGTGTGGAGGGATCGTGCGCAGTGACTCCTGTTTTAAGTTAGTTCCGGTTAATAACGTCATTTCTTTAAGTTACATAAACTCTTCGGCCTTTTCAATCCAGCCAGTACTCAGAGCTATAACCGAGGGGTTCTTTGAATCCATTTTAATCTTCTTTTTTTTTCTTTGTTTTTTCACTGAGGATGGGGATTTAAGAATCCTCGCAACGGCCGTATGTGATTTTTTTGTGCCATGTTTATACGGATTTGTGCGTTAAAACGTTGTTAAAGATTTTAGTTTATGTATTAAAATTCGCACAAAGTGTTTGATTTATGCTTAATAATACAGTATATTTGGTAAATATTTTGCTTGAAAAAGTATTTATTCCTGTATTTTGAGGTGTGTAGGTTCTGTTGATATTTTGCTTGCAGTTATCTTACGTTAAACTTTTATTTATTTTAAAATAAATTACGTATATAGTAAAAATACATATTGTAATTTTAAAAGGCAGATATTGGAAGATGATTTTAAAGTTGTAGTATTCTTTTTAAAGGGCGATAAATGTGAATCATGAATTGAAGGGATCTCGAAAACTAATTATTCAAATGAGCTGTACACTTACACATAGTTTTTTTTTATACAAAAATTAATGTAGATGATAATTTATAATTTTTAATATGAATTTATTAATAATTTTCATTATTAGAAATATGTTTTTGGATACAAAAAACCTGGAATATGTTTTGGTATATTAATTGCATTTCATTAAAAAAAAAAAAAAAAAAAAAAATTCAATCGGATGATTTTTATAAGTTTGTCAAACAGATTTAACATTAGCATCCTCAAACTTTAAACTCTTCTAGCTCTATGAAAATTTAACATAAAGTATTTAAACTATACCTTTTCGCGGCTGTCTTGACAATAGAGTCTCAAAAGTAGGTGTTATTATTTGAAAATTGAAAGCTTAGTTTCCAATATGTAGACGACACCTCCTGTAACATACTTAATCCATAGCTTTAATTAGTAGACATTATTTCCAATCGATTAGTACCTATAGATTTTTTTACAATTAGTTTTAGAAGAATTGGTAGGGGGTGATAACGTTTCTTTTTCCAGGACTGTAAATTAACACACTTGATGTATCCATAGTTAAAAAAGAAAAAAAAAAGAAAAGAAAAGAAAAAAAATCTTACTTTGCTTTTTTAGCAATTTCAGACATTACTACAATTTTGACGATTATTTATGATTTATTTAAACCGTCATCGTGCTGTGAGTTATGACTTGATTAACCCTTCCCTTTTATACAATTCTTTTTTCACTCTTAGTCCATTTTTTTCCAGTTTCGTTGGCCAACGATTGAGTTTGGCTGCTTCCAATAACTGAGCCACCGGTTAGCTGATCGTCGGTCTAAAGATATGAGTTCCCATTCGACAAACAGTTATGTTTGCTGTCAAAATTACGCTAATAATAATATTAAAATAGGCAAATAATTGATCCTATTTTAATTAGAAACTTCAACTAATTTGTTCATTTTTTAGGCAAAAATTTATTATGCTTCTAGAATTACCTATTAAAATTGCTTCTAATTTGGTTTCAGAAATGCTTCCTCATTTTTCATTTGTATTTAAGCAAATATCTCTAAAACTATTGTGCAAATAAATTTTACTTTTATGAGTACTAAAATGCTAGAATATCAGTGGTAAGAACTCCAACCTCTATTTAAAAAAAAAAAAAAAAAAAAAAAAAAAAAATTTGACATAATATGAATTTATTATCAAGTCAGTAATAAACATTGTTTAGATGCAATTTCTTATATAATCTGACAGCAAATGCCGTTTATTTACTACAGCTTTTTTTTTTCTTTAGTATAGTAGCATCTTTAAATGTGGTCTATGACGGTGTCTGCCTCATCACACATACAAAATAAAGATTCATTAAGTAAATATCGTTTAAAAAATATTTACATCGAGAACAAAAATGTACTTTCAGTATAGAAATAGAAATTTTGAAACTAAAACTCATGCTTGATTTTTTCTTTTGAAAAAGTACCACATATTCTAGCAGCATTTGAATGTCGGAGTATTTGAACGGGGAAATAACACTTGCTTGTGAAAATATTACACTTGCAGCATTTGGGATAAGGAGAGGCAGGAGGAGGAAGAGGCACTTTGTGTGCTTACAATTGACTTTATGCATCCTTAAAATGCTGAATTGTTATCACACTATTAAAAGGTTTCTACTGAAAAATGACATCAAAACTAGCGAATAAATAATCGCTAAAATAATTGAGTAAATTTACTTTTCTCACCACATTTTGCCCATGGATTTGCAAATTTCTTATCATAGTTAGAGATAAAGGGAAATTAAATTTCCATAATTGAAAGAAATCCTCCGGGGATTGTTACCCTGCAAGCGACAGGATTTTGCTGCCAGCGTTTTATAATTCAAAAATCCTACCTTTCTGAATAGTAACCATCGCTTTATTTTATGATCGATTTTTTCATGATTAAATAAATACCATAATTTTCGAATAGTTATTTAATTACGTAAAGGCCGTCATTAAATACAGCTAACCGAAAATTTTGGTGAGTATTTTGAATGGAAAAACACTGGCCGCGCGATCCCAGCTTGCAGAATTGCAATTCAGAAGTGTCATCGATGTTGTATTTATTCTTCGAAAAGTTATGTTTTCCAGTGAACAACAAAATCCACACAAAACGTTTTTGCCTTCTAATATTTATCTCTTTCTTTTATAAAGTTGTTTTTTGAAAAGCATGGTTTCAATTATAGATCATTTCAGGGACGGCTTTAAAAGGGCGCAAGGTCCCCTGGGTACTAAAATGGAGGGTACGCAAAATATTTGATCTGAGATCAATACCTAAAAAATATCATCCTAAGAATCGATGAAAAAAAATCTCTCTCAAGGCGCGGAAGCTAATTTGGAAAGTTCCCTCGATTCACGCATTTGGCGAAAAAGTCTTGGCGCGAGTAACCGGTAAGGGGGTTGCACTCATGCAGGATGCGTGAAACGGGGGAATTTTTTATTTCTCCGCTAGCGTATAGCGTTACTGCATTGTAAACGCGTAAACAAACATTCTTTTTTCGATAATTTATAAGTAATTCACGTTCAAATATTTTATGAATTAATAGTTTAAATAAAATGGGTTAAATAGTTTTAAAAAAATAATTATAATAAGCCAAATATATATACATATATATACTACAGTGATAAATAATGAATATCTTAAAACTTACTTTTATCAAATTGTTACATTTCATTTCCTAAATATAAACAGAAACAGAGGAGCCAGATAAATAATACAAGCAACTAGTTTTGCAAACAACGCTAAGCTTGACGCCACATTTGAGAGATCAGTACCATATTTTGTATTTTATCTCAAAATGCGTTTCTCGCCAAAAATTATCGCCAAAAGTGCACCAATCGAGGGAACTTTCCAAATTCGCGGCGCGGAAGTAGCACATGGGCATGAGCTTTAGTAGCCAGGGCTATTAAAACTCTCACTAGGTGCCCGTTTTTTATCCTCAATCGTATGTAAACACGGCCGCTTTGGTTTCCGATTCTGGAAATTCCTTTGATGTATCTTCAATTTTTTTATGATAATAAAAATCCCTCTCTTTTGCTATCTGTCTATTAGTTGATGATTATTCCTAAGCAATTTCTTGAAATTTAGTACACTAATCTCAGACTATATGTGTGTGGAAAAATATTGGAGCGGCTTAGGGGCGCAAAAATTTCTCTGCCTGAGGGCGCACCGGCCCTCGGGCCGATGTTCCGGCAAACCAGTCCGAGCCTGTTTTAGGTGCAGGAAAACACAATGGTAAACCTACGAGTCAACCGCTAAAATTGGTTTTTAAGGTTTTTTCCCACCAAGATATGTCTTGGTAGACCGATTGCGTTTTAATATGCAAATCGACTCGATGAGGTGATTGTCTGTGCTGTCGCCTCCCGGTATATTATGAGGATGCTGTAAAAACTTTTATTGCTAAAAAATTGAGAAGAAAATTCATAAAAAAATCATTAAATATCACAAAATTATTAAAGTTAGCAGTGGTTATCTTAATAATTACCGCTTTCAATAATATTTTTTTTAAAACTCAAAAACGCTGAAAACGGTGACTGGTATATAACGCAACTAAGAGGGAGATATAAATGGGGAAAATAGGGAAAATACTTAAGAGACGGTTTTTGGCATTGACTTTTCAAATCATTCGGAGGAATGGAGAGTGAATGGGGAAAAATTTGCGTTCTGATACATAAACCCTGAAAGCATCGGTGCAAGGGCCTCCATAAGTATCTGTGCCCAGAGCTCCCAAATTTGTAAATCGGTCCCTGATTTTTGCTGCAAAAAGTAGGAGAACGCCAAAGTACAGTGCCTAGAAGTATTATTCTAGGTACTGTAGCCAAAGCAAGGGAGAAAGAGATCACGTTGTAAAAATGGTAGATCTCTTTTCAATAACAATGAGGTTGAAACCTATGTTGAAACTATGGCCGAAGTACAGTGTCTAGAAATATTTCTAGACACTGTAGCCGAAGTTCAGTGTCTAACACTGTACCTTAGGGTCACCAATCAAATCGTGACAGGCGTTCATAGAATAATAGCCTCAAACCCAAATGAACAATATTACCTCTAGTTCATACACTATAGTTTCTTAAAAGATAAGTTCCATGTATGTACTGATAAAATATAAGTGCTGTTTACAACTATCCAATCAACCAATTGTCGTAAAACAAAAATTTGTTTTTTTTTTTATCGTTTCATATTTATATACTTTCATTTGCCTTCATATTAATGGTGATATTGAAGAACAAAAATGGCAGATTTTATTGGTAAACTTGTAATGCCCGGCGATGTTATTTTTGATCTAGATAATTTATCATTAAATGAGAAACTGGTTTTCGGACCGGGTCTAAGACGTGAGGATGAAAAAATTTTCGCTATGAAATGTGGTATTTTAAAACGAAATTCAAGTAAAGTTTATTACATCGATAATCACCAGAAGAGGGTATGTATTATATTCTGTCTTTCTTATGCTCCATTATTATTAAATTTAAGGCCGATGATATTACCATGCCCAAAATTAATTTTTGTATTTCATTGTAATTTGATTATTACGTTTAAGAAATGAGCAGTTTTCCATATTCTATTTTCATAATGTTATATAGATAATATGAATATTAATTTAATAATGCTCTGTGTGTAACAGTAAGTAGGGCAGACAATTGCACAGTGAATCACCCCCTAATATTTTATTTATTTAATTATTTTTTAAGCTTCTCTCCTATGGACAGCAGTGGATTGATTGTTTATGGGCTTCAGAGCCCATGTTTAGCTGAGAATGACCATTTTATCCTAATTGATTGTTTTAAGCTTCTAAAAGTAAAATTTTTCATCATCATATTTTTCTTTTTTTAGTAATTAAAGGTTGGGCTAAGCTTTCAGATTTGCATATAAACTTTAGGCTAAGATGCTTTACACTCACGCAGAAAAAAAAAAAATAATCGGTTAAAAAAAGGAAAAAAAGTCGCCAAATTTAGGGGATTTTTTCCTTTAATGGCAACTTAGCCATTTGTATTAAGTTATTCGTTTGGTGCAGTCTTGAAAATCGCGCCAACCAAAAAGTCGCCAAACTTTTGTTTACATGTTTGCGTGAGTGTAAAGCATCAGTTCCAAACTTTATACCAGGGATGTATACAGTAGTATAACGCCACAGAGACTGATCTAGACTAAATTTTAGCCGGGGCAAGCTTGTAGATTTGCACTCCCCCTGCTCCCAAGAATATCAGAATAAAATCTGAGTAAGCAAGTGCTTAAGGAAGTAATATTAATACTCAATACTCAAAATCTGTATTTTTGCTAAGCATTTTTTCTATATAAGAAGTACAGGCTATGATATCATACACTCACACACAGTTTTTTTTTAAATCGGTTATAAAAAAGAAAAATGTCACCAAATTTAGGGGATTTTTTCCTTTAATGGCAACCTAGCCATTGTATTAAGTTATTCGTTTGGCACGGTCTTGAAAATCGTGCCAACCAAAAAGTCGCCAAACTTATGTTTATATGTTTGCGTGAGTGTAAAGCATCTGTTCCGAAGTACAATATTACACAATACAAAAATTACAGAAAATGTACCTGTTTTAACATCTACAATACCTATTAAAGATTTACTTTGCAAGCTTTCTTTGATTCAAAAGTTTTTATTATGTCGTCATAAGGTAATTTGCAATCTATGTATAACAATGGCGGATTCAAAGGAGCGGCGATATGGCTATCGCCCCGCCCTTGGGTGCTAGTAAAAGGGCTCCAAGTCAACATATGCAGGCTTGTTTTAAAGTTTTAAAACAGAACTGCGGTAATTGGCCATTGATGAGAATCCTTACCAAATAAATACACGTTGATTCATATCAGGAAACTCTTTATAAAATAAGTATAAGTTAAATGTATGTTTCTCAGGTTCAGCTAGGTGAGGAGGTCTACCCAAGAGCTAAAGTTTAATAAACCTCAACCATGTATGCTTTACAAAAATAAGTGGTACTTACGTATTATCCGTGCCAGTTTTAAGCCAACTGCGCCAGGCATGGAGCCAATATTACTAATTATAGTAACCCTCATATATTTTTTTTCCTTGCTACATGGTAGATGCCTGGGAATAACCTACTTTTTTTAGTAGGGGTCATTTCTATATGTAGTAAGATTAACAAACAGTAAATTTATTTATAGATATTGCATTTATGAGTAAAATATAAATATTTTATTTGACAAATTTAATATGATAGATATAAAAAAGATAATATTAGCAGTAAGAAACAACATTTTTATACACATTTCATCAAAATTGCATAAAAAGGTAACGATCAATGGAAACAAATGGATCAAATGGTTGGCAAGCAGCAGAAGGGAAAAATATTTTTGATGCCATGTTAAAGTCTATTGCAGAATTATTTAAAACAAAATATGGTACTTTTCGGTTAGCCGGGCGCCAGTGAAATTTATATATCTATGTATACATATATATACATATATCTATACATACACACATTTATATATGCATGTATGTATATATACATATATATATACACATACATATATGTGTGTATGTATACATAGATATGTATATATAGATATATACATTTCACTGGCGCCCGGCTAACCGAAAAGTACCCAAAATATCATTTTAAACCATTTTATGCATTTACTAAATGTTAACAAAATTTTTCTAGAATATGCTGTATTATTTACCAGTTCTTATATTATTTATTATTCTTTCTTATTTACTATGTTATTTACCATTTATTAATTTTACTAAAATAATGTTATTTACTATTTTTAACAATGTTATAAATTTAATAAACATCTATTACATTTTATTTATTTTATATTAATTACCATTTTTAACAATGTTGTTTGATAATGTTAAATTACTGTGTTTGAAAACATGATTGGTAATGATAAACAAGATTGGTACTTGGCAACCATTTTTGGCGATCAATCTCCTGACACGGATAATACGTAAGTACCAAATAAGTTAAATGGTTTTAAATAAAAATTCTGATATAAAATATTTTTATAAAACTTTAGTAAAATTTCCCGCGGTTCTAATAATAATCTTTAAATGCTAAAATGGATACTTTGGTCTTTCTTATTTTGTACTGCATAAACAATTCTAAAATTTGACTAATACTATAAAAGTTTAAAAATAAATATTTTTAACATACAAAAATCTGAAAACATGCACCAAATATTCTGTTACAACTTTCACGGTTATATAATGAAGGAAAATTAGAGTGATGACCATGAGTCTGACTGCCAGAAATAACCTCTTCAAAGGGTAATAATATTCAGTTCTTTGTCAGCTATACTTGGTTGCTGAGTAAATGCTCCATTAATAAGTTTCAAAATATTTGTTATTATAGGTGAAAATTAGCGGTCGCCACTCGCCACGTGGCGATTAAAGTTTAAAAAGTGGCAATTAAAAAATCAGCCATTGATCGCCACTCGCCAAGTGGCGATTAAAAAATCTGTTATCGATCGCCAATTGAAATACACCATTTTTTATGGAAATATGCATCTCTACACTGATTTTATCTAATTAGAGAATTGGTTAATTCTTTTTCCTACCAGATGCAAACAGATTTCAACGACTTAGCTGTATTTTCAATATTTCGGCTTTTTATCATGATGTGCTTACTCTTTAGTTGGATTATTTTTTCAAGAAATACAGTTTTATTCTTCAAAATATATTCATCAGCTTTGAATCCACATTCATTTCAAGTAATTTATTCCTTTTTATTCTACCGGATAGAAGCAGAATTTAAGGACATTTCAGTATCTTCAATATTTCAACTCCTGCCACATGCTCACCAGTTGGATTTTTTTTTTCTTCAAGAGATCCTGTTTAATCATGTTAAATCTAGGAAAAAGAGATTTGTAGCTTTTTGGCTAATTGCAGCCAATAACTATTAGCCAAATAAAAATAGCTTTAGCCAAGAAAAAGAAACTTTTATTTATACAAAATTTCTATTTAAATGAGTATTATTTTTAATTATGCAGTGTACAAACAGTACACCACTCTTTAACATTGACCCTCTGGAGCAGGGCCGTGCGAAGAGGGGAGCGAGGGGGGGGGGGGGCCCTTCGCCCCGGGCACAGAAATTTAGGGGGAGCCAAATTTATACTACCAACCACGGTTTAATTTATTTATTTACTCAATTTTTGGTCATTGATCATTTTCTGGGGAATTTCTTTTTCCCTTTTCATCATTCTTTTTTTTCTGTCTCCAAATATCATGATCTCTCCAACAAATAAGTGCAATTTTCTCTTACACTATTTAGTTGTTTGCAATTTCTGAATTCAAATTAAACCTTTTAAAGTTCCAACATAAATGTGAAATGTTTATTCAATAGAATTTATTTCTGTTTCTGTACTTTATCAGTTTTATGTTACCTGTTACAAAAAGAAGGGGAGGGGGGGCACCAAATTGAAACTTTGCCCCGGGCGCAGTTTTCTCTTCGCACGGTCCTGTTCTGGAGATTTGGCCATACATCACACATCAAATGCTTCTTTAAATGGAAGTTCTTTTCAAACTTCCCCTTCCAAATTAATCATCATTAAGTTACTTAAATTTTTGATTATCAGTCTATTTTTCATGTCAGTTTTTGTTATATTCATGAGACTCGATCCCCTTTCACAATCTGCGTAGACAACAGAATTTTTGCTATAAATTCATACAAAGAAGTTACATTGGGAAACATGTCAGTAATGCCATTTTTATGTGAAAAAAGAATACAAACAGCTGGTTTCATTTCTTTACCCCTTGTAGTCAGAACCTGTCTAAACAACTTCTATTCTTGAACTGTTTTGGTTTCATTTCCTAAGTTGGGATCATCAACAAAAAATAAACTCTTTTAATTTCCTCAATACTTGTTTAACGCAAATGACGTCACACTATATGTAAGATGCTTGCACAGGGAGGACGAGACAAATTTTGAAGTGAGTTGCCAGGATAGAGGCGGTTCAAGATTTTTTTTTTTTTTTTTTTTTTTTTTTTTAACGCGGCAGCAGCAGGTTTACAAAATGCAAAACAACAAAATGGAAATGATATATATTTTTTTTGGCTGTCGCTATTTGGCGAATCCACTAAATGCTTTGAGGGCAAAAGGTGCTTTCAGTTAGCTTTTTGGCTATTTGGCTAGCGCTAGATTAAACCCTACATGTGAAATACACTCATATTCATACAATAGGTATAAAACTCTTATAGAAAAATATGTTTATATTACAACGATTATAATTTATCTAGCTGTCAAGGAAGTTTGAAACATAATACCGGCCACTAACTGTAAAAAGTGGCCACTAATGAAACTGATTCTACCGGCCACTGGCTACTAACTAAATTTCCCAGTTTTCACCTATATTTGTTATTGAAATACATTAGAAATAAAAAAACAAGCAATTTTTTTAAGCAGGAAACATTTTTTCAAATAACTATAACTTTTTAAAAATTATAGTAGAACTGTTATAAGCTTTATTCGTTATTGTACATAAAAAGAAACAGGAGATTTGAAGCAAAAATACAAGCATAGCAAGAAATGTAAACAATCATGACGATCTCGATTAAAAGTAATGTCCGTCGCGGTTTTGGCTCCACCTAGTGAGCGTTGTATCACAGCTCCACCTAGGAGCATTTTGTAAAACAATTCAGTTAAGCTGTGAGTCACCAAAGCACTCGCACCAACTCTAAACACCGCCCAGTTCACGCGGCGATATTACTTATAAAAAATGCAGTTCGATTTAATAATTTGTGTGTGTGAACGTCTACTGTCATGTTATATGTTAATAAAAAGTTAAAAAGACAATCTCAACTCTCTACAGTCCACTCAGAACGACCATTTTGTGGTCCGAAGAACGCCGGAGTGCTGCTATGGATAAACTCAATCGTTCGAAAGGCACCGTCAAGGCCGCAATAACTAAACTAGAACAATTTATCCAAGATAATTTAGATCCTAAGGCCACTAATGTGAGCCAACTCCAAGTGAAATTAAAGAAAATTGAAAGCCTGCAAAATAAATTAGAAGATATCAGGAAACAGTACTATGAGTTACCTGAAATAACTCAACCTCAATTAAAGGAAATCGAGCAGGATTTAGATGATGCAAGTGACCGATTAGAAAATTTGGAGGTGAGTGTAAAACTTTTATTAACCTCCTTTGATGATAAATCTAATAATATTCATATTAATGAAAACAAAACAAAAGTACGCTTACCAGAAATTCCATTGCCTTCATTCGGAGGTGCATACTGTGATTTCGCAAATTTCAAAAATCAATTTACGAATTTGATCATTAATAATGATCATTTAGATGATAATCAAAGGCTATTTTATTTAAAAGCCTCTTTAAAAAATGATGCTAAACAATTAGAATCTCCCGATGATGATTTCAATTCGTTATTTCAAGCCCTCATTCATAGATATGAAAATAAACGACTTTTAGTCGACTCTCATATTTCTTCAATTTTAAATTATGAAAAAATCCAGTATGAATCTCCCAAAGAATTACGAAATTTCTTAGATTGTATTAATAAAAACATCAGAGCCTTGAAAGTAATGGAATATGAGCAAAATAGCTTATCAGAAAGTGTATTCATGAATATAATTTTACAAAAAATAGATAAAGAAAGTCAAAAACAATTTGAACTTTCTCTCGAAAATACACAGGTACCAAACTTCGATTAGTTAATGTCATTTCTGGAAAAAAGATGTATTATGTTAGACAATGTTTCTCGGTCTCATGGCGCCAACCAAGTGAATTCGAAACAGATCAAAAATAATTACGCAGTAAATAAATCAAGGTCATTTTTCATCAGTGACAATAAAAATAAAGTAAAGCCTTGCATTTTATGTAAACACGACCATTCGTTATTTAAATGCATCACATTTCAAAATATGAGTGTTCATAATAGAAAAAACTTTGTAAGCAAAAATAAATTATGTATAAACTGCTTGAGATTACATAATAACAAATGCAATTCTAAATTCTCATGTAAAAAATGTTCCTCTCGACATAATAGCCTACTTTGCGAAAATGTGAATAAGTTTTCAGAAGCGCAGATGAATAAACCCTCAGAATCGATAATAGAAAAACAATCAATTATGTCAGATTCCGAAAGTAAGGATAAGGTCTCTTATTAGGCAATAATCTTTTAGCTAATGACTCAAAGAATTGTACGTTATTAAATACTGCAATTATTTTAATAAAGGATTCACGTGGAAATAAAATTAAATTACGAAGTGTAATCGATAGTGGATCAACAGTAAATATCTTATCGGATAGTGCTTGCAAGAAATTGAATTTAAAACCAAAACCTTTTAAAGGTAGTGTTTCCGGTATTAATGGTTCATATCAACAAGTGAATCGAATCGTAAATACGGATATATTCAATCAAAATGAAACATTTTCAAGAAATATAGACCTGGTTGTGTTGCAAAAAATAACAAATCATATTCCGATCACGGAATTAGACATTTCAAATTTATGCATCCCTAAGTACATAGAATTAGCTGACAGCAATTTTAATGTTCCAGATCAAGTTGATGTTCTAATTGGTAGCGAATTATTTTTTGATATTTTAAAAGGGGATAAAATTCGGCTCTCAGAGGGAAAGTGTATTTTATAAAATACAGAATTCGGACATTTAGTGACAGGCACACTTCCACCCATTAGTAATCGATCATTTTGTTGTCTCTTAACTGAAGATAGTTTGGACAATACTCTTAAGAAATTCTTTGAAATTGAAAATCCTTACCTGAAAATCCTTACCTGAAATTGAATCCTTACCTGGAGACAATGACGAATTTGTGAAGGGTGAAGAAGAAACATTTTGTGAGGAGCATTTTAGAAGCACATATAAACGCGATCATACCGGTAGATTCATAGTGCAGCTACCAATGAAAGAAAATGCTGAATCAGTTTTAGGGTCATCTAAAGAAATTGCAGTTAGAAGATTAAATAATTTATGGGCTAAATTAGATAAAAATAAAACAATGGCTAATTTATATAGAGATTTCATGGAAGAGTATGAATTTTTGGGGCATATGACTGAAATTAAAGGTGAAAACACCAATCGGGTATCGTACTTCATTCCACACCATGCTGTCTATAAACCAGAAAAAACCTCCACTCCCCTACGCGTGGTTTTTAATGCTAGTTCAAATACATCTAGCGGGTATTCCCTTAACTCTATTTTATTAAATGGTGGAACAGTCCAGCAAGATTTGTTTTCCATTATAACTAGATTCCGCACACACAAATATGCATTTTGTGCAGACATTAAGAAAATGTACAGACAAATACTGATCGATCCATTGCAGAGAAATTTACAAAAAATTGTTTGGAAGTCTAATAAGGATGCACCAATTAAAATATTTCAATTAAATACGGTAACATATGGCACAGTTAGTGCCCCGTTCTTAGCTACACGTACATTAAAAGCGCTTGCTGACGAAGAAATAAAGTATTTTCCCAAAGCTGCAAAGGTGATATATAATGATATGTATGTTGACGATTGCTTGTCAGGTGCGGGTTCCTTGCAAGATTCACATGAGTTACAATCTCAATTGATTCTGATTTTAGAAAAGGGTGGTATGGAACTACACAAATGGGTATCTAATCACCCTGAGTTGTTACAAGACACCGCTATTTCAGAATACGCATTTGAAGATCCCTCGCAGCAGATTTCTGTAAAAACATTAGGAATGTTATGGAAGCCCCAATCGGATCATTTTTCCTTTAAAATTACTGTCATCCCTAAAGATAATTACTCCAAGAGAGAAGTATTGGCCGAAATCGCCAAAATTTATGACCCATTAGGCCTGGTTGGCCCGATTGTCACTAAAGCAAAAATTTTTTGCAACAGCTATGGGAACAAAAGCTTGATTGGAATCAACATCTGCCTCCCAACTCTTCAAGAATGGAACAATTTTTTGATTAAATTACAAGACATAAATAATCTTGTCATTTCTCGATATGTTCTGTCGGACAATATCGCAAAATTAGAACTTCATGGTTTCTGTGACGCATCAGGGAAAGCCTATGGAGCTGCTGTTTATTTACGATGCATCTCCACGACTAGACAGTTCAGTTCGAATCTTCTGTGCAGCAAGTCTCGAGTGGCTCCCCTAAAGCCAATGACTATACCAAGATTAGAGCTCTCAGCAGCTCTACTATTGACGAAACTAGTTAAAAAGTTAGTTCCGACCTTACAGTTGAACTTTGAAAGGGTGTGGCTTTGGACTGATTCTTCCATTGTACTTTTTTGGCTCAATACTCCACCACACAAATTAAAAACTTTCGTAGCCAACAGAGTGACTATGATTCAGACTCTTTCTGAGAATTGTTTGTGGAATCACGTATCCTCCAAGTCTAATCCGGCTGACGTGATATCCAGAGGTGCATATGCCAAGGATCTACTAAATAATGACTTATGGTGGTTTGGTCCAGAATTTCTTGAAAGAGAAATCACAGTTCCTAGACAGTGTCCCAATCCCACAGACATTGACTGTGTAAAAGAACTGAAACCAGATATCACTTTGATCACAATTTCTAAAAAAAATGACACTTTTTATGATCGTCTGTATAAATGCTCCAATGATTTTTTTAAACTAATTAGAATATGTAGTTTCATTTTCAGGTTTCTTGGCAATTCAAATAAAATCGTGGATTGATGACATCATAAACTTTAAAGGCTCGATTACTGAATTGCTTGAAAGAGGTTTTTCCTTATAACTCCAAAAATAATAATCCTATTAACTAGTGGTTTATTGCATCTGATTAAGCGTCAAATTTCCAATTAAAATATATCTTTGAAGTGAAATTTGGATGAAATGCAGGGTCATGAAAAATCGAAGAGTGTGGAAAATAGGATTCCAAATTTCTCAGCAACTAATTATCCGATCAACTTCATGCTTTATGCAAAATTTATGTGTTTTTTATTGTCTTTTATGTTCATTTCTTAAAATAAACAATTTTGAAAATTTTGTATATACCTTTTATCAGAACGAATATTTCGAGAGTCCGAAAAAAATTGTTCCGGTTAATCGAGGTTATTGAAATGAAATAGGCTTCTTCCCATTATTACATACTAAATACATACCAAATTGCAAGTCTCTTTCTCAATTTTTTCGGGAGATAGAGCGTTTACAGACATCCAGACACACAGACGGACGACAAAATTTTTTTTCTAAAAATATGTTTTTCGGAATCTCCAGTGTCTGAAACGTGTAAATCCGTCAAAATTTTTTTTTCGATTTTCAAAACGATTACAAGACTTACCCTATACTACGTATGATGGGTAAGTAAAATCTATGTATATCTAAATTAGTATGTATGTATGTATATTTAACATAATATAATTAAAATAGGTACTTACGTATTATCCGTGCCAGGAGATTGATTGCCAAAAATGGCTGCCAAGTACCAATCTTGTTTATCGTTGCCAATCATGTTTTCAAACGCAGTAATTTAACATTATCAAATAACATAGTTAAAAATGGTAATTAATATAAAATAAATAAAATGTAATATATGTTTATTAAATTTTTAACATTGTTAAAAATAGTAAATAACATTATTATAGTAAAATTAATAAATGGTAAATAGCATAGTAAATAAGAAAGAATAATATTATAGATTATTCCTAGGCATGTACCATGTAGCAAGAAAAAAATATGCTTAATATAATTAGTAATATTGGCTCAATGCCTGGCGCAGTTGGCTTAAAACTGGCACGGATAATACGTAAGTACCTTAAAATACTACATATATTTTTAAAGTGTTACTATTTGGCCAAATATTCGGCCAATTCACTATCAGTTTCATTCCTACTTGGAATATGTCGACCAAATTATATAAATATATTTCATTTCTGTTTTAACTTTTAAGAGATAATATTATAAATATTTTGTGCTAATTATCACCCTTTTGTAGCATTTTAGTATTTAAATTTGCTTTTATTTCAGTATGTTCCACTTCGAGGTGAGAGTGTCATTGGTACAGTTGTTAAAAAGGGCTCGGATGAAATTCAACTTGATATCGGGAGCAGTGAGCTTGCTGTAGCAGATTTATTAAGCTTTGAAGGTGCTACAAAAAGGAATAAACCTAATATAAAGGTGATATTCTTCTTTGATAAAAATTTTGTTTATTTATTAATTATTGTTATTATTATTATTTTTTACACATGTTATATTTCAGAAATCTTTTTTACAAAATGTTACATTCTGTAATTTTTCTGTTGATTTTAATTAAGTTGCATTTTTTTTTTTTTTGTTATAGAAATTTTCTTTTTTAAATGTAACTTTTTAAAATTGGTGTAGAGGAAAAGCAATTTTGGATAAATAACATAAATTATGTGTTTTAGAGCATCGGGTTTTCCTTTATCGCATTTTTTGTTAAGCTGTAATATAATATTGCTAACTAAATATTTATTTAAAAAGAAATTACAAAAAATTGTTGACACGTATATGAGCATTTGAAATAGAGTAGACTCCCTTAAATCTGCATAGCTTAAAACCGGAGGTTGTGCAGATTTTAGAATTTTACAGGTTTCTGGTCAATGTTTTGTTTACATTTTTTAATCTATAATTTGAATTCAATAATGCACTCGAAATTATAATGAATTCTTACAATAAAGTAAAATAATTAGCAAAATAATAAAAATTAAGAAAATGTAAAAAAAATTTAAAATATTAAGAGTAAAGGTCAATTAAATAATTAATAATGCATAACTAAATATGCATAATGATGAATGTACAATAATAATTCCCATCAAAATCCTAAAATAGCAAAGTTTTATTTCATTGTTTAGGCATACTTAATAACCAAAAAAACTTGATTAATAGATAAATTATTTGGAATAAATATTGTGATTGCCACTGATATCAGCACAGTCTTGAATTTTTTCAGGAATAAATTTATACTTCCTTGATGAGAAAACATGAGTTGAATCATATTAACCAGAATTACATTGTAAAATGTATACAGAATGATATCAAAATAAAATAAAAGTTGAATTTTACCCCTACATCTTAACTGTAAGTTTCATTGTTTTCATTGGAAACGATGTGCAGATTTTAAGGTGGCGTATTTGAGGGAGGTCTTATGTATATATATGTGTAAATGCAGGGATCATTCTAGAACATAAAAAAGGGCAGGGCGCACATCACATAATAAGGGCACATCATTTCATAAAAAGGGCATTTTTGTAATAAGTGCACATACCAATATACTGGTGGGGGGGGGGGGAAGTCTGGCAACAGCTTAAAGTACTCCTTAATTTAAAAAATCCAATAACATTTCTAATTTCCATAACTTCACCGTTCGAAAAGTATTAAAAATAGCAGCAAAATGAAACTTATGTTCTCGATTTTTATTGTAAAATTGTTTACTATATGCACAGTCATTTTCCCCTTTTCCTGCGATATTCAAGAACCTCTCTCTCTAAAATTTTTATTCACCAGATAACTTTTTCCCGGTTTTAGCAAAACTGGTTTTGTAAAAGCTACAAAATAAAAGTTCTGAAGCTACTTCTCAAATTTTTTATAGAACTTATGTAAGTTATTATGTGGTCAAAGGCCAGAATGCCTGATCTAATACTATATTTTACTAGGTGAAATTAATCAATGATGCTTAGTTACCCTTTATGTCTTGTTCAATGGAAAAAATGATAAATGGAAAGATGAATCAATCAAAGTCAAAGATTAGACATACCAGGGCACTTCACACAGAAATAAAGAGGGAACGATGAGTACTCCCTGATGTACCGTAATAACATTCTAAAAATAAAAGATAGGTAAATAATTTTTTAAAGTACAAAGCAGGATTCTACCCAGGAATAAAAGGAGAGTAGAAATCTACCTGGAAAAAGGGCAAGGAGGGTAAAATTATACCTGGAAAAACGGCAAGGAGGGTGGGATTTTATCTAAAAAGGGCATGAGGGCGAGCCGCCCCTCTGAAACTCTCTAGAGTGATCCCTGTAAATGTAATGTATATATAAGCTTGACAATGACCTTGGCACAATCGTAAATGTGAGGGCTGTTATAACAAAAATATATACCAATTTAACTAATCCAATAAACAATTACATTTAATTAATACTGCATTAAAACACAATTTAACATTTATTTCAATTTTCTGATGAACTTTTCATCAAAACATCATTAACATCCCATATTTTAGTTTCAGGATTAAGTTAGAATACAATTTTGTGAATAGAGTAATCCCTTAACATTCGTAAGGGTTGTGTTCGACAAAAACTTTGCGAATGTCAAATCTGCGAATGTTGAGTCCATCTCTCTGCACTAAAAAAGGAGTTACGTTCTATAAAATTTTAATTAGAGTGGCACAGCATTTCAAAGAACAAAAGGATACATGTATTAACAGTACGTTATGCATAACATAGATATGTAGAAGGTGAATGTATACAGCATGTTCATAAATATGAAATTTATTTATTGAAGATAATTCAAATTAACTGATTGGAGAAATAATTACAGCTAAAAAAGCATAGGTTTTTATGTAGAGTAATTTTGACTCTCTCTATTTGCTAAGAGATAATAATATGTTAGTGGGTGATACAGTGTATGCAATACAATATTAAAATGCAATATTTAAATACATCTAAATACTTCAGAAATACTTTTATTTTCCATCTAAGAGCAGCTTCAGTTCCATCTCTACCAGAACCTGCACATTTTAAATTAATAGACTGAAGATGCTGTTACCTTACCACTTCAAATATCATCTTTGCAATGAGTATTCTGTTGTTGTTATCATTTTGCTTTCCTGCAACACTCGTTCCTTTTACAGTTGACAGCTGAAAATTGATTTGTAAATAGATGCTAAAAAAACACAGGGGAAATAAACTTTAACCACTATAAATTCTGAAAAAGAAAGAGATAATAAAATAAAAATTGTAAATAATCAAGTCTTGTTTTTAATTATTTAATAATAATTATTAATTTCATTAGCATTAGTTATCTAATTTATGAGGAATAAAAAATATTAACAATAAAACTGATTTTTCAAATACATCTCAAATTGATAAATTATGGTAGAAATAGATATTTACTTAACATCTGATGTTTTACGGTCTTACTGGTAGTCTTACTGGTATGAGTCTTACTGGTATAATTAGGTGGTGTAACGATTTTATGTTTGTATTTTATGTTCATATACCAATGAAGAATTCATACATTTGATTAAAAAAAAAATTACAATGTATAACAGTATAAATATGTAATTTATTATTAATACCTTTATCATTAATTGTTTACACCATTGAAAGGATGATGTGTACTTTCTGGATTTTTATTTTTTTTATAGAAACACTGTAAAAAAAAAAAAAAAAAACACGTTTAAAATCACATACCTGTGTTTCTCAAATAAAACTACAGTGGTACTTCATAGGGCACACCCAGTAGTACTCTGTAGGTCATATCCAGTGGTACTCTGAGGGCACTTCTGTGGGGTGTGCCTATATCATATACCCTCTAGTTTTTTAATGACTACAGCCAGGGCCGGCGCTAGACATTTTACTGCCTGAGGCGAGCATTATTTTGCCGCCCCTATGCCGCGATTATTTTTTCACCACTTCTCAAACTTTTTTAAGAATAAGTAAATTAATTTTGCTAACTATAATTTATTTAAAAGAAAACAAATACATATAAAATTAATTTACATTTAAGAAATTTAAAATAATCAAATTGCTTTAGAAATTTTGCATCTATTTTGAAAAAAATAACAGTTAGCTTGAAATTAAATGAATAAAAAAAAATGTTATCATATTCTAGTAATATTTACCAGAAAGCATCATATCAAGAATTAAACTGACGCTTCAAAATCTCATTCGTCCTGCTTTACCTTTAGAAAATGCATTTATTATATTGACGTTATGAATTTAAAAAAAAAAAAAAAAAAAAAACAGTTTGCCAGGTGAAGCTAAGGGCTAAGGTTAATATATAGATTATTAAGCCAAAATATGTCAAACATTTAAAAACAATCAAATTACGTATAAGATTTATATAGAATTTCAAATAACAAAATAATGATACCAATAACAAGTTATATATCTTTTTTAAATAGGCACAAAAATAAAATCCCCTATTAGTAGAAATTAAACAAAATAATTATTAAAAATAAAACTTCACGATCTAATTTTCCTTGATTTTTCTTTGGCGAAGTCATTTATTATAATATGGAAATCAATATTATAAAGCAATCACATTATCAAGACAAAAATAGATAAACATACTAACACAAACTACGCATTATATTCTTGACACTAAATAGAAAAATTATGATCTGAATAGAAAATTACATGATCATTTGAAATTGTATACATGAAGATGTAATTTTACATCAGTAATATTTACAAAAACACAACTATCAACAGTGAAATAAATAATTCGATACTAATTCGCCTTGAATTTGCTTTGTCAAAATCGTAATATTAAAATATACAGTATAGAACCATTTATCCGGAATGGTTGGGGCCAGATGTATTCCGGATAACTGGTTTTTCTGGATAACTGGTTGGATACTAAAGCAACATCCATTTGATGATATTTGTAGAATATATGTAGCTGTAACATTGTTACTGATTTCAAATTATTAGATTACTCTGATTAATGCTCAGATGCTATCAAGATCAAAGATTAATCAGAGTTTGAAAGAAGGCAATACCTTGGAAGCAATAATTCTGCATAAAACTTAAAATGCTCAATATCTAACTAAAAAGGTTTGCATTTCAAATCCTAGATATTGATCAAGTTGTACAATGCATGTAGTATATGTAGTAATGTATCAAGCAATGCACATGTCAAACTGGCACTGCATAGCACTTTTTTCTGGAAAGATTCTGAAACCAGTCAGTTGGAAATATCATTCTGGATAACTGGTTTTCCGGTTAACTGGATTCCGGATAAATGGTTCCATACTGTAATTGTATTTTCATTTGCTAGAATAATTTAACTAACTGACCCGACCGGCGTTGCCCGGCACATCAAAAAATAGCACAAAGTGCAAAAAAATTAAGAAATCGTAATATAAAATCGCGAAAAACATAAAAATCGCTCCACGAATCCCAAATGAACTTTATTGAAAAGAGAAAAAATTACTATATTGGGCTAGAATATTGATGCTGGATTCCTTTTACTAATGTGGGAAAATTGTAGAGAATTGCGAAAAAACGCTAAAAGTTGCATACAAAAATCTCACAGGACAAAATTTACTATATTGGGATAAGATATATATATATATATATATATATATATATATATATATATATTAAGAATGTCCAAAAATTGCCGCAAAACGCTGAAAACTCTAAAAATCAAACAAAAAATTTTCAAAAAAAAAAAAATCAAAAATCGCTGAACGAATTCCGAATAAACTTTAAGAAAAGAGGACAAAATTTACAATATTGGGTTAGAAGATTAAAACATGATTCCTTTTACTAATGTGGAAAAATAGCCACGAAACGCAAAAACAAACTCTCTAAAAATTAAAAAATCGAGAGGACAAAATGTACTACTGTATTGCAATTACATTCTAACAGTAAATCTTTCCCGAAAGTGAAAAATCAGCGCGAAAAAACGCTAAAAATCGCATTGAAAATTGCTGAATATAAAATGTATAATATATTGGGCTAAATGCTTGAAATTACATTCCTTTTATGAATATCAAAAATCGCCACGAAACACAAAAAACGCTAAATATTGCATTGAAAATCACAATAAAAATCACAAAAACTACAAAAATCGCGGAGAATAAAATTTAATAAGATAGGATAAAAATTTTAAACTGATTTTTTTTTTTTTTATGAATTTCAAACAATTCAACGCGAAATTTGAAAACTCGAAAAAACTTTCAGAATCGCATTAAAAATCACTAAAAATTCAAAAATCTCGGAGAACAGAATTTACTACATAAGGCTAAAAGTTTAAAACCTAATTCGTTTATGAATGTCAAAAAATTGCCGTAAAACAATAAAAATCACAAAAAAAAAGTCGTAGAAAACAAAATTTACTAATAGTGGACTGAAACATTGTAACAGGAATTATTTCACGAATGTCAGAAAATTACCGCGGAACCGAAAAACACACTAAATATTACTAAAAATTAAAAAAATGCAGCAGTGAAATTTTACTGTATTAGGCTAAAAGTTTGAAACAGAATTCCTTTTACGAATGTCAAAAAAATCGCCACGGAACGTAAAAAAAGGCAAGTTGAAAATCACATTAAAAATTCAAAAATTTCAGAGGACAAAATTTACTGTATTGCGCTAAAAGTTTGAAGCAAAATGCCTCTTACGAATGTCAAAAAATCGCCGCAGAAAATCTCTAGCGCTAAAAATCCCTAAAGTTCAAAAATAGAGAAGGACTGTGAAACCGAATTCTTTTTAACAACATAAAAAAATCGCCGCAAAACAGGAAAAAACTCTAAAAATAGCACAGAAAAATTCAAAAATCACTGTACGAATTTAGAATAAATTTTATTGAAAACAGGACAAAATTTACTATATTGGGCTAAACATTTACAACCGGAATCCTTTTACTAAGGTAGAAAAATCACCAAAAATAAAAAAGCTGGAAATCGCATAAAAATTACTAAAAATTAAAAAAATTTCAGAGGAGCAAATTTATTACCGTTGTTAAAACATTTTAAAAGGAATTATTTTCCGAATGGTAAAAAAATCGGGGCAAAAAGACCCTAAAAATCGCACTGAAAATCGCGGAAGGCAAAATATTTAATTAGGCTAAATATTTGAAACCGAACTTCTTTTATGAATGTGAAGAAATCGCCGTGAAACGCCAGAAAATGTTAAAAATTGTATTGAAAATCACAAAAACTTCAAAAATCGCGGAGGACAAAATTTACTAAATTAAGTTACAAATTTTACACCGCATTTTTTTACGAATGTGAAAAAATCGAAGCAGAACGCGAAAAAACGATGAGAATCGCTTTGAAAATCGCATTAAATACAGCTAAAAATTCCAAAATCGCGAAGAACAAAATTTACTATGTCAGGCTAAAAGTTTGAATCAGAATTATTTCCTTTAATGAATGTCAAAAACTCACCTCAAAACACAAGAGAACACTAAAAATCTCATCAAAAATCATCAAGAACAAAATTTACTAAAGTGAACTAAAACATTGTGACCGGAATTCTTTCACTGTAATTGTATGCAACTTTTTGACAGTAATTACATGCAATATACTCCGTATTTTTATTTTAAAATAAGAAAAAAAAATTATCTCTCTCTCTTTTTTCTTAAGTTTCGACATATACAATGGATTATATGTTCAATATATGCGAGCCAAATGCCGCCCTTCTAGGGGTGCGCCCTGAAGCGGCTGCCTCACCCCTGGCGCCGGCCCTGACTACAGCACTGGTTGGAACCAGATGTATTCCAGATCGTGCATTGAAGCAACACATATTTGATCAAACTTATAGATTAAACTTGCCTGTGCTTGGTTTTCCTATTTGAATTTAATTATTAGTTTAATCAGAACAATCAAGATCAAATATTAATCAGAGCTTGAAAGGCGACAGTTCTAATAAAAGTCCCTTGGAAACAACAATTCTGTATAAAGAAAAAAGGCTTACCTAGATGCTTCCATTTCAAATCCTGGCCAATGGTAGCATGAAATGCTACTCACAATGAAGGAATGGGAAATCCGGAAATAAGACTTCACTGTGCTACAGGGCACCCGATAAAACTCTTAAATTAAAAAAAAAAAAAAACATTTCATCAATTTACATCTGCCTAAAATTTAATTTTTATAAATAGCCATAGTATGAGATTCATCTACAAAACCATTTTGTTCAATGCATTAGATTAATTCTTTAAGTAATTTAACACATCTTTCATTTGAAAAATTTCCTCTGTACTTTCATATCCTCAGTGTCTTCATTCTGCTGGACTATTTCTATGTGTGAGAGTTTATATGGTACAGGAACATCATTGTCATTATCAAAACACTCTTTCTCATTATCAAAACACTCTCTCATTATCAACACACTCTCATCAAAATTTCTTCTTTGGTAAATATATTAATTTTTAAAGCAACTTCTACATATTCTTTCACTTTTTGTTAAATCAATTTTTCTTTCAAAATTTGGAAGTCCTACGAAATCAGTCATTGGATTTTCTTCTGGAAATATGGATGTTGACATCAAGTTATGTCATGCATGAAAAATAATGATAATCAGCAGCAGATACAGTCAGAAAGAACGTAATTTCGAAAGACGAAACACAATAAATACACATTCTGGGAGAGGTGTGAGGATGATAGATTCATAATAGTCTTGATGTCTTTTCATATTTTATTCGACAGCACATTAAACACAAAAGTAAATTAAAAATAATTATTAGACTGAAAAACTATTAAATTTCAGGAGAGCCGTCAAGAAGCTCCATTGTTTACGATACAAATTATTCCAACTGAAAATTACAAAACTGTTTTCTAATCGGTTCGAGGTTACGTCACATTACGTAACGCGCGCCGTGAGCATAACCCCGCCCACAGAACATGTGAACAAGGATTTCGTAACATCCTGCCCCACCATGAACACATGGGGGTTCATCAAAAATTTTCAAAAATATTACATCATACATATATAACATCATATATATATATAACATCAATACAAGTAACCTAGTTTTCAATTAACAAATATCTCAATTAACTAAATTGTATACAATTTTCAAATAAAAAATAATATTAAGGTATTCAAATAAAAAATTTAACATAATATTATTCAAGATCAATATCTATTCCAAGTACAAGTTTTAAATTAAATTATAAAAAGTAAAATAATAATAATATATCCAAGATAAGATTCAAGAATGAAACCAAGTAAGTAAAACAAAACATTTTTAAAGTTTTGCCCAAGAGTTTCAAGAAGACAGTCAAATATAAAATAAATTATTTAAATTTAAAATAATTCAGGTCAAGATACACCTGTCCAAGATACAACCATAGTCCTGGAAATCAAAGTTTGATATGCTATCTAGATCAAATCATGAACACAAGAAAATTTCAAATATTAAATTCAAGAAACAATGCAAATATATAATTCAGTGATACTTACATACCTTCTTCAATAAGCACAAAAACAAATTACAATATCTTCTACTAAAAATATAAAAAGAAACAGTTAAAAATATTATTCATGTACATTCTATTATCAGGCAAAGAATTATTTTATAAAAATTCAAAAAGGATAAGTAAAAGAAATTAAAGTCCAATTCAAATATCATCAAGAAAAAATTTAGAGTCTTTTGAAAGTAAAAAAAAAAGTTTTCAGTTTTTCAAGTTTTATATTAAAAATAAATCTAAATACCCATGCAGTTACTCGATACAACTTCTTTAGTGAACTATACCTTGACACATTTAAAACTTGAATTTTATCAGCATTATTTGTATTAACTACACAAGAAATAATTTCTGCTTTTCGAGACCGCTCTTCAGAAACATTAGACACTTGAGTTGCGGGCATTTTAACTCTGGGCCACTGATCTTCAGGCAAGGAAAGAAATTCGGGACCGTACCACCATTTTTGAGAATTGACCAATTGTTTTCCTGAACAACCTCTAGTGATTAGGTCGGCAGGATTAAGTTTGCCTTCGCAATGTCTCCATAAACTAGGATCAGACAAGTCATGAATTTCTGAAATTCTATTCGCGACAAATGGTTTCCATTTTTCTTTTGATCCTTTTATCCAATAAAGGACAATTTCAGAATCTGTCCAGAAAACAAACTGGAATACCTGGAGAATATTTTTAAGATAATTTGCAAGTCTTGCACCAATAACTGCTCCCATCAATTCAAGACGTGGGAGAGTTAATTTCTTCAAGGGGGCAACTCTAGATTTAGACATGACAAAACTAGTTTTAAAATTTTCTTTAGATGTTTGATATCGTAAGTATACTACTGCGCCATAGGCTTTGGGATTAGCATCTGTAAAAATATGTAACTGAAGACCCTCCTTTTCCATGATCAGGGTGCTAAAATAATATCTGGGAATTTTCAGTTGTGAGAGATCCTGTATTTCTGAAATCCAAGTTTTCCATTCATTTTCTAACTCACCAGAAAAATTTTCATCCCATGATATGCTCATTACCCATAATTGTTGCAATAAATATTTAATTCGAATAATAAAAGGAGTGATTAACCCAGCCGGGTCAAACAACATAGCTGCAATTTTCAAGACATTCCGTTTTGTACAAGAATCATTATTTAATTTTTCTAACAATGGACGTAATTCTAGTCCCAAATTATCTTCATTATTGTTCCAAGTTAAGCCTAATACTTTTAGAGAGTTATTTGGTGGATCGGAATTAGAAATAGTTATGCTCTTATCAATCCATCTTTTCTTAAGCTCCTCAGAATTAGTTTCAAATTTTCTTAAATTCATTCCCCCTTCTTTCAAAATATTAACAGCTTCATTAGATAAATTAAAAGCCTGTACAACATCATTTTCTCCGGTAAACAAGTCATCTACGTAAAGGGACGAATTAAGGATTTCAAATGTTTTCTTGTGAGAGTCTTTATATTTTTTTATATGTTTTTTGATAGTACAGGCAAGGATAAATGGACTGCAGGTGACACCAAAGGTAGCCCTAGTCATTCTATAGGGGACAATTTCTTTATTTTTGTCAAAATCTTCATAGTATAAAAATCTTAAATAATCGCGATCTTCTTCCGCTATAGATATCTGGAGAAAGGCTTTTTCAATGTCAGCTGAAAGGTCAATTTTGTGTAATCGGAATTTTAAAATAATATCCAGAACATTTGGGTTCAAGTTAGGACCCGGATTCAGGCATTCGTTTAAAGATAAGGAATCCGCTTGTTTAGAGGAAGCATCGAAAACAATCCGAGTTTTTGTTGTAATTTTATCCTCTCGGATGACAGGTCTATGGGGCATGTAGTAACAGTTATTCTCGGAAATCTTTTTAGGGCACAATTCTACTATACCTTCATTAACTTGGTCAAGCAAAATAGAATTGTATTCTTTGAATAAAGACTCATCTTTCAGGAATTTATTTTCCAAACTAGAAAACCGCTTTTTTGCTACTTCAAGATTATTTTTGAGCAAATCACGAGAATTTTTCCATAAAAGACGTGTTTCATAGTGACCATTCACGAATTTTAAGTTTTCTTGAAACTTATTTATTACTTCATAATTAGAAATTTTCTTTTCATTACTTTCAATAATACCAATTGCTTCAAGTTCCCAAAATGCTTTTAATTGAGTATTTAAATTTTCACCCGAAACATTTAAAGATGTCAAATCTCTTTCTTTCGAATAGCAAATTACATTTAAACAAGAAATAGAATTCATCGAATAATTATCTGGCATTTGTCCAACTAATGTTGTTCCGAAAATAGACGTTTGAAAGTATAATTGCTTGTTTATTTTGGTAAGCGATCCACATAATGTTTCATAAATATAATTAGCTCCTAATAAAATTTGAACTGGTAAATTTACCTCGAATAAATCAGCTAATTGATATTCCTTTGAAATAAGGTTTTGAACCTCGGGATTAATATTTTGACATAATTGGGTACCACAGATTTCATCCGTAATTAATGCCTCAACATTAACAGAATTATACGGATGATATCTGCTTCTCAAGGTTATTAATACACATTCAAATTCTTTTTCTGTAGGATTTCTGTTAGAAAATGTGTAAATGAAAAGTTTTTCTTTTCTTAAGATTTTGGCATTTAATGCCTTTGCCAAATCACTCCGAATGAAGGTTTTTGTAGAAGCAGAATCATATAGTATTCGGGCAAATAATTTTTTAGATCCACTTTCCACCTGAACACAAGCTGTTTGCAGTAGAGTGATATAATTATTCCTCAAATTTTTTGACTTATGAATAGATTGCATTACGGTTTCATTTTCAGGATTTTGGCTAACTTGTTTTAATTTTGAATCTTGATTTTCAACTAATTTTTTACATTTTGTTTGTGGGCAAAATAAGTGATTATGTTGTGTGCTTTGACATGTTTGACATGGCTGAATTTTTACTTTACAAGCTGACTGTAAGTGTTTGAAAAAGCATTTATAACAACGTCCGTCTTTCTTTAACTTAAATCTTTTTTGTTCATTGGATAAGATTTTGCATCCTAATCCAGTATGTGTATTAGAATTGCAAAAAATGCAAACACCTTTAGTAACATTATTTAATGCAACTGATGTCGGGAAATTATTTTTTACTTTAAATTTCTCTTTAGAATATTCAGCTTTCGAACGAAACGTTTCCTGACCTTTCAACGAAATTCCTGACACCAGATCTGCAGCCTCCCTAGATTCGATTTCAAACTTGATGAATTTCATTAATTCCCCTACATCACCCATTTTCTTAGGATCCCTTTTTCTGTGAAATTCTACCACTAAATTATGTGGCAATTGTTTTAACAAAATAGGTATTAATATATATCCAAATTTATCTGAAGCAATACCCATAGATTGCAAATTCCTAATACTGACTTCACTTTCATCATAAATATGTCTGAGACCCTTAATATTTAATGAAGATTTAACAGGTTCGATTTCTAATAATTTATTAACAAAACAACTAATTAACTGGTCTTGCTTACCATATCTTTCTTTTAATAAAGTTAAACAAGATTTATAATTTTCTTCTTTTAACGCAAAACCAGCTACTGATTTGTAAGCTTCACCGGTTAAGAAAGATTTCAAATATAAAAATTTATCAACAGTATTTAATGATTCATTTGAATCTATGGCGCTTTCAAAGCTATTATAAAATTCCAAGAATTTACTTGGATCACCACTAAAGGTGGTTATGTTTAGTTTTGGCAAATTGACAGGATTCTGTGATGCATTATTTAAATTAGAAGTACTATTATTACTTTTCACGGATTCAGCTTGCTCGACCTTGAATTGCTTTAATTTACTTCTTATATTGGTTTTCGAATCAGATATAGCTTCCTCATACTCAAGTGACTTTTGAATTTCGTTCTCAAATTCCGTTGAATCATCTATTAATTCTTCAATTTTTTCATTTAAATTTTTAAGCTCATCTTGTTTTTCTTGCAAATTTATTAAATATTCAGACAGTTTAAATTTATCATTGTCACTTTGAGTATCAATACTTTCCATAAATCTATCGATAGAAGTAATTAATTTAGTGCATGAAGTTCGAGCAAGCTTACGTTTTGATTTTAACTTATCGACTTTTTCCATTTTAGAATAACAATAATAATAATAAAAAAGCTTTTTACAGTACCTTTTATCCGAGCATAGTCCACGAGAAGAGAAAAAAGAAACTTCCAATTAATATTTTTTCCTATATATTCACGTCCATAACAAATTCGGAACAATTTCTTGATTTCCCGGGTTTCGGCACCATGAAAAATAATGATAATCAGCAGCAGATACAGTCAGAAAGAACGTAATTTCGAAAGACGAAACACAATAAATACACATTCTGGGAGAGGTGTGAGGATGATAGATTCATAATAGTCTTGATGTCTTTTCATATTTTATTCGACAGCACATTAAACACAAAAGTAAATTAAAAATAATTATTAGACTGAAAAACTATTAAATTTCAGGAGAGCCGCCAAGAAGCTCCATTGTTTACGATACAAATTATTCCAACTGAAAATTACAAAACTGTTTTCTAATCGGTTCGAGGTTACGTCACATTACGTAACACGCGCCGTGAGCATAACCCCGCCTACAGAACATGTGAACAAGGATTTCGTAACATCGCATGCTTTAATGTATCAAGTAATGCATATGTCAGACTAGAACTGTATGGTGAGGGTTTTTCTGAAAAAATTCAGAAGTCAATTAATTGAAAATACAATTCTGGCTAATTGGCCTTCGGATAAAGGATTCCATAATGGAAAAAAAAAAAAAAAAAAAAAAAAGAATGCATTCCTACATCTTTTTGCAAGTTTGGGTTCAGGATTATTTTTTAAAAACTAACTATTTAGTTGTATATTTGAATTTAAAAAAATATGACATGTTATTAATACTTGTACTGTACTGGAAATAACTTTTTTAATAAATTAAAATTCTCAAATACTCTTTATTTTGTTGTATATAGAAAAGTATCAGTTTAAAGAATATATTACAAATTGTCTGAATAAAATTAAAATTTTAAATAGTTATACCATTTTTATTTTCTAAATTTCTAAAATTCAGTTTTATTTTTCAGATTGGTGATATCATTTATGGAAAGATTATAGTGGCCTGTAAAGATACAGAGCCGGAACTGGTTTGTGTTAATAGTTATGGCAAAAGTGTTGGATTTGGTGTTTTGCCTGAAGGAGGATTTGTATTTCCAGTTTCCTTAGATTATTGCCGAAGGTGAGTTATATGTATCTTTCATTATTTTTACAATTTTTTTTTCCCTGCATTTTAATAACTGTTGAATGTAACTAAAATCTGGATTGTAAAGTAGCTTAAAATCTTGTAATAATTTTGATTATATCATACATAGTGTACAGGACTTTACAAATTTGATAAAATCTAGTGGCCAGCAAAAAATTCTAGTCACCAGTAAAAAGTATATAATCCCCCCTCCCATCCCCCCCCCCCCCCATCATTGATTTTCAAAAAGCACAAAAGTGTTTTATGAATCAGTTAAAAAAAATAATAACAAGCAGAGTTTAGAATTATTAGTTATTCTTAGTATAGTCACTTCTTAAAATACGAGGGCAGTTTGATAAGTTCTCGGCCTAACACAGAAATGGAACAAGTATGACCAAATGACAATGTTGTTTGTAATGTATGATCCTTTAGATGACATGCCACAAAGTTTCAGATGCGTGGGTTTATTGTCTATTGTTGAGCGATAAAGTAAACAAGTTTTGACATTTTCGAAAAGTGGAAAAAATTGAAGTTCGAGCTGTCATAAAATATTTTGTTAAAATTTTTTTTAACAACATACATTTAGAACATACAAAAAGAGCTACAGTCTATCTTAAAGGAATCTTGTCCTTCATATTCGACGATATAAAAGTGGGCTGCTGAATTTAAGGATGGTAGGAAATCCATTCATGATGATAAGTGCTCAGGACGCCCAAAAACCGCTACAACCGACAAAAGCGTAAAAAAAATTCGTATTGAAGATACGCGAACTTGCTAACATTGCAAACATCTCGATAGACTGTGTCCATCACATTTTACACAATGTTTTGGGTATGAAAAAGCTTTCCGCTCGATGCATTCTGTGCTTGTTTAATGTTGACTAAAAACGCCAAAGAATGAACATTTCTTCTTAAGAGTCATCTGGATTGTATTGTGTTACAGTTACAAGTTTAAAAATAACATGAAATATTGTCAAAAATCTCGTATTTTCTTTTTCAAGCCGGGAACTTTTTCAACCCTCCTCGTGCAGGGCTGCACAAAAGAATTTGCACATAAGAGTGTATTTTAAATGTATTGAGTTGCAAGGGGACTACATTGAAAAATAATATGAAAATGAAATTATGTCAAAAATTTTGTGTTTTCACTGTCAGGCCAAGAACTTTTCAAACCACCTTCGTAGCAACTAGTAAGCTTCTGCTGTGTCAGTTTAGAGTACCGCTTGTGAGCTGCACAATTGTACATTCTTCTCAGCATAAGACAATGTTGCCAGACATGTGCTGTAGTGTATCATTTAAGCAAAAAATTAGAGAAGGGATGCATAAATATAATTTTTATGGGTCCTTCTGGATGAATAACTTTTCTGTTGAAATATCGCAAAAGAGGCCTATTGTGTATAAAATACATTAAATCGGTCTTATTTCTAAAATACGACCCACTTTTGTAAAAAAAAGACCCAATTTTTAGAAAGTGTCTTGGTCCCAGGATTTTAAAAGTCTTGTGACATCACTGAAGAAGTTCTGTCACTGTTGTTTCTACCTGCCGCTTGAAATAGACTAGCAGTTCATCTAACTGGAACGCTGCTTTTGCATGACTGTTAGCTCCTGGTAATTCATTGTTTCCTCATCTGTCTCTCCATTTTTTTCTGCATCCTCTTCAATGATTGTACCATAACCTGCTTACAATTAACTTTCAATGTCATTGACATCAACATCTGAATAACCGTCAATCATCTGAAACAAATCTATAAATTTATGGAGCTGGACTTAAGCTGAGTCTTTTCTCTGGCACTTTTTTCAACACTGTTTTGTTGTTATAGTCAACTTGTACAATACATACAGAATACAATTTTCTTACTAACACTGCAAAATAACCATCTGACACAATAACACAGGTTACTCGCTCCACCAACACGATTGTGCACTGATCTAATATTTGTAGAGGAGAGGAATTTGATTTGTGTGCAGTCCTCTGCACACATATTTCTTTTTCCGGTACATATTTTTGTGTTATTTATTCCTAAATCAGTGCAAGTTATCTAGAGATCTGAGTTAATGGCAGCCGGCTTAACAAGGTTCTACCTTACTTTTAATCAAAACTAGTCATTGGGGGCCACCGTAATACTTACCCATCATGGATATGCATAATATAAAATATGAAAATAAAACATGTGTAAACTACTTATAAAATGCATTGCAATTCGAATAAAATCGTGGCTGGATGACGTCCTAAACTTTAAAGGCTGTATTACTGAATTGCATAAAAGAAACATCCTTATGACTCCAAAAACAATAATCCTATTAACTAGTGGTTTAATGGCATTGTATGAAGCGTCTCATTTCCAATTAAAATATATCTTTCAATTGAAATTTGGATGAAATACAGGGTCATGAAAAATCGAAGAGTGTGGGAAATAGGATTACAAATACCTCGGCAACTCATTATCCGATCGACTTCATTCTTTATGCAAAATTTATGTTTTTTAATTGTCTTTTGTATTCACTCCTTAAAATAAATAATTTAGAAAATTTTTATATACCTTTTATCAGAATGAATATTCCGAGAGTTCGAAAAAAATAGTTCCGGATAATTGAGGTTACTGAAATTCAATAAGCTTCTTCCCATTATTACATACTAAGTACATACCCAATTTCAAGTCTCTATCTCAATTTGTTCGGGAGATAGAGCGTTTACAGACACACAGACGGACGGCAAATTAAAAAGAAAAAATGTTTTTCAGAATCCCCAGTGTCTGAAAGGTGTAAATCTGTCAAAATTTTTAAAATGATTACAAGACTTACCCTATACTACATATGATGGGTAAGTAGAAGTAACTTGCTCTGATGCTTGCAATTCTTAATTGTTAGAAATTCATAGATCCCCTGTTTTCTTCCTGTCTTTCATAATTAGTATGTAAATAGAGCATTTTTCCTGCACATCATTCTACTTTTTGCTTTTGTAGTATATTATGATTTGATTATTTACTGTTACTAGAAAGTAACAAATAAAGGAAAATATTTTAGAAGTTAAAGAGTTTTAAAGATTTTCAAATTTGTGTGCTTTGGAAGTGCTTAACTGGAAAACAAACATCACTGTAGAAAATTAGTTTTAAATGACTTGATTTAAAATAAGTGTTAAACTATCAGGGCGATTCCACCGTTATGTGTGTGACTTTTAGAGAGTGTTTTTTTGCAAATTGAGACAAATTTAGAAGTGAAATTATTTAGATAATGGTTTACTTTTTTATTGCTATTACAGGACACATACAGAATCATTTTTGTCATGACACCTTTAGTCTAAAATAATAATTAAAAAAAAATAGTAAGAGTCACAGATGTAACAACGACTTTACTATTTTTTAAAAAAAAATTGTTATTACTTTAGACTAAAGGTGTCACTACAAAAATGATTCTGTATGTGTCCTGTAATAGCAATAAAAAAAGTAAAATGTTATCTAAATAACTTCACTTCCAAATTTGTCTCAATTTGCAAAAAAATACTCTCTAAAAGTCACACACGTAATGATGAAATTGCCCATCAGTCAACAGAAAAAAATTCCTCCATGCTTTGAAGTTTGTAGTCACATCAGAAATCGCTAATTATTATTATTATTTTCATTTAGAAAGTAGATCTGTTGTATGTCGTTTATATATTGAATAGAATCTAAATATTTTGGATTGAAATTGCTAATAAGTGTACCCCTGCCCCATTCAAAATAAAATAAAATAAAATAAAATTTTTTAGATAACAAGGTTGGGTTTTCTTTTAAAATATTTTTTTATTTGAATAAAATACTACTAAATAAAATACAGAGATTAAACTATATTTTTAGAATGCCATATTCATCTTAAAACTGTATAAAAACATCAAATCATACAAAATCAAAGTAAAAGATTTTAATTTACTAAAAAAGTACTAAAAGTAGTTATATATAATATAGGTTTTAAAAGCTTAAAACCATCATAGATACAAACACAATGTCAAAATTGACTACCCGGGTGCTTTTGATTGTTATTACAGTCATCATTCGAGGGAGGAGGAGATCTTTAAAACCTCTTATCCTGATGATGACTGTGAAAACAGTCAAAAGTGTTCAGGTAGTCAATTTTGACTTTGTGTGTCATATCAGACCAGATGCTATGATCATTAAGGTTTACTGGGTGAATTAGTTCAGCCATATTCATCCGGGATGGTATCTATGATGGTTTTAAGCTTTTAAAATCTACATGTAACTACATTTAGTACCTTTTTAGTAAATTAAAACCATTTACTTTCATTTTGTATGGTTTAATGTTTTCATATTGAATAACTTCTTGTGTAAAACTAGCCATAAAAGGAGTAATGTTTTGCCTATTCTCCCATTTTTTTTTATACATTCAGGGATCTGTTTAGGAAAAAATTGAGTCCTTTAACGGACTCTTCACAAAATTTTTCATTTCAAAACAGGACCCTTCACAAATTTTTTTTTCCTAAAACAGGACCCTTCACAAAATTATTTTCCCTAAAACAGAACTCTTAACAAAATTCTTTGTCTTAAAAATAGGTTTTTGACAAAAATTTTCCATCTTTAAACCGAACATTTCACAAATTAATCATTTAAAAGTAAAATCTGACCTGTCACTTTTACATATATAAAGAAAATATATGTATTTTACATCCATATATCTTCTTAAAAATGCATAAACAAGAACCTGAATATAACGACCATTTCAAATTTACAAAATTATGATTAGATTTTTTCACAAATATAAAAAGCTGTTCACAATTTCACAAAAACAAGACACTGGGAAAAAAGTCTGGACAGACCCCTGACATTATAATCAAGGTTATAAAATGTTCCTATTAAAGTATTTTGTTTGTATTTAATTTATAATTGAAAATATGGCCTCTGTGTTCATTTAAGTTTTGTATGAATAAAAGTGTATATTATATTACACTCTTTATTCTTTATTTATATTTTATTTCAACTTTTTAGTGTTTAAAATATTTCATTGGTTTAGTTTCACAGCCAATTCGCATATTTTAGCAAGCGTGGTTTGAAACATAATTAATTCTATTATTGTAGACTCGTATGCAGTTGTAACCATATTGTTTTCTCAATGTATAATAAAAATTTAATTAAATTGGTATTTTCACCTTATCTGGGTGAAAATCTTACCAATAGCAGCTTTTATTTTTGTATGTCTAAATTTGAAAAAATGCTTTCATGTTGAAATAAATTGTTTTTGGTTTATAATATTATTTCTTATTACAACTTAAACTTTTTTTCTTTTTTAATTAAACATGTCACATATCTATTTTAAATGTGTTTAACGTATGTACAAGGCATTTCATGAAGGACCCCTAACTTTGAAAATAAATAACTCGGAAATAGTGATAGATAGAAGCATGAAACCAGTGGTGTGTTTATTAAAATAACCGTAAGAATCAGATACAGACACCTCAAAATTTTTCTAATGAATTGTGCCGATAGATGGTGCTGCAGGTGGCATAACCATAAGTAGGCTGTATCAGATCAAAAGCTATTCAAAATGTACACCTTTCACACATGTCACAAACGAAGAATGAAATTGCCAGTGACTCTCTGTCGTATGATCAATATACAAGCTTGACAAATAGCCTCCTCCAGCTCGTCAAGTGTTAAAGGATTGTTGCGGTAAACAGTGTCCTTCAGTGTCACTTCCAAAATTTCTTTCACTATATGCTAATAGCGATCCCGTTTCAATGGTGAAATCTTTGACGACTGTTGTTCTTGGTGTCTGAGCTCTCTTTATAGGGATCTGTAATGTTGCTTGCAGCGCCATCTTTCAGCACTATTTCTGTATCAGATTCTTATGGTTTATTTAATAAACATACCACTGGTTTCATGCTTCTATCTATCACCATTTCCGAGTTATTTATTTTCAAACTTAGGGATCCTTCATGAAACACCCTGTATTTTAAATGAAATGAGTGCAATGTGATTGAAAGAATATTTGGCAATTTATCTTCTTGACTGGCTAATGAAATAACTTTAAAATTAATTTATTAAGTTATATTTATTAAGCTATAAAAATAATAAAATGCTTCATTATCAGAAACACACCTGTGTATGTAAATTTTATAATATCTAGCACATCAGGAAGTGAGTGAGAGGTCGGTTACAAAATTCTGTCTTTACATACATAAACCAACTAGATTAATTATGACACAATTAAAGAAATCATATAAGATGTAATCTTCCCAACTGGGTGAAAAAGTCCATGCCAGCATTCGAACCTGGGATCCCTTGGCTGAAGCTGCCAATGCTCCACCAACTGAGCCATCCTGGAAGAATATGGCTGAACTAATTCACCCAGGTAACCTTAATGATCATAGCATCTGGTCTGATATCTGAATCCGCACAACAGAATAAATCACAGGTAATGGGACCTCCAGTAAATACTAGAAACATGACTACTCTAGATTAATTATGACACAATTATTCAAATTGGTAAAGAAATCATATGAAATGTAATCTTCCCATTGAGCATTGGCAGCTTCAGCCAAGGGAACCTGGGTTCGAATCCTGGCGTGGACTTTTTTGTCCAGTTGGGAAGATTACATCTCATATAATTTCTTTACCAATTTGAATAATTGTGTCATAATTAATCTAGAGTAGTCATGTTTCCAGCGTTTACTGGAGGTTCCATTACCTGTGATTTATACTGTTGTGCAGGATTCAGATATCAGACCAGATGCTATTTTCATTAAGGTTACCTGGGTGAATTAGTTCAGCCATATTCGTCCGGGATGGCTCAGTTGGTGGAGCATTGGCAGCTTCAGCCAAGGAATTCGGGGTTCGAATCCTGGTCCAGACTTTTTCATCCAGTTGGGAAGATTGCATCTCATATACATAAACCAAGTTAAGTTAAATAAAAGAGTGTAAAAATATTTATCATATTTTCATGAGAGAGGATTATTTAATTATTATATTTCTTTTCATGCATATTAGCTTTTAATAATTTCATAATAATATTGGTGTGAATCACACTGTCAATGGTTTAACCCCCACTGACATACAAAAAGAGTTATATTCCACCTTAAAGTATTCTTGTTCTTCATATTCAACGATAAAGTGAGCTGCTAAATTTAAACATGGTAGGAAATCAATTCGCTATGATGAACGCTCAGGATGTCCAAAAACTGCTACGACTGACGAAATCATCTCAAAAATTCACAATGTCGTATTGAATGATTGCCAATTGAGATATGCGAACTGGCTGACATCGCAAACATCTCTATAGACCATGTCCACTACATTTTATACAATGCTTTGGGTATATAAAAAAGCTTTCTTCTCGATGCATGCCACATGGTTGAACGTCAACCAAACACCCCAAAGAATGTACATTTCTCAAGAGTTTTCTGAAATGTATTGTGTTGCAAGTTGAAAAATAAAATGAAATATTGTCAAAAATCTTGTATTTTCTTTGTCAGGCCAAGAACTTTTCGAATCACCCTCGTATAAGGCTGCATTAAAGAATTTGCACACAAGAGTGTATCTTAAATGTATTAAGTTGCAAGGGGACTACATTGAAAAATATGAAATTATGTCAAAAATCTTGTGTTTTCACTGTCAGGCCTATAAATTATTAGCCTACTCTTGTACTATGTAGTATGATACTGATCTATAGATCTTGTACAGTGATGCTCAAAAGAACTTGAGTACCTTTATAGATTCTGAGTTCCTGAAATTTTGTTTTCAAATGTGTTACCGTAAAATCCCGTTAATCCGCCCCCCTAAACACGACAGAAAATCGTAAAATAAGCAGGGGGGGGGGGGGGCGCTTACACAGTATTAAAACTGTAGTATATGATATTTATGGGTGGTGGTGTGGGGGGGGGGGGGGGAGAGCTGATCATCGCAAAGCATGCATTATTTTAATAAAGTAACAAAAGAAAAACATTTTGAAAAAAAAAAATGATAGACAAAATAGAAAAACAGTATAACTTCACGATTAATGGTGATTTCAGATTATAGAAAATTCTGGATTTCAGAAGCTTTGAAACTGGAATGCATTTAGATAAATACCCTAATTTCCTGAAAATTTCACAAGATCTACAGGACTAATGTTCAGCCATAAGAGAAAAAATATTGAATCTATTGTAAAATATTTCAATTTTTAACTTTTGTATTTAATATAACACTTGATAAATAAATAAATCTGAAATAAAAAATTGATAATTCAGTACAAAACATTTGCAACATAAGTAAGAATAAATTCAGAAGATTTACATTACTTAATATAAAATTATAATTAAGTAAGTTAATTACTTAAATATTTGTTTAAATTAAATATAAAATCTTTGTACTAGTTATTTTTTTTTTGTCTCTATTTATAATTTAATATTACAAGATCAGCGAATCAGACAAAGATTTGTGTGGCGCCATCTGTCAAAGTAAAAACTTACTACGTAATTCGATTATCGGTTGAATCGAATATCGCCGTATGCGGAGAATGAATAGCTATAATGGATGAAGCATAGAGTGCGATGTTTGTAAACTAAATATGAGTTAAAAACTATTGTAAAGCATGAAATAAATGGATTTAAGGAATCAGTTGTTAATATAAAACAGAAATCAAAAGATTATTGGTAAGTTAAAAGTACTTTAACATTAATAATTACGTTTTTATAATAAAGTTACGTTGATATGTACTGTTTATGAACTTTATACTCAAATTAAATAACTGTAAATAAAGATGACATATGAGTAAATGGTAATGAATGCTTGTGTTTAAAGAGTGTATTTGAGGCAGTAAGACCTAGATATGAAATAATGGTATGACTTTTCTTAACAAGATTTAATAAGTTACGCGGTCACACCATCTGTTGATTTTTAAGAAAGATATTTGCAAATTTGCTCAAAAAAATTATATTTATTGATATTTGCAAAGATATTGAGTAGGAAAAAAATCGCAGATAATCCGCAGCCGCGTATAATCAGCATTACAAGAAAAATAAAGTTTTTTAACGTATAATCCGCAGATTATAGGCAGGAAATTAGGGTAATAACATTAATATCTGTCATTAATATGGTAACAGAAAAATAAAAGTAACTTAATAATTTAAAATAATTAAAAAACACTGAGAAATTGCAGTTGAAAATGTCCTGAAGTAATTTCGAGAACTAATAACATTTTATGTGTTGTCGCCATCTGTTGTAAGTTAGGAAGATTAAATTTCCGTTTTTTTTTAAATCATAGTTTCATATCTATAAATGCTAAATAAATAATACAAATCACAAAAATTGAGAACATATAGAACGAATTGGTAGTGTTGCCAGATTATAAAAACAAAAAACATTACTACCACAAATATAGCACAAATTATGCTACAAATTCGACTGTGTATCAACAGATCGATTGATCTGATCAATCAATCGAAATATTCTTTTTTGTGATTTGTTTTCATAATAATGTTAAATACAACTATAAATTCTTTAATAAAATAAATAGATACTCTTTTAATCAAAATATTTTCCACACAGCATCAAATACAGATTTTTTTAACTTATTTCATGAGAAATTTTCACTATCGATATTTTTATAACCTATCGCCATGGAGCTAAATTTACAGCAAAACTAATGTTTAGTTATATTGCTTTTTCAGATCGACAATGTGTTTTGTACATGTTTGCGATATATCAAAGAATCGTCACGCCTTTCTGATTCGTCGGGGAAAAAAAAAAAAAAACACTCGGGAGATAAAATTTTTGGTGTTGATCTTGACGTGCACGGCGAAATTTCTTTTGGGGGAGGGCGTTTTCTCGGGATTTTTTGAATTTTCCAATTTGTTTACAAAGTGGGAGGGGGGTGCTTAATCGGGAAGGGCGGATTAACGGTATTTTACGGTATGCTTTTTCTAAGTTGTTTGTTTAGATATCTTCTTTCATCTCATTAAATGTTGAAGTTCCATTAGAGTATTCTGGAAGTGTTGAAAAATATTTCATAATCTATGTTATGATGCATGATTTTCTTTCTTGTTTTTCAATAATAATGAAAGGCTAAAAAGGAGAAAAGATCAGGGTCCATAAGCCGTGTTTTTGGCCCATGAAATAGACTAAAATTCGATTTTGTTATACTGACTTAATTATTTCAATTTTTAAAGTTAGAAAGTTTATCCTGTACGATTTCAACAATAATTTTTGTATTTTGTTCAGATTTATATAACTTACACAAGCTCAAAGTTTGCATTATTCGTAGTTTTTGATGAAATATATGCAATTCCTCCTCATTTTACCTCAATTTTTTATATATTTTTTAATATTTTATTATGAGCACAGCTTTGCATCACTTTTATTTTTACATATATTGTACATTTTGATGTTTTTTATAATATATCTAAAGAAGAAAGTGTTGCACGATTGCGCTCCTATAAATAATTGAGGTAAAATGAGGAGAAATTGCATATTTTCCATAAAAAACTACGAATGATATGAACTTTGAGCTTGTGTAAATCATACAAATTAAAAAAAAAACTGCAAAAACTATTGTTGAAATCGTACAGGATAAACTTTCTAATATTAAAAAGTGAAATAATTAAGTCTGTATAACAAAATTGAGTTTTAGTCTTTTTTTCACAGGCCAAAAACACGGCTTATGGAGCCTGATTCTTTATTTCTAATATTTAATTAACTAGATTATTATTATTATTATTTTTAGGTTACTTGCACCAGATTCGCCTATTTTAAAAAGACTCGGACAAATTTTGCCTTTTGAAATTGCAATTGGTTTAAATGGCAGAGTGTGGTTGAAATCGACGTCTCTTGACAGGACTTTAGTTTTAGTGCAAGCATTGTCTGTTTTGGAATATGCATCTTTGAGAGAAATTGAAATGATGTGTGACGGAGTGACAACTATGAACATAAGCTGAGTATTTGTATTATGGTTTTGTTAATAAAGCTGTTGTTTTATTTAAATATCGTCTTTCTTTGAAAAATATCATACTGCACATTTTCTATTTACTAAGTTCTCTCACTAATATGCTTAAATGATATAGAGTGATTCCACCGTTACGTGTGTGACTTTTAGTGACCTTTTTTTTTTTTTTTTTTTTTTTTTTTTTTGCAAATTGAGACATTTGGAAGTGAAATTCTTTAGATAACGTTTTACTTTTTTTTAATTGCTATTACAGGACACATGCAGAATCATTTTTGTCATGACACCTTTAGTCTAAAGTAATAAAAATTTTTTTTTTTTAAAGAGTAAAGTCGTTGTTATGTGTGTGGCAGAATCATTTTTGTCATGACACCTTTAGTCTAAAGTAATAAAAAAAATTTCTTTTAAAGAGTAAAGTCGTTGTTATGTGTGTGACTCAGAAAAATCACACATGTAATGACTTTACTATTTAAATTTTTTTTTATTACTTTAGACTAAAGGTATCACTACAAAAATGATTCTGTTTGTGTCCTGTAACAGCAATAAAAAAAGTAAAACATTATCTAAATAATTTCACTTTCAAATTTGTCTCAATTTTCAAAAAAACACTCTCTAAAAGTCGCTGGAATCACCCTATAGCTGTAAGTGAAATAATTTTTCTTAAAATATGTTCTGTAGTTCTGATTAATTACTCAGAGATTTCATTGGGAATATATATGTATCATTTTCATCATTTGTTGTGTTATAATTGTTTACAATGCACTTTGTCATTTAGATAAAAAGCGTTTTTAAACTGATCACCATGCTGTACCAACCTAGGGAGAGAAATGTATAATGTTAAACATTTCATTTTATAAAAACATTTAGATTGTACCATAATACAGCCATGGAAAAAATTATAAGGACACGTTGAAAAAGGAGTAATATGTATTAAAGTAATCATCAACTGAAAGCAAAATCAAACATAATTTACTACTCACAATTAGGAAACATTAGAAACCTATTAATACGAAATTAAATTACAATAAAATTTACAAATCACATATTAATAGATATATATGACGTGAAACATGGAAAAAATTATAAGGACATAATAAAATATGTCTGGAAATAAATTAATATTCTACAAAATCACCATTTTTTTAATGACCCTTATTAATCGTGCAGTCATTGACTCAGAAAGTCCAGTTAAAGTTTGTTTAGAAATGTTTTTTCATGCTAATTCAATGAATAATGTCAAATCGTCTATATTTGCATATTGCATGCCATGCTTATATCCTTCTCTAGCTAAAATGCCCCACAGATTCTCTGTGGGGTTTTAATCAGGGCTTCTTGGCGGCTAATCCAAAAGTTTGACAAAATTAGCCTTGAACCATGAACGAGATGCACGAGACACATGACAACTTGCATTGTCTTGTTGAAACAAATAATCAGCACCTTTGATAAGGGGTGTTTCAGGCAATCTTTTTTCAGCTAACATATCCACATATGATTCTGAATTCATGCGACCTCGAACGGAAATGATTAGTGTTGTTCCATTGGCTGCTAAACCTGCCCACACCATCACAGAACCTCCTCTGAATTGGCATTTGGAAAAAACAGGTTTATCTTTTTGCAAGTCATACCAAAAATGGCGAAAACCATATGGTCCATTCATTATTATTTTTTTTTTCGTCCAAAAATACCACATCTTTTCAGCAAGTACCAAAAGAAACGTGTTTCTTAGCAAATTCCAATATAAGTTTCTTATGTAGTTTTTTAAGTGGTGGACGTGGCCGTAGTTTAGCATAGCTAACATTAGTATTCTTTTGCAGAACATTATGCACTGTTCGGCTAGTGGATGATAGATTCATTTCTGTTTTAATTTGAGTGGAATTCTGTTTTTTTAAGAAAGTTCAACGCGCAATTCCACATTTCTGGAGCATAGTCAGAGGAACAGGCCTACCTGTATGCTTCTTTTTGCCATAAGCTTTTGGATTCTTCAAAAATTTATAAATTACTGTTTTTGATCCGTTTATATTCCTTGCAATTTTCAGGTCCTCTCATTCCACATTTTCAGTAAACAATAATTTTTCCCTTTTCAAATGCAGATAATTGTGTGCTGTTTAGCATGAGGAATAATGAGAGTAACTGAAGAATTTTACATCGCAACAATTTTAAACTACTTTAAACAATCCTATATTATTACCAAATATGCAAAATTTTGTTTGCGATTTCAAAAGAAATGAGTATCTTTATAATTTTTTCCAAGCAGCAAGCTGTTAAATTTTTTTAAATTCATGCCTATTAATCATTTTCCAAATTTTCAACTTAAAGTTTGTTTGGAAATGTTCTGTTTCAAGCATTTTTATCATACAAATATATGCATAATTTTCTAGCCAAGCGGCTCCTACATTTGGCGACTTTTTGCTTGTCCTTAAATTTTTTCCATGGCTGTATTTTGTTTTAATTTGTGTATAATATATAATTTTGTCTCGCATTTGTTCGCTACTCTTTTAATGTTCAAATTTTATGTTTGTTGATTGGGCACGTTACTGTAATTTTTGCTGGTTTTATAATGTTCTGGAGCATATCTGATGGGTTTCCCTTTTTGAAAAGTTAGATATATTTATTTATTTTTAGAGAAAGTTTTTTTTTAGTGCATTCATGTACTATTCATGATTTCTTTACCATTCTTTCTATTTCATTTCTTTTCTCTTTGGTAAAATATCCATACATGCAAAAAAGTTTGTGAAGAGTTTTTGAATGTATTAATTGTATATACAGGGTGTCCAAAAAGTCTGGAAACAATCAAATAACTCGAGATATACATCGGATTGAAAAACGGAAAATATGTGTTCAATATTTTTAAAAAATCTATTTAGGGATATGTTGAAGCCTGCTGTCAAATACTGAGCTTCGTATAGAATATTAAATGCATTAAAATAACTTGACTTGGAACTTTGCTAATTGGCTGAACTGATTTTATTAAGAGTTCTCCCATGCAGTCCTAGCCAGGAGTTCAATCGAAAGCTTGGGATCTGTTAATATTTTTAGGGACTTACATTTTCCACAGTAAGTAGAGCATCTCAAATCTCCAATATCTGTCATTTTTGTGCAAGTTCTGGGTTTTTAATCAGTGCTTCCAACAGTGGGTGAAGATGTCAAATGAAAAGAAAAGTTTAACTTAATTTAGTAGTTTTTGATTGATGTATGATCATGACCTGTATGATTCCCAAGCTTATGCTTTACCAAGCTTCAACCACAATCATACCGCAGATTGCGTTTATGTTTGTATTTTGAATCTTAAAGCTCGTTGCAATTTAATATCCAAAAGTAATATTAGTTATGCTGGGAAAACAACTTAAAAGGGCCAGATTCGGAATTCTGCATTAAGAGTTACAAGATATTTGATTGGAAATTAATTTAAATTTTAGATTTAAAATTTGATTTTAATACCTTTCATATATTGTATTGTTTGCGGCAATTTGCAAATTGTTTGGGATAAAATTGCCTGGTTTCCCAAACATAAGGCCACAAACAATACATTTCTATCGCATTCAGTTTTTTTTATTGACTTTCAAAATCCATCAGTCATTTTTGGGACGCACTGTATGTAAATATTACTATAAAAGCATAAAAAAGACTTCTTAATAACACCATAAAAATAAGGAATGCACTAGGCCTTTAGAAAGACCTTTGTTTTTCTTTGTCAGGCGCTAAGAAAACGTGCAACCACTATGAAGGCAGGAACAAGATTGAAAGGTAATGGGAGGGAAAGAGGGACAAGTTAAGAGAACAGTCAATAGGAAAGCAGAAGGCATCAGCCAATCACAGAGTGCACTAGAATGCAGAACATACGCAAAATTATGAAGAAAATTTAAAAAGAAAATAAAAATAAAATGCATAAAAAATGAAAGTAAAATGGGGATTAAATATACAAAATATAAAAAAAACATAAAAGTTAATACCAAAATGAAAAAATATATGTATATTATTATTATTATATGGCTGAGCTGAACAAGTTTTTCCAAGCTGATGAGAGCATGGTGGAATAAGATTTTTGATTAACTATAACCTTGCGATTAAGATAAATAGCTAAATTTTAAAGAAAGTCCAATTCAGAGGGGCTATTGGCATCAAAGATAATTTTAACATTTTGAAAATTAAAACTATAGTCTGGATCCCAAGAATGCTTGGCAATAGAAGATTTAGACATTTCCTTGTTAGTGACATAACATGAGTGTTCTTTTAAGCGGGTTTCAAGATTTCTTCTAGTTTGACCTTAATAATTATATATGACCTTAATATAATTTTTAATTTAAAATCTGTTTAAAATTTCTTTATTGTTCATTAAACATTTTTTTCTCCAAAAAAGGTATTAAAAGTTGGAGGTTGCCCATGTTGCACGAGTCTACCGCATACACAAGTAAATAAGGTAATTAAGATCTTGCACTATTAACTCTAACTTAATTAAACAAAGAACTGATGAAAGAAAATTGGTCTCATGTCAGTCCTGTACCCATGCCGATTTCTACGTTTTGCACCTCTTTTTGAATTTGATACTGTCCGTGTAAAGAATCATGCAACATTAAACTTGCATTTACTCTGTTTCCTGAAACTTTTCTGTTTATTTTTTTTTCTTTCCTTTCTTTCCCATTTTGATTTTATGAGTGGAAATCCCTATAGAATTTTATGCTAAATAATAATGACAATCATTTCTTAATTAATCCCAAATTTGTTATGAGTATGCTGTTTGTATATCACATTATGGTAATTGACGAATTACACTAAGCTCATTGCTTAGTTTATTTGTTTTGAGCCATTTCTTTACTCTCAACAAGAAAATATTTTTAATATACTTCGGAAGTCATTCATCATCGTCATTTATGATTTTTTTTTTTTTGAAAAAAATAAATTACATTTCAAAGGACAGTAAGATATATTTTATATATTAATCTTACTGAAAGTATAAAATTGTCTTGAATATTTAAAAAAAAAATCATCAAACTATTATTATTGAAAAAATTAATTAATAAATAGAGTTATAGAGATACTAGCTGGCTTCGCCCGCTAGCGAGCCCCTAATTTACATCGGTGCCTCGAATATTTTGAAAACTCCTTTTTTTATAAAACATCGAAACGAACGACCCTCTGGCTCGCATCCACCTCAAACCGAACGAACCTCCAAACCGGATCCCAGCTGCCTTCGGGAGACGTATACCGGTCGTGCTATGCACGCACCGAATAATCCCTTAATTTGCACATTGAATAGTACAAACCTCTAACCGAACGAACCTCCGGCTCCGTATGCCCTCCGGCTAACCCTCCGGCTGCCTGCGGCACCGTATAGCAGTTGTGCTGCGCACGCGCTGCAGTATACGTTAGTTCCACCTTCCACCACCAGGTGGCGCAATCTGTTTATACAATCATAACTGAAATCGTTAAGATTTTTAGTGTCGAGTCGAATGAGCCATATCCCGTCGTCTTCGTGCCCATAGAACCGGAGATAGGAAAGCGTCCCCTGGTGGTGAAAAAATGAACTGAAATCGATAAGCTCTATCGATGCTGAGTTGAATGAAACAAACCGCGTCGTGATGTGACCCATAGAACCCGAGTTAGCGGCAAAATTCTTTAATTACACCTACCAGCACCAGGGGGTGCAATCTGTTCTATGCGAACATAACCTAAATCTGTAAAGCTATTGAAATCCAGTCGAAAGAGCCAAACCCCATCGTAATCGAGCCCATAGAACCAGATTTACGGAAGCGCCCCCTGGTGGTGGAACTGGAAACTAAAATATGTAAGCACTATTGATGTCGAGTCGAATGAGCCATACCGCTTCGCGATGCGACCCATACGACGGGAGATATTTTGAAAAGAAATAGCTAATTCCTTAGCTTCTTTTTTTTTTTTTTCCCCTATACAAAAATCAGGATTTTGCTAAAATAAAAAATTATGGTCGGAATTCGAAAATTTTTTGAATCCCTGAAATGCCAGATCACTCAGAGCAAGGATTCATATTTTTCAGATTCGAAAATCCGATATTTAAAAAATATAAATATTGCCCATAAAAACTAGAATCATATTAAAATGCATCTTTTTATCAATTTATCTCTTTTGGCAGAAAGGCGTCCAAATGTCTGATGACAACACCTGCAAATATTTTACTTCTACCCAGTTGAAATAGAAATAAATTCATTTTTCATTTTCATTAATGAGTTTTAATTGATATCTTTAAAAGTTGTTGGTCAATTTTTATGAATTTTTTTTGTTGAATTTGCGAATTTTTTTTACACATGTGTGCAAATTTTCGTCAATGTAGAGTCATTATTTCCACTTGTTTCAAAAAGGAATGGAGCGATTTGATCTCTGATGTGTCAATTTGGCATTCTTTACAGCAACCTTTTTCCCGTCTGGGGTCAATGTTGGATGTCTGGTCAGTTTTTGGCCGAAATAAAGAAAAGTTACGGTCCGAATTTCAAAAGATTTGACTTTTTGGAACGACAAAAATTGGACGCGTGTGTTCTGTTTGAATTCTTCAGGTAGCTTTGTTAAATGAGGTTTTTAAAATGCATTTTGAAAATGTATGTTGTTCTAGAAAAAAAAAAAAAACATTATTCAGGAAATGCGATACATTGGTTGAAAAAAAATTAATAAAAGTAGCAATAAAGATAAATAAGGAAAGTTATTTTATAAATTCTTATATTATACCTGTGTCATATTTCAGTTTTAGGATTTCATACCTTAAAAGGAAAAAAAAAAACTTTTTAGTCTCGCTTTGGAACTTTTGATTATGAAAAACCATGTCGTAATAAATCGACATAGAATTATAAATTAATGATTTTTGGATTTTTTCTTTTACATGTGCTATTATATAACCTTCCTTCATGCCAAGTTTCAAGGTACAGTATAGGATCTGTTATCCGGAATGCTTGGGGCCTGGGGTATTCCGGATAAGGGGTTTTTCCGTAATTTGGAACACTTTACTTATAAGTATTAAGAAATGTACAAAATAACTAATTTCACAAATAGTAATAAATATGAATGTATGTTAAATACATACTCACAACTTTGTTAATTTAATAACTTATTTACACATAATAATAACCATTCTAAATTACAATTCAAATTATAAAAATATTACATTAACAATTAAAAATCAGTTTTGAGACTTGGGAGCAGAATCCTTTGAGTTGGATTTTTGAAACATTTCTATTAAAGTTTATTGCTTACAGCATGTTCTCTTGCACTAATTGTTCTGGTATCCTGTATACTGACATGATTTACTCTTCTCTGCTGCATTTCACAAATCAGTTGTTCAGTGAAAAATATCAGTAATCTGTTTTTAAGGCTTTTTAGTCATGTTTTTAGCACAATATTTTTTTGTATTTACCTATTGAATTTGTAAAGTAATGAATCATCAATAAATTTGTAAATTAATGAACTATCATTTATTTAATTTGTTCTTTGTGTTGACTCTAGAACAAAAGAGCTGACTAGCAAGAATTCTTAAAAAAAGGGATACTGTTCTCAAAAAGGGCACTCTTGCACCCTGTTCCAAAAATATTTTTTGAACTGGATTGTTTAGAGCAAATTTACTACTTTAAAAAAACTTTATTAAGATCTACCCTTTTATCAGTAGAATGTCATATATATTTTTTTTTTTGCAACTGATCGACGAATTTTTGTAATTCTTTTCTTGTAACTGATTGACAAATTTTGCAATATGTTTGAGATTTTTCATTTGATTGACAAACTAATTTAGCCATTTTTTCTCGTGACTAAATGAGGAAATTTTGCGATGTATTCTGATGATTGAGTGGCGAATTTGTAATTTTTTTTCGCGATTGATTGATAAATTGCATGATATTTTGCTCTTATCAATTGGCAAATTTTGCTGCTTTTTCTTGTAACTGATTGGCAAAAATCGCAGGATTTTTACAAGACTGAAGAATTTCTCGATTTTTTTCAACTGAATGACCAAATTTGTAACTGTTTTCCCACATCTGATTGACAAATTTTGCGATACTTTCTTTCTAACAATGGACGAATTTTGCGGTTTCTCCTGTGACCGATCTACGAATCCACAATTTTTTTCAAGCAATTGACTGCCGAATTTTGCATTTTTCCTGCGACCGATTAACCAAGATATTTTCCTGTGAACAATTGGTGAATTTCCAGATTTTTTCCAATGACTTACTGGTGAAATTCGTAGGGTTTTCTTTATGGATTGATGGACTAATTTTAGGATTTTTATCTGCGACTGACCAAAAAATTCTGTCATTTTTTAATGTTTTTGAAATGAAACAAATTAAGCCTTGGTTATTGTTTTGCATTCCGGTTTTCGGAGCGTTCCGGATACGGGGACGCCGGATAACGGATCCCATACTGTACTAGGTCAGTTGGAAGTACCTTATAGGTTTTGAGAGAAAACATATAGGGTGCTTCCAGTTCATGTAGAAGTTTGAAATTTGGCACGAAGTCAGGCACGTGTAAAGGAAAAAAAATCTGAAAATCATTTATTTATCGATTGTTGATCTATGTCGATTTATTATGTGACAAATTAATTTCCATGACAGGTACTAACGCCAAATTAATGCTTTGTAATGATGATATAACATAATGATACAGAATTCTCAGAGTGCACATCCTACTCCCACTTGTCCTGATTTTTAGGTGCGTTCGTAATTATATAAATATGTAGCACCTATAGTCGTCATCTAGTACGTCTGACTGAATGTCTGTCTGCATATAGCAGTGTAAAAACTACCCAACAGAATGGTTTGAAATTTAATATACATAATCATTGCAGAATTTTGTCGAGTCTTTTCAAATTTTAGGAAAATAGAATCAAAACTTAGATATTAATAAAAAATTTCTCTATTCTATTAATTCCTATCATACGTAATCTATATAGTAAAAGTGCAAGTCATGTGACTGAAGAAAACCACATCTTTTTCCATATGTCAAGCAGCCATTTTTATTCAAAATTATTTTTTCGAATAAAATTGCATAAAAGTTACATTTTTAGAAAGATTGTTAAAAAAAAAATTGTTTGCTTGAGAGATGAGTTACATTAAAAAATATATAGATGATGAGATAACTTCAGTGAAAATTAGGTTAACAGCTGAATATCTCAATCCATTAAAGTAAATAAACAAAGATTCATTCATCGTGAGTCATAGAAATATTAAACCATGGAGGTAATCATTCGCAAAGGAAGATCTTAATGGTGAATTTTATAGCACTTTCTGGTGTCGAAAAAAAAAAGAAAATCCCATCTGTAAACATGGCATACGTAATAAGAAAAAAAAGGCATCTTCATTTCGCTCATAGCAGACGATATAATTTATTTCACTGGAAATAACAATGATGATTTTTTTACATTGTAAAAAACTAGTTAAAGCATGAAACGAACGTACATCATTTGTCACGTTTAATGTGCAATTTCCAATTTGTTTATTTATAAGACATTTACTTCAACAATTTCTGGATCTGAAAACAATTCAATGGCTCTCTTTTTTTCTGTATTTTCTTTAGCCGCCACTAGCTTCATTTAAAGGAGAATGGGAAATAATGTTCTAACTGGACCTTCAATACTGATTTTATCAAGACACCACATCAGCAAAACGAGATTTTTCTACCAGGATGCAAGTCCTACTCCCACTTGTCCTGATTTTAGGTAAATTTCGTAAGAAATAGTACCTGTTACATTCTCCCCTAAGTTGGAATTTTTGCAGATCTATGTTGATTATTACTCCCAGAACCCAAAACCACCCCCAGTTCAAAACTTTATCTATCTATCTATGTCAACTTTTTATGGACACTATATCTCCCATAATTCTGCACAAATCTCTTCCGTACTGATACATAAAATCTCAGTCAAGTTTATTAATGGGCAAATTGAACAAGGGGGGGGGGGGGGCTTTTTGTGAAAAAAGAAAAACCCCCATAATTTCTTAATTATAATACGTATCGAATCCGTTTAAAGTTATTATTACTTCTAGGAAAAGGGCCGAAAACTTATGAATGACAGATTTTTTACATCATTAAAAATGGCCCCAAAGGAGGGTTTTAGAAGAAAAAAAATCATAACTTCGTCAATTCAGAAAATATCAAATCTGCTTAAATTTATTATAAATCCTCTTAATATTATCTAAAACTTTTATATTGATAAGTTTTTTATAGGACCAACCCTTATAGCAAAAAAGAAAAAAAAATCCCGGCTGGCTCCACCTGCAAACAAGTTAGGTTTTGAAGTGGGCGTTTCCAAATGCCGCATCATGGCAAAAAGGTCATTTCTTCCGCAATTCCTAACAAACAGGCGCAACACAGTCTGCGTCTTTGAAATCTACCTAGCCGTCAGGGATTTTTTTATTTATAAGACATTTACTTCAACAATTTCTGGATCTGAAAACAATTCTTACAATGGCTCTCTTTTTTTTTCTATATTTTCTTTCTTTTTCTTTAACCACAACTAGTTAAAACAAAAAACCTTGAAAAGAAGAGCCAAACAAAACACTAGATATAGTAAAAACTGGTTTGATCTATTTTTCGTACGATACGAAGTTGTTCCACGAAAGAGCAACATTCGCACGACAAATGTTGTTGCATAAAAAATGCATGGAAGTTAGTAGGAACTAAAATAAGCGAATACTCATCAAACATTTGCTTACAACGTAAAATTCGTTTAATAAATATGAGTTATTTTAAACTACATATATAAATAAACCTCGACTTTTCGGTTTATCTTTATAACCATCATCAGGAGAAAACCTTTTTAAATATGAACAGCAATAAAATTAAAAATTTGTTACATGATTGATTACAATGTTCAAACTGACACGATGCTAAAATAACTGAATTACAACAATATATTCAAAATAAGCTTGGTGGCGCCCTCTATGAATCAGCGATGTAACTGGAAACTCATGTTCAACTAAATTAAAGTTCCTTCAAAATGCATTTCCAAATAGCTGGAACAGAAAATGATGAGATATCGTTACAAATTTCATGTTTTCTTAATGAAATTTCAATAGATTCACGGATGTAGGCTTTAAAGGGATTGTTTTGTCTGGAAATAACTTTAACATTGTTAAAATCAATAAACCTAATCTGTCCATTAGCAAAAGTCCTTGATAAGGCAGTGGAAAGTTTATTGTATTTCAAATCACACTTGTGTTCTTTAAGTCTTTCTATGATGTGACGTTTTGTCATACCAGTATATGCAGAATTTGTACCATCGGTCAATTCAAATGGATTTTCATATACCCCAGAGAAACAAGTGGCTGATAATGGGTCTATGATTCTATTCAAGAAATTAAACAAAGTTTTGAATTTGTATGCTACCAGTTGTATATTAAATTTCTTGAAAACTCTCTTTAACCCCTTGGGGACGAGCGACACGTATACGTGACACATAAGGTGCTCAGAATCCTCGATTATTCCCACCAGTAACTTTTTATTGTAAACTTTGCCTTATTTAATGGCAGCATTTCTGAGATTCAATTAGGCGAAAATTTCTGTTTTGAAAAACCGGTGGCAAAAGATTAAAAATTCTCTAAAGGACGCTCGTCACGAAGGAGTTAATCTTTCAAAGAGAATGGGGATATATGAAATTTTTCTATAAATATGACTAACATTAGGAGAAGATACTACTGTAACCTTGTGTTTATCAATTAATTTACGAACAATGTGCGGCTTATATCCATGTTTCATACCTACACGAATAATATAATTAAGTTCTTCTGCTAAGAATTCTCCTGAACAAATCAAAAATGCCCGACGTACATACGATCTATTTTACGTTGGAAGCAAATGTTTGATGAGTATTTATAAGTGCAACGTAAAGTCCTTATTAATTATTAATTATAAAATAAGCGATGTATTTTTATAATATTTCTGAGATGAAAGTTATTTTTAAGTCATATAAAGTACAAATTTACAGTACGGTTAAAATAATGTTATAAATGTGAACGGGTGTTTGAATGTGGAAGGAACTTGGTGTCAAGATGGATGAATAACTTCGTAACTTTATAACACTGCATATGGCAAGAAACATTAAAGATTTCATTTTTCAAAACGAACAATCTGAGCCCCGTTCTTCGCAGCAGTTGTAAAGACTGACGTTTGTTTCGACGTCACGAGATCTCTTCCTTTGCAACAGCTGGTAAAGAAAATCTAAATATGGACTACATATTCTTTCTTATGGAAAAGAACAGTTTTTTTTCTTTTTTTCAGAAAGAGCAGAAACGCCCACGCCACGCCAAGTAAACTAACAAACAAGTTGATAAAACTGGCCAATGAATTTGACTGGTCAATTTGAAATTGACTGGTCATTTTAATGTGATATGTTTTTCCTTAACCCCTTCGCGACGAGCGTCCTTTACAGAATTTTTAATCTTTTGCCACTGGTTTTTCAAAACAGAAATTTCCGCCCTATTGAATCTCAGAATTGCTAAGATTTAATAAGGCAAATTTTACAATAAAAAATAACTGGTGCAAATAATCGAGAATTCTGAGCATCTTACACGTATACGTGTCGCTCGTCCCCAAGGTGTTAAGGAAAAACATTTACATACATGGACGTCGTATAACTTTATAACATTGCATATTACAAGTAATATTAAAGTTTTTTTTTTCATTTTTGAAAACAATCTAAATCCTGTTCATTCCAGCCAGCTGAGGTTACAAAGACTAACATTCTTTTCGACATCACGTGACCTGTTCCTTTGCATTGCAACAGGTGGAAAAGAATGGTCTGTTTCGATTTTTCAAAATGAACAGAAAAATCAACGCCTACTTAGAAACCAGTTGAACTGACCCCCTGATCAATTTTTAGTTTTTTGCGATTTTTGATACTATGCTATTCCATAAAAGAACAACATTCACAAGATGCTTTAGCAACATTTTCCTCAGGTTTATTATTAGAAAATTGAATAATAAATGTATTTTCTAATATTTCTGTAATGAATATTATTTTTAACCCATATATTACAATTAACTCCTTTCAAAATTTTGAAGGGAGTTATTTTATATTTTAGTATTTTATTTCCTACTTAATAACTAATAATTTACAGTATATCCGCGATAATATTATAAATGTGAAAGTGTGTTTGAATGTTTGAAAGAACTTGGTGTCAAAATAGATGAATGACTTTACAACTTTGCATATATTTAGATTATAACCAAAAAAGAATACCCCACGTAAACATGTAATTTTATTAATAAAGCTCTTTTCTTTACGAAACTTAACAAACGTTGCAAATTAAAATTAAAAAGTTTTTTATCACTTAAACAAGTATTTGTTTAGTTGGAAATATTCATGTTTGAAGAATAATTTCAATTTAGGTTCAAGTTGAAAATAATAAATTTCAACAATAATATTTCAATCACTTATGCATGGCTGCAAAACTACAAAAATAAAATAAAATAAAATAAAGTAAAATAAAATAAATAAATAAATAAAATAACCATTTTTTACATTTAATTAAAATATACTAATTAATTAAAATATATACATGGAAGCTATAAATCGGCAAAAAAATATAGACCGAATGATTAAGAAATCGAAAAGTTTGAACTTATTCCAATTAAGAAAAAATAGCTAAAATTGTGCATAAATGAAATAACAATGAAATAATGTCCTTTAACATATTCGCGACCGCTATTTTTCGTATTATTAACAGCATGCCACGCACGCATACGAATGCTACACTTGCATTTTTTATATTATTATTTAACGAAAACCAGGACAACTTTGCCACACAGAACAACTTTGCCACTCTTTGAAACATGTTTTTTTTTTTTTTTTTTTGGCGCTCTGAGGAGTTTCAGATCTAATTAAAATAGTCGGTAATATTTTCATGTCACAAAGATATTGTGTGACACTATTCCTGCGTGTTTTCTGTCTTAGTTGTTTTATGGTCGTTATCAGTGAAAATATTTTGTAACTGGTGGGAAACAGCCGATTTTGGACGTCTAAAAAAGTGTTCTGTTTCACCTTTTTAATCCAAACGTAAGTATAAACAGCCTATTTTGTCTGATAAAATATATAATAAGTTTTCGGAATCGCTTTTGGAACTTGATCTAATGTTATTTTTATGGTTGATAATAATAGTTGGCAAAGTTGTGTCAGGAATCTTGGGAAGAGTGGGACAACTTTGCCAACCTAGAATTTTGTCATTTTCCTAGATTTTTTCATATTTTTTGATAAATCGGATTGCACGTTTTTTTTTTTTTTTTTTTTTTTTTTTGCATGACACATCTGAATCAGCATCCGAGCAAGGTTTAGTACCAGAGGAAGAAGCAGAACCCAAACAAGATTCAGAACACAGCCAACCTGAATAACTCAGTGAAGAGTTAGTGCAGGGCATTGTTCCTCAAAATGATGAACAATCATCAATGACTAAAGACATGAAGTTTGTCCAAGATGGTAAGAACTTCATACAATTGAAAGTTGGAATGTTTGTGATCGGTAAGTTCTTGGCGAAAAAAAGTGCGGAACATTATGCTGCAAAAATCACCCATTATTACGGAAATGAAGACTTTGAGGCATGGAGATAGAAATAAGAAGGAGAACAGTGAAGATAGGCTTTCAAGCTCAGAACATGGACCGGAAATTAGTACCCGGTTCGTGGCGCTGGTGCTCCCAAAGGCCGGTCATGTGACCTGTCAAACATGACAAATTGTCGTCTGCTCTTCCTGCATTTTGGTTTCGAGCATGGTAAAGAGTTGTCAGTCAAAACCAGAAATAGAGGGCGCTACACTACCCAAAGGCTAAAAAAAAACGGAAACGCCGCCATACTAGGTACCGCTTTTAGTTCCATAAGTAGAAACATTATCGTTGTTCTCCTTCTGTGATCGGTAAGATCTTCATGCTTTGAGGTGTCATACCTTAGAACGAAAGACAGTGGGTGGAGTTTCACTTTCCCACTGTTCCGGATGAGGCGTCCGTCAACGTAGCCGATGTTATGTACAGGGTGTCCATAATTAAACGACCCTACTTTAAAGTTGTCTACAGACGAATCTATTGGTCAGAAAGTTGTGAAATGTTCTGGAGGACATAAGGAAAGAATGGGAATTTGTTTAAATGAAAAAAAAAATATTTCAAAATTTCGCCGCCAGAGGGCGCTTTTTTAATGAATTACACATTTAGCATACATTTACGATACGATAGTTTACATATTTTATTGCAACAAAACATGTTCCATATGACGGTCATCATTTTCAGTTACCATCTGGAATCATAAGATAGCATGTTCCACAGTTGACAGCAGTGTGTTCTGGGAAATGCAAAAAACATGTCGCGAAAAAAGTTTTGTTCGACATGTTTTGTTGTAATAAAATGTGTAACCTATCGTAACTATATGATAAATGTGTAATTCATTAGAAAAAACGCCCTCTGGCGGCGAAATTTTGAACTAATTTTTTTTCGCTTAAACAAATTCCCATTCCTTCATTATATCCTCCACAAAATTTCACAACTTTCTGACGAATAGTTTCGTCTGTAGACAACTTTAAAGTAGGGTCGTTTAATTATGGACACCCTGTATATTGTAGAACCTCCTTGAAAAGAGGAAAACTTTCGTTTTCTGAGTGGAATGTTCGAAATTTTTTCTAACTGCTCTTCTATTTCTTTTCTTTTTTTATTGAAATGTATATGTAATGATTTAAATACATTATTTGAATTATAAAATACAACTTCTCTGTGTTTTTTGTGTTGATTTTCACTGGTTTTTAAACAGTTGGCAAAGTCGGCCCCGTTTCCCAGGTAACTTTGCTAACACGGTTTTAACCCTTTTGGTGCCATACATAGTTTACCAATATATGCTAAAAATGCCAGTAAAAAAGTGCATTTTTATAGATAATTTATATGAACAAGAGAAATATTCACCATTTCCGTTACAATATACCAATATTCATAATTTTTTCAACATTCTCTTCAGAAGATTTTATACTATGATAATAAAAACACAGAGCGAGAGGAGTGCGACGGCGCTCCTTGGCACTAAAAGGGTTAAGCCAAAAAATAAACAAATAAATGAAGATAGAAAAAAAAAATATAGAAGTGCTTACTTAAGTTAACATGTTACCACATAGACATATTCTTAATGTAGAGTTAAAGACTAATGGTTTAAGACAATTTTAAAGCAATATTGAACATTATGAGTAAGTAAAAGATGGGATGGGGGAAAAAAATATGGCAAATTTGCCCCATTTTACGGTAACGGAAAAGCTTTCTGTTTTTTCTTTTTTGTATTACAAATGAATATATATATATAATATACATAGTTCATGAAATGTATGAATATGCATATTATGTATATGTTTGAAAAATAAAAATACTCCCTTACGATCGTTTTACGTACGATTTTTAAATATATGATACATTATAAAACGGTTCAAAAGAAATTTAAACAAGTGGGTAAACGTGATCGGAGATCGCACAAAGGGTTTCGTTTAATATTCCTTTTAAAACACTTTATTCTTCCTTTAATAAATCCAAATAAATTTCATTTTCAAAAAAAAAAGTCATGTTTTTATAAAGTAAAATTTTACCGGTCCATTTTTCTCGTTTTTTCGAAAATCTGAACCGGTTCGATAGCGGACGAAGCCCGCTATTATACTCTGTCGTAACAATATCTGTCATGTGGACTAAATGCGATATTGGAAAAAATCAATTTCAAAATTAAACATGTTGTATAGAGACCTTCAAAATGTTAGACGTCATATTAATTTTCTTTTTAATTCTCAAATGACATCATGTTAAGCTGCTTTCTGTATTTACACATACTCATACTCCTTGTGTTATTGAGAAATGTTCGAAAATTTCCGTTTTATTACCAATATGACGTCAAATTAATCTTTTTTTCAATTGGTGTAACTTTTTATTTCATAATGAACAGAGGAAAGTGTCCAACAAATAAGAGTGAAATATGCCAGACCAGGATATTGTCGGGATAGCTCAGTAGGGAGAGCGTTGGTACGGCAAAAGAAAGTACCCAGGTTCGTGTCTTGGTCCCGGCATATTTTCGCTCTGTTGGAAAAAATCTCAACTATGATACTCCAACCATTAGATATTTTTTATTTCATTTTCATTTTTCTCGTGGAAATCTTTCAATAGAAAATTAATTATTGTAGAAATAATTTTATTATGCATTTTTAATTGTTGCAACTGCTATAACGAAAAATGTTTAAATTTAATAGGAAAAGGCTGTTAGATTTTTGGTTTTTTATGTCTATATATTAAAATAATACGATTTTTTTTAAATTTTATGATTTTGAGTTTCATAATTGATATTTAGCTATAAATACACAAAATTTCATGATTGTAAGTTACATAGTTTCTGAGAACCGGCTCTGTTACTGACTGACAACCAAGCGGGAGTAATAGGGTTTCGTGAGATGAACGAAACCTTAAAAAGAGAGAGATGAATAAAATTCGAAAATAATTATTCCATGAATTAGAACATTCGCATCGGGAAATGCGAATTCTCGTTTTTATTTAAAAATAAATAAATAAATAAAAACATCATTTACCATGGACGGGGCTTCTACCTTACAAAAAATGCATTTATATCATGTTGCCCATATATATTTTTTCCTTTTTTAGATTGTGAGACATCTCATAATAAATCCGTATATTGAATGGTAGTTACTGATTCATGAACTTGAGAAAACTATAAAGGAAACAAATTACGAAATAATTTCAGAAGAGGGAGGAGCTTACATTATTTTAAAATTCAGATTTCACAAAAACATAAATAGAAGGGAATGAAAGAGGGGGAAAAAGAAATCATCCACAAAAGAAGAAAAATAACCCATTGAAGAACAAGGGAATGTTCAGAAGAGAAGTATATGTTTCTTATTGTCAACTAGAGCATACAAACCAATTGGGTACTTTTGTTTTATTCAGATTGCTTTATTGCCACACATTTTTTGAAGTACAGGTATAACTCGCTTAGTGCGGATGAAATTGCCATTAGTACAGTGTCTAGAAGTAAATAGTGTTGTTATCGGCGTCAAAATTATATCTCTGAAATAGAGGACGCGGATAGATGGCGCCAGTGTTCTCGCCGCGGCTATGGTAACTTTCGTTTGTATATAAACATCGTTTTAAATCTAATTTTTTCAGTAACAAATCAGTACTTTTCAATGCTCTAGATAAAAAAAAAATAAGAAAAAAAAAAATTCTAATAATGAAAATGCAGTTGGGGAGAAATGTAACTGCTTTCATAACAACTAATTGTAATGAAATCAAACAGTTACAAAATTTATTATAGGACGATTTTCTTCCAACAACATTTAGTTATTTCTAAAACAATATATTGGATAAATACATCATACTATGATAAATTGTTGTAAAAACATGTCCTTTTTTATACAGTTAAATTATTTTACCCCTATTTTGACAACTTTTTAATCGGTATTTATTATTACATAACTTGTTTACATCCACTTACCAAACTAAGAGTAAATTGAGTTGTTAAAAATTTCTGTTGTTTCAGAGCTTAGTTTTGGGTAAACTAATTTAAGGTATACCAGCAAAACATCAAATGAGAAATCTATGATTCTTTCAAATCTAGAAAAAAAAAAAAATCTCCTGAAAGTATTACAAGAATGCTTTTTCTTTAAATTGGGGTAGATGTGCTAATCATCCTTTAAAAAAATTCTTTTAATTAATAGTTTTTATTATATTTTAGTTTTTTTTAATATTATATTAATCTATCAACAATATTTAACCATTCTCATACTCACATTTCCCAATGTGAATCAAAGTTTTAATAAAAGAAATAAATCAAACACTTTTAATTCCACAATAGACACCCTACAAAACGTAAGAAATTTATTTTGTGAATGTATTAAAACCAAAATTCAATGAAAGCATACTAATGAAACAAAATAATCATGTTAAAATAAATTTAAAAGTTAGGATATCAATAATTAATAAAATATTTATGATAATAATTCAGTCTGTATTTATTGTCATTATCACAAAATCAATATTTTAATTAATTTAGATAGAAAAAAAGTTAAAATACTAAATTTAAAATAATTGTATAACACAGCTATGTAAATTCAAGCTCAAAAAACATTTTAAGCTATAATAAATTTAATTAATAATGATTAGTTGTTAAAAATTTCTGTTGTTTCAGAGCGTAGTTTTGGGTAAAATAATTTAAGGTATTCCAGCAAAACATCAAATGAGAAATCTGGTTCTTTCTTCTTCTGGTTCTTTCTTTGAAAATTCTTTCAAATCTGGAAAAAAAAAAAAAAAAAATATTCTCCTGAAAATATTACAAGAATGCATTTTCTTTAAACTGGGGTAGATGTGCTAATCATCCTTCAAAAAAATTCTTTTAATTAATAGTTTTCATTATATTTTAATTTTTTTTAATATTATATTAATTTATCAACAATATTTAACCATTCTCAAAATAGTCATGTTAAAATAAATTTAAAAGTTAGGATATCAATAATTAATAAATCGTGTATTTGTAACTCCTCTCAATAAATCGCTCATCAAAATGCGATTCACACACAACTGAATATTGGTTCAAGTCTTTATCGGCTTTTAACCATTTTTCAAATTGGTTTTTGTCTTTAAGGGTGAAAAATAGAGTTATTTTAGTTTTGTTAATTTTATATTCACTTGAACATCCAGGAACGAAACATGTTCGATCAGCTTTTCTTTTCGTAGTATTTGCGGAATTATCCATATTAATTTATCATTAAAGAAGCATAGTATATGTTATAATGTATGTTTACTTTAAAATATTAGAGAAATAGAAAAATTCGTATAGTTTGTTTGAAAACATAGCGGTAATTATATCGAAACTCACATTAGGATCAAGCCTTTTACATGAAACTTCAAATGTAATTAACCACGGTGGGAACTCGACGCCCTCTGGTGGAGAATCTGGTTTTTCCTCCTTTCTGACACATTTTTTTTATTATGGTTGTATTGGCGATAAGCACACTAGTTACTTCTAGGCACTGTACCATTAGTGCCGAAAGCACGAAATGAGTGATCATTTTTCTCCAAGCAAGATGGCGTCGAATTTTTAAAAATGAAATTTTCAGAAAATGCCATAAAAAGAAATGACAGTAAATGAATTTGAAGAAGTTTTAAAAAAAAATTAGAATTCCTCAAATAGCATTCGATAGGTATAGACCGAGATATCGGAGGAAGCATGCAAGTTCACCGAGGATTAGAAAATTAAATTTTGTGCTACCGCAGGATGCAAGCCCAAAAGAAGAAAGGAAGCGCACCTGTTGACCGCCCACAAAGTAAATATTAAAAGTGTAATGGTAAAATGTGATTTTCGCAAAAATTATGTGAACTAGGTTATAATCGCTATAGTTTTCCTGCAAGATTTAAATATACTCTTAATTTTTTTCATAATTTTTGTTGTAGTAGACTCGGAGGTAGGGTATGGGGAAACCTATTTTTGCAGTACATTTTGGACGATATCTCTAAAAATATAATACCTAAAATTAAAAGAAATATATTTTTAAGCTCGGTGTTACAAGATATTTCGAATAATACGCCAACACGATATAAAAGAAAAAAAAATCAAATAACTTAATTAGTCTCCCTAAATTTTTCCTAACAATATTTATCAAAGGTTAATAATCTATAAATATGTAGGTCAATAACCTTTACAACTCCACCACTTTTGAACTTTCCATGTTCCATAATTTACGACAAAAGCGGTTGTGACAGACACACGACTGATCTTATAATTTATAATGGTTTTGTTTTTACTTCTTAAGTACGCAACCCTAAAACATAGAGTACCCTAAAACATAGAGGCAATACTGCATTCAAATGATACAAAATCAGTACTACAACTCAGAACTCTTCTGAAGAATTGATTAGCAAATGCAACATGCCATTGAAATTTAAAGAAATTAGTACTCCAAAAAACAAACAAGCAATCAATCCATAATTGATATCTTCTTTAAAAAATATCACTGTTGTAATGACGAACCAGACGAGAAAATTGTCGATTCTATTGTCCCTGGCCCTTCATCGAACAACTATAATAAACTTCATTAATTTTTACCTACAAGAGAACCACTTTTGGTGCAGCTCGCACCTATCATTGATATCTGGGCCATTTTAAAGCCCTATACTAAGACGTTTGAGAATCGATAAATTTTTTCTGTTAAAATCGTATTTTTGATTTTGCATAGCATAACTTTCTGAAAATGCATTTTTTGAGACTGCTTATCGAACTATTAACGTAGAAGGTTTTTTTTTTTTTTTTTTAAGGCAGTTAAAAATACAAATTAGTCAATAATAAGTATAAAATATTGAAAAAAGTTTAAAAATTCCTTCAAGAACCTACGAATTAGATTTTGAAAAAATACAACATTATAATTGCATTTTTGGCGACGCGAAATTGGCTTTATTTGTTACAGTAGAATTTTTCTCGCCAACCCTGGACAAATGTCATCGTCATCTGCTGTGTGTGACTAGTAGTTTGGATTCGTAGCACCTTATTTGGCTACTTAACTAGCTTTTGGCATAAAATTAACAATTAAAAATCCAATAATAAAAAATTTAAAGTACAAAAATTATATAAAATATGATTTTAACAGAGGAATTTTATCGGTTCTCTAACTTTTATGTACAGGGCTACAAAAAGCATTAGGTCTCGATGCTAGGTGCGAGCTGCACCAAAAGTGGTTCCCTTGTTAGACTTTCAAGACTGCCTTGTCTTCTGTCCCAAGTGTAAATAATAAAATAAATTCAAACTTTTTTATTCATGAACTGTGCTAACTTGTCCACCGGTAAGTGTTCATATAATACAAGTATTATATCTGATTCAATATTGCATCGGCTGCTTGAGCTTTTTAGTTACCGATATATTTTAACTAATTAGTGTCATTACTATTTAAATTATGCTTTCTTAATGATTTTTTCGAAATAAAATTTCTGGTGTAAGTCGACTTTTTGGAGCTGAATATGAGAAGGTGTTTCAAAACCCTTCTGAAAGAAATGGAACCTCATTTATTGGTGTAAACATTAATGGTAATTCCCTTCTCTGGGTGCAAGTGCATAATTAAAATTAATGTATTTCATACTGTGCTTCCTGTGTTGTGGTCGTTCTTTGGCTTAAGTAAAAAGTTTACAGATGAAGAAGGGAAGATTTATTGTCAACTCGTGGAGTGTATATAAGTAAATAAAACTTATCATTATATCATTATTCTCTTTTATTCAATATTATTAGTCTAACAGGGTAATCCAATGTAATTAAAGCCTACTCTCGTGCGGGCACCACCTCCCCAACCATACTATGTAATGAAATGTTTTATGAAATTGTAATATGTAATTGTTATTACATATGCAACCTGTTAGAGGCAAGTGAAGGACGTTAATAAAGGGCGTGCTGTTCGCCCCAATATGAGGGAGGGGTCCTCGATGGGAGGGGTCGGCAAGTAGGTCGGTGGGCCTTCCTGTGAGAGAATCTGCCGTCATGCGGCAAAGTCAGCGACAGTAAACTAGGGAAGGCATGTCCTCGTTGCGGGCTAGATTACCAATAAATAGTTAAGTAAACATTGTATTATATGTTTATTTATTTAAATAAATACATATATTTATGCATATACAATATTAATTAAGTGTATTTAGCAATAGTAAGTCAACAACAATGGTTTTAACTTAAAACACATAAAAATAAATTTTTGACAGGATTTGCCGTCAAATACTCCACTGTGCGGCTGGCGTTAGAAAAGATAAGCTGGCTTCTCTCAATAAAAATCAATTGCGAATCCCAAAGTGATTACGTGATTAATTAATTCTAATTAAATTAGTATTTCTCAACAATGTGCTGTTTATTGCTTTTATACTACTACTTTGCATTGCATTACACAAATATATTATTATAAGTTGTTATTTTGGCTTTAACCCCTTGGGGACGAGCGACACGTATATATGACGCATAAGATGCTCAGAATCCTCGAATATTCCCACCAGTTACTTTTTATTGTAAGCTTTGCCTTATTTAATGTTAGCATTTATGCGATTCAATTAGGCGAAAATTTCTGTTTTTAAGAGACCGGTGGTAAAAGTTTAAAAATTCTCTAAAGGACGCTCGTCGCGAAGGGGTTAAAAGCCGCTGGCGCATAGAGTGCGTTGCCCGTGTCTTTATGTGTATACAAACCGTCCGTGTCTTTAAATGATCTTGGCTAGTAAAATATACATTAAAACATGCTTAAAAGGTGACAAAAGATGTTAAAAACGTTAAAATATAAACATTTGCATCCCGAGACTTTCGATCACTAACGTGATCATCTTCAGTGGGGAACTGTTGACTGAGCTGAGATGAATGTCGCTTTCACTGTGCAAATATGTAACGAAGTTTTAACGGGGCCAGTCTATTATTCTGTAGGGGTGTATCAGGAAAAGTCCATTAGTTCCGGCGCTGGGGTTCTTGATAATTTCAAAATATTAAACCAGATTTTAGGTACATTATAAGATAAGCAATCATTACAGACTCGATTTCCTTTACATAAAATCTCCAAAGACTCTCTGATTTTAGCTGTAAACTCGTTATTTGTAGGAACTATAATTTTTGCGTTTTGAAAATCAGTATTTATAATCTGTCGCTGATTTAATCTCGATAAAGCTGTGGATGGACGGTTAAATTTAATGTCAGAAATGTGTTCTTTTAATCTTTCTTTAAATTTCCCATTTAGTACAGAAACCCAAACTGGTTTATCCTATATAGGGATGACCACCCGGAATTAACGTTTTTAACATCTTTTGTCACATTTTAAGCACGTTTTAATGTATATTTTATTAACTTTAAATACAAGTTGAATATTTCATTCCACTTCAATTTCGTTTTTATTTCGAAATTTTCTGTTATGTTATCTTGGCTAATTGCCAACACATTTTTTCGAAAATCATTATCAACAATCCTTGGATGCTTCCGCGTCGATAGGTGCCCCTCAATGCCTCAGCTGACCGCAAGGATTGTGTGTAACAGAGAAATGCGATTTACTCAAAAACTATGTGACCTAGGATAATCGCTATACTTTTCGTGCAAGGTTTAAATAAACTCCTACCGCCCCTAATTTTTTCATAATTTTAGTTTTAGTAGACACGGAAATAGGGTAGGTGAAACATATTTTTGAAGTATATTTTCGACGATATCTCTAAAAATCTAATACTTAACATTAAAACAAATAATTATTGAGCTCGGTGTTACGAGATATTTTGAACAACAATACGTCAACACGATATTAAAGAAAAAAAAATCAAATAACTTAATTAGCCTCCCTAAATATTTCCTAAAATTATTTGTGAATGTAATAATCTATAAATATGTGGATTAATACCCTTTATAACTCTTCTACTTTTGAACTTTCTACGCTCCATAGTTTTCGATAAAAACGACTAGGATGGACAGACAGACACACGAGTGACCTTATGATGTTTCTGTTTATACATTTTAAGTACGTTACCCTAAAAAGTAGAGGAGTGGCAACACTGCATTCAATTGACAGAAGATCAGAATTGCAACTAAGAACTCTTCTGAAGAATTGATTAACAAATGCACAGGCCATTGAAAGTTAAAGAAATTAATACTGCGAAGAAGAAACAAGGAATCAATCCCTAACTGATATCTTCTTTTAAAAAATCACTGTATGACTGTAATGACGAACCAGAAGAGAAAATTGATGAATCTATTGTCCCTGATCCTTCATCGAAGAACTATAATAAACTTCATTAATTTTTACTTAGAGTTTCAAAATTGTTGGTCTCTGCACTAAGTGTAAATAGTAAAATAAACACTAACACTTTCATTCATGAACTGTGTCAACGTCCACCGTTGAACTCTTAAATATATTATCTCTGATTTCAATAATGCATCGGCTGCTTGAGCTTATTAGCTACCGATTCGTTTAAACAAATAATTTTCATGAAAACTACTGTGTAACTACCGTTTATTATTTTCTATGTTTTCAAAATAAAATGTATGATGTGAGTTTTAATTTAAAAAGCACATTATTTTCATATTCATTTTGTGTTATTTTCGCCACTTCGGACTCTGCTGCCAGTTTCATTATGTTCGACGTAATCACTTTACTATACAGTTACTCGTCTTTGTCTAGCACTTTTTTCATCTCAATAAAGCAACTTTTCTCTGTCTTTTGTTCACATATGTATGTAAATAAAAAAAATCATTAAAAACTATATGAAAACTTCTTGCATTCATAGGCGCTTCAAGCACCTCACAAAAATGCAAATATAATATTCTACAATAAATAAATATATGAACATAAAATATATCAAAAATCCTAAAACATTTTTATTGAAATGATCAAAATCATTAACAATAAATTTTAAACATGTTTAATGGATATAAAACATATTAAAATAATTATAAAACTTGAGAACAAGAATTTTTATTATTCCAGTTTATGGACTTTGTAAGTTGTTTGAAAATAACTCAACTCCCATTTTAAATGTTATATTTTCACTAATTATCAAAGGCCAGCTCAGTATTGCCAACATCCGAGTACAGAAACCCCCCATTCGTGACATCATTTTGACGTGATCGTGACATAGGGTAAACTAGAACTCCTATAATAGTCTTAGGGGAAACAAATTGGTATTCTGAGGCGCTACTTTTTTTAACGAAATTTTATTTCGGATTTTTAGAAAATTATTTCGTTATCTCAAAGTAGGTGAAAAGCCTATTTCGGATGCAACTTTATAAGATCGTTTACATTTAATGGGGCATTTCAATAAGTTACTTTGTAGAATTTCTCAATGTTAGGAATCTTTCATTGCATGTGCGATGAATAATAATAGTATATTTGGTAAATATTTTGCTTAAAAAAGTATTTATTCCTTTATTTTGAGATGTGTAGGTTTTGTTGATATTTTGCTTGCAATCGTTTAAACTTTTATTTATTTAAAATAAATTACGTATATAATAAAAATTACTTGTACTTTTAAAAGGCAGATGTTGGAAGATGATTTTAAAGTTGCAATATTCTTTTTAAAGGGCGATGAATATGAATCATGAATTGAAGGGATTAAAAATGTATATGTATATATGTATATTATTATATATGTATATAATACGTATATTATTTATATACATGTGAATATAATATGTATAATATGTATATATGTACGACACTCGTTATATACATATGAATATAATATGTATATATGTATATATATATATATATGTATATTATATGTGTATTATGCATATATACATAATATCTGTATGTGTGTGTGTGAGTGTGTGTATATATATATATATATATATGTATAATAAAAAAAATTGTATGTGTATAAAGACAGATGTTTAAAGATGAATTGGGATCCATTTAGGGGAGATAAATATGAAATGAAGGAGTTAAATAACATATATTAATGAATTATTTTTAGTCGTGAAGCATGTCATAAATTGGTCATGATCATTTGAGAATCCCATTTTACTTACAGTTTTACATTAGTTAGTATTGTACAGGATTGTTTTTTCGCCACTTTCAATTTAAACTTGTAAGATAATAGATTAGAGTACGGTTGAAATATTTATCATATATTCTAATACGTGCAAATTTTGTGTGTGCTTATATGTATATATGCAAATTTTATCTTAAAATCAGCTCTAACGATTTTGACGAAATTTTGTATCTTACCGTTTTGGGGCACCAGAAAACCATTGGGCTAGGTCACGTGTTCGAGAAAACTCGATTAGTGGGTCATCAAGGGTCAAGGTCAAGCTAATTCTATCTAAAAAACGGTTCAAACGATTGGTCACATGTTCGAGAACTTTCGATTAGTGGGTCATTTTTGGATCAACCCGGGTCTACTTAATTTTATCTAAAAAACGGCTCTAACGATTTTGATTACATTTTGTATCCTACGAGTTTCGGGCACGACAAAATCATTGGGCTAGGTCACATGTCTGAGAAAATTCGATTAGTGGGTCATTTTTGGGTCACTGTGGGTCAAGCTAATTTTATCTAAAAAACGGCTCAGACTAATTACACAAAATTTTGCCTCCTCTGGTTTTCGGGCACGAGAAGACTGTTGGGCTATGTCATGTGTTCGAGAAAATTCAATTAGTGAGTCATTTTGGTCATGGGTCATTATGGGTCAAGCTATTTTATCTTAAAAACGGCTCAGACTATTTACACTAAATTTTGCATCTTATGGTTTTCGGGCACGAGAAGACTGTTGGGCTAGGTCACATGTTTGAGAAAATTCGATTAGTGGGTCATTTTTGGGTCACTGTGGGTCAAGCTAATTTTATCTAAAAAACGGCTCAGACTAATTACACAAAATTTTGCCTCCTCTGGTTTTCGGGCACGAGAAGACTGTTGGGCTATGTCATGTGTTCGAGAAAATTCAATTAGTGAGTCATTTTGGTCATGGGTCATTATGGGTCAAGCTATTTTATCTTAAAAACGGCTCAGACTATTTACACTAAATTTTGCATCTTATGGTTTTCGGGCACGAGAAGACTGTTGGGCTAGGTCACATGTTTGAGAAAATTTGATTAGTGGGTCATTTTGGTCATGCGTCAGGATATTTGAACTCAAAGCTAATTTTGACCGAGTATAACTCGGTCTTCCCTGCTCGTTAATTAATATGTAAGAAAATGCCTGTCGGCAATCAGATAATAATTTTTACAAATATACTACTTGTTAAATAATTAGAAAAATCTAAGATATTATGACAGCAATGGTACCGTCTGAGCAAAATCCAAGTGTAGGAGAATTATGATTATTATAATAAATAAAAACACCTCTGCCTTCAATATTATCTCTATTAATTCTCTATCTAAGTTTTTACTTATTTTAAGTTAAATGGGTAAAATAAATTTATCCTTTTTTTTAAATCATGGACAATATATATATATATATATATATAATTATAATATCTATGAATTTCAAAAAACATATCAAGTTCTATTCTACTTAAATCTCCAAAGAGATAATCAATGATACTGTGTATACAGAATACCACATAGCTAATAATTAACATGTGCAAACATAATATTACCATAGCTGATGCTTCAATGGTAATTGGCCAAATTTTACTCATACCAAAAGAATATTGAAAAAAGAAATAGAGAGAAAGGGGAAAAAAAAAATTATAAATTGGAGTTGCAATTAAGTAAACACAAATGGATTAACAAATTAAATATGAACCATACACAATGGAAAATTGGACCACATGAGAATTAAATATGAATTGGACATGGAAAAACACATGCACATGTACTCATCAGCCTGGATGCACCCACATGTGTTTTAAATAATAATTCAGTGTTTCATAATTCTACTGGCATAATGCTAAGATCAGTAGAATCATCCAGGTACACTGAATTATTACCAGACAACAATTGGAAATATTAAAATTTGGAAATATTTAAATAGGAAATAAAAAACCATTAAGAAAATACAATATATTTCACTCACATCGATTATCCAAAAAACTGTAATTAACACCTCACTAAATTACCACGAGATAACAGTTTTGAAATAATAAAATTGGAAATATGAACGCGTAAAGTGTAGATAAAATATTTTACTCACAATAATTATACAGAATCCTTAAAATGTCACAACGTCTACATAATATTCACATCCACATGGCAATGCATCATACATGTTAACTAAGTCGAGTTGAGAGAAATGATTTGTAAGACAAGTTGAGAGCACACTTTTTTTAAAAAACAACCCCATAAATGACACCCAATCACAAAATGATTCAAAAACACTCAAAATAATTCTGGTTTTAATACACTTATAACAAATTTATATCCGTGAATATATATTACTCCATCCAATTTTAATTCCTGAAAGTAAAATTAATATACAATCAATAGCTCCCTCTATAGTTAAATTAAATATAATATTAACAATATTATCTACAACTACCTGAAAGGTAAAGTGTCGCCATCTATTGGTATTATAATAGTTCATAATTAATATTTAGTTAAATATCCACTTTATTAGTTACATACTCACTTCATTAGATTTATTTATATAAATAAACTTTAAAAAACAATACTAACTTGTAGTTTTACTTAAAATTCAAATAAAATATAATACTACTATATGAATAAATCTACACAGAATTAATTCAACTTTCACAGCATTTCAGATATTCTTAACAAGAATATATTATGTAAAAGAGATATTATTTTAATTCAAATTATTTTTGCTGCCAGCTGTGTTAATCCACTGATATTATAGACATTTATTAAATAATTAATGTTTTATTTTTACTACTACTTAAATATATATTAGACTTGTTTTTAAATAATTAATGTTTAATTTATACTACATTGTAAATATATTTTATATTTATAGATTAATTTAAATATCTAATTAAATAATTCATAAACAATTCAAAATATCTCAAAATTTATTATGTTGATAATTAATAGTATTACTACTGTTTTTCAATCAAATTAATACAATGCAGTAATTAAAATACTTGTTAATTTTAATTATTCATAGACAAAAATAAAAACTATATATATTTATTTTTATATATATTGCAAATAGATATATATATATGAGTTATAATCACCAATGTTATCATTGTATAATTTAATTTGTTATTGTATAAGTTAATTTATAAATGTATGAAAACTGCACATCAATAATACCTTAAACAGAGGTGATCGGCAACGCACAATCACAACTATACAAAGTATAAATAATGTTCAATCAAATATTAAATTTCCTAATATGTTATAATTGTAATTATGTATGTTATATTTGTAATTTTCTACATAAAGTGTATATAATGTTCAAACAAATATTAAATATTAAATTTCCTAATATGTTATAATTGTAATAATGTATGTTATAATTATTATTTTCTATATCTTTTGTTATATGTTATCGCACACTAAAACAATAATTTATTACATACCATGTTTATATTTAAATTATATAATAAATGTTATTTAAAAGAGTTGATGATTGAATTTATCATAAAAATTGGATATCCATATATTTTTGCTTGATCTCGAATATATCTAATATTTTTGTTTTTATTTATATCTGAGCATAAGTATTTTATACGATGTAGATAATTGATAATTATATTTTTATAAACAGATTTATGTAAACATGAAGCATAATTGGTAAAAATATTTACTTTAAATGGGAAATCAAATCTCTTATCATAAATATCAAAAATTAATTTATAATTATTAGTAATATTAATTTTTAAGTCAAGAAAGTTTATATTATTATTAATTAAATCATTTTCGCTTAATTTAAGCTGAGTAGGATAAAAATTGAGTGGTGATGTGCAATATATATATATAGAAACTTCAAAATTCAGGTGATTGGAGTTGATGCTTTCCTATCCATGTAGTTATACAAAGAGTTTCATAAATGAATTGTTATGTGCTGCATATTTTTAAACATAATACTTGTCTCCAGAAATACATGCTATTAATATCTTATTTTACTTATTTATTTTACACACAGCCTAGGTTTCAGTAAATGCTTAGCAAAAAAAAATTTTTTTTTTTGTATTCTGTATATCTTCCCATATATGTTGTCAAGAATGTGAAATAATCCCTACTAAGGTGTATACTATTTTTAAACTGGTTGATATAATTATTATTAATAATATAATTTTTGAAGTTGTTATATTCATGTTTCTATTACTAGAAAAAAAAAATATATACCGTTACATTCTTCTAGTTCTGAAAGACGTTAAAGAGTACGATAATATATTTAGTTTAATTTTTTAATTTTATTTATTTATTATGATATTTTAATTTATTTTTTCATTGACTATTCTTTTTGACCACTATAGCCAGAAACTCCTTTGAAATGTAATTACTACATAAGTACATAAAAGTACAACAAGTTGGAAATCGTACGTCAAACGCGACATATGAGGCGCGTTCGTACTATAGCTAGTTATATAAATATTCAGATCTTCATAATTTTTAATTCTGTGAAATGAATTATATCGTCTGCAGATTCATTTCTGTCATAAAATAAGTATCTCGGTCGCTTAAACCTCGGAAGCTCCTTTAACAAAAAAGCACGGATTTTGTAAAAAAAATTCAAATTTCTTAATAAATATTTTTATTAATATCTACTAAAGTTTTGATTCGATTTTCATAAAATTTGAAATGTCTTGACAAAGTTCTGCAAAGATAATATATCTTAAATTTCAAACCATTCGGTTGGGTAGTTTTTGCGTTCTTATATGCGGACGGACGGACAGACAGACGGACGGACCAGACGACGACAATAGGTGCTACGTATTTATATAATTACGAACGCACCTAAAAATGGTTATCTGCAGATTTTATTTGTTAAGCATGAGTGAAAATTACGTCTTTTAAAATAAAATTAAAGAAGTATATTAATCTTAGGCACTCCTTCCTGGCATGTAGATAAAATTTACCAATAAAGCAGTTTTGAGGATTGTAGGCACACTTTACCTCACGTAATACGCGACACTCGATGCGAAAGTGTTGACCGGATTGGCCAATAAGAAGAGCAGCCACTTTATTTGAAAGAAAATTACTTTTGAGTAAAAAGGACAAAACAAACCTTACACAAAGTTAACTTTGAATTTATCAACTTTTATTGCAATAAAGAGCCAATCTTACAAAAAATGTTTTAGAAATCAAAATTTTAAGTGTGAATTTATTGAAACAACAGTCTTAAAAATCAATGCAAAAACAATTTTCGTTTTTACATGTGAAATTCAGCTAACTCGTTTAGAAATGTATATAAGAAAACATGAATAATCAATAACATAATCTGAAAAAAAAAAAATAATAATAATAATAGATTTTTATTTTTATTTTTTTTCTAAATTTATAAACGAACAGAATATTAGAAAAACTCACAGATCAGAATTTGATTTTTTAGCCATTCTGACTTTTTTTTTTCGACTTCAAATTCCTTCCGGGCGTACCTCTCTAGAAATCTTTTCCGCTCAATATAACCTCATTTACCGTCATTGTAATATTTAATTTCTTCTTCAGTGCTTTCAGATGTCTTAAAATTTTCCCAGGCGTGATTACACATTTCAACTGCATTTATTTTTCTCAACTTTTTCGTTGATATTTTTCAACATATTTTCAATTCCTCCCTTAGCAGCAGCATTGCAGCTTCTGTCATCGTTTAGTGTTGAGTGCTTCGGTCGTAATTACAGCTGATTCATTTTGCGAAATGTTTACAGATGATGATGATATTCTAGCTGATGAAATATTGCTAAAATTCGGAGAACCTAAATCGTTTGAAATATTTTCAGGAGCCAAAATTTTCTTCCTGAGTGAATAATATTTTTCAGTACTTTTCCGTTATACGGACACCAGGCCAAAATGTATGCTAATCCATAATGTATGTAAATGTATGTATGTATGGTTGGTTGATTTATGACGGCCAATTATCTACACGAGGGATATAGGCCCTAGGGGGGGGGAGTGCCTTCCGTGGGGGTCTTTCTAAGGGATCCTAAGCCGTATTTACGGCAAGGTTCGAAGAAAACCACGGAAAACTCTGAACGGTTAGGTCGACGGGCGCGACAGGGGTTTGAATCCAGCATAATGTATGTATGTATGGTTGGTTGGTTGATTTATGACGGCCAATTATCTACACGAGGGATATAGGCCCCAGGGGGGAGTGCCTTCCATGGGGGTCTTTCTAAGGGATTTTAACCCGTATTTACGGCAAGATTCGAAGAAAACCACGGAAAACTCCGAACGGTTAGGTCGACGGGCGCGACAGGGGTTTGAACCCAGCACCTCCCGTCTACCAGCTTTAAGAGCAAAACCTCTAAGCCACTGGTGGGGCAGTATGTATGTAAATATATGTATTAAATGTATGTAAATGTATGCTTGGCGACAATGGTGTCCGTATAATGAAAAAGTACCTGTTTTTCTGCTTCTTCAATAGCTGCTTTCTGAAAATCCTTCCATACATCCTCTTGTCTTGCTTTTTCTGTAATTGATGTTTCTGATAGATCTGGATTTACTTCTGTTGCCGCAGACGATTTTTTATTTAATTCCATCGTCTCAGTTAGCATCTGAACTTTTTCGCAATCTTTAATTTTTTCAACCTGAAAATCTGGCATATAATCAGGATCATCCTCATCATCGGTTTCATTTAATAAATCTTTCCAAGTTGCCATGTGATTTTATCTATATTCAGAAGAGAAATACACTAAAATCTGTGGACTAAGCAAATACTTTTCAAATTGCAAAACTGAATTAAAATAAAATCACGGAGTTAAAATGTTGCTAATCTGACGAAATAATCTTTGTGAAAAATTTAATTTTTATTGAAAAATTTCAGAGTATACACATCCTATCGATCAGAAAATTTTCTCGTTGAATAGATTCCTGCAAACTTGGACCTTTCAGTTTCGGAGAAAGATTTTAAAAATTAATTTTCTCAACGTTGAAAATATTTGAGAAATCGGATTAATTAAAAGATTGATTTTTGACTTGTTTGTATGTTGTAGCTAATCTGCTGTCCAATACATTTAAAAAACATTCATAAAAGTGATTAAAAAAACAGGTGTTTAGAAATTATTAGTAAATCTTATCGATAGAGGGCAGCATCAGCTGAAATAAATGGTCTTGTAAAAATGCGATTAAATTTAATGTAGACAGCTAAAGCCTGAATTTGTTTTGTTTTTTGGGTATATTTTCAAGGGAATATTTTCATATTTTTCATTCGAATATATTTCATTATATTTTCATATTTCATTCATATATTTCATTCGAAAAAAGAAAAATATTTTTATCTTAAGAGAACCATTTTTGGTGCAGCTCGCACCTAGCCCAGATACTTGGTGCATTTTGTATAGTAGCCCTCCTATACATAAAAGTCAGAGAACCGGTAAAATTTCTCTGTTACAATCATATTTTACATATATATTTTTTATACGATAAATTATTTATTATTGGATTTTTAATTGTTAACTTCACGCCAAAAGTGAGTTAAGTCGCCGAATATGGTGCTCAGGGCCGTAGCTAGAGGGGTGCCAGGGGGGGGGGGCTGAAAATGTTTGAGCCCCCCCCCCCCCCTGGGAAAGTTGCCAAGTTCACCAGATAAAATTCCGTTTCAAAAATCCAAATGATACTCTGTTCAAAAATTGAACTTAGTTTTGGGTTTTTTTTACAGTTTCGCATAAATAATAAATTGTAGTATTTGTTTAAAAACTGAAAATAAGTGCTTCAGTATGCGTGCATCTTGTCTGCACATACTCAGAATAAGCAACCTTTTGCTATGCAAACATTGACTTTTGCATTAGCTATATACCGAAATTTTTCATTTTGCAGCGTTTTCCATTATTAGCATAAAACAAAGTTATTCTAATGAGTTTAATAGTAAATATGATGCTTATGATAAACATTATGTTTCATATATCAGTCATCCTAGTTAAAAAATATATATATATATATATAAGATCCTTGATTTATAAATGATACTAATAAAAAAGCTAATAGCCAATTTAAATATAAATGCAAATTACATCCTTGCCCTTAGCAAAAAATGACATAAAATTACCATAAAAAAAGAAACCATAAGTGAAATCTTATTGCGTTTTGCCTATGGTAAAAAATATCCTATGGAAAACCATATAAACATTAAGTGTATGGTAAATGTCTACATAGAATTACCATAAGAAAAAAAAAAAAAAAAAAAAAAAAAAACATAAGTGAAATCTTATGGTTTTTTTGCCTATGGTAAAAAATATTCTATGGAAAACCATATAAACATTAAGTGTATGGTAATTTTTATGGCACTGTATGGTAAACGTCTAAGGAGTTTTTGGGATGAAATATTATGGCATTTTTATGGTGTTTTTTAATGAAATCTTATGGAATTTGTATGGTACAATCTAAGGCATTTTTTAATGAAATCTTATGGAATTTGTATGGCACAATCTATGGTGTTTTAGAATAAAATCATATGGCACGATATGATAAGGTACAATCTATAGCAATTAAATAAAAATATAGCATTTATATTAATCTAAAATATAGCATTTATAATAATCCTTTACAGGGACACGGAAAAGAATTCGGTTACAATACTGTCTATGAGCAATAATTGCTGGAAGTGCGTTTTTAATTGTGGTATGCATTTTAAATTTAACTATTTTTTTGCATATTACTTGCTGTGTGTAAATTTATAAATTATATACAGGGTTGCACAAATGAATTTCAGTACATTTCTGCTTATTGACAAAATTGCTGAAGGGGAATTTTCAACTATGTTATACGTTTCGTAACTGAACAAACTTTTTGCACACTTCGTAGTATATATCCCAATTTATAGATCGTATACAGAGTTGCACAAAAGTATTCGAATATTTTCCTACTATTTGATGGCAGTTGCCGAAATCGAGTTTTCAAATATGTTATGCGTTTTCCAAATTGTTTACCTAGCCACTTACTTCTATCCATTATTATTATTTACTCCAGCATCTTACAGTATTATTACATGGTAGTATTATTGCTCAATATCACATAGTAGTATTTAGTACGGCTAAGTAGGATTCGTAAATTGCATTTTCAGAATTTGTATTTTTGGAATCTTGTATTTTCAGAATAAATATGTATTTCAGAATTACATAGTATAATTATTGCTCAATATCATAAAGTATAATTTAGTAATGCATAGTATAATTAGGTAAACAAACCTGCTGGGTGGGTCTAGTTGAGCTTAATCTGATAGGTAGGCCACCCTGCCCAGTTTGACATTGATCTTGTTTACTTAACCATTGTATTTCGCATTATTAATGAAATGTTATGGAATCATAAGCAACATGATAATTTATGGGTTTTTAATGGAAATCTGAAGGGGAAAAAAAAAAAAACAGAAAGAAAAGTACTAGCAATAATTTTCATAATTATAGAATAAAATCGTGTCCCAATATTTAAAAGAAAACAATAATAAAATATAAAAAGATTTTTCTAAAGACAATAAATATATGTATAAATATTTAAAAATGCATTTATTAAAAAAAATACCTGGGTTTGGAAAGACAATTTAAACAAATCCAATTTTATATAACTAGAACAAAAATATGGATTTATAATATCACTGAAATATTATATTTAGACAATTATAAATAAATTACACAGACTTAGAATTTTTAAACCATTCACTCCATTTTATAGGTAGTGTAAATTGAGTATGCCATGCGACACAGAAATAGCTAATATTTTCACTCAAACCAAATTATCAATACCTACCCCACCCCTCATTTATTCTCTTAAAACCCTTCTTTGAAAATCTAATAGAATAATCTATAATCAAGAATCTATTCCCCCTCTTTTTTTTTTCAATTATTTAGTTAGAAAATCATTATTAGCACTATCACTGTATATGCAAAATACACATAAAAATAACAATAAATCTGTGAAACCTGTCACACACAGCCTATCGAAAGCAACAAGTCGCTTAAAAAAGATAAAAATAAAGTAATTTGAAAATTTTCATTTTTTTTAAATTAGATAAATATTGTTTACACAAAGAATATCACACACAGTCATAATTAGAATATAATAATTTTCACCCCCCCCCCCCCCCTTAAAAAAAAGGAATCTGAACCTTTTAAATTATTTACATTATATAAAAATGTTTTTAAATACTCTTGGCGTAAAAACATAAAATTGGCACATTATGTTATATTCCCTACAAAACTTTGTTTTAACCAAATTTCTTTATTAAAAATCTTAAAATAATTTCAATGTAACTGAAAAAAATATTTGTTATTAAAATGTTTAAAAGAAACACCAATTCTCTAGCTTAATTAGTTTCTAAAGCGATTACAGAGTTCAGAGTGAATAAAAGTTGGATTTATTAGATTTAAATAAAAGCATTTTTAAATCAGGTCTTTATATATATATTTAAAAACTTTAGTTGCTAATTAGATTACATTTATAAGTAATTAAGATTGAAATTATATTTAATAAAAATATAGTGATGGCACTGTGCTACATAAACTATCAGAAACAAACTGATCACTTGAAAACTGCATTCTGTTTCAAGAATTAAATAGGGACTTGTGAAACGTAAGTACTTACTTATAAAGCTTCTTAGAAATGCAATACAAAAATTAGACATTAAGCACTTTCTTAGGACAGCAGGGACCCTGTGAAAATATTTTTTTTTTGAAATCAAAATTTTGTTATGATTAATCAGAAGAAAAAAAATGCTTGCAATTTTTTATCCATCAGTAGCAGGCCATAATATCAAAAATTTCATCGACAATTTGGAGGAAATATATCATAAATACATCTTCTTTAAAATTTAAACTTAGTAAAATAAATTATAAAATTAAATCTGCTCAAATACATTAAACTGCAGACATTAACAATATAAACTACTATATTTAAAATTAAAATTTTTTTGAACATTACTAATATAATGATGAAAGTACCTGTATTAATTATTTAATATTTTATCTTTGGCTAACTGGACAGAAAAAAATAAAAAAAACACTTATACTAAAAATTACATTTATTTCTAATAAAACTAATATGTATACCGTAAAATCCCGATTGTAAGCCCGCCCCCCCCCTTTTCCAAATCAAAAAAGGTTAAATTTGGGAAGGGGGCTTATAATCGGGATTTTTTCTAAAAATCATTTAAAAACCTGTTTTTATCATTAATTTAGAAGTAAAAAAAGGGGCGAGAATCTTCCGTATTTCGGCAGATTAAAAAAATGATAATAATAAATTAAAATTAAAACAAATACCCAACCCTAAAATCCTCCCCCCCCCCCCCCAAAAAAAAAAAAAAAAAAAAAATCATTTTTTAAATATTTTTATTTTTATTTTTTATTTTATTGTAACAGTAAATACTATCTATCTAAAATCAATCTAAATCTGCTCTCAAAATTAGTTTCCCCCCCTTTGCTCCCCTCCCTCTGGTACCAAAAATGCATAGTTTAACCTTTATACTTTATAATTTTAAACTTTTTTTCAGACTTATTAAATACTCTATATTAAAATAAATAAATCCAACCTACCATTTAAATTAACCCCACTTCCTAAAATCTCTGCTTCTCCCCCCCTGCCCCCCTTGCCCCCTGCCAACCTTATCTCATGAAGATCCCCCCCCTCCAAATGCATCGCATAAAATTTAAAATCTGTAAAATTGTAAAATTAAAAAAAAGAGCGAGAGTCTTCCGTATTTCGGCAGATTAAAAAAAAAATAAATAAAATAAAAATAAATTCAACCCTAAAATCCTGCCCCCCCCCCTCAAAAAAAAGAGAAAAATTAAAAAAAAAAATCATTTTTTTAAATATTATTTTTTTATTTCTTATTTTATTGTAATAACAAATAACACAGGTCAACACAAATCTGGGGTTTGTAGAATAGCACTTTTTTCTTAGAAAATCAGGCACGCTGATCACAAATATGACATTAGTTTTTTGCTATCACCCACAGTTTTTTCACAAAACAGAAAAGAAGGGGGTGCCTCTTAATAAAATTAATGTGTAATATTCATTAAATAAAATACATTCTTAATACAAACAAAAATTAATTTCTTATTAAAATGACATTAATAAATGTTAAAATACAATACTGTACTAAAGGATGTGAAATATAAATATAGATGTCGCCACTTTATGTATTGATATTTGCCTGAGAAGGCGCAATTTTCTCCCGCGCATTTGTAGTGAGAACATACGTTTATTGATATCTTACGGTTGTTTTGTCAGTTTCTTATAGCAATATGGCATCAAGAGGTTGTATAAATCAAGGATAAAAAAATATGTCAAAAAATGTGATTTGGCAGAACTTAGTTGATCCAAAAGAAGTCCTGTTGCCTCCCCTGCACATTAAATTAGGTTTAATGAAACAATTCGAAAAACCCTTAGATAAAACAGGGGATAGTTTTTCGATATTTAAATGAAGTTTTTCCATACTTATCGGAAGGTAAAATCAAAGAAGATGTGTTCGTTGGCCCAGATATAAGACGGTTAATGAAGGACGAAACATTTGAAGAAAAAATTAAATCAGTCGAGAAAGATGCATTGGTTAGTTTCAAAGAATTTACTCAGAAATTTTTAGGAAATTACAAAGATCCTAAATACGCAACGATCGTTGAAAAAATGCTTAAAAAATTTCAAAAACTAGGTTGTAACATGAGTTTAAAAATGCATTTTCTGCACCCCCATCTTGAATATTTTCCAGAAAATCTTGGTGAAATGAGTGAAGAACATGGTGAGAGATTTCACCAGAACATAAAATACACGGAAAAACGCTATCAAGGGCACTGGAATGTCAATATGTTGGCAGATTACTGCTGGGGGCTAAAAAGAGACACAAACCAGCTTCAAAATCTAAAGAACACAAGCATTATTTTGATGATAAAGAAAAGTAATTTTACTGTATATACTAGAATATAATTTCTTATAAAACGTGCACACACATTTATATATGTATATATGATTTTATTTATTTATCTGATTTTTTTGTACATTTTTTAATGAATGTTGTGTAGATTGTATATTCTCAAATTCCAAATTCTTAGTTTCTTAATCCTGACGTGATACATAAAAATGAATATTATTTTTGAAATAAGCGTAGCAGATTTCTTACAATTTACACAAATTCATGAAAACCCAGACAAAAAGTTAAATTTTGTAGGCCTGTGTAATCAATCATATAAATCTGCTCTCAAAATTACTGTTTCCCCCTTTGCCCCCCCAACCTTCTGGTACCAAAAATGCATAATTTAACCTTTATAACATTTTAATTTTAAACTTCTTTTCAGCCTTATTAAATACTCTATATTAAAAATAAATAACTCCAACCTACCACCAAAATTAACCCATCCTCCTAAAATCCCTGCCCCCCACCCTTATTTTATGAAGATTCACGACCCCTACAAATGCATCCTCGTAAAATTTTAAATTTGTAAAATTGTAAAATTTAAAAAAAGGGGCGAGAATCTTCCGTATTTCGGTAGATTAAAAAAAAAAATAAATAAATAAAAATAAATTCCCAACCCTAAAATCCTGCCCCCCCCCCCGCAAAAAAATAAAAAAATAAATAAAAATAAATTCCCAACCCTAAAATCCTGCCCCCCCCCCCCCCGCAAAAAAAAATAAATAAATAAATAAAATACAAATTTTTAAAAATCCTTTTTTAAATAATTTTTTTTAATTTCTTATTTTATTGTATAACAATAAAGCACACAAACTTAAAAATCTTTAAAACTATTTTTTAAAGATTTTATGTATTATTGTCACTTTGTAGTAACAATAAATAAATGATCATCTAACTCTACCTTTAAAGTTCCATTCTCCATGCCCAGAAAAAGGGATGAATTTCTAGACATGGAGGGGGGGGGGGGGGAGGGCAAAGAGAAGATTTTATTCTTTTTGTAGTTTGGCTGTTCTCACAGCTGATATTTTGTTAATGGGTGGGAAGTTATTTTAGAGAACATATTTATTTCAAAACATAAAACATATGTGTGATTCAGGGAAGAACAGCCAAACTGCAAAAAAGATGAACATTTCTGCTTTCCTCTCACACATTTAGAAATCCACTCCTCTTCTTTGGGAGAATAGGACAGAGAAAAAATTTCAAACGGAATGATGATTTTAGATTAGTGATACTTATATGAGATGATGTAAATGAGATGAGTTACCTTACTACAAAATAAGAAATAGATCAACATTTAAAAAAAAATAATAATAATATTAAAGATTTTAAACTATTTGCTGGGTGAGAAGACAGGGGGGGGGGAAGTGGAATTTTTGGGAGAAAAGGGGGTAATTTAGATGATTGATTATTCATTAATATTGTTACTAAAGAGAAATAAATACAGCAGTTTAAAAAAAAAAAAATAGAGTTTTAAAGATTTTAAAATTTGTGTGTGTGTGTGGGGGGGGGGGGGGGGCAGACGCTTTTGGAGTAGATAGAAAACGTAGGGTACAAATTAGAAGGCAACAAGTAGGACATAAAATTTCTTCACATAAGTGTTTTATAAATTTTAAACTTTGTACTCTTTGGATGAGAGGGAAATATGAATTTCGATGGAAGGAGTTTGTAATTTAGATGATTCGTTATTTATTTATTGTTAATAGAGAACAACAAAGAGGGAAGAGGATTTTTTTTTATAAATAGTTTTTTTTTTTTTTTTATAGGGGTTAGCTAAGTGAACGAAGCAGACATTTTGGTGGTAAAGTGATAATTGAAATGGTTGATTAGTTATTTATTGTTACTAGACAGCAAATTTTTTAATAAAGATTTTAAACTTTGTATCCTGAGAAGAGATGGGGGGGGGGGGAAGGAAGGATAAGTGTAAGTTTCAGAGAGAGAGAGGAGTAGAGTGGAGGGTAATTTATATGATTGATTATTTACTTATTTTTACTAGAGAGCAACATGTAAGACTGAATATATTTTTTAAATAGAGTTTTAAAGATTTTTTTCTGGGGGGAAGCAAAAGAGCAAAAGCAGACATCTTGGTGGTAGAGAGAAAATTTAAATGGCTGATTATTTATTTATTGTTAGTAGAGAGCAACAAATAGAGCATAATTTTTTTATAAAGAGTTTTAAAGATTTTAAACTTTATATTCTGAGGGAGAAGAGGCATACATTTTGGATGGAAAGGAAGATTGTAGTGTAGAGGATTGTTTTTTTTTACTAATTGTTACGTTACTAGTGAGCAGAAAAAAGTACAGAAGGATTTAGGATTCTCAAATTTTCAAACTTTTTATGTTAGAGAGGGCATAGAAGGGAAACAGACATTTCATGTGAGAGGAAGGATTTCATTAACATCATATAAAAGCGTAAGTAAAAATCTGCCAAAAATGTCAAAGGATTGAAAATTCTCTTTAATATCAATTTTTTGTACATAAAAAATTTTGTGTGCGTGAGGGGGGGGGGGGCTTATATTCGGGAATGGAAAAGAAAACCAAAATTGCTTAAAAGTGGGAGGGGGGCTTACATTCGAGGGAGGGGCTTACTTTCGGGATTTTACAGTATATATATATATATATATATATATATATATATATATATATATATTTAACAGACCATTTACAAGGTTAAATTTTGAAATTGATGCTAATGACATTTCATCTTTCAGAGCCACAGGACTGATTAAGAATGCAGGCCTTGATTCTGCCACAAACTATGTAAAAACTGCAATACATGTTATGGTTTTTCTAATGTTTTTTATCATATAAAATCATAACTTTAAAATCCTTAACGGCAGGGGACATTCAGAAATAAAAATTAAAGGTTGCAACTCTTTTGAAACAGGTGAACTGTCAGCTTTTTATATACTTATTAACATCATCACTTATTATTTCACTAGTATAATTATACACTGAAAATTTTCATTCTGCAGCCAGCGATGTAGTCGCAAAAAAAATCAGAGGGCATACACTGTAGGCAAAGGGTATATATACCCTAAAGAGTATATGCTATAGTGTTTTTGAGAATAGGGTATACGGTATTCCTTAAAATAATCCAGAAGGTATACGGCATATCCACAGTATATCCTGCATTACATTCCTGTCTGCAGCCTTTACACTTTTCTTAGCATCAAATAAAGTTATTAGAAACAGTTTAATAAGAAACACAGTGCTTATAATATGAATATACACTAACTACCTTTCTATATAATACTTTGATCATATATATCTGTGTTTATGCATGCACGTGTCACAGAGCGAGAAATAGAATGAGCCTAATATTTAAATCTAATTTATTCTAATATTTAAAATGCGCCTATACACATTTCACAAAATGTTCTAAAAGACATTAAAAAAATTACTGTTTGATAATATAATCTATAAATCTCTGCCACGATTTTTTTTTCCAAGCTGATTTGTGCCCCACCAGTGGCTGAGAGGTTGTGCTCTCGAAGCTGGTAGACGGGAGGTGCTGGGTTCGATCCCAATCGCGCCCGTCGGCCTAATCGTTCGGAGTTTTCGTGGTTTTCTTCCAGCCGTGGATTTATCCATGCGTAAATACGGGTTAGGTTCCGTTAGAAAGACCCCCACGAAGGGCACTCCCCCCGGGCCTATATCCCATGTGTAGATAATTGGCCGTCAATAATCAACCCAACCCAACCCAAGCTGATTTGTAAAAGTTCCAATATTTGACATGTAGATATAAAATTACTATAAAGCCTAAATAGTATGCTGTAATAATCATACTTTCATTCATACTTTTCTAATACGTTAATTTAAATATCACTGTTACACATCAACAATTACAATGCACTGTGCATTTCTTTAAATTTAAAAAGGAATTAGAAAAAACAGTGGAAAAAAAAGCAAAGTTCAGCAGCCGCCCCCACCCCTTCCTGTAGCGTATTCAAATGAAATATTGGACCAACAGATATTTATAATTAAAAACTTTAAATCTAAAATTTGGTTCATTTGTACCCAGTAAAAAGTGAGATACGTCTACAATGTTCATCGATAGGAAGACGTAAAAAGCACTGCATCGCCCCCTGTTGAGTGAAAAAAGCCAAAATTGAATCATCATAGCTTTTAATAAACAACTTACAAGTTAAATTTAGCGAAATTCCATCCAATCAGGACCCGCTTAAGTCATAGAAATAGGGGAAGCCCGCCGTTACTCAACCCCCCCCCCCCCACCCTATTACTCTACCAATTGCTTTGTTATTTACTAAATCCATTTTTCATATGCTGCCAACAATTTTAAATTTTATCAACAAAATTTCGAGTAAACAACACTTTAGAAAGAGCGAGCTTCATAATTTAGATAAAAGTTTCGTAAAGAAAAAAAAAATGCAAATTTTACCCTGATTTGAATTTTTTTTCTAAAATTTTTTTTGAAAAGTAAATTTTGAGGGCTCTTTGTATTTCACTGGGTAAGCACGGACTTCCCGGGCTTATTCGGTAAACAGGCCCTGCATCGCATAGATGTCGAGATATATAGCTATGACGAAAATGAGGGAAAACACCCGAACCTAATCAGTACCAGTTTTTGTCGAGGTCTGAGAGAATGTCCCTGCATTGGTTCTTGAGATTCGAGCGACCAAAAAAAGACAAATTAACAGGCAGACAGATACACATTTTTCAAAATATAGTCAAATCGTGTTCAAAACACCTCAAAAACGAGTAAACCCATAAAATAAAATTAAAATCGAAAATTTTTACGATTCCAGTACCTTTTTTTATATATAGAAAAAAGTAAAGTAAAAAAAAATATCCAAACCAACTGTTTGCTGTCACATCCTTGAATTCAGGGTCGGGGCTAAGATTCGTTGTGCAGGGATATAACCCGACCCCAGCAGGACTCTAATCTATATTTGCCTACTTATTATATTTACCAGAAGGCCCGTGCGAGGATTTCGCACTGAAATCTAATATTTTTTAGGTACTGCTCTATTATCCCGTCGACCACTTTTCATAACAAAAAACTATTGCCAAACTGCAAGATTAAACGCCAAAAATGCAGTCCCATTTACTTGATATCAGAAGCATTATACGTGTTTGTTACGTCATCAAGTGGTTTTTACCGCGACATTTGCGTGTATTTTTCGTTATGTTTTACTGATTTATTAGTTATTTCATTCATTAAAATAACAGTTGTGTCCTTAAATTCTTATATTTTATTTATTTATTTATTTTGATATTCCAATGGCAACGTTCTCCCGTTTATTTGGCGATAGTTTTTTGTTATGAAAAGTGGTCGACGGGATAATAGAGAAGTACCATTTTTTATCAATATGTAATATTTCTTAGATGCAAGGTTTAAACATCTAAAGAAAAAGTGAGGATACAAATATCTGCAAACAACATTCAGTTTTTAGTCAAGCTATAATATCATCTAATTTATTCCATCAAAGTTATAGTAAAAACTGATCCAAGATTGCAAAAGGCACGCGCGAGAAAAAAAAATAACAATCCCAACGAACACAGAACTTGCGGGCCGCTGATGGCTACGTTAGCTTTGGCCCAAACTAGGAGATGAGGGGCCGCTATCGTTTGCCGTTACGGCAACTTAAAAAAACTGTCACGCCGGCCACAATGTGGCCGCAATAGAATTGGCCATAACTACATTAAAATGCCCATAACTGTGCCACAAGTGGTTAATCATAACTGACAGATAGCCTAAAACTGGCCACAATTATACTTTAAGTGGCAATTATTAATGAAAACTAGCCACAGTTTGGCCATTAACGATCATCGTGAATAAAATCTACCAGAAGATCGCCACAGCCATGCCACCTGCGTTTGTTAAGAATAAAAGCTATCCCAAAGCTGGCCATAAATGTTAATTTATTGGACATCATAAATGTAAACTAGCCTTAAGCTAGCCACTTTGTTGCCATCAATAAGCATCATTAATGAATGCAAGCCGAAAGCTAACCACTTTGTTGCCATCAATGGGCATAATTAATGTATGCAAACCGAACGTTAACCACTTTGTTGCCATCAATGGGCATCATTAATGAATGCATGCCGAAAGAGAGCCACTTTGTTGCCATCAATGGGAATCATTAATGAATGCAAGCCGAAAGCTAGTCACTTTGTTGCCATCAATGGGCATCATTAACATATGCAAGCCGAAAGCTAACCACTTTGTTGCCATCAATGGGTATCATTAATGAATGCATGCCGAAAGAGAGCCACTTTGTAGCCATCAATGGGCATCATTAATGAATGCATGCCGAAAGAGAGAGCCACTTTGTTGCCATCAATGGGAATTATTAATGAATGCATGCCGAAAGCTAGCCACTTCGTTGCCATCAATGGGAATCATTAATGAATGCAAGCCGAAAGCTAGTCACTTTGTTGCCATCAATGGTAATCATTAAAGAATGCATGCCGAAAGCTAGCCATTTCGTTGCCATTAATGGGCATCATTAATGAATGCAAGCCGAAAGCTAGCCACTTTGTTGCCATCAATGGTAATCATTAAAGAATGCATGCCGAAAGCTAACCACTTTCTCGCCATCAATGGGCAACATTAATGAATGATAGCCCAAAGCTAGCCATATTCATGCCACTATTGGATATCATGATGGAAGCTGGCCAGAATTATACTTTTTATGGAAGTTGAGCAAGAAAGGCCCATTTTTACTCCTTTGGCAGGGACAATTTTTTTTTTTTTTTTTTTTTTTTTTTTTTAAGATATTTTGAACTTCAGAATCTAAATTTACTGGTCCCTAATTTTTGTCTGAAAACTCTAAAATTCAAAATTTGAAAAAAAAAAAAAATAATCTATTTGAATATTTTTTTTTTAACAAGAGCTCATAACACCAGCCTGACTTTTATACATACATGTTTCACTTTATTATTATATTTTTCAGTTAAAAACTACAATGGTGTTATAAGCACCCCATATTAAAAAGGTCAAAACAAATAAAATCGAAAGTGTTTCAGATCTTGTATAGCATATTTTCAATCTGCAAGCAAAAAAAAAGTGCCCCAATGGAGGCAAAAATTGGCCTTATCTACTCATCTCATTAGATCGGAATAAAATGCCATATGGTTATGATTTAGTTTTTAATATTATTCTGAAAAAGTTGCAAAAGCCATATTTGTAATTAATAAAAAAAGGTTGATAACACAAGGTGTAAAATATATATTGAACGTTAAATTACCAATGATGGTGAGAATAAGGAAAAAAACTTATTTTCTTCAATTTTTAATTAAATTATAGGTTTAACCATTCTATTCAAAGGAGTAAATTTTTAAATAGTTTCAACTCATGTTTCTTCAAGCTAATTCACCAGGTGGATCGTCCAGCCCTTTTTCAAAGCAAATAAAAAACACAGAATGTTAAATGAGATACCATATGAAATGATTTTTAAGCGACTTCTGACATAGTACACTCACATTTCTTTAAAACATGTATTTTGGTTAAAATTGCAAGTAACTGAAAATTAAATAGGCATTGTTTTCAGAAATGAAATGATTACCTCAAATTACTGTTGCCACAAAAATTAAATTCTGCAACAATGATTATAAAAAAAAATTTCAATAAAGATGAAGTGGACATAGTTGCTGCATGGGTTTATTTTATATTTATGATAAAAAAGCAAAATTTTAATTCAAATGCTCGATTTATTTTTCTTTATCCCATTTTTTTTTTCCAAAACATATTATGTCACCCTCTAATGCAGTTAAAATACAATATTTATATATATATATTGCTATTTTCGGTCAGTTTTTACTGTAACTTTGGTGGAATAAATGGGATTATATTCTGGCTTTATTTTTTTTTTAGAAGTTCAAAATGCATCTAAAAAATATTAGACTGCGGTGTAAAATCTTCACACAGGCCCACTAGTATATATTATTTCTGTTGTCAACATCCCCTTTTCTCAGAAAATACAAAATGCACAACACTGAATGAGATGCCATAAGAAAGGATTTTGAACCAGCTTCTGATATAGTGCACTTACATTTCGGCAAAACATTTTTTGGTTAAAAATTGCTGTTAATTAAAAATTAAATCCGCATTGTTTTCCTAAAAGAAATGCAAGGTTTTCCTTAAATTAGTGTTGCCACAAAAATACAATACCACATTATATAATGCTCAAAATGATTATAAAAAATAAATACTACAAAAAAGATAAAGTGGGACATAGTTGTTGCATGCGTTTATTTTATGACTAAAAAGCCAAATTGAAATGCTCAATTTATTTTTCTTTGTCCCATGTTTTTTCCGAAACAGATGATGTCATCCTCTAAAGCAGTTAATTAGCTATATATATATATATATATATATATATATATATATATATATATATATATATTGTCTTTGCTATGCTCGATCAGTTTTTACTGTAACTGTGATGGAATAAAGGAGATGATATTCTGGCTCGACTAACGTTGTTTAAAGATAGTTTCAGTCATTAATTTTCCTTTAGAAGTTTAAACCTGCATCTAAAGAGTATTAGATATTGCTAAAAAGTATTAGACTGCAGTGTGAAATCTTCGCACGGGTCCACTGGTGCTTTTATAATGCAATTTCTTACGGGGATGTTTCTTCCAATTATCCAACTGGAAAATGAAACAAAAACCCAGGAATTTTATTTTATAAAATTGGTAAAATGTTGACATTACTGATCATTGGAATTTAAGAATTTTAATATTTTTTCAAAACAGTAGTGGCAGTAGATCTTCTAGAACATGGCAAGTTCGCCATTCATACATTTTTTTTTTTTTTTAAATGGACTAAAACATTGTTCATAAATAATAATATATCATTGTTTTTATTTTTTAAAGATTAGCAAGTAATGAGTACTGAATTATTATTATTTTTTTTAATCTATTACCAATAAAGAAATCTTTAAAATATTTTTCTTTCCAGCAGGAGGTATGTGACCTTTTGACTAACAAAATTTCAAACTGATTTATACAATATTATGTGCATTAAAATTTTAATATCAACTTTTAATAAGATTATGGCAAAATTTTTATTAAAATATTCAGAAGTTTTTATACAGCAAATTATTTTTAATACCTGATCTCCAAGCAATGCTAATTTATAATCAACCAACAAATTAGTATAAACAGTTTATCAGGCTGTCAGTTTTTAAAAATTTAGCCTACATAAAACATTTTTATTGAATTATATCTTAACCTGTAAAAAGAAGGGAGAATGTTCTTAGAACAAGAAAGAAGAGGAAAATATATATAGTACATCCTTTTTAACATCACTTGCATAAATAAATAAATATATATATAAACAATAGAACTGGTGTTTTTTTTTTTCATATAAATTTTATTTTTCACAAATGTAAAACAAACCAACCAAAAAAGCATTTATTTATTTATGTATTTACAAGATGCTCAAAATTTATCAGAAATATTTTACAAGAAAATTTAATCCTGTTACAATTAAATTTCTGATGTTTCTTAATTTAAGTTGAGAAAGGACAGCTGAAAATCTACAGTCATCTTCATAGAGAACTTTTTTCTTTCCAGATTTTTATTCTTCTTCTTCTGAAAAACAAAAAATAAATTTTACAAAACAAAATTTAAATGCCTTACTTTAAAAACACCACTTATTAATCAGCCATTTATAAATATAATCGGAACAGAAATTATAATTTAAAAAAACTATTTACAAAAAGCTTTGTAGTTTAAGTTATTTGTACACCATGAAACTATTTTATTGCAGTATACCTATATTTCAGGGTTGTCGAATGACACCTTTTTTTTTCCCCTTCTAGGTACGAAACTGCATTTCATGGTGGCAATTTTATGTTATATCATATTCTTTTATTTCTTTTTGCACCCATGTTAACAATAATATTGTTTCTATTTTTATGTGTTAAGAGCAGGGGGGGGGAGGTGCTGTATACAGTGGAACTCCAGTTATACGTTTTGCCCGGGACCGAACAACAAAACGTATAACTAAGTAAAACGTACAACTCAATCGATGGTCTACCAAATTTTTTTTTTTTAATATATTGCAAAAATTTTGTTCCACTGAGGTGTTTCAGTTACCTTTTATAACAAAAACGGAAGTTTCATAACTATTAATTCATCCATGACATAAATTTTTGGAAATGGAACAGAGTAGAAAAGAGGTACATAAAATTAATATATCATAAAAGCTTTAATAGAAATATTTTTAATACACATAGAGTACTTAAAAGAGATCATTGAAATCGCCTTGACATGTAAATCATTTATCAAAACACATTTCAGTAGTTTACTGAATCTTGTTGAAATAATCACGAATCCTCGATTGTTTCTTTTCAGCAGAGCCGACATTGAACAGCAAACTTTGCATTTTGGTTAACAATGCAGCCCTGTTATCGTTACTGCTTTTACTACTGTCGAACGGCTTTTCAAAAGCCCTCAGAGCAGCCCCGAAGTTTGAGAGGGATCTTTCAAATCAGACTCATCCGACGCGTCGTCGGTGTTTCCGGTTACAAAATGTATAAATGAGGCAAAATTTTGTCCGAGGACGCAAAAACGTAACATATAACTGAGGGAAATGTGTAACTCAAAATGTATAACTCAGCTAATTTTTAATAGCAAGCGCCCGGGACCGCTGAGTTGAAACGTATAACTGAGGGCAGGGTTGTTATGATTTATCCCAACCCAAAAAACCCAAAATTTCAACTTTAAATTATATAGGTAATATATTTCTTAATGTCAGTACACCAGTAGTAAAGTTTATCACCAACCACCCCAAGGGAAAAAAGTCTTAATTCTTCCAATGACAATTTTTAAAATAAATAACTGTAACTTAATTTTCTATAAGTATATGTAACTATCACAAACACAAAAACTAATTTTTTTCCCATTAAAAAAAATACTTTGATGTATAATCCTACAGTTGAAACTCATAACAAAATACCACATATGCTGAGAATCTTAATTTAATGATGTAGACATGTAGAATTATTTGGTATATTCTATTAATTAGTTATAATAAAAAATACTTTACAGCAAATATTTTTTCCCTCATTTCTGCGAATTTTGTTATATCCAGTTTCAATTGCAAAAATTTTGCTGAATTAAATATAAACTACCACCCAACTTAATTCAATAACAACATAAACTAAGGGAAAACCTAAATTTCCTATTTACCTCGGGCTGAGGAAATTTTGGAATACAAACAACTCAAAAATTGCAATCCATCATTAATCAATATGTTTCAGAATGAATTTTTTCGAGAGAAAATATTTATTATATATAGGCAATCACTTCAATTAAAATGAATAAAGATACTTTATCCTTAACAAAATACCATTGGTATTTTAACTGCATTAGAGGATGACGTCATCCGCTTCGGGAAAACATGGGACATAGAAATATAAATCTAAACATTTCAATTTCAATTTCGCTTTTTAATCATAAATATAAAATAAACCCGTGCGTTTTTTTTTTATAATAATTGCTGAGCATTGCTGATAGTTTTTGAGAAAAACGCATATTTACGTTACACACAAACTTTACTTTTCGGGCGGTCAGCGAGGGATTTGTCGGGTGCTTGAGGTATCTATCGACACAGAATCATTCAATGATATTTGATATTGATTTTCGAAAAAAAATTTCGTTAATTAGCCGAGATATTAATTAAGTTACTTGTAAAAAAAAATCTTTTTATATATCATGTAGGGTATCGCTTGAAAGATCTCGTAACATCGAACTCACAACTATATTTGTTTTAATTTTAGGTATTATATTTTCAGTGGTATCTTCGAAAGTACTGAAAAAATATTCCCCTCCTCCCCTCCTCCCCTCCTATTTCCGAATCTACTGAAACTAAAATTATGAAAATATTAAAGGTAGTAGGAGTTTATTAATTAATAAATAGTTATTAATAAATTCCCTTTGAGAGTGAGTTATACTTGCACTTGTCCGATTTATTTCTATATCATATCATTCTTATTAAAATCATTCATAATTTAAAAAGCGCGTAGTTACATACCAACTACAGTCCAACTTCCATTTAACGAAGTCTCATCGTTACACTTAAACACTTCGTTATGAAGAAAATTCGTTAAATAGAAATCAACTTAAATTTATGAAACTTGTATACACAAAATACACATAAAATTAAAAGTACACATAAAATGGAAATATTTGAATAGTGTATTTTAATTCGAACAGCCATTTTTTTAAACAATGTAGACATATGAGAAAAATTTAATTAGAATAATGCCTAAAAAACACATTATAAAGAGAAGTAAACAAAAGCTGACGAATATTTTTTCTTTTTGGATTAAAATGTGATTAAATGTATGTGTTTTGACTAAATGATTAAAATGTGTTCATTTCCATACAGTCCGCTGAAATAAATTCATATATTCATAGCAACAGCAACCTGTCCGTTTGAATGCTGCACATGCACGAAAGTGGAATAAACTTCGTTATATAGAATATGTTTTTCGTAATATGGAGGTTAATTTACATGTTAATGGTGTTCAAAGTCAAGGTTCTGCCGAAAATTTCGTTAAGTAGAAAACATCGTTAAATAGGGACTTCGTTAAAGGGAAGTTCTACTGTATATTATGAACATGAAATACAGTGCATTTCTTTGAATTACAATGATCAAGAAAAATAATAAGAATGTATAGTAAAAGACTAGCACAGCAGCGTCCCTTCTTAGGCATTCAAAGCCAAATTTGGACCAGCATATATATACAGGGTGTCCCAAAAGTCCTTGATACATTTTAAAATTCCATAAAAATCAAGCAATTGGCGTACGAGAGTGCAGTTTGGACGAAAATTCTTCATATGATCTGAAATTTTGTTTAAGCAAATAAAAAAATTAGTTCTAAAAATTTCGTATAGATGGCGCTGTATCTGGAAAGTTATCGAATAGGTAGAATGCCTTTATACGTAACAATGGCGAAAAACGCCCAATGCGTATGCACAGTTTTTGTTCAAACTATGGCAACCCACATTCCAGAAGTTAATAATACTCGTCTATCCATACCCACTAGTATAATCGAACTCATGAGGGCGAGTATTGTTAAGTTCTGGAATTTTGGTTGCGATAGTTATGTATAGTTGTGTATATATGTTGCCATAGTTTCGCCATTGCTATGTAAAAAGACATTCTACCTACTCGACAACTTTCCAGAAGCAGCGCTATCTATGAAAAATTTTTGAAACTAATTTTTTTGTATGGTTAAACAAAATTTCAGATCATAAGAAGTTTCATCCAAACTGCACTCTCGTACGCCAATTGCTTGATCTTTAATTGAATTTTAAAATGTGTCAAGGACTTTTGGAACACCCTGTATTTTTAATTAATATCCCGATTTATAAAATTTGGTGCATTTCTACCCATTAGAAACTCAGACGCAGCTATATTATTTACCACAATTAGCACTGAATAGTACTGTACCGCGCGTAAGGTTTAGTGATCCAATTCAAACATGAATCAGCATTATTTTTAATAAGTATCTTACAAATTAAGTTGTGTAATTCAATCTCATAGATGTCAAGATATATAGCTATTACGCAAATTATGAAACACACGGTGGTACAGTAGCGCCAACTATTGAACTGTATACATCAAAAGCTAATAAACACCAATGTATGTCTAAGTCTAACGGAATACAAATTTAAATTTATAACAGAAATAAATTTACAGATTTCTTGGGAATGAATAAGAAATTTGTTATTTTAAACACATTTTCAGGTTCATGAGAATCACGAAATATTATCATGGGAGAGTTTTTAGGATTAATACTTATTTCTAGGCAAGACGATATTTTTACATGAGAAAACTAATCTTGAAATAATTTTAACACTAGAACTACCGGAAATTTTACTCAAGTTTTTTAAAACTATTTCACACCAGAAATTGTATTTAAAACTACTTAACTTATTCCTTTAACGTATGTCTGTGAGTTTTATATTTAATTTATTTTAAAAAGAAATATATGGTTCGAATCGGAATATATTCATTTGGTAACTGTCAAAATGACGGCTCATGATAGTTCTAGTGTTAAAGTGTTATTAACAATTCCTTACAGCGTACTTTCGGTATATGGATCCGACTCTGATTACAAAGTTTTCCGGGCTCCGAAAAGTTTTGAACTTGAGCTCCAAAAGAAGAGCCCGAACTCATCTCTATACTAGAAGACAATTCGCAAAAACTAAAATCTAAACCAATCCGAAAAAAAAAAAAAAAAATCAGACTTTTCGGAAAAAAACTGCAAAAAAAGTAAAGCCTGATTATCAAAAAGGCACGTGAAGCACATGCTTCCCCTCAACAATTTAAAAGGTCCCCCAAAATGACTGTGAAGAGGGCTCACAAATTACCATTTTTAACACTTTCCAACCTAGTTGAAAAGTGTTTATGACTTCGGTTTGTCTGGCCGTCTGCCGTCTGGCCGTCTGCCGTCTGCCGTCTGCCGTCTGTCCGTGCTCTAACTCCCGTAAATATGCTCGGATTGCCCTGCAATTTTTATATGTTATAATCGTTATCTATAGCATGTTCCCTATTTCAACGGAAGTGTGTATCACTTATAGTTTTTTTACAGGGACACTCAAAAGAATTCCGTTACATTGCGGTCTATGGGGAAAAATCATTTGCGGTTTACTTAAATAATGTTTCACTATTTTAAACGCATTGAAATTTATATATATCACTAAGGTGCATTAGAAGCAGCTTAATACGGAATAGGGTGTGCATAGCACTTATACTTACTTTACAGGGACAGTCAAAAGAATTCCGTTACATTACGTCTATGGAGAAAAATCGTCTGCGGTTTATTTAAATAATGTTTCACTATTTTAAACGCATTGAAATTTATATAAGGTTCATTACAAGAGACTTTCTACAGAATATTGTGTGTATAGCAGTCATCGTTCATTTACAGGGACACACAAAAGAATTCTCTACTGTATGTTAACAATAATTCCTGCAAGTGCGTTTTAAGTTACTGAATGCGATTTTAATTTTAAATCGCTTTTTGTATATTACGTGGTGTGTATAAATTCTGTAGATCCTATACAGGGAAGCACAAAAGTTCGGGAACACATTTCCGTATTATTTAACTCCAGACGGAGATTTTTAAACTGGGCTACGTGTTTCCTAACTGAACTAAAATTTAGCATCCTATGTAGTATATATACAAATCTATAGATCCTATACAGGGCTGAATAAAAGTATTCGGATTACTTAGATGTTATCTTTTAGCTTATTAAAGAGTAAAATTATTTTGGAAGCGTTGGAAAGTGTTACATAATCTATGCTTGACGCATGATTTTTCGCTCTTGTTATTTCTTTACATTGTATTTTTAATTTTTTTTTTTTTTTTTTTTTTTTTTTGAAAAAAGAAAGTTTGCTTAAGTTTTGCTTAATCCAAGAAGAAATCCACGCACTACTTCACAAAACTTATTTATCAAGGAAATATGAATGTCATCAATAGGGTGTTAATTAATCCTGATGTGCCTGTTAGATTGAGCATACAGCTATAGGTACTAAATATATCAGAAGTATATACAGGGAACATAAAAAAGCTGTTTAATGAAATATACGTGACCTCGGCTAAGTTACTCCCGGGAATAATATTAGTATCATGGGTGAGTTTTCATGAATGAGGAATTAAGAAATCTTTTGCCAAATGAAATGGGGACCCAAAATGATACCGAGCTTCCCCTACACTCAGAGGTTAATCAGGCCCTGGTAAAAAGACCTGCCCAATGCAGAATTCTACCCCTGAGTAAAACAGTAGCTAATTCGCGAACATTGAACAATTTCGAATTTACAAGTTCCGAAAGTTACAGCGACCTTTGTTCGTGTCATTGTTGGCTACTGTACAACATAATTTCGAGTTTCAAGTACACAGAACATCCTTAAAAAATCAAACAAACAAAACAAACAAAAAACTACAGATAATTAAACTGCAAGGTGAACAATTCAAATGATATATACGATTTTCATATTGCAAAGACATCCATTTTATTTATCTACCTCTTTTATCTATTTGAGGATGTGCAATTAAAAGGTCGTGGACGTCAGGCAAGTGTTCCATTTAGCCTCAATGGATAGGAGAGGAAATTTTCGTTTTCATTTGCAATGACGAGTAAAAAAGAGATCAGTTGTTTGACCTTCGTCTACGAAATGGACACATTAGGGTCGGTGTGTTCTCATGTTTGGGACACCACCCCAGGACGGCCCATCCTGCTCTGAAAATGCTTCTGTTTCGGAGGATATCGGTATGCAAATTGCTGGTTGTTGATGTTTTTTATGTACAGGGCGTGGTGCTGTGATGTTTAAAATTACACGTGCTTTCTAGGTAACTGGAATCGGGCTCTGTTTTAGGATGTTAAGGAGAATGGAATAGATGACTGATGAAAATGTCATGATGAAATGAGACATTTTTTCTGATTTTTCAAGGTTACAACGTTACCTGTGCTTTGTAGGTAATTAGAATCAAGCTATGTTTTAGGTTGTTAAGGATAATGTAATATATATGACTGATGAAAATGTTCAAGGGCGAAAATACGCATGCGTTATTTCTGCAAGATAGTATTTAATTACTGGATTTACTCTATCATAGATATTTTTTTCCGATTTTTCAAGGTTCCAAAATTACATGTGCTTTGTAGGTAATTAGAATCGAGCTCTGTTTTAGATTGTTAAGGAGAATTGACAATATGACTGATGAAAATGTTATTTCAAGGGCGAAAATCCGCATGCGTTATTTCTGCAAGATGGTATTTAATTATTAGATTTACTCTATCACAGATTTTATTTTCCCATTTTTCAAGGTTCCAAAATTACCTGTGCTTTGTAGGTAATTAGAATCGATCTCTGTTTTAGATTGTTAAGGAGAATTGACAATATGACTGATGAAAATGTTGTTTCAAGGGCGAAAATTCGAATGCGTTATTTCTGAAAGATGGTATTTAATTATTAGATTTACTCTATCACAGATTTTATTTTCCCATTTTTCAAGGTTCCAAAATTACATGTGCTTTGTAAGTAAATAGAATCGAGCTCAGTTTTAGGTTGTTAAGGATAATGGAATAGAGGATTGATGAAAATGTTGTTTGAAGGGCGAAAATACGCATGCGTTATTTCTGCAAGATAGTATTTAATTATTAGCTTTACTCTATCACAGATTTTTTTTTCCAATTTTTCAAGGTTCCAAAAGTACATGTGCTTTCTAGGTAATTGGAATCGGGCTCTGTTTTAGGTTGTTAAGGAGAATTGACAATATGACTGATGAAAATGTTGTTTCAAGGGCGAAAATTCGAATGCATTATTTCTGAAAGATGGTATTTAATTATTAGATTTACTCTATCACAGATTTTATTTTCCCATTTTTCAATGTTCCAAAATTACATGTGCTTTGTAAGTAATTAGAATCGAGCTCAGTTTTAGGTTGTTAAGGATATTGGAATAGAGGATTGATGAAAATGTTGTTTGAAGGGCGAAAATACACATGCGTTATTTCTGCAAGATAGTATTTAATTACTAGATTTACTCTGTCACAGATTTTTTTCCAATTTTTCAAGGTTCCAAAAGTACATGTGCTTTGTAGGTAATTTGAATCGAGCTCTGTTTTAGGTTGTTAAAAATAATGGAATAGATGATTGATGAAAAAGTTGTTTCAAGGGCGAAAATACGCATGCGTTATTTCTGCAAGATAGTTTTTACTTACTAGATTTATACTCTGTTACAGATTTTTTTTTACCAATTTTTCAAGGTTTCAAAATTACATGTACTTTGTAGGTAATTGGAATCGAGCTCTGTTTTAGGATGTTCAGAAGAATGGAATATGTGACTGATGAAAATGTTGTTTCAAGGGCGAAAATACGCTTGAGTTATTTCTGCTAGATAGTATTTAATTACTAGATTTACTCTATCACAGATTTTTTTTTTTCCAATTTTTCAAGGTTCCAAAATTACATGTGCTTTCTAGGTAATTGGAATCGGGCTCCGTTTTAGGATGTTAAGGAGAATGGAATAGATGACTGGTGAAAATGTTGTTTCCAGGTCGAAAATATACGCATGCGTTAGTTCTGCAAGAGAGTATTTAATTATTAGATTTACTCTATTACAATTTTTTTACCAATTTTTCAAGGTTCCAAAGTTACTTGTGCTTTGTAGGTAATTAGAATCGAGCTCAGTTTTAGGTTGTTAAGGATAATGGAATAGAGGATTGATGAAAATGTTGTTTGAAGGGCGAAAATACGCATGCGTTATTTCTGCAAGATAGTATTTAATTATTAGCTTTACTCTATCACAGATTTTTTTTTTCAATTTTTCAAGGTTCCAAAAGTACATGTGCTTTCTAGGAAATTGGAATCGGGCTCTGTTTTAGGTTGTTAAGGAGAATTGACAATATGACTGATGAAAATGTTGTTTCCAGGTCGAAAATACGCATGCGTTAGTTCTGCAAGAGAGTATTTAATTATTAGATTTACTCTATCACAGATTTTATTTTCTCATTTTTCAAGGTTCCAAAATTACATGTGCTTTGTAAGTAATTAGAATCGAGCTCAGTTTTAGGTTGTTAAGGAGAATGGAATAGATGACTGATGAAAATGTTGTTTCAAAGGCGAAAATACGCATGTGTTATTTCTGCAAGATAGTATTTAATTACTAGATTTACTCTGTCACAGATTTTTTTCAAATTTTTCAATTTGTACCAAAATTACATGTGCTTTGTAAGTAATTAGAATCGAGCTCAGTTTTAGGTTGTTAAGGATAATGGAATAGAGGATTGATGAAAATGTTGTTTGAAGGGCGAAAATACGCATGCGTTATTTCTGCAAGATAGTATTTAATTATTAGCTTTACTCTATCACAGATTTTTTTTTCCAATTTTTCAAGGTTCCAAAAGTACATGTGCTTTCTAGGTAATTGGAATCGGGCTCTGTTTTAGGTTGTTAAGGAGAATTGACAATATGACTGATGAAAATGTTGTTTCCAGGTCGAAAATACGCATGCGTTAGTTCTGCAAGAGAGTATTTAATTATTAGATTTACTCTATCACAGATTTTATTTTCTCATTTTTCAAGGTTCCAAAATTACATGTGCTTTGTAAGTAATTAGAATCGAGCTCAGTTTTAGGTTGTTAAGGAGAATGGAATAGATGACTGATGAAAATGTTGTTTCAAAGGCGAAAATACGCATGTGTTATTTCTGCAAGATAGTATTTAATTACTAGATTTACTCTGTCACAGATTTTTTTCAAATTTTTCAATTTGTACCAAAAGTATACATGTGCTTTGTAGGTAATTAGAATCGAGCTCTGTTTTAGGATGTTCAGAAGAATGTAATATATGACTGATGAAAATGTTGTCTCAAGGGCGAAAATACACATGCGTTATCTCTGCAAGATAGTTTTTACTTACTAGATTTATACTCTGTTACAGATTTTTTTTTTTTACCAATTTTTCAAGGTTTCAAAATTACATGTGCTTTGTAGGTAATTGGAATCGAGCTCTGTTTTAGGATGTTCAGAAGAATGTAATATATGACTGATGAAAATGTTGTCTCAAGGGCGAAAATACACATGCGTTATCTCTGCAAGATAGTATTTAATTACTTGATTTCGTCTATAAAATATTCTTTTTTGCAATTTTTTAAGATTATGTATGTTAGATATGAATTCGGGGTCGTTTTTTGGAGTCAGAGACTGTCCGAGCCCGTCAATTTGAAATCTGATTCCACCCGAGAACGAAAAAATGTGCATCATCAGAGCTCGAGCCCGAAAATACGCAGTAGAAAATTGTTATTAACATTTAAAAATTGTTTGAAGATTAATTTTCTCATCTAAAAAACTCTTCTTACATTGAAATAACTATTAATCCTAAATATTCCCCCATGACAACTTTTCGCGACTTCCATGACCCTGAAAACCTCTTTAAAATAGCAAATTTCTTATTTATTTATACCCGACCACGGGTAAAAATGTGTAAAAGTCACAATTTTTATTCTTTTAAAATATCATTGTACAACTAAAGACACGAGTTCTGGTGAACAGTGATTTTGGAAAAGGACTTCAAAAAGAAAGCGAGGATAAACAAGACGCCTTCTTTATGTTACTACTGCAAAAAATAATTATTGATTTTGCAGTATAAAACTGGCACCCAGCTGCCTGTATTATACCGTAAAATTAACAGTATTAAGCAGTAAAATAAGCAGTAATACGCTGCCGTGCAAGCAGTGATACGCTAACGCGCATGCGCGGTAGCGTATTACTGCTTGCACGGCAGCGTATTACTGCTTATTTTACTGTTTAATACTGTTAATTTTACGGTATAATACTGGCAGCTGGGTGCCAGTTTTATACTGCAAAATCAACAATTATTTTTTGCAGTGTAACACTGATTCTGACAAGGCTTCAGAATCAGATAGAATATTTCTCTTTATAACTCCATCAATAACTGATCAATTCCCTTTCAAACGGATTTTTAAAGGATTGTAAAGCACTTTAAGCAATGTAGATTCCTATTTTTAGGTGCGTTCGTAATTATATAAATGTGTGTCGCTTATAGTCGTCGTCTGGTCCGTCCGTCTGTCCGCATATAACAGCGCAAAAACTACCCAACCGAATGGTTTGAAATGTAATATATAGAATCGTTGCAAGATTCTGTCGAGTCATTCCAAATTTTATGAAAATCGAATCAAAACTTAAGAAGATATTAATACAAGTTTTCTTCATACTATTAAATCCTATCATACGTTATTAATTCAATGATATCCCATGATAGTTAATGATTCTAGGTTGCCATGGTGATTATGTCCTATTTAAGATGGAGTCCTATTATTTCCGTATTACTGAATTTAAAAACCGAATTTGCATACTAAAATTGTTTAATTAAAGCAATCCTATAATCAACCGGCAGTTTTTTTGGATAGATGTTTCCGGAGAAATGGATATTAAATGGAAAAAGAATCTAAATATGGATTTCAAGTTCTGAAATGTTTAAAGCTAGGATTTAATTTCCCATTGGAGTTTTCAGTGAATGTCAACAAAATATAAAACGTACTTATTTTATTACGGAAATTAATCATATCATAATATAAAAATAGCAATGTCTTAGTCTGTTATCATAATAACAGACGATAGATATAATTCATTTTTTCAGTGAAATAATAGCGATGATTTTTTTACATTGTCTTGTATTGGATATTTGCGCATAGTATAATTTTAATGCATTACAATTGTAATGAATTGTTTGTAAAAGTGTATTGAAAATTAATTAATTATAAAATAAAATGGATATCTATAATATGAAAATCTGCACATAAAATAAATTTTGTATTCATGCATTTTTGCATAAGAGTGTAACAGCGATTGCACCGAGATCTGAATAATTTATAAAACTAGTTACAGTACGAACGCACCTCATTTGTCACGTTTGACGCACAATTTCCAACTTGTTTAACAGTGTAAGACAGACTCAGAAGTAACCCAATTATCCAGCGTGTTTTCCTCGTGAAATTATATCTGAATATAAGTTGCCGGTAATTATTCGTAATCTATCTTTATATAAAGAGCATTGACATATTATAAGCAATTAATAAAAATACTTACCACCTGCAGTATCTATACTTTTTTTTATCTTTAAGAAAGCAAAACTTAATGTCTCAAGTCCTTGTACCCTCATGTCAATGTGCACTCAGGAATCAAGGTCGATACCAGCAGGCTTAAAATTATGAGATGGTGATTCTTAAATCATAAGATGGTGAGATCAAAAGGGGAAACTTGGTGACAATGACCCGACACCTAAGTCTTTACTTTATAACGGATGTACATATGTCTTACCTCAAAGATTTATTCCTATAGTGCGGGTAAGAAAACTTTGTATAAGTAAGTATTTTTTTTTATGACAGCTGTTATTACTATTACTTACTCGTCAAACGTAATATAAGGTAAGTTTTGCAATCGTTAAAAAAAAAAAAAAAAAAAAAAAAAAAAAAAAAAAAAGACGGATTTACACGTTCAGACACTGGAGATTCCGTAAAACATATTTTTAGAAAAAAAATTCCGTCCGTCTGTCTGTGTGTGTGTCTGTAAACGCTCTATCTCCCGAACAAATTGAGATAGAGACTTGAAATTGGGTGTGTACTTAGTATGTAATAATGAGAAGAAGCTTATTGAATATGAGTAACCTCGATGATCCGGAACTATTTTTTTCGGACTCTCGAAATATTCTTTCTGATAAAAGGTATATAAAAATTTTCGAAATTATTTATTTTAAGAAGAAAATAGAAAAGACTATAAAAAAAATATATAAATTTTCCATAAAGAATGAAGTCAATCGGGTAATCAGTTGCGAGATATTTGTAATTCTGATTTCTACGACCCTGTATTTCATTAAAATTTCAATTCAAAGATATATTTTAATTGAAAATCAGACGCTTAAACCGAGGCACTAAACTCTTAGTTAATAATACTATGATTTTTGGAGTTATAAGGATGTTTCTTTTACGCAATTCAGTAATATAGCATTTAATGTTTATGACGTCATAAAGCCAGGATCGAGGCTAACGAAAGAGAAAGGCTACCGCGGTGCTTTACGCATATCTTTTTTTACAGACCGCCGGAGTCACGTGATGCTCGAATCCACCAATGCAGGTGTACGAAAAGAGTAGCACGTCACTCTAGCGGTCTGTAAAAAAAGATAAGTGGAATGTACCGCGGTAGCCTGTCTCTTTCGTTAGCCTCGGCCAGGATTTTATTTTGGAAATGCAATGCATTTTATAAATAGTTTACACATGTTTTATTTTCATATTTTACATTATGCATATCCCTGATGGGTAAGTATTACGGTGGCCCCCAACGGCTAGTTTATTTTCGTAATTGTTACCCAAAAATCATTTCCCAACTAACAAGCTAAATTAACAATTTTTAATTGATGATTAGAATAAATAAATTGAAGGGTTAGGCAGCTTTCAGTCGACTAATAGGTTAAAAAAAATAATTAACTCCTATTAAAATTTAATTGATTTGTATTTGTAATAATTAAAAAAAATTCACATTCAAAAGTTTGCACTTCAACAAAAGTTATGGTTAAAAGAACTTCAATTGTCGCAAAAGTAGCGTTCATTGTTAACCCTCTTACTGTCCAGCAAAAGGGCAAAATTGTAATGTTGTTTTCTCTGTATTTTATTTTAAATACTAATAAAAGGTGATTGTTCCATAATTATGTAAAAAAAAAAAAAAAACTTAATTTTTCATATGAAAGTAAGCCTCGAGGGTATTTATCATTGCTCAGCGCATTAAAAATGCATTAAATCAATAAAATTATATTAATTTAAATAATGCTTATATTGCAGAGAAACCTGGAGCTTAGTGAACGTATTATCTCGGGCTTGTCAGTGAGAGGGTTTTAAAGTTTATTTAAAACTAAAAATTACATTTTTACATAGAAATAAGAAATTGTGTCTTCACTCTGAGTGTGCGAATTATGAACGTACGATAAATTACCGAACGAGGCTCGGTCTTCCAGGTACTTATTAATAAATAAATATTAATTTAAACCAATGTTAACAATTTAATAATAATTGTGTGGTGAATAAGGCCCATTACGCAATAGGAGAGGTTCATGAATGTGAAGTGAAACGCCTAGCCTTGCAATATTCTAATGAAGTTTTGGGATTATTAATTGGAGAAAAAAAGTATACAGAAGCCTTACGTTTATTTTTATGTTTATTTTCTGCTATAACAAGGAAGTACCGATTTTTAAAAAATTCAAATTACTTAATGAATATTTATATTAATATCTTTATAAGTTTTGATTCGATTTTCGTAAAATTTGAAATGACTGTACAAAATTCAAAAATTAAATTTCAAATCATTTGGTTGGGTAGTTTTTGTGCTGTTATATGCGCACAGACGGATGGACGGACCAGACGACGACTATAGGTGCTACGTATTTATATAATTACGAACGCACCTAAAAATGTTGTTTAAAATTTTTTATCCTCCTGCAATTTTTAGAAATTTGATTTTATTTTTTAACTGTGTGTGCATTTGTATGGCAGTTTTGATAACATTACACTATTATTTTCAATTGACCACTAGGTTAAAAAAATAATTAACTCATATTAAAATTTAATTGAATTGTAATTGCATCTAAGCAAAATCACATTCAAAATATTGCAAAAGAGTAAAAATTATGATAAAAAGAACTTCACCAGTCGCACAAGTACTGTTCATTGTTAAAGTTATTTATTTAAAAACTAGAAATTACATTTTTCCGTAGAAATAAACTATGAAATTGTGTCTTCACTGAATGTGCAAATTATGAACGTACGAAAAATTACTGAGCGTAGCCGTTAAATCTAAAAACTCATAATTGGAAATTTTGTCATATCATTTTATGTGTATACAAATTCTCTTTAATTTTTATAAAAATAAAATTAACCCTGTAACTTTTTAATATTGTAATCTTACTTTTTAGTTGTTCATTTAATCATTTATTTTATTACACAATTCAAAATTTTGTTTGTAAAACCCTCATGATTTTTTCACATTAAATTTCATTCATGTTTGTAAAATTTCTCCTTAATTTTTCTAAAAAATAAGTAACACTGTAACTTTTCAGCATTGCAGTCTTACTTTTCAGTTATGCAAGTGTCTATTTATGCATTTTCAACTCATATGTTAGATTGTCCATTCTATTTTTATTTCATGAGAAACCTTGTTGAAAAATGTAATTGGATTGAACGATTAATTATTATCATTAGCATTTTATTAGTTACTAGCGTTATGTGTTGACCTCTGTGGAAAAATGTCTTACGCAAAATATCTAATAAAAAATCAGAAATAGTTGTCTTATTCTTTTAATCTTCCATAATCGGGTTCATTACCGATGTTCGCTAATACGAAATCGCTAAAATAGTTGAATTACGTGTTTAACTATTTTTTAGCAGATGGGTTTAGCTGTATTTTATGTATTTCATTGTTATAATTTCATTGTTGTAAATGTTGTCGCGACTTTATTTTTGTAACTGTATTGCTGCAAGATTCATTCTTTTTTTAATTACTTCCTCTCCTTTTAACTCCCCTTAGTGGTTGAATTTCTAAAATCGCTGAAATACGTGTTTAACCATTTTTAACACTTTCCAACCTAGTTGAAAAGTGTTTATGACTTCGGTTTGTCTGGCCGTCTGCCGTCTGGCCGTCTGCCGTCTGCCGTCTGCCCGTGCTCTAACTCCCGTAAATATGCTCGGATTGCCCTGCAATTTTTATATGTTATAATCGTTATCTATAGCATGTTCCCTATTTCAACGGAAGTGTGTAGCACTTATAGTTTTTTTACAGGGACACTCAAAAGAATTCCGTTACATTGCGGTCTATGGGGAAAAATCATTTGCGGTTTATTTAAATAATGTTTCACTATTTTAAACGCATTGAAATTTATATATATCACTAAGGTGCATTAGAAGAAGCTTAATATGGAATAGGGTGTGCATAGCACTTATACTTACTTTACAGGGACAGTCAAAAGAATTCCGTTACATTACGTCTATGGAGAAAAATCGTCTGCGGTTTATTTAAATAATGTTTCCCTATTTTAAACGCATTGAAATTTATATAAGGTTCATTACAAGAGACTTACTACAGAATATTGTGTGTATAGCAGTCATCGTCCATTTACAGGGACACACAAAAGAATTCTCTACTGTATGTTAACAATAATTCCTGGAAGTGCGTTTTAAGTTACTGAAAGCGATTTTAATTTTAAATCGCTTTTTGTATATTACGTGGTGTGTATAAATTCTGTAGATCCTATACAGGGAGGCACAAAAGTTCGGGAACACATTTCCGTATTATTTAACTCCAGACGGAGAATTTTAAACTGTGCTACGTGTTTCCTAACTGAACTAAAATTTAGCATCCTATGTAGTATATATACAAATCTATAGATCATATACAGGGTTGAATAAAAGTATTCGGATTACTTAGATGTTATCTTTTAGCTTATTAAAGAGTATGATTCGTAAAATTATTTTGGAAGCGTTGGAAAGTGTTACATAATCTATGCTTGACGCATGATTTTTCGTTCTTGTTTTTTTTCGGATGGGTTTAGTTGTATTTTATGTATTTCATTGTTGTAATTTCATTGTTATAATTTCTTTCTATTGTTACGACTTTATTTTTGTAACTGTATCGTTGCAAGATTCATTCTTTTTTTACCTACCTAATAAATAAAACTTTTATTAATATCTTTTTAAGTTTTGATTCGATTTTCATAAAATTTGAAATGACTCGACAAAATTCTGCAACGATTCTACATATTAAATTTCAAGCCATTCGGTTGGGTAGTTTTTGCGCTGTCATATGCGGGCGGACCAGGTGACGACTATAGGCGCTACGTATATATATATAATTACGAACCCACCTAAAAAGCTCTGGTTAATGCCTGAACTTTGAGAATACCTATTTATGATTTCTTATTGTCTTTGTTTCGGAATCAGAAATCACTGGTCTTTGTGTGATGTTTTGTGTCGTCTCAAGTTTGCCACAGGATTTGTGCTGCGATTGCAGCCTTGACGATATATGTGAGTGAGAGATTCCATGCTGGGTATATTCCTCGTAACTCAATGGTAGAGCATCGGAGCTTTATTGCAAGGGTCCGGGTTCGATTCTCGGTTTGGACATTTTTCACTCCGTCGGTATTACGCCGGACAGGGCTTGTGGAGCTTTAGCCAAATGATACGCCACCCTGCCTGGCATGCACCTGTTGTTATTAAGCTTAGACAGCAATGTTAAAATTCACATGTTTATTATAGCATATTTATATTAAAGTATATTTATATTATATTCATTCTGGCGGGCATAACAATACGATGGAAATTAAACTACCATCGTTATTATCATTTATTGTTAAAAGCCGTCAATTTGATGTTATGTATTTAATAAATGTATATTAAATTACTGTTTCGTATAATTTTAATTTGCTTTTATATTATTTATTATTTTTAACGTATTGATGTATTTATTAACTGTGCATTAGATTACCGTTTTGAACACGATTGACAACAATAAACACATTTGATGATTGACAACCGTTTTTGGCGATCTACCTTCTTGGAACGAATAATACATAAGTACCGCAACATCTTGTACCCACGACATGGCTATGTCGAATGCTTCCGAATAAAACTAGTCGTTGGGGCCAACGTACTTACCCATCATGGATATGCATAATATAAAATATGAAAAAAAAAATGTGTAAACTGTTTATAAAATGCATTGCAATTCGAAAAGAATCCTGGCTTGATGACGTCCTAAACTTTAAATGCTCTTAAAAGAAACATCCTTATAACTGCAAAAATGATAACCATATTAACTAACGGTTTACTTCGTCGGATTAAGCGTCTCATTTCCAATTAAACTATATCTTTTAATTGAAATTTAGATTAAATACAGGGTCATGTAAAATAGAAGAGTGTGGTAATAGGATTACAAATATCTCGGCCACTCATTATCCGATCGACTTCATTCTCTATGCAAAATTTATGTTTTCTTATTGTGTTTAATATTCTCTCCTTAAAATAAACAATTTCGAAAATTTTGATATACCTTTTATTAGAACGAATAGTTCAAGAGTCCGAAAAAAATAGTTCCGGATCATCGAGGTTACTGAAATTCAATAGGCTTCTTCTCATTATTGCATACTAAGTACATACCCAATTTCAAGTCCCTATCTCAATTTGTTCGGGAGTTAGCGTTTACAGACACCCACAGAGACAGACGGACGGCAATTTTTTTCCCTAAAAATATGTTTTTCGGATTCTTCAGTGTCTGAACTGTGTAAATCCGTCAATTTTTTTTTTTCGATTTTCAAAAAGATTACAAGACTTACCCTGTACTACGTATGACGGGTAAGTAAAAGAAACTCTACATTTCCGCGTTTTTGATCTAATGATGTTGGATACTTTATGATAAAGATGAAAGTACACTCTTCATCCATATAATTGAAACCAAACAGTGGTAGGATATTTTGGTGGCAAAGGCCAGACCAGGCATTTAATTTCCCCATCAAATATATCTTCCTCATTAACTAATTTAACAGCACAGGTGGTTTTACTGTTCAGACGGATCATTTCAACAACTTTGCCTAACTTTCAAAGTCCCAGATATTCCACATAGTCATAACCCAACTCTTTGAGGTTTTCCGAAGTAGATGTCAAACTCATATTTTTGCTCGTAAGCTTCTGATTAATTTTTTCCTGTTTCTTGGTGTTATCGAATGATGTTGGACACTTTATGATAAAGAGGAAAGTGCGATATTCATCCATATAATTGAAACCAAACAGTGGTAGGATATTTTGGTGGAAAAGACCAGACAAGGCATTTAATTCCCCCATCAAATATTTATTCCTCATTAACTAATTTAACAGCACAGGTGGTTTTACTGTTCAGACGGATTATTTCAACAACTTTGCCTAACTTTCAAAGTCCCAGATATTTCACATAGTCATAACCCAACTCTTTGAGGTTTTCCGAAGTAGATGTCAAACTCATATTTTTGCTCGTAAGCTTCTGTTTAATTTTTTCCTGTTTCTTGGTTTTATCGAATGATATTGGACACTTTATGATAAAGATGAAAGTGCGATCTTCATCCATATAATTGAAACCAAACAGTGGTAGGATATTTTGGTGGCAAAGACCAGACCAGGCATTTAATTTCCCCATCAAATATATCTTCCTCGTTAACTAATTTAACAGCACAGGTGGTTTTACTGTTCAGACGGATCATTTCAACAACTTTGCCTAACTTTCAAAGTCCCAGATATTCCACATAGTAATAACCCAACTCTTTGAGGTTTTCCGAAGTAGATGTCAAACTCATATTTTTGTTCGTAAGCTTCTGATTAATTTTTTCCTGTTTCTCGGTTTTATCGAATGATGTTGGACACTTTATGATAAAGAGGAAAGTGCGATATTCATCCATATAATTGAAACCAAACAGTGGTAGGATATTTTGGTGGAAAAGACCAGACAAGGCATTTAATTCCCCCATCAAATATTTATTCCTCATTAACTAATTTAACAGCACAGGTGGTTTTACTGTTCAGACGGATTATTTCAACAACTTTGCCTAACTTTCAAAGTCCCAGATATTTCACATAGTCATAACCCAACTCTTTGAGGTTTTCCGAAGTAGATGTCAAACTCATATTTTTGCTCGTAAGCTTCTGATTAATTTTTTCCTGTTTCTTGGTTTTATCGAATGATATTGGACACTTTATGATAAAGATGAAAGTGCGATCTTCATCCATATAATTGAAACCAAACAGTGGTAGGATATTTTGGTGGCAAAGACCAGACCAGGCATTTAATTTCCCCATCAAATATATCTTCCTCATTAACTAATTTAACAGCACAAGTGGTTTTACTGTTCAGACGGATCATTTCATCAACTTTGTTTAACTTTCAAAGTCCCAGATATTTCACATAGTCATAACCCAACTCTTTGAGGTTTTCCGAAGTAGATGTCAAACTCATATTTTTGCTCGTAAGCTTCTGATTAATTTTTTCCTGTTTCTTGGTTTTATCGAATGATGTTGGAAGCTTTATGATAAAGATGAAAGTGCGATCTTCATCCATATAATTGAAAGCTTCTGATTAATTTTTTCCTGTTTCTTGGTTTTGTCGAATGATGTTGGACACTTTATGATAAAGAGGAAAGTGTGATATTCATCCATATAATTGAAACCAAACAGTGGTAGGATATTTTGGTGGCAAAGACCAGACCAGGCATTTAATTTCCCCATCAAATATATCTTCCTCATTAACTAATTTAACAGTACAGGTGGTTTTACTCTTCAGACGGATTATTTCAACAACTTTGCCTAACTTTCAAAGTCCCAGATATTTCACATAGTCATAACCCAACTCTTTGAGGTTTTCCGAAGCAGATGTCAAACTCATATTTTTGCTCGTAAGCTTCTGATTAATTTTTTCCTGTTTCTTGGTTTTATCGAATGATATTGGACACTTTATGATAAAGAGGAAAGTGCGATATTCATCCATATAATTGAAACCAAACAGTGGTAGGATATTTTGGTGGCAAAGACCAGACCAGGCATTTAATTTCCCCATCAAATATATCTTCCTCATTAACTAATTTAACAGCACAGGTGGTTTTACTGTTCAGACGGATCATTTCAACAACTTTGCCTAACTTTCAAAGTCCCAGATATTCCACATAGTCATAACCCAACTCTTTGAGGTTTTCCGAAGTAGATGTCAAACTCATATTTTTGCTCGTAAGCTTCTGATTAATTTTTTCCTGTTTCTTGGTTTTGTCGAATGATGTTGGACACTTTATGATAAAGAGGAAAGTGCGATATTCATCCATATAATTGAAACCAAACAGTGGTAGGATATTTTGGTGGCAAAGACCAGACCAGGCATTTAATTTCCCCATCAAATATATCTTCCTCATTAACTAATTTAACAGCACAGGTGGTTTTACTGTTCAGACGGATCATTTCATCAACTTTGCCTAACTTTCAAAGTCCCAGATATTCCACATAGTCATAACCCAACTCTTTGAGGTTTTCCGAAGTAGATGTCAAACTCATATCTTTGCTCGTAAGCTTCTGATTATTTTTTTCCTGTTTCTTGGTTTTAGCGAATGATGTTGGACACTTTATGATAAAGATGAAAGTGCGATCTTCATCCATATAATTGAAACCAAACAGTGGTAGGATATTTTGGTGGCAAAGACCAGACCAGACATTTAATTTCCCCATCAAATATATCTTCCTCATTAACTAATTTAACATCACAGGTGGTTTTACTGTTCAGACGGATCATTTCATCAACTTTGTTTAACTTTCAAAGTCCCAGATATTTCACATAGTCATAACCCAACTCTTTGAGGTTTTCCGAAGTAGATGTCAAACTCATATTTTTGCTCGTAAGCTTCTGATTAATTTTTTCCTGTTTCTTGGTTTTATCGAATGATATTGGACACTTTATGATAAAGATGAAAGTGCGATCTTCATCCATATAATTGAAACCAAACAGTGGTAGGATATTTTGGTGGCAAAGACCAGACCAGGCATTTAATTTCCCCATCAAATATATCTTCCTCATTAACTAATTTAACAGCACAAGTGGTTTTACTGTTCAGACGGATCATTTCATCAACTTTGTTTAACTTTCAAAGTCCCAGATATTTCACATAGTCATAACCCAACTCTTTGAGGTTTTCCGAAGTAGATGTCAAACTCATATTTTTGCTCGTAAGCTTCTGATTAATTTTTTCCTGTTTCTTGGTTTTATCGAATGATGTTGGAAGCTTTATGATAAAGATGAAAGTGCGATCTTCATCCATATAATTGAAAGCTTCTGATTAATTTTTTCCTGTTTCTTGGTTTTGTCGAATGATGTTGGACACTTTATGATAAAGAGGAAAGTGTGATATTCATCCATATAATTGAAACCAAACAGTGGTAGGATATTTTGGTGGCAAAGACCAGACCAGGCATTTAATTTCCCCATCAAATATATCTTCCTCATTAACTAATTTAACAGTACAGGTGGTTTTACTCTTCAGACGGATTATTTCAACAACTTTGCCTAACTTTCAAAGTCCCAGATATTTCACATAGTCATAACCCAACTCTTTGAGATTTTCCGAAGCAGATGTCAAACTCATATTTTTGCTCGTAAGCTTCTGATTAATTTTTTCCTGTTTCTTGGTTTTATCGAATGATATTGGACACTTTATGATAAAGAGGAAAGTGCGATATTCATCCATATAATTGAAACCAAACAGTGGTAGGATATTTTGGTGGCAAAGACCAGACCAGGCATTTAATTTCCCCATCAAATATATCTTCCTCATTAACTAATTTAACAGCACAGGTGGTTTTACTGTTCAGACGGATCATTTCAACAACTTTGCCTAACTTTCAAAGTCCCAGATATTCCACATAGTCATAACCCAACTCTTTGAGGTTTTCCGAAGTAGATGTCAAACTCATATTTTTGCTCGTAAGCTTCTGATTAATTTTTTCCTGTTTCTTGGTTTTGTCGAATGATGTTGGACACTTTATGATAAAGAGGAAAGTGCGATATTCATCCATATAATTGAAACCAAACAGTGGTAGGATATTTTGGTGGCAAAGACCAGACCAGGCATTTAATTTCCCCATCAAATATATCTTCCTCATTAACTAATTTAACAGCACAGGTGGTTTTACTGTTCAGACGGATCATTTCATCAACTTTGCCTAACTTTCAAAGTCCCAGATATTCCACATAGTCATAACCCAACTCTTTGAGGTTTTCCGAAGTAGATGTCAAACTCATATCTTTGCTCGTAAGCTTCTGATTATTTTTTTCCTGTTTCTTGGTTTTAGCGAATGATGTTGGACACTTTATGATAAAGATGAAAGTGCGATCTTCATCCATATAATTGAAACCAAACAGTGGTAGGATATTTTGGTGGCAAAGACCAGACCAGACATTTAATTTCCCCATCAAATATATCTTCCTCATTAACTAATTTAACATCACAGGTGGTTTTACTGTTCAGACGGATCATTTCATCAACTTTGTTTAACTTTCAAAGTCCCAGATATTTCACATAGTCGTAACCCAACTCTTTGAGGTTTTCCGAAGTAGATGTCAAACTCATATTTTTGCTCGTAAGCTTCTGATTAATTTTTTCCTGTTTCTTGGTTTTATCGAATGATGTTGGACACTTTATGATAAAGATGAAAGTGCGATATTCATCCATATAATTGAAACCAAACAGTGGTAGGATATTTTGGTGGCAAAGACCAGACCAGGCATTTAATTTCCCCATCAAATATATCTTCCTCGTTAACTAATTTAACAGCACAGGTGGTTTTACTGTTCAGACGGATCATTTCAACAACTTTGCCTAACTTTCAAAGTCCCAGATATTCCACATAGTAATAACCCAACTCTTTGAGGTTTTCCGAAGTAGATGTCAAACTCATATTTTTGTTCGTAAGCTTCTGATTAATTTTTTCCTGTTTCTCGGTTTTATCGAATGATGTTGGACACTTTATGATAAAGAGGAAAGTGCGATATTCATCCATATAATTGAAACCAAACAGTGGTAGGATATTTTGTTGGAAAATACCAGACCAGGCATTTAATTCCCCCATCAAATATTTATTCCTCATTAACTAATTTAACAGCACAGGTGGTTTTACTGTTCAGACGGATCATTTCAGCAGCAACTTTGACTAACTTTTAAAGTCCCATACCTTTCACTTAGTCATAACTAGTTTTCGAAGTAGATATCAAACTCATCTTTTCGCTCGTAAGTTTATGATTAATTTTTTCCTGTTTCTTGGTTTTAATAACCACATTTTGACTAAAAATACCTTAACAATATAATAAATTATAACACCTTGTAATAATATGTTTCTTTTAAATGCTAAAAGGTGTAAATTAACAGCATAATATACAGTAAAACAACTTTTATTACATTGTTGATTGGCATGACAAGCAGGAAATTTAGTTACAGAAAAAAGGAGCCCATAGCTGATATTAAGTATAATAGAAAAATCACAGCCCTGGCAAGATTATATCAAGAAGAAATCGTCCAAATGCATTTCAATGAAAGTAAAATAATGTTTCCTTCCATTCTATACTATCCATCCATAATAAAAGAAACCATAGAGATACTAACACGCAAAAATACAATATGTAACGATGCAGCAACTTTTAACTTACCGAAATTGTGGCTCGAGTGACTCCATGGTTACAAATATGAAAATAAAAAACCAAATAAAAATAAAAGATAACGTACGTAATTTTTAAAAAGTACATGAAAATTAAATAATTGCATTTTAAATAATAACTTCAAAGACCGTGCAATTATAGAATATTCTAATTTGTTTTTGAAAATGGTTCAGAGTGAGCTGAAACATGTCAACAACCTAATAAAAGTTATTTTACTGTATATTATGTTGTTAATTTACGCCTTTTAGCATTTAAAAGAAACATAACTTATTCAACAGCAAAACGTATCGTCTTTTTTAAACTTTAAAACATCAATTCTCGCACATTAAACGTAAAAACACACATAAGTCGACTATTACAGTAAAAATGATTGTTCCTAAAACTTTGTTGCAAATGTTGTTGAATTTTACCATTGTTAAGAAAAATAATGCATTGTTGAACTGAGAATGTTTTTCATTTTTATTCTTGTAAACAACATTCTAATTCGCTTCAAAGATTTAGTTTTTCTAACAAAAAAGTCATTGTTGCATTCAGTATCATTTTTCAGAGAAATCATGAACTGTAGTCATGAAATTAGGCGTGATTTTCAAGATAAACATTCAATGCTTATAAAAGAGTGATTTTTTTAAAACTGTACTTATGTAATATCCGGGCTAGGAGATAGATCGCCAAAAGTGGTTGTCAATTTCCAATTTTGTTTATTGTTGCCAATCATGCGCAAAACTGCAAGTTAACATTTTTAAATACATAACATTGTTAACTAGTCGGATGTGTCCATCCCAAAACTTTCTTCTATCTCACACAGGTTTTGCATACACTAAAAAGAATCAGCACCAATTTATATCAAGGTCTAACTGAATCTAAAGTTTTATTAAATTCCGTCCATTAATTCTTGAGATATGACTATTGCTAAAATCGTGTAAATCCTGCAAAATGCAGCATAGCAGCGCCACCTGTTGGAAGATTTAGACCAAAAACTAATCAACAACAACCTATGTCAACGTCTAACTGAATCTTAAGTTTCATGAAAATCCGCGCATTAGTTCTTGAGATATAGTTATCGTGCTAATAAAGAAAAAAATAGCATAGCAGCGCCACCTGTTGGGTTATTTACACCAAAACGTACGCAGCATTTATTTATGTCAAGGTCTAACAGAATATGAAGTTTGATGAAATTTCGTGCATTTGTTCTTGAGATATAGCTATCGTAAAAATCATGAAAAAAGTGGTATAGCAGCGCCACTTGCTGGGATATCTACACCAAAACGTAATCAGCGTCTATTTATGTCAAGGTCTAACTGAATCTGAAGTTTGATGAAAATGAGTGTATTAGTTTTTGAGATAGAGCTATTGCCAAAATCGTGAAAAATGCAGCATAGCAGCGCCACCTGTTGGGCGATTTTCACCAAAAACTAATCAGCACCCATTTATATCAGGAACTAACTGAATATAAAGTTTTATTAAATTTCGTGCATTAGTTCTTGAGATAGAGTGACCACAAAATTTTTGTCAAATACAGACAGACAGACATTTTCTAAAAACAGTCAAATCGTGTTCAGGACCTTCTAAAACGTATAAATCCGTCGAAAACCGGAAGTCGAAAATTTTCATGTAAATTTTCATGTTCACTTTTTTCTTGTAAAGATAGAAAAAAGTAAAAATGGTAAATAATATAACATAAATAAATATATAAAGTATAATAAATGAACAATAATAAACAAATAATAAAAAACTGCAAACTTCAAACTATAATAAATAAATAAACTATATAGTTGTCACAAAATAAGGTTTACTGTAATTAGTGTAATTGGCGCCATGCTTTGCGCAGTTGTATCTGACCTGGCCCGAATAATACGTAAGTACCGAACAAACTATTTTTCTTTTAATTTTTAAATTATATTTTTAATTAATTTACATGTTTATAACAATGTATTTTTAAATTATAGTTTTAATTAACATACATGTTTATAGCAATGTATTTTTTAATTAATTAATTTGTGTATAACAATTTTTTACTTTCTTGTATCTCTACAAGAAGAAAGTATTGCATTCATGAATATTTTCGACTTCCGGTTTTCGACAGATTTATACGTTTTAGAAGGTCCTGAACACGATTTGACTGTTTTTAGAAAATGTCTGTCTGTGAGTCTGTGACTCTGTCCGTCTGCATTTGACAAAAATTGTGTGGGCGCTCTATCTCAAGAACTAATGCACGAAATTTAATAAAACTTTATAGTCAGTCAGTCCCTGATATAAATTGGTGCTGATTATTTTTTGGTAAAAATCGCCCAATAAGTGACGCTGCTATGCTACACTTTTCGCGATTTCCGCAATAGCTCTATCTCAAGAAGTAATGCACTTGTTTTCATCAAACTTCCGATTCAGTTAGACCTCGACATAAATAGACGCTGATAACGTTTTGGTGTAGATATCCCATCAGGTGGCGCTGCTATACCACTTTCTTCATGATTTTTACGATAGCTATATCTCAAGAACTAATGCATATGGAATTTCATCAAACTTCAGATTTTGTTAGACCTCGACATAAATAGATGTTGCTTACGTTTAGGTGTAAATAGGCCAACAGGTGGCGCTGCTATGCTACTTTTTTCATGATTATCACGATAACTAATCTCAAGAACTAATGCACGGATTTCCATCAAACTTCAGATTCAGTTAGACGTTGACATAGGTTGTTGTTGATTATGTTTTGGTATAAATCTCCCAACAGGTGGTGCTGCTATGCTACGTTTTGCAGGATTACACGATTTTAGCAATAGTCATGTCTCAAGAACTTATTCACGGAATTTAATAAAACTTCAGATTCAGTTAGACCTTGATATAAATTGGTGCTGATTCGTTTTAGTGTATGTGAAATCTGTGTGAGAACTAGTTTAACAAAGAATTTCACTTAACATTTTTAATTAATGTCATTTTAAAATCAAATTAGCCTCTAATTTATAATAATGTTTTATTTATGATTTCTATGCTAAATACTATTTAGATAATAGCATACTAACGTAATTGCATTTTAATTTTATGAACTGTATCAAAATCAAAACCACACTCTCTTCGTCACTGACTGTAACCACTCTTATTTTGTTAAAACAGTTTGCGAACACCGTGTATATTCGCTATTTATCTCCAAAGAAAATAAAAGATCTGCACAGTGGTAAATTAAAAAATGCTTAATTCAGGGGCCCTAAAGTCCAAAATTTGGTATGCAATTTGAAAAAGCTGATATTTTGAATGTATTACTTACCCATCATAAGTAGTATAGGGTGAGTCTTATAATCATTTTAAAAATCGATTTTTTTTTCTTTGACGGATTTACACGGTTCAGACACTGGAGATTCCGAAAAACATATTTTTAGAAAAAAAAATGCCGTCCGTCTGTCTGTGTGTATGTAAACGCTCTATCTCTCGAACAAACTGAGATAGAGACTTGAAATTTGGTATATACTTTGTATGTAATAAAGGGAAGAAGCTTATTGAATTTCAGTAACCTCGATTATCCTGAACTATTTTTTTTCGGACTCTCGAAATATTCGTTCTGATAAAAGGTCTATAAAAATTTTCGAAATTGTTTATTTAAAGGAGTGAATATAAAAGACAATAAAAAACATACATTTTACACAAAGAATGAAGTCGATCGGATAATGAGTTGCCGAGATATTTGTAATCCTATTTCCACACTCTTCGATTTTTGATGACCCTGTGTTTCATTCAAATTTCAATTAAAAGATATATTTTAATTGGAAATGAGACGCTTCATCCGACACAGTAAACCGTTAGTTAATAGGATTATCATTTTTGAAGTTATAAGGATGTTTCTTTTACGTAATTCAGTCATAGAGCATTTAAAGTTTATGTCGTCAAGCCACGATTTTATTCGAATTGCAATGCATTTTAAAAGCAGTTTACGCATGTTTTATTTTCATATTTTAGATTATGCTTATCCATAATGGGTAAGTATTACGGTGATCCGCAGCGATTTGTTTTGATCTAGTATTGGTTATAATTAATAGTTTGCTCTTTTAGAGTAGGATAAGATTAGAAACGAAAAAAAAAAATACATATTTATCTGAACGTGCATTCATATTAGAGTCCTTCACAGGTTGGGTCACACCCAACCTGAACCCGAAAATTCTGTTGAAAATCAACCAGAAATCCAACTCGACCCGATGCACTTCAACCCGAACACAAAATATTTAAATCCGAACCCGAAGTGCAAGAAAATGAATCCATGTTTTAATATAGATATGTAAAAGTTACAATTATATCACTAATATCAATTTTGTCTTTTTGTATAAGAATGAAGACATATACACTCATTAATAATCAAATATATTTTTTTTTTCAACAAAAATATATTCAGGATTTTCTTTTAAAACCCGAACCAGACCCAAAAGAATCAAAACTCAACCCGAAACCGACTCGAACCAGAAACGTTCAAAGTCAACCCGACCCGATCCCGAAGTGAAAGAAAATTAACCACGTTTCATATAATTATGGACAAATAGCCTACAATTATATCTTTAATGTCACTTGTATCTTTTTTGTATAAAACTGAGCACATATATACACATTAATATTCAAATATATAGTTTTTTGTTCATTAAAAAATATTCAGGACCTTCTTTTAAAATGTTGGGTCCGCCAGAACCCGACCGAAAAGAATGAAAACTCAAACCGAAACGTTTAAAGTCAAGCCGACCCGCACTGAAAAAATAATAGCGTTAAGCCGATACGACCCGGGCCAGGTTCGGGTAATCGGAAAACCCAGTAAATTCATATATATCTATATCTATATATATATATATATATATACTATAAAAAAATCCTGAGATTACTAAAAATTTTTTAGTATATTTGTATTCCACAGATTTTTTTAGTAACCGGTATTATAAACTGGAATCATTGCTAGCTGTTTTCTAGTAATGTTGCTAGCTATTTTCTAGTAATTCTTACAGATTTTCTTGTAACTGAGTAAGAATACAAAAAAAATTTTTAGTAATTGCAAAAAACAATGAGAAAAACTAATTTTTTTTAGTAGATCGCCCATTTTTTTTTCTACAGTGTATATATATATATATATATACACATTGTGTACATGTGTACACATTGTATACATACATGTGTATACATACATTGTGTACATACATGTATACATACATATATATATATATATATATATATATATATAATAGAGAGAGAGAGACGGGGGTAGATAGATAGATAGAAAGAGAGAGGGGGGGGGTGTATATATATATATATATATATATATATATATATATATAGATAGATAGATAGATAGATAGATAGATAGAGAGAGATATATCTATATTCTAATTCATTGAAAATGTTTTATTTTTTGTGATAGTATAGGAAGGAGGGCCTTGAATGAATACCAGGTCCTGGGCCCCTCTTTGACTTGATCGGGACCTGTATCTGAATTTCTCTGTCTCGTGGGCGACTGACCATTGAATCCCTGAAAACCATCGCGCTCGTCCGAGCATGCAATTGTTACGCTCTCAGCACTCAGCCAACAAAACAAAGCCCCGATCGTTCATTTTGGTGGTTCGTTTTCCTTTCACATAAAGCTGGTGGTCGGTCAAGTGACGGTTACAGAAGCATGCGGTGGTTCAGCGCGTTCGGCGGCAGACCCGGGCTTAGCGGTGAACCGCCAGGAATTCATTTCTATTTACTCTTCATTCTCATTGGATATTTTAATTCTATACAGGTTAGTTTATCTGAAATAATAAATTTTTAATTTACGAAAAATATTAAATTTTGAATTATTTGCATAAATGCTGAGAGAGATTTAGAGGTTCTTAAACCTGAAATTTTGAATTTTGAATTTATGAAAAATATTAAATTTTGAATAAAGAGATTATGAGATTATTTAACTGTGTTTATCTAAAACATTAAATTTTAATTTATGAACAATATTAAATTTTGAATTTTTTGCTCGAATTTTTTGCTTGAATATGCTAAGAGAGATTTAGAGTTCTTAAACTGTGTTTATCTGAAATATTATTATTATTTTTAATTTATGAGCAATATTATTTTTTTTTCCTTTGCGCATATACTTAGAGAGATTTAGACATCTCGTAAACTGTGTTTATCTGAAGTATTAAATTTTTAATTTATGAACAATTTTAAATTTTGAATTTTTTGCACACATGCTAAGAGAGATTTAGAAGTTCTTAAACTTTGTTTAAGAAGTTCTTTTTTTAGAAGTTCTCTAACTTTAATTTAATGTTTCAGACATTAAATTGTTAATTCATGAACAATATTAAAATTTCAATTTTTGCACATATGCAAGAAGATATTTAAAAGTTTTTAAATTGTATTTATCTGAAATATTGAATTTTTAATTTATGAGCAATATTAAATTTTGAATATTTGCACATATGAAAAGAAAGATTTGGATGTTCTTAAATTGTGTTTATCTGAAATATTGAATTTTTAATTTATGAAAAATATTAAATTAGAATTTTTGCACATAATCAAAAAGAAATTTTGAGGTTCATAATTTGTGTTTATCTGAAATAATGAATTTTTAATTTATGAACAATGTTAAATTTTCAATTTTTGCACATATGCAAGAAAATATTTAAATGTTTTTAAACTGTATTTATCTGAGAAATATTAAATTTTTAATTTATGAGCAATATTAAATTTTGAACATTTGCACATATGAAAAGAAAGATTTAGATGTTTTTAAATTGTGTTTATCTAAAATATTGAATTTTTAATTTATGAAAAATATTAAATTTGAATTTTTGCACATAATCAAAAAGAAATTTAGAGGTTCATAATTTGTGTTTATCTGAAATAATGAATTTTTTATTTATGAAAAATATTAAATTTTCAATTTTTGCACATATGCAAGAAGATATTTAAAAGTTTTTAAACTGTATTTATCTGAGAAATATTAAATTTTTAATTTATGAGCAATATTAAATTTTGAATATTTGCACATATGAAAAGAAAGATTTAGATGTTCTTAAACTGTGGTATCTTAAGATTTTTTCAAAAATTTTCTTATTTTATCTTAAAAATGAAAATTATATTTTTTTTCCTTCTTGGTGTAGTTGTTGGGCGTATTTAAAGAAGTGAAAATTGAAATTTAAGAATACTTACAGTTAATTACCCTGCTATAATCAGTATAATAATCCCACTTCCTCCCGAAATTAAATTAATATAAAGGATTATAAAATTTTTATTAAAAATAAATTTCACAGCGATTTTGTAAATTTTATTTTACACGAGCTTTTAAAAAAAACTTTTTTTGATGATAAAATTTTCATTTATAAATTTCATTTTTTAAATGGAATTTAATTTTTTATGATTGGACAAATTGTATATATATTTTAATTAATTAATTAATATTTTTACTAAAATTTAATTTATTATTTAATTTTCTCCTTACTTACTTAAAATTAAATACCAGCTCTGCATTTTTTTCTTTTTAATGTGATTAGGAACAACAAATTTTAATTTTAAGTTTTCACGAAATTTTCAAATATATTTTTTTTTTATTTAACTGTTGGGCATTATTAATACACTGAAAAAAAAAATCAATTCAATCAATATCAAATCAATTTTTAAAAAAATTAATTCAAAATACTGAATTTTGAATTAATCTTAAAAAATAAATCTAAAGAAAATTTAATTTTACGATACTGTTTTTCTGTACTTATTTTATTAGCCTTATTGTTTCAAAGAATCTATGATTGGTTAATTTATTTTACTTTAGCTATTTAAAAGATTGATTGTTATTAAATTATTATTTTTTTTAAATAACTAAATTTTTATTTAACTAGTGTGTTATTTATGTACTTTTTAAAAATATTTACCATTGTTATAGTTTTTGAATATTTACAGCGAATTTGTTAATTTTATTATTCACGAATTCATCAAATTTTTTTACTTTATCTATGACGAAAAGTTTTCATTTTCTTTTTTTCATAATATAGCTGTTGATTACTTTTAAACAATGGTGGGGGGGGGGGGGTTAATCTCAATGGAAATTTTATCTGCATACAAGTTGATTTATTCAAAATATTAAAATTTAAATTAATGTAAAAATAAAATAGAATAAAATAAAATAAAATAAAGTGTCTAGAGAAGGAGAAACCTTTATTTTTGTGATACTTTTATTACAACTTTAGAGGGCTTATAATTGAATAGTTAATTTAATTTAATAATTATTACTAGTGAATTCGTGCGAGGATTTCGCACTGCAATCTAATATATTTTTTAGCAATATCTAATATTTTTTTAGATGCAGGTTTAAACTTTTAAACAAAAATTAAGGATTAAAAATATTTGTAAACAACATGAGTCAAACCGGAATATCCTCTCATTGATTCCATCAAAGTTACAGTAAAAACTGATCGAAGACAGCAAAAGGCATGCGCAGGATTCGGAAAAACTAATTTTTTATTGTAGCGAACTACAACTGCAACAACTTTATAAAAAATGTAGTTAACTACAACTACAACTACTTGTGACTACAAACTACTTTTCAAAAGTAGTCTACTTCGCTACTTTCAGATTTTGTCAAAGGGTTCCGTTTACACTAGAAATTGAAGACACGGATTAAATGATAAAGTGACCCCTCGTTATATCGCATCTGCTGGGATGCAATTAAATAAAAGTGACAGAACCGAGGGCTTTAAAAAATTAAGAAAGGAAATGTTTACAAAAACATACAAGAAAATGTTTTGTGTTTGTCTCCAAAATGTTAGTTTATACACACATTTCAAATTTCGTCGCAAAATTAAGAGAGATGTTACAATCTAGAAAATTACAGAAAAACAACTTTAAATGCAAACAAGAAATAAATCTGTAAATAAAGTGATTCCGAATAATAAGAAACTCAGCGTTAAAACATGAAGATCTAATAACGAGTAAATAGATAAGTGTTGCCAGCAAGAAAATTAATTATTTGTTAAAATATTACTTGATTTTAGCAGCAAGTGTCAATGGAAAAAAAATCTATGATTTCATGCGATGCGTTGCTACACACGATAGCTAGCATTCTCAATTTCTTGAGCAGAACAAATTTTGCACAAAAGAAGCAAGTTTCGGCCACATGATTTGCAAAATGGCAATTTTTTTTTCTATGAAGCAACGTTAAAAATAGCGCTGGTTTTCGCTACAAACTACTAATTTTTTGTATCGCACTACTCGCTACACTACATTGTTTAAAATATAGCGTGCTACACGACAAACTACTGTAAAAAGTAGCGACTACTGTATGGTTTCCCTACTTGTAGCGCGCTACTTCCGACCCCTGGTGCGCAAGAAAAAAAATAACAATCGTATTTTAACTGCATTAGAGAATGACATCATCCGCTTCAGGAAAAACACGTGACACAAAAAAATAAATTGAATACATATGAAATAGAATCTAATTTAATATAACAAAGCATACATTTTAGTCTACACGTGAAGTACCGCTGCTTCGATAGATGAATGGTGTCTTTTTCTTCTAAACATTTGAATTTCGATTTTACTTTTTAATCATAAATATAAAATAAACCGATGTAGAGACGTCCCACTTTATATTTTTTTGTACTATTTATTTTTTTATAATCATTCATGAGCATGATATAATGCAGTATTTCATTTTTGGGGCAACATTGATTTGAGAAAACCTTTCATTTCATTTATAAAAACAATGTTTATTTAATTTTTATTTAACTGCAATTTTAATCAAAAAACATGTTTTACTGAAATGTGAGTGTACTACGTATGTCAGAAGCCGGTTCAAAAACCTTTCGGATGATACCTTACTCATTGTTGTGCGTTCTGTAAATGCGTAAATAAAGGGATGCTGACAACAGAAAAAATATATAGGATTATTTTCATAAAACATAAATTGTTTGCTTAATAATTTTGATTATCTATCTATACCTATTTAAATTAAGCAGCAGGTTATTATTATTTTTAAATCTCTACGGCCGGCGTGAAACATACTTATTTTAATCTTTTGGCACCGCTGTTTTTATATTGCATTTATTATTATTTTCATAAAATATAATTTTTTTTTATTTAATAGTTTTGATTATTCATCTACCTATTGAAATTAAGCAACCGTTATTATGTTTCTTTTTTTTTTTTTAAATCCCGACGGACGTTAAGTGTACTTATTTTAATCTTTTGGCACCGCTGTTTTTATATCGTATTTATTATTATTTTCATAAAATATAATTTTTTAATTTAATAATTTTGATTATCCATCTAACTATTGAAATTAAGCATCCATTATTATTTTTTAATCCCGAAGGGAGTCAAGTATACTTATTTTAATCTTTTGGCACCGCTGTTTTGATATCGTATTTATTATTATTTTCATAAAATATAATTTTTTAATTTAATAATTTTGATTATCCATCTACCTATTGAAATTAAGCATCCATTATGATTTTTTAATCCCGAAGGGAGTCAAGTATACTTATTTTAATCTTTTGGCACCGCTGTTTTTATATCGTATTTATTATTATTTTCATAAAATAAATTTTTTTAATTTAATAATTTTGATTATCCATCTACCTATTGAAATTAAGCATCCATTATTATTTTTTTAATCCCGAAGGGAGTCAAGTATACTTATTTTAATCTTTTGGCACCGCTGTTTTGATATCGTATTTATTATTATTTTCATAAAATATAATTTTTTAATTTAATAATTTTGATTATCCATCTACCTATTGAAATTAAGCATCCATTATGATTTTTTAATCCCGAAGGGAGTCAAGTATACTTATTTTAATCTTTTGGCACCGCTGTTTTTATATCGTATTTATTATTATTTTCATAAAATAAATTTTTTTAATTTAATAATTTTGATTATCCATCTAACTATTGAAATTAAGCATCCATTATTATTTTTTAATCCCGAAGGCAGTCAAGTATACTTATTTTAATCTTTTGGCACCGCTGTTTTGATATCGTATTTATTATTATTTTCATAAAATATAATTTTTTAATTTAATAATTTTGATTATCCATCTACCTATTGAAATTAAGCATCCATTATTATTTTTTTAATCCCGAAGGGAGTCAAGTATACTTATTTTAATCTTTTGGCACCGCTGTTTTTATATCGTATTTATTATTATTTTCATAAAATAAATTTTTTTAATTTAATAATTTTGATTATCCATCTACCTATTGAAATTAAGCATCCATTATTATTTTTTTAATCCCGAAGGGAGTCAAGTATACTTATTTTAATCTTTTGGCACCGCTGTTTTGATATCGTATTTATTATTATTTTCATAAAATATAATTTTTTAATTTAATAATTTTGATTATCCATCTACCTATTGAAATTAAGCATCCATTATGATTTTTTAATCCCGAAGGGAGTCAAGTATACTTATTTTAATCTTTTGGCACCGCTGTTTTTATATCGTATTTATTATTATTTTCATAAAATAATTTTTTTTAATTTAATAATTTTGATTATCCATCTACCTATTGAAATCAAGCATCCATTATTATTTTTTTTAATCCCGAAGGGAGTAAAGTATACTTATTTTAATCTTTTGGCACCGCTGTTTTTATATCGTATTTATTATTATTTTCATGAAATATAATTTTTTAATTTAATAATTTTGATTATCCATCTACCTATTGAAATTAAGCATCTATTATGATTTTTTAATCCCGAAGGGAGTCAAGTATACTTATTTTAATCTTTTGGCACCGCTGTTTTGATATTGTATTTATTTTTATTTTCATAAAATATAAATTTTTATTCAATAATTTTGATTATCCATCTACCTATTGAAATTAGGCATCCATTATTATTTTTTTAATTCCGAAGGGAGTCAAGTATACTTATTTTAATCTTTTGGCGCCACTGTTTTCATGTCGTACTTTTTTCCCTTACTTAATCGCTAAAATGATCAAACAAGGCGAAAATTTATGAATTAAAAAACTAGTGTTTTATGATTGGTTATTTTATTTTATTTTATTTATTTAAAAGACTTATTGTTATTGTTATTAAATTATTATTTTTTCAAATAATTGCATTTACATTTAATTATGTTTATTATTTATCTACTGTTTTGGAAAAATATTTATAATATTAGTTTTTGAGTGGGATTTGGGTAAAGCGAGTTAGTTAATTTTATTAGTCACGAGTTTTTCAAAATATTTTCTTACCTTATGTGATAAATGACATGAATTCGATTTGTCTGTCCATCTTAATCTAACTCACGTAAATATAGTCGGATTGCCATGTAATTGATATATGCTATTGAGGTTTACCATAGCATGTTCATTAATGAAAATGAAGTGTATAGCATTTATAGTTCGTTTACAAGGGCACTTCAAAGAGTTTCGTTACATTATGGCAAAATGGGGAAAAATCGTGTTGCAGCGTATTAGGTAGATTTCGTAAGAAATACTGTCTATTACATTTTCCCCTAAGTTTGAATTTCTGGAAATTTTTTGCAGATCTACACCGATCATGACTCCTAGAACCCAAAACCACCCCCAGTTCAAAACTTTATCTATCAATCTATCTATCTATATCACTTTTTTATGGACACGATAACTTCCATAATTCTGCTCAAATTTCTTCCAAACTGATACATAAAATCAAGGGGCATAAAATCTTGGTCAAGTTCGTTAATGGGCAAAATCGAACCAAAAGGGGGGGGGGGGAGATGTTTTTTTTTTTTTTTTTTTTTTTTTTTTTTTGTGAAAACAGAAAAAACCCTATAACTTCTTAGTTATGATACATGTCGAATCCGTTTAAAGTTATTATTATTCCTGGGAAAAGGGCCAAAAATTTATGTATGACAGATTTTTGATTTCATTAAAAATGTCCTCAAAGGGGGGTGGGGGTGGAAATAGGGGTTTCAGAAGAAAAAAATCATAACTTCGTCAATTCACAAGATATCGAATCCGCTTAAATTTATTATAATTCTTAATATTATCTACAACTTTTATATTGACAACTTTTTTATAGGACAAAAAAAAATTGTTGGCTCCGCCTACAAGCACAGGTATATTTCGAAGTGGCCGGTCCCAACTGACGCATCATGGCAAAAATGTCTTTCTTCCAAAGTTCTCAATTAACAGGCGCCCCACGCTCTGCGTCTTCGAAATCTACCCGTTTCTGTAGGCCGAGACGTCAGGGATTTTTTTAAAAATAATGTTATACTATTTTAAACATATTGACAATGATATACAGAACTGAGAACATTACAAGATGTTTACTATAGAATACGGTGTGCATAGCACATATTGTTCATTTGACGGGTCGCACAAAATAATTCGATTACAGTACTATGTCTATGAACGATAATTGCTAGAAGTACGTTTTCGACTGTGGTATGCGTTTTAAAATTTACCTAATTTTTTGCATATTACTTGGTATGTATAAATTCTGTAGATCAGGTCTGTTCAACCTTTCAATAAGCAGGGGCGCACATCAGCTTTTGGAAAACAATATAGGGCGCCATTATTCAAATGACTCAAAAGATAAAACAATATTATCTCAATGTAATTGTTGGACACACAAACACGTCTTATCGCTTTTTGTATTCAAAATATCTATCACTATTTTCCAATATTGATCTCAGCTTTTCCTAATCACTGAATATCAAAAATTAAACAAAGCTAAGATTACTATACGGATATAGTGGTAGATATTTGGGATAAAAATCGAGCTAAAATGAAAATTATGAATCTTAAACGATGCCCATATATCTAACAGTGGTAGCCATAAGGCCCGTACGATTAAGAAATTCCATATAATTTTCAGAATAAAAAACGATAAGTCCTAACAAAGTTAGAAGTGCAATTTTTTCAGAGAGGCATCTGTCTCAAAAATGTTTGCAAGGGCAGGAGTCAGAAACCTTAATCGCGTTTAGCCAATAACATGCAAAATTAATTTGCATACAAAAAAATTTTACTAATATTATAAGAAAGCAACCTTTAAAATGGGTTTTTATGTTTAAGAAAAACTAGTAAATAGAACTATTAGAAAGGGCGCCAAGAACTCCTTCAAAGAGCGAAATGGCGCCCGCGGGCGGCGCGTTGGACAGCCTTGCTGTAGATCATACACAGCACTGTCTATGAACAATAATTATTCCAAATTGTTTACTTTGATATCATCTTTAAGCAATGTTATACAATAAAATTTCGTTACAGTATTCTAACTGTGTTGAAAAATGTTTCATAATCTATGCTTGACGCATGATGTTTCTTTCTTGTTATTATGTGTTAAAAATTTTTGTTAAATTATTTTATTGAAATTTAATTTTTTAAAAATTATTTTAATTATTTATCTCCTTAAAAAAAAAAAGGAAAAAAATGCCAGTTTTTGAGTAGGATTTAATACAGTGTGTGTTAATTTCATCATTAACGCATTTTTCAAGTTATTTTCTCATTTTAGCTTTAAAAATTTTGAAATTATATATATATATATATATATATATATATATATATATGTTACCGCTTCCCTTGACCTTGGCTGTTGCGCGCGCCTCCAAGGCGCGCGCCTCTATATCTATTGTAGTTTGTGTTTTGCCGTTGGCAACATTTAATATTCGTCATTCGTTTGTTTATCGGCGATCTAAGCGGACCTATGGTGCGTTCGCTGGATCTACAATCTTTGAATAATGTAAAAGCAACATGTATATATTATTAGTGTACATAAATCAATTTTGAAGCAATATTTAGTTGTAATTGAACCAGCGACCATTCGTATTCACTCGCAGCATCGACAGTAATATTGGTCCGCTCGCGGAGTAATTTGATTCTAATTAGTGCTAGTATTATAGTTAGAAATTATAATTAGTTCATAATGACTACATTGGTAACTTTAAATCGTGTTAGAGGTTCTGTAAAGGCACAACTCACTAGATTAGAAAATCTAGTAAAGGATGAAACCGTTCAATGGACAAAAGTAAAAATAGAAACGAAACTGAAAGTGCTTGAAAAGATTTCCAGTAATGTGGATACACTACGCACTGACTATTATGGAACAGTTCCTGAAGATCAAAATATGACAGATATAGACAATTCATTACTCGAATTGGAGGACAGATTACAAGATTTAGAGGTAGGTCTCCTTCAATTAAATTCTGATGAATATGAAAATAGAAATTCTCAATTCAAATTACATAGTTGTAAGATAAAATTGCCACAAATTCCGCTTCCTCAATTTAGTGGGAAATATGAGGATTGGAATATGTTTAAAATTGAATTCAATAATATCGTTACAAATAATGACGAACTGTCAGACGTTCAGAAATTACATTATCTTCACTCCGCATTAAAAAATGAGGCTAAACTGTTAGAAACTCCAGAAGATACATTTAATTCGTTGTTCACAGCTTTAGAAAATAGATTTGAGAATAAAAGAATTATGGTTAATATTCATTTAAAAGCTGTACTAGAATTTGAAAAAATTATGCATGAGTCAGCTAAAGAATTAAGACGTTTAGTAGATGCGATAAATAAAAACATCAGGGCTTTAAATAACTTGGGATTTGAAAGAAATAAACTTTCAGACATTTTGATAATAACTATCATTTTAGATAAACTGGATAAAGACACGAGAAAGCAATTCGAACTGTCTATAAACACGTCAGAAGTACCAAGTTTTGATAATTTAATGACCTTTCTCGAAAAGCGAAGTCAATCGCTCGAAAGCATAAACAAAAATATATCTACAAGAATAAAAAACACTAATGAAATGAAATCGAAAGCATTGGTCGTTAATTCAAATTCTTCCGAAAAACATTGTGTTATTTGTGATTCATTTCACCCTCTTTTTAGATGTAAAAAATTCCTTGACATGAAATTTGATGAGCGATTTGCGATCGTTAAAAAATATAAACTTTACCTTAATTGCTTCTCACCGAAACATCTGGCAGCAAATTGCGGATCGAAATATTTATGTAGGCATTGCAATTCAAGGCACAGCAGCCTTTTACACAGAGAAAACGCGGTTGTTCCCAATGATTCATCACGTCATCAAAAGCGAGAGATAGAGCAATTAGGAGAAAGAAATGTGACGCCGGATATCGTTTCGCAAAATCTTTCGAACTATTTACTTTCAAATAAGAATGTTATTTTATCAACTGCAATAATTGATATTAAAACTGTTAAAGGAAATTTTATTCGAGGAAGAAGTCTTTTAGACTCTTGCAGTCAAATTAATTGTGTATCATTTGACTTTGCAAAAAAATTGGGTTTAAAGAAAGTTAAGGTTGTCGCCCCTGTATCAGGGTTAAATGGAACATGTACAACACTTAATCATAAAATTAAAACTATAATTTCAAATAAAAATAGAGCTTTCACAAAGGAACTAGATTTTTTTGTAGTGCCAAAAATAACAGAAATAACGCCATTAATGCCCATTCATATAGAAATTTCTGATATACCTACACATATTTCGTTAGCAGATGATACATTTAATGTACCAGGAAAAATAGACTTATTATTGGGTGCCGAATGTTTTTTTGATTTATTAAAAGCAGGTCAAATTCGCTGTTCTTCACAAAACCTATTATTTCAAGAGACAGTGTTCGGTTATGTAGCTAGCGGTGTTGTGAATAATTCCTCACCTGATTCTCAATACTGCGGTCTACTCACTCAAAACGAAAAATTAGAAAAGTCATTGCAAAAATTTTGGGAAATAGAAGATATTAGTGATTCTAATTCTCAGCTTAGTAATGAAGAACAATTTTGCGAAAAGCATTTTGAAGAGACACATTATCGAACATCCGACGGTCAATATGTAGTGAGTATGCCTATGGAGGATGCTACATTTTTAGGAGAATCCAGAAAACTTGCTGAAAAAAGACTCGATCAAGTTTGGCAGCGGTTAGATAGGGATTCGAACTTGCAACTACTCTATTCGACATTTATGGAAGAGTATAAAAATTTAAATCACATGGAATTAGTAGAGGAATCTGAACCCGGAGAAGTCTATTATTATATACCTCATCATGGGGTATACAGACCAGAGAAAAGCACTACACGCTTGCGCGTTGTTTTTAACGCGTCAACGCTCACAACGTCTGGGTTGTCATTGAATGACATACTTTTAAAGGGTAAAATTCCGCAACAGGAATTGATTCAGATTATGATTCGCTTTCGAAAACACAGGTATGCGTTCACAGCTGATGTACAAAAAATGTATCGAATGATATTAGTAGATCCCTCACAAAGAAACCTTCTTAGAATTTTGTGGAAGGCCAGTATTGACGCGCCAGTACAAATTTATAAGCTGAACACAGTGACTTACGGGACATCAAACGCTCCTTACTTAGCTACTCGTGCTCTTAAGCAATTAGCAATAGATGAACAAAACAATTTACCTCTAGCATCGTCGGTCGTCTTAAATGATTTTTACGTGGATGATGTTCTTTCTGGAGAATCAACTCTCGAAAGGGCTAAAATCCTTCAATCTCAATTAATTAACCTGTTAAAACTCGGAAACATGAAGTTGCACAAATGGTGTGCAAACCACCCAGAATTGATCGAATCTGAAAATAGGGTTGCCACCGAATACAGTTTCGATGATCAACCAAAGTGTCCTTCGATAAAAACCTTGGGTGTTCTATGGGATCCACAGAGTGACTGTTTTCAATATAAATTAAAAATTTCCGACAAGGACCTTTATAGTAAACGAGATGTTCTCTCTCTTATTTCGAAAATCTTTGACCCACTGGGTCTACTTGGTCCTGTAATAACAAGAGCCAAGATATTTATGCAGAAGCTCTGGCTAGCCAAAATCGATTGGAATGAGCCATTGCCGGATTTCCTGGCAAGAGAATGGAATGACTTTGTATCCACCCTCTTAGAGTTAAAAAACTTAAAGGTTCCCAGACACGTTTTTCGAGAAGATCGCATAATAATGCATGGGTTCGCTGATGCTTCGTTGTCAGCATATGGAGCTGCAATCTATGTTCAATCCTTACCGGTTGAAGGCTCTCCTACTGCACAACTTCTGTGTAGTAAATCCAGAGTGTCGCCCATAAAGACTGTGACAGTTCCCCGGCTGGAATTGTGCTCTTGTCTTCTATTAGCTAAGTTGATGTATAAAGTTCTACCATCACTGGACGTTCAAATAGAAAATGTTGTTCTCTGGACTGACTCCACGATTTCTCTCGCATGGATTAGAAAACCCCCACATCTGCTAAAAACTTTTGTTAGTAATCGAGTTGCCGCTATTCAAGACCTTACGGACTCGTACCAATGGCAACACATATCATCGGAAAACAATCCAGCTGATGTTATATCTCGAGGACTGGATGCCAAGGAACTGTTGACCTGTGAATTTTGGTTTTGTGGTCCGAATCTTCTTCGTGAAAAAATTCAGCAGGTAGAAAATCATCCGGTAGATCTTGACAATAACATTGACTATGCTGCAGAACTTAAACCAATTCAGGACTATACCTTCGCAATTAAGACTGAATTTTCCTTGTTTAATTATTTATTTACTTTGACTAATAATTTTCTAAAATTGATTCGTGTCATAAGTTATATTTGTAGGTTTGTAAATAATTGTCGAAATGCTGAAGAAAAAAAACATGGGCCATTATCCTCTGCTGAGTTAAAGAAAGCTGAAGTATTTCTTATAAAACAGGTACAGTATTCTTCATTTGCTGAAGATCTAAAAAATTTGAAGAACCAGAGGAACCTTTCAGGTAATAGTAAATTAAAATTTTTGAATCCATATTTAGATTCCGAAGGAATTATTCGTGTAGGAGGTCGCTTAGACAATTCCAGTCTGACCTATGATAAGAAACATCCTATTGTACTACCTCATAATCATAAATTAAGTGATATTATTTTTGAATATTATCATGTAAAGTTTTTCCATCTAGGGCCGCAGTCATTATTGCATCATGTTCGGCAAAAATATTGGATACTAAATGGAAGATCTTTGGCTCGTAAAACAGTACACAAATGTATAGCCTGTTTTCGAAATAAACCCATGGGGGCAAATCAAATCATGGGAAATTTGCCCTCAGAAAGAGTAAATCCTAGCCCACCATTTGAAAAATGTGCGATTGATTTTTGTGGACCCTTTCTGATTAAATACAAAAACCAAAGAAAGGGAAATTATAATAAAATTTTTGTAGCATTATTTGTTTATCTCGCCACTAAAGCAATCCATTTAGATATAGTTACCGATTTAAAAACCGAATCATTTATTGCTACCCTGAAACGGTTTTTCGCCAGAAGAGGTAAAAGCTTAATTATCATGTCAGATAATGGAGCTACTTTTGTAGGTACTAATACAGAGTTGAAAAAATTACATGCTCTGGTATGTAAGCCTGATGAAGAATTGTCTAATTATTTGGCCTCCGAGGCTGTCACTTGGAAATTCATCCCTCCTCGTTCACCCAATTTTGGTGGATTATGGGAGGCTGGGGTGAAATCTTTCAAGTACCATCTTAAAAGAACCTTAGGCAATTCTCGAGTCACACTCGAAGAATTTTGGACATTAACGGCAGAAATCGAAGCAATTTTAAATTCTCGCCCCTTAATACCCTTGTCGCCCGATCCAAATGAAATTGAAGTCTTGACCCCTGGCCATTTTTTGATAGGTCGACCCATCACTTCAATTCCTGAACCTGATTTGACAAAAATTAATGATAACCGACTGTCAAATTGGCAGGCAATCACAAAAATGACACAATTGATATGGAAAAAATGGAAAAAGGATTACCTGAACCATTTACAGCAAAGATCCAAATGGTATGTTGAAAAAAAAAAAATCTAAAAGAAGGATGTATGGTCATCCTAAAGGATGACAATTTACCCCCAGGCAAATGGGCAATGGGTCGTGTTCTAAAAGTCATACCTGGATCTGATGGAAAAATTAGAGTTTTAGAAATTAAAACAGCAACAAGTGTAGTTACGAGGTCCATCTCAAAGGTTTGTCCTCTTCCATTAGAAACTTGAAACATTAATGCAATTATATTAGTGTCATTTATTGTTTGTATATATGTATATATGTTTTCTAATTTTTTTGAAGGGTTGTTATGCATATTAAGTACTATATTGTTTTAACGGTTAGACATGTATAACGTTTTAAAAGTTAAGTATGTAGGTGTTTTGGAACTTGTATGTAATTGTATTTTAAATAATTTTTATTGTAAGCAATATGTTTAAAAATATTTAGTGTTATATTTGTTTGAATGTTGGCACATGTCAACGGGGGCCGGTATGTTACCGCTTCCCTTGACCTTGGCTGTTGCGCGCGCCTCCAAGGCGCGCGCCTCTATATCTATTGTAGTTTGTGTTTTGCCGTTGGCAACATTTAATATTCGTCATTCGTTTGTTTATCGGCGATCTAAGCGGACCTATGGTGCGTTCGCTGGATCTACAATCTTTGAATAATGTAAAAGCAACATGTATATATTATTAGTGTACATAAATCAATTTTGAAGCAATATTTAGTTGTAATTGAACCAGCGACCATTCGTATTCACTCGCAGCATCGACAGTAATAATATATATATTCTAATGAAAATCATTGCATCATAGGCACTAAAGCAGCTCACAGTAAATGCAACTAAAAGATAATTCTTCAAAACATAAATTTTCAAATTTTAGTACACGAAAGCAGGTGTATACATCGAACAATCTAACTAGATGAAGCAATTAACAATAAACATAAAAATATTAAAACTTAACATTAAACTATCCAAGTTAATAGAGTGCCTTTTACTTATCAGCAGGTGGAAAAGCAGAAACATTTAGTGGTGATTTAGAAAAAAATAGTGATGCTTTTTTTTAGTTGGGAGGGGGGTGGGGGGGGTGATGGTGGAGTTTTTTTTTTTTTTTTTTTTGTCTTTCCACCTGCTGATGGTTGAAAGGCAGTCTATTTACCTGACTAGTTTAATGATAAGTTTTAATATTTTTTATGTTTGTTGTTAATTATTTTATTTAGTTAGATTGTTCGATGTATACACCTGCTTTCGTATAGTAAGATTTGAAATTCATGTTTTGAAGAATTATATATATATATATATATATATACATTATTGGATTTTGAAGCTATAATATAGAACAAAAATATGTCCGCTGACGTCATAGTAATGGTGGCAACACCTGTTCAATAAATTTCACTTTGACTGAATTTTTTTTAATTTCTAAACATCGCACTATTTCAATTTTTACATCGTTCAATAGGGAAAAAATGTATTTTTCAAATACAATTCATTTGAAATTGTACCTCAATTTACTGATTTTTTATGTTTTTTAAAAATAAATTTTAAGCATGAATTTTTTTTAATCTATCTCTATCGGGAGCAGACCGATTATGAAACATTAAGCCCAGCAAAATTCGAGAGACAGACGCAGAGAGCATTGGGATTTTGTCGTCGAAGTATTGTTAAAATAAACTGTTGCCTTCGAATTTGTATCTAATAAAAATGATGTTATTCTATGGAGAGTTATTAAATTTATCGTTATGTAAAGAGAGCATTTTCCCTGCATCTAAAGAGGATTCTGTTTAAATAAAATGGATTCGACTGCATCGTGTTTTTCTTTTCTACAATCTTCACTTTCCTCGGCTGCTGATATGGGAACTTAGAATACGACTTCTAAGCAGCTCACATTAAGTTGGCATTATGTTTGCTATCGTTTTTCTTCGACTGTTGCAGAATGCAACATAGATACATATATATATATATAAATTAGAATACATTAGAAAATAAAATATCCAATAGTGGAAAAAATCACGAAAATTCAAAGATTTTTCAACAGATCTTCGTATTTTATCTTTGATGAGAAAAATTAAATAACTTTTTTTATATCATTATTAATTTTTTTAAAAATGTAGAAAAATATTCTTTATTTTTAGGATACGATTTTTATTTTCTGGAACAATGTTTTTCATACTATATGACTGGATAAAATATATTATCTTATGATTTTATTTATTTATTTTTTTTTAATTAAAAATGTACAATATAAGTTCTAAAATAAGACTAGCTAGAAGATTTTGTTTTTTGATAAAATTTATCTTTTGATTACTATTTTAAAAAATATTTTAATTGTATCTATTGATCGATACTTTTAATTAAATTGTTTGAATTTCGACAATAAGTTAAAAAATATTTTTCTGTATACATTTGCAACTCGCGAATTCTTCGTGATAATTCTGTTAATAAAATGTTTCTCTAAATCTTATTGACTAAATGAAAAATTTATTATTATTATTATTATTAATTTACGATGAAAACTATTCGGACAATTCGGACGATGAGAACTTTTTTTTTTTTTTTTTGCGTTAAATCAGCCGAGATGCGAAAACAAACAAACAAACCAAAATCGAGAAGTAAACACATTTCTTTTATAACTAGATAGCAATATTTTTTCACGAAATTTTTACACGGGCTGTAGAACCTTTATATTTATAACCCGTAAAAGTTCTACTACGAAAAGGCTTTCGAAAAACAAGAACTTAAAAAATATATATAAATATAAAATAATAAACTAAACAAGAACGAAATATCATGCGTCAAGCATAGATTATGTAACACTTTCCAACGCTTCCAAAATAATTTTACAAATCATACCGTTTAATAAGCTGAAAGATAACATCTAAGTAAACAATTTGAAAAACGCATAACATATTTAAAAACATAATTTCAGGAATTTCCAACGTATACAATATTCGGAATAATATCCGAATACTTTTATTCAGCCCTGTATAGGATCTATAGATTTGTATATATACTACATAGGATGCTAAATTTTAGTTCAGTTAAGAAACGTGTAGCACAGTTTAAAATTCTCCTTCTGGAGTTTCTGTCAATAAACGGAAATGTGTTCGCGAACATTTGGGCTTCCCTGTATAGGATCTACAGAATTTATACACACCACGTAATAAACAAAAAGTGAGTTAAATTTAAAATCGCGTTCAGTAACTTAAAACGCACTTCCAGGAATTATTGTTAACAAACAGGTAGAGAATTCTTTTGTGTGTCCCTGTAAATGAACGATGATTGCTATACACACACTATTCTGTAGTAAGCCTCTTTTAATGCACCTTAGTTATATATATCAATTTCAATGCGTTTAAAATAGTGAAACATTATTTAAATAAACCGCAGACGATTTTTCTCCATAGACGTCATGTAACGGAATTATTTTGACTGTCCCTGTAAATTAACTATAAGTGCTATACACACAATATTCTGTAGTAAGCTTCTTGTAATACACCTTAGTGGTATATATCAATTACAATGTGTTTGCAATTGTGTAACATCATTAAAATAAACCGCAAATGATTTTTCCCCATAGACCGTCATGTAACGGAATTCTTTTGAGTGTCCCTGTAAAAAAACTATACGTGCTACACACTTCCGTTGAAATAGGGAACGTGCTATAGATAACGACAATAACATATAAAAATTGCAGGGCAATCCGAGCATATTTACGGGAGTTAGAGCACGAACAGACGGCAGACGGCCAGACAAACCGAAGTCATAAGCACTTTTCAACTAGGTTGGAAAGTGTTAAAAACGATCCTACGGGAAAAAAGAAGAAAAAGTCTTCTTAAAAACGCTTTTACCACTAAATATCAATATGTTTTCGCGAATTTTTCATTTCAAAATATGATTTCAGACAAAATCGGGTTATAAAATCATACAAACTCGAGGTTTGTTTAAGGGGGTCCGGGACACAAAAATGATAAAATTTTTGAAAAATATTTTATTGTATTAAAAAATTCTCTGCTTTTATCCGTTTAAAATGACGTTTAAATCATGTTTCTGTCTTAAATAGAACAGGATATATTCATTTTTTGTTTTAAAAATCTAGCTTTCAAGTAGTGGTTGTCATGGAAACGTTTTTGCGTTTTTCTACATGATGGGTTCTTTTACGCATTCTCGTCTTTAAATCGTTATGAGTCAAAAACAGTTAAAGATAAATGGTTCAAACTTGGAACATGTCTTTTTCAGTTATTTTATTTTACTTTTGAGTCAGAAAATTTGAAAAAAAAAAAAAAAAAAAAAAAAAAATTACTTTTGAAAATATGTTTTTTTTTTTTTTTTTTTTTTTTTTTTTTTTTTTTTTTTTTTTTTTTTTTTTAAGTTGCATAATTTTTTTTAAAGTTTTTACTTTAAACATTTTTTTTTTTTTTTTTTTTTTTTTTAAATGCTGAATCAAAATTGAAATTTATATATTTTTGTTTATTTAAATGAAAAAAAAAATGAAATTCTACAAATAATATTTCGAGTTATAACGATTTTAAACTACCCCAATTTTTTAATCAATTTTAAATTAATTTTTTTTTTAAGTTATGAGAAGTTTTATCATGTGATTTTGTTTACAGATAATAGGGTTAGCCATCACAAAAAGTTTCAAAATTTTAACTCAATAAATATTTTTTTTTCCTTTAAATGTGTCCCGGACCCCCTTAAATTTATTTTCACGGGCCCGGGAAACGCCGGGCTGATCAGCTAGTATATATATTAATCAGTATTTGGTTGTATCTTCCTTAATATAGCGCGAATGCGCAGAGTTCCGTTATTGGGATCACCATATTATTGTATTTATATTTATTTTAACGGAAAGCATACGAGAAAAGCTGAGTGATTTTGTTAGTTCATTTTAAACTATATATTCTTTTAAAAAAAATAATTTAAAAAATTAAAAAATTCAAATTTTACTCCTGTTTAAAATTGCACACGGCTTCTGAAAGAATAATTCTATTTTTTCTTTCTTTTTGTCATTTTTGGTTACAAAAAAGAATATTAATTTGTCTTCGGGATTTACAAAAATGTATATTTAAAAAAAAGAAATTATTTTTTAAAAGAAATTTTTTGCACGAGTATACTTAACTACGAAAATCATATTATGAAAATGTTCATAATATTATTGACTTTAAAGTAAAACTTCCGAAGAAAGAATATATAGCTGAAAAACATTGCCCAAATGTGGCATAACTTTATATTTTACAGAAATTAAGATATATTAATTTATATACATAATAACAAATCTTGAAAAGTGCATTCTTAGATAAATGCGTTTAAATCTTGGGAGAAGGCGCGACAATCACAGGCGGTACAGCATAAAAAGCGTTGGACCTTTTGATCTACTTATCGTATTTAAATGCGGTGTCCAGCATTTTCCTCTAAAAGCTCTAGAGTAGTTTTTTAACTTAAAAAAAGTAGAAATATGATTTTTGTGTTCCGTATCACTTAAACTAAATATAAGACAACATTTCAAAACAGTTTAGAGCAGAATTTTATACATTTCTTTTCACTATATTTTATTATATTTTCTCTTCCCCCCCCATTATATATTCGCAATAAACTTTCTCTCTTTTGTTTTTCTTTTAATTTCGTGTTTGGTAGTTTTGTGTTTATTTTAAAATACGTTGATTCTGATAATTTCCATTATATTTTATAATTTAATGCCACTCAGAAATCTATTTCGAACACACAGGTTCATTAAAATATTTTATTTTACTGAAATTTTCAAACGGATAATTTGATATTTTCTCAGTTGTAATTACAGGCCAGCATTTATTTTATTTATATTATAATGTTTCCCCCAAACTCTGCCTCCCTGGGGGGAAAGGGGGCAAAGTTGGGGGGCAACTTTGATATCTCTAAATAGATTTTTCAAAACTATTGAACATGCATTTTACCGTTTTTCAATCCGATGTATATTTCTCGAGTTATTCGACCGTTCCCAGACTTTTCAAAAGAAACGATTCTCACTGCATTTTACTCGATTACAGTGCCATCTTGGATTTTCCGATGAAAACGTTTAAAACAAAAGTTACGTATTTTTTCCCGTATAATCCGAATCTGCAATAAAAAAGGGGGTTACCATTTAAGATATCAAAGTTGCGTCCCCTTTCCCCAAAGGGGGCAAAGGTGAGGGGAGAAACTTTGATATCCCTAAATAGATTTTCAAAACTATTGAACATGCATTTTTCCGTTTTTCAATCCGATGTATATTTCTCGAGTTATTCGACCGTTCCCAGACTTTTCAAAAGAAACGATTCTCACTGCATTTTACTCTAATACAGTGCCATCTTGGATTTTCCGATGAAAACGTTTAAAACAAAAGTTACGTATTTTTTTCCGTATAATCCGAATTTGCAATAAAAAAGGGGGTTACCATTTAAGATATCAAAGTTGCCTCCCCTTTCCCCAAAGGGGGCAAAGGTGAGGGGAGAAACTTTGATATCTCTAAATAGATTTTTCAAAACTATTGAACATGCATTTTTCCGTTTTTCAATCCGATGTATATTTCTCGAGTTATTCGACCGTTCCCAGACTTTTCAAAAGAAACGATTCTCACTGCATTTTACTCGATTACAGTGCCATCTTGGATTTTCCGATGAAAACGTTTAAAACAAAAGTTACGTATTTTTTCCCGTATAATCCGAATCTGCGATAAAAAAGGGGGTTACCATTTAAGATATCAAAGTTGCCTCCCCTTTCCCCAAAGGGGGCAAAGGTGAGGGGAGAAACTTTGATATCTCTAAATAGATTTTTCAAAACTATTGAACATGCATTTTTCCGTTTTTCCATCCGATGTATATTTCTCGAGTTATTCGACCGTTCCCAGACTTTTCAAAAGAAACGATCCTCACTGCATTTTACTCGATTACAGCGCATTCTACGATTTTTTGATGAAAACGTTTAAAACAAAAGTTACGTATTTTTTTCCCGTATAATCCGAATCTGCAATAAAAAAGATATCCCTAAATAGATTTTTCAAAACTATTGAACATGCATTTTTCCGTTTTTTACCGTTTCCAGACTTTTCGGACACCCTGTATATATTAATTCTACCATATCAGGAAGCGAGTTAACAAACAGATTACAAAATTCCATCTTTAACCAGAAACCAAGTTGAGTTAAATAAAACAGTGTAACAATTGACTAATTGATTATATGTTTTTTTTTTTTTATTTAAACTGACTAACGGGATAAAGTCTCAGTTCCTCGATAAGTCGTCTATGTTATTCAGTACTGCCTGTAAAACTAGTTTTACGGTAACTACAATCTCTGCGCAGCAAAGCAGCTGCCGAACTTTTGAAACAATATGATAACCACAATAAAAAAAATACAAAAAAAAAGTTATGGGGAAAGTAAGAGCAAATTATAATTCACCTGTTAATATTCTCCCCTGCTTATAAAATAATAACATAAAGGAACAATTGTGGTGCAGTAGACATATATTTTTTTAATTTCATCTAAATCTCCCCCTTTTGAAATTTCCCCTTTGATCCCCCTCAGCCTACAAAGTTTAAAATCATTAACATGGTTTAATGTTTTTAAAATGTTGTCCTATTTGTTATAACAATAAAACACTAACTAAATCTGCCGCCCCCTCCTCCCTTGTCTCCCTGCACACAATACATGAAAAAAAAACTTTTTGATTTTTAATTTTTTCTGCGCCATTGTTACTTTGTAGTAACAATAATTAATTAATCATGTAAATCACCCATTATCACCGAAATTGTCATGTCTCTTTTTGCCTCCTCAGCACACATGGTTTAAAACCTTTAAAGCTCTAATTAAAAACAAAATCTCAGCTATTTGTTACTTTAATAATTTATTTCTTGTTACAGCAATAAAAAGTAACAAATCGGGTAAGCTTAAAAAATAAAAAAAATAAAAGATTTTTAACTATGTGTGTTCTGATGGGGGAAGGATTTTTTTTTTTTTTTGGCGAGAGGAACTAAGATGTTTTTACACTAATTTACTTAACTTAACTTGATATTTTGCATGTAAAGATGGAATTTTGTAATCGATTTTTCACAAAAAAATATTTTATTAATATTCCATTTACAACCCTAGTTTATTAAAATATTCCCTTTCTTAAAAATAATTCATTAATGTCCATATTTAAAACTTCGTTTATCCTAATCTACTAAAATTTACTTTTTATTTCCCAACAAATAATATGTAAAATTCACATTTCATAAAAATACTTCTTCTTAAAAAACCCATTTTCTTAAGTTCTTCATTATATTAAATATTTCCAATTTATTCTCGTATTTAAATCTCTTTTTTTTTTAATCTGTGTAATTTCATCACTTTTCCTTTCCTAATAGTCTAAAAAATCAATCTTTTTAAATTTTTTGTTATCGAGAAACTGATATTTTCAATACGCAAAAACCGAAACTTATACTGTCAGTTTCCCGTGTTCTTTAACTTCCACGATGTTTTAGAAAATTATTTTCCCGCCAAAAGCATAGCAAAGACATATTTCTTCAATATTAATTGACAGAAAAAAAATAGTGCCAGCCGAAAGTTGAAAATGCGGTGGTTAAAGTAGGATGTTTTACGAAATTCTGCTTGCGCGCTCCGAGATTTAAACGGACTGACAGAGAGAAGAGGAAGGGATTTTTGTCATCGAAGTAAGTGTTAAAAATAAAATGTTGCTGGCGTTGTAGAGTTCTATATGTTTCAACATAGAAATTTTGTTGCCAAATTGGTGTCGAATAAAAAATGATGTTGTTCTTTAAGATGGAGGTTTGTTAAGATTATCGTTATGTAAAGAGAGCACTCCCCCAGAATTTAAGATGATTGGAATTAAATAAATGGATTTGAGTGCAATCGTGTTTCTTTTCTTCATTTAATATTTTTAGAACTTAATTATAAATTACTACATTGATTTTAAGGCATTTTTCCGTTAGTCTTGCGCAGGGGACAAATCGCCGAATAATACCTTTATGGTTACAACTGTTTCCTTGTTACTAAAACAATGGAGTTAAAGATGTGCCAAATCATTCTCGCCAAAATAAAGCAACCCGTTGTGAAGCTGCAACAACGAAATATCACAAACGTTAAAAAGTAGAAAATATAAATAAAGCATAAAGAGTGTAATATATATTTTTTAAAAATACTCTTTTATCATTTAATAGTTTAACATTAATTAAATTAGAATTATATGTCGAGAAAACAGTTTAGAAATCCTGGATAGACAGTTTAAATAATGCTTTTTCCCTTTCCTATTGCAAGATCCCAAATTTAAAAAAAAGTAAAAAATATAATTTTTTTAAACAAATTCACTATTTTCTTCTTTCTGCCGCACGTAAATCAAAGCGGTGAATTTTCAGTAACTTCAAATAATGGATATTTTTTGGAACAACATAAATTGCAGTCAAGTTATTAGACGTGATTTTTAAGATAAACCTTGAATGCTTATAAAAGAGTTTTTGAGGTTTACTATAGCATGTTCAGTATTGAAAATAGTGTGTGTAGTATTTACATTTCTTTTACATGGCCACTCAAAAGAATTCCTTTACATTACGGCCTATGGGGAAAACTCGTTTGTGGCGTATTTAAATGATATTACTCTATTTTAAACCTATTCAAATTAATACATATCATTGAGGTGCACTACAAGATGATTAGCATAGAATATGGTGCGCATATTATTTACAGCAATGCAGGAAACACAAAAGAATTTGGTTACAGTACTCTCTATCAATAATAATTGCTGGCAGTGCGTTTTCAGTTGAGGTACGCGTTTTTAAATTTAACTACCGTATATACTCGCGTATAAGTCGACCCCCTAACTTTTAAATGCAAATTCTTCAAAAAAATCAAAAACCCGCGTATAAGTCGACCTCCGAAGTTTTTACTTCAATTTTGCATAAAATCGAAGAAAAGATGGGGAATAAAACGCGCGCTCCATATGGTAGGAGAGATTTGCCAATGCGAAAAAGTGGTAAGTAAACAAAAACAAATCAATGAAATATGTTTTCATGAGAAATTATTATTATTTGTGTATTTTAAATATTATTTTATTATTCTTACACATAAAAGCCAGAATTTTGGCAGTATTTGAAGTTTTTTTTTTTTTGTAGTTTTAATTGATTTGCGTATAAGTCGACTCCCCCAATTTGCTTGCCGAAAATTGTCAGAAATTCCTTGACTTATACTCGAGTATATACGGTAATTTTTTTTATATACTACTGGGTGTATATTGGGAATTCAAGCGCTCGAATACGCCATCTGGTGGAGAAGAGACACAACTTCTCGCTTCAGGAAAATTCCTTGCAAGCCCATTGTATTACATACATTTTTAATTTGTTCATAATCATTATTTTTTTGCACAATTTCAGATTTTATGTGATATTTGTGTTCTATGTTTATATGACAAAGTAAAAATTATCCAAATTTGAATATCTAACACTTTCAAACGCATTTACAATAAATAATGATTTTAATGGCACTTTAGCATTAGTTAAAGGGACAATTTTCCTGTACCGACGGCTGCGATCAGCGCCTCTATAGGCCGTTTTAAGTCCCAATAAATTCTATAGATCCTATACAGGGCCGCACAAAAAATATCGAGTACATTTCCGTTTATTGGTGGAATTTGCTGTAGGAGTATTTTCAACTGTGCTATACGTTTCCTAACAGAAGTAAATTGTAGAATACTATATAGTATATATACAAATCTGTAGATCATACACAGGACTGCACAAAGGAAATCAGATATTTTTTTTACTCTTGACGGTAACTGCTGACATTGGGTTTTCAAATGTGCCAAGCGTCTCCCAAAATCATTACTTAAACATCATCTTTCACCATATTAAACTGTGAAGTTTTGTTACAGTTTTCTGAATGTGTTGGAAAGTGTTTCATAACCTATGCTTGACGCATGAGTTATCGTTCTTGTTTACTTTCTAGCAGCAAGAAATAAATATTTAATCATTTAAATCCACTCCCTCTCCCTATATAATTCATCTCTTTTATTCCTCTAGTAAAATGGAGCATTCCTTACACTTGGGAATTGAAACAGAAAATATTCCTCTTTTTTCCCGTTTGCAATTCACGCCTCTGTTAATAGCACACTTAAAAAAAAAAAAAAGTGAAGCCATAAAAAAAATATGATGCATAAAAATTAATTTTATTGTTCTATATATTCCTGAGTGGGTGAAAGTAATAAAAAAATATTTATGGGTTCATTTGCTTTTTTTTTATGATAACGGTCTCACTTTTGTAGAAAAACACGGTATGTCACATTTATTTACAGCTTGCTTTAAAGGCCGTTTATAACATTTTTCTTATTATTCATGAATAAAATTTTGTCGAATTCGTTTTAGATAAGAAACCATGAAATAGTTTATTAAAGAATACAGCTCTTCGAAATTTAAGAAAAGTTTCTTTTCTGTGATTATTTGCTGAAATATATACTGTGATGCTGCGATGTAGTACATCGTAGCGAGTAGAACGTTAGAATTCTACACTTTAAATCAAATTGGCTTCTTTCTGACACTTTTTTCAATTCGTTTTTGTTTTCAAATGTATAAAATTGTTAGGTACTCTATGTAAGAAACTCCTCTAAGAAACTATGTAATCGAACTGTTTTTTTTTTTTCGTTTTCCGGTACAGATAGAAGATTTTTCTGAAAATGGTGTCAAAGTTACCGTTTTGAACCGAATTTCTGGACGCAACAGCGCATGAAAGGAAAAAATAACTGTCATCCTGAGTCAACAATAGCTTATAAACTCAACATGTAATTCATTAATCGGAAAATGAATAAAAGAAAAAAAAAACGTTTCCATTTCTTAAATAATGATGCCCCAAACATCATGCTTTTATGTTTAAAAATGAGTATCGTGTTGTTAAGCGAAAAAACAGTTTTTTATTTCTTTTTTGAAAATTGCTTTAACAGAACTGCAGCTATAGCCGGAGATATAAAAATAAATCAATACATTAATAAATATTTAAATTTAATCTGTTTATTTTTACTGTTGTTTGCGGCCTGTTATCTGCGCGAGGGAGAGATGCTCCTCATGGGGTTTCTCTAAGGAAACCTAAACGATATTTACGCAAGGTTCGAAGATACCTACGTTTATTTTACGAAAAAATCTGTACTCTTTTAAAAATATTTCTTTTAAATGCTAAAAAAATGTAAATTAACAACATAATATACAGTAAAATAAACTTTTATTGGATTGTTGACATGTTTCGACTCACTTCGAGCCATTTTCAAAAACAAATGAGAATATTCCATGATTGCATGGTCCATACTTGCCAACCTCGAACTAATCTCCCGTAAAAATGTGAGTTAATTTAACCCAGTTTAAACAGGTTTCAAACCAGAATATTTTTTAAGAAATGCATTAAAATGCATTCGTAGCGTTCGTATGCGTTCGTCGTATGAACATGAAACTGAATATATATTAATTTTTCAGATATATTTTCTGGTTCGAAACTACTTTAATCTGGATCAAATTAACTCACATTTTATGGAAGTTTCGTTGAAAGTTGGTAAGTATGCTCGGTCTTTGATGTTATTATTTGAAATGCTATCATTTAATTTTCATGTACTTTTTAAAAATTACGCACGTTATCTTTTATTTTTACTGGGTTGTTTATTTCCATATTTGTAACTATGGAGTAACTCGAGCCACAATTTCGGTAAGTTGAAAGATGTTGCATCGTTACATATTGTATTTTTGTGTGTGTTTATGTGCTCTGTGGTTTTTCTTATTACGGATGGATAGTATAGACCATAAAACCATAGATAGTCAAACCATAGAGATAGTAACACGCAAAAATACAACATGTAACGATGCAACATCTTTTAACTTACCGAAATTGTGGCTCGAGTGACTCCATGGTTACAAATAAGAAAATAAATAACCCAGTAAAAATAAAAGATAACGTGCGTAATTTTTAAAAAAAGTACATGATCATTAAATGATAGCATTTCAAATAATAACTTCAAAGATTGTGCAATTATACAATATTCTCATTTGTTTTTGAAAATGGCTCGGGGTGAGCCGAAACATGTCAAACAATCTAATAAAAGTTATTTTATGTTGTTAATTTACACTTTTTAGCATTTAAAATAAATATATTATTACAAGGTGTTATAATTTATTATATTCTTTTAAAGATTTTTTTTTTCGTAGAAAATACTTTGGCGCTATTTTTTAAAAAAAAGGTTTTACTTTTTCAAATCTAAAAAAACATATATCTGTCAAAAACCTTATCATGTTCAACAAACATGTTTTACAGACAAACATGATAAATTAACATAATTAACATTAACATTTATATTAATATTATTTTGTTACTATTGCATGTATAAATTCAATTACGCAGATGAAAATGTTTCATTGAGAATTAATAGTATTCTAAAAACCGATATATTGGTTTAAGAAAATTGATTAATACACTATAAAAACTTCTCGGAAAATTTTCGGAAAATCCGTGACAGCAAAAGAAACTTAAAAAAAAATACTTCTTTAAATCTCGAAAATATAGTTGTTTTTGAGATTTCTTATGATGAAGAACTGTTTTCGGAATCAGGGGTAACCCAGAAAGAGTTATTTTGTATTTTTGTTCTTGATTATATATTATATTATCGCAGATTAAGAAACATTTTTCTTGTTTTTACAATGTAAGAAAGCTCCGCCTATAGGTGTTACTCTAGCAAGTTGGTTTATTTAATTCAAAGATTTTCTGGGTTCATTAATACATTACAAATGAATGTTCACATTAAAATAATGACACTGTTTATAATGGAAGTATTGATATGCAGATTACACTAATTGTATAAATACAATATTATGATATATAATTTTGAGAATATATAAAATGCAAAAGTACCGCCCATTGTGATAGAGTTACACATATTCTAGTGACGTGGATTCGAGTCAGTTGTCAGCAATTGGACCCCTCAACTCTGAAATATTGTTCTAATTTTCTTTGCATGAACGCATCCTTTCGTATTTATTTTTAACAAAATGGAGAAAAAAAGTTCAAGATTATAGAAACCTCATTCAAAATGTCTGAAAATTTTATGCATATACGATTAAAAAAAATAATAATAAAATTGCGTCAGAAATTACTGACTTGAGAACAAACTTAAATGACATTTTCGCATTTCTATAGAAACTAGTTGTTGGGGGCCACCGTAATACTTACCCATCATGAATATGCATAATATAAAGTATGAAAATAAAACATGTGTAAACTATTTATAAAATGCACCGCAATTCGAATAAAATCCTGGCTTGATGACGTCCTAAACTTTAAATGCTCTAGTACTGAATTGCGTAAAAGAAACATCCTTATAACTCCAAAATTGATAATCCTATTAACTAACGGTTTACTGAGTCGGATGCAGCGTCTCATTTCCAATTAAACTATACCTTTGAATTGAAATTTGAATGAAATACAGGGTCATGAAAAATCGAAGAGTGTGGAAAATATAATTACAAATATCTCGGCAACTCATTATCCGATCGACTTCATTCTTTATGCAAAATTTATCTTTTTTTATTGTTTTTTATATTCACTGCTTAAAATAAACAATTTCGAAAATATTTTATATATATATTTTTATCGGAACGAATATTTCGAAACTCCGGAAAATATAGTTTCGGTTAATCGAGGTTACTGAAATTCAATAGGCTTCTGCTCATTATTACATACTAAATACATACCCAATTTCAAGTCTCTATCTCAATTTGTTCGGAAGATAGAGCGTTTACAGACAGACAGACAGACGGACGGCAATTTTCTTTTTCTAAAAATATGTTTTTCGGAATCACCAGTGTCTGAAACGTGTAAATCCGTCAAATTTTTTTTTTTTTTTCTTTTTTTTTTTTTTTTTTGCGATTTTTAAAATGATCATAAGACTTACTCTATACTAGGTATGATGTGCAAGTAAAAACTACTAAAGTTTCTTGAAATTCATCCTATGCAATATTAGAAACATAAAGGATAAAAAAAAATCTTTAAAGTCCTTTAAAATCTGTGCTTCATATGGAGAATAATTACACAAAATTAATTAAATTATTACCTTCGCTGTGAAAGACATGTGTTAGAGATTATTGCATTTATCCTTGAATTCCATTAACTAATATCCGTGTTCTGAAATACGATTCCAATTCTCTCCAAATAAATGCTTCCTTCGTTTTTCTGAAAATGGTGTTTAAATACTTTTGTAAAGATGTTTTACTTTTATATGAAAATGAAAAAACAAATCGATTGTTAAGAAATAGATAAATGTGTGAAAATTTTGTGTTAATACATATGCATTAAAAAGCACCCAATAAAGTCTCTGAAAATTCATTCTTAGCTATATAAGAAAAAAAAACACCCTTAAAAAACACTCTGTTTCACAACCCGGAATATAATATAGTCGAATGCTTTTTTTCTCTCGTAAAAATTTCCATGTTCAACAACCATGTTTTACAGACAAACATGATAAATTAATTGCATTAACATTGACATTAAAATCCATAAATTTAAAACGAAAAGCGTATTCTGACAAATTCCAACTTTATTTTTCCACACAGAAAGAGTCTGTTTGCGTAATGCTTCAACTTTTTTAAAGATTTCTCCCCTCAGAAACGGGAAACCTGATTATCCCTCACCTATTTAGCCTAGGGGGATTAAAAAGGGTTGATTTAAAACGGATGGAGGCGTACCGAAAGCATAGACCTTTTAATATATTTTTGCTCTGAGGTTGAAAGCTAAAGCTTTTTTTTTAAAAGAACTCATGTTTTCATTACTCATGCATATTGTTTCGCAAAATTTTAAAGAGAGCTTGGATACTGTTATAAGTCTAACCGATTGAAATTTTAGAGAGTTTGGAAGATGAGAATTATTTTTTTATTGCTGTGGTAAAGGGGCCGACGTGAAAACAAACAAAAAACCGACAAAAAAAGAATTTTTTTTTTTTTTTTTTTTTTTTTTTTACAACCAGATAACAATATTTTTTTACGAAATTTTTAGACGCGCTGTAAAACCGTTTTATTTATCACCCATAAAGATTTCAAAGAGTTCAGACAAAAAGAACTTTTTATTTTAAAACAACAAAACGAACCTACGTAAAAAAAAAAAAAAAAAAAAAGAAAAAAAGAAAATCAGCGTTTTTATCACTAAATATCAATATTTTTTTGCGAATTTTTCATTTTAAACTATAATTTCATACAAAATCGGGTTAAAGATATAAAATAATAAAAACGATTTTTTTTTAGTTTATTATCACGGGCGCAGGCAACGCCGGGCGGGGGTCATCTAGTTAATATTATTTTGTTACTCTTGCATGTATAAATTCAGTTACGCAGTGAAATTTTTTAATTGTGATTTGATAGCATCATTAAAACCTATACTTCAGTCTGAGAAGACTGAATAATACATTGCAAAAACTACTTGGAAACGTTTCGGAAAATCAGTGACAGCAAAAGAAAACCTTGTTTTTAAAAATGCTTCTTTAAATCTCGAAAATATACTCGTTTCTGAAGTTTTTAAAGATAGAGAACGATTTTCGGAATCGTGGATAACACGATAAAGATTATTGTATATTTTCGTTCATAGTACACTATATTTTCCTAGTCTTCTTTTTACAGTGTGGGCTATACCAGAAACGGCAAGAATGTGAACAAGATCGTCACAAGAATCTTATAAGACGGAAAGAAGATGAGCAAGACCGTCACAAGAATCTTATAAGACGGTATTAATATGAACAAGACCGTCACAAGAATCTTATAAGACGGTAAGAATATGAACAAGACCGTCACAAGAATCTTATAAGACGGTAAGAATATGAACAAGATCGTCACAAGAATCTTATAAGACGGTAAGAATATGAACAAGATCGTCACAAGAATCTTATAAGACGGTAAGAATATGAACAAGACCGTCATAAGTATCTTATAAGACGGAAAGCGTGTGAGCAAGACCGTCATAAGTATCTTATAAGACGGAAAGAATGTGAGCAAGACAGTCACAAGAATCTTTTAAGACGGAAATAATATGAACAAGACCATCAGAAGAATTTTATAAGACGGAAAGAATATGAGCAAGACCGTCACAAGAATCTTTTGAGACGGAAATAATATGAACAAGACGTCACAAGAATCTTATAAGACGGAAAGAATATAAAGAAGACCATCGCAAGAATCTTATAAGACGGTAAGAATATGAACAAGACCGTCACAAGAATCTTATAAGACGGTAAGAATATGAACAAGATCGTCACAAGAATCTTATAAGACGGTAAGAATATGAACAAGACCGTCATAAGTATCTTATAAGACGGAAAGCGTGTGAGCAAGACCGTCATAAGTATCTTATAAGACGGAAAGAATGTGAGCAAGACAGTCACAAGAATCTTTTAAGACGGAAATAATATGAACAAGACCATCAGAAGAATTTTATAAGACGGAAAGAATATGAGCAAGACCGTCACAAGAATCTTTTGAGACGGAAATAATATGAACAAGACGTCACAAGAATCTTATAAGACGGAAAGAATATAAAGAAGACCATCGCAAGAATCTTATAAGACGGAAAGAATATGAACAAGACCGTCTCATAAATCTTATAAGACGGAAAGAATATGAACAAGACCATCTAAAAAATCTTATAAGACGGAAATAATATGAACAAGAGCGGCACAAGAATCTTATAAGACGGAAAGAATATGAACAAGACCTTTACAAGAATCTCATAAGACGGAAAGAATATTAACAAGACTGTCACAATAATCTTATAAGATGAAAAGAATATGTTCAAGACCGTCACAAAAATATTATAAGACGAAAATAATGTGAACAAGGCCGTCTCAAAAATCTTATAACACGGAAAGAATATGAACAAGAGACGTCATAAGAATCTTATAAGTCCTGTAAAATCTGAGCCGCGAATGGAAAATAAGTTACGCAAAACTGATTTAATTATTACCTTTGGTGTGAAAGACATATGTTACAGATTATCGCACCCATCCTTGAGCTAATTCCATTAACTATTTCCCACTTCTGAAATATGATTCTAATTCTCTTCGAATAAATCCATTTTGTCGTCTAGATTTTAAGACAAAGTATTATAATAACAAAGACAAAAGCTTTCATTTGCGATTATGTAACGCCGTTAGAATTAAGTTATTTTGATATATAATGTTCACATGGCAATTAGGTCAGAATATAGTGAATGTGTATTTTTGAATATGTGGATAAAAGTGTCTTTTTTCTTTTCTTTGAAAGGAAAAGGAAATAATTCATAAAGTTACATTTTTTTATGAGATAGTATTTCAATTGTGTATTTAGGAATCAGCATTTCAGACAATTTATGTTTGAAAGTTTATATGCTTTCATTATCGGGTTTGATTTTTGAACACATTGTTTCTTTGCGTGCATGTTATTTGAAATAAAAAAAAAGCACTGTAATGTAAATTTGATATCAAAATTTTCAGAACTAAAATTACTTTCATTTAATATAAAAATTTTCAGAACTAAAATTACTTTCATTTAATATAAAAATTGAAATTTAGATTTTTTTAACGCTTTTTTTTCTTTTTTTTGCGGGATATTTGAAGTAAAAAAGCACTGTAACATAAATTCGATATCAAAATGTTCAGAACTAAAATGACTTTCATTTAATATAAAAATTGAAAGTTTGATATTTGAACACATTATTTCTTTGCTTGTTATTTGAAATAAAAAAGCACTGTAACATAAATTTGATATAAAATTTTTCACAACTAAAATCACCTTCATTTAATATAAAAATTAAAAAATAGATAGTTTAACGCATTATTTCTTGAAGTAAAAAAGCACTGTAACATACATTTGATATCAAAACGTTCAGAATGAAAATGGCTTTCATTTAAAATAAAAATTGAAAGCTTGATTTTTTTACGAATTTTATTTCTATGTCTGATATTTGGTGTAGAAAACCACTGCAACATAAATTTGATATCAAAATGTTCAGAAATAAATCGCTTTCAGTTAATATAAAAATTAAAAGCTTTATTTTTTTTAACGCATTATTTCTTTGTGTGGTATTTTATGTAAAAAAGCACTGTAACATAAATTTGATATACAAATTTTCAGAACTAAAATCGCCTTCACTAAATATAAAAATTAAAATATATATTTTTTAACGCATTTTTTTTTCGGGATATTTGAAGTAAAAAAAGCACTATAATATAAATTCGATATAAAAATGTTCAGAACTAAAATGATTTTCATTTAATCTAAAAATTGAAAGTTTGATTTTGAAACACATTATTTCTTTACATAATATTTGAAGGGGAAAAAAACACTGCATCATTTGATATCAAAACGTTCAGAACTAAAATGGCTTTCATTTAATATCAAAATTAAATTGATTTTTTTACACATTATTTCTTTGCGTGATATTTGAAGTAAAAATACGCTGTAACATACACTGTGAAAAATTTGCAGCAAACTGTCCAGTCATTTAACCATTTTTATAGAAAACTGTTACATAACCGTAATTGAACTCTATTCTGACCATATTATTGCCCATATTATGGTCAGAATAGAGTGAAATTACGGTTATATAAACATTTTCTATAAAAACGGTCAAATGACTGGACAGTTTGCTGCAAATTTTTAACAGTGTAAATTTGATATAAAAATGTTAAGAATTTAATATCAAAACCGAAATTATGATTTTTTTAACATATTATTTTTTTTGCATGATATTTGAAGTAAAAAAGCAGTTTAATATAAATTTGATATAAAAATGTTCAGTACTAAAGTGGCTTTCATTTAATATCAAAATTGACTTGATTTTTTAATACATTACTTCTTTGCGTGATATTTGAAGTAAAAATGCGCTGTAACATAAATTTGATATAAGAATGCTAAGAAATAAAATGGCTTTCATTTAATATCAAAACCGAAATTATAATTTTTTTTTAACACATTATTTTTTTTGCCTAATATTTGAAGTAAAAAAAGCAGTATAATATGAATTTGATATAAAAACGTTCAGAACTAAAATAGCTTTCATTTAATATCAAAATTGAATTGATTTTTTAACACATTATTTCTTTGCGTGATATTTGAAGTAAAAATGCACTGTAACATAAATTTGATATAAACATGTTCAGAAATAAAATGGCTTTCATTTAATATCAAAACTGATATTATAATTTTTTTAACATATTATTTTTTTGCATGATATTTGAAGTAAAAGAGCAGTATAACATAAATTTGATATAAAACCGTTCAGAGCTAAAATGGCTTTCATTTAATTCATTTAATTTTGATTTTATGCCACATCTGTGTATCATATCTGTGTTACTAATTTAAAACTCTCCCACGCTTATTTACGAACAAATCAGTGAAAGTATTATTTAAGAATGTAATCTCATATATTATAAAAAGACCTCGATTACAAGTTATGTGACAAGCACACATCTGATTATTCTCCCACCAAAACTGTAACATAAAAATACATGTTTTCCTATAGGATTTTAAAACTTTCTCACGTTTACTTATTAACAAATCTGATTTCATCAGTGAAAGTATTATTTAAGAGTGTCATCTCATATATTATAAAAAGGCGTCGATTACAAGTTATGTGACAACCACACATCTGATTACTCTCCTTCCCAGACTGTAATACAAAAAAAAAAAAAAAAAAATACACATTTTCCTATAGGATTTTAAAACTCTCTCACGTTTATTTACTAACAAATCTGACTTCATCAGTGAAAGTATTATTTAAGAATGTCATCTGTGATCTCATATATTATAAAAAAGCCTCGATTACAAGTTATGTGACAAGCATACATCTGATTACTCTCCATCCCAGACTGTAACACATTTTTTTTTTCCTAACGGGATATTCGCATGAAGGGTGGCAACGCTTCCTCATGTCGAACCAGGATTAGAAAAAGAGTATCAATGACTTTTCACCTATTTACGTGCTAACATTTTGAAGCGATATGATAAAAAAGGATAGAAAACGGTCGGAAGTAAATATGGAATGCAGTTTTGGGATATTTATTTGGTTATTTTGATCTGGCATCACTTCCGTCTGTGTGAAATATGTGAGTAGAAAGGGTTATCAGATTCCTTTTTTTTTTGGCTCTACGCTTCATGAATACAATCTGATTAGATAAGTTTTATAATCTATAATAAGATTATAACAAATTTCACAAATAAGTAGAGATAGTGTTATTTAAATATACCTTTAGATCTAATAACTCAATTAGATTTTCCTCCATTTAGTGTTGCTTTGGTTCAAATAGTTATCAGATTAAATTCAAATTATCAAATAATTCAATCAAATATATATATATCTTATTCAAATCATAATAATCTTATTCAAATTATAATAATCTAATATATATATCGTATTATATAATTATATATCTTATTCCCCTTCGTCTATTTAGTTTATGTCTACATCTGCATCTACATATGTATTCCAGCTCTATCTCTGCATCTATAGCTATCTATATGTGTATCTACTTGTGTATATATATATATATATATATATATATATATATATATATATATATATATATAATAAAACTTTTCGTTAATAATAACTATTAAATCTCAGGAAAATCGACAATATATATGAACCAATAATTATAATACAATACAAAAATGTATATCCAAGAATGTAAAATTCACAAATTAAAAAAAAGTATGTGCAGAAAATATCCCATGAGCAGAATTTGAAAACATTACAAGAAGCAAATGGAAACTTATATTGCGAAACACTTTATCAAGGGCAATATTCCACAATATAAGTAAATCGTAATTAATTTCTGTTCGAGTAAAATAATTACAAAAAGCAAATGGAAACTTATATTGCGACACACTTTATCAAGGGCAATATTCCACAATATAAGTAAATCGTAATTGATTTCTGTTCGAGTAAAATAATTTCAAAAAGCAAATGGAAACTTATATTGCGACACACTTTATCAAGGGCAATATTCCACAATATAAGTAAATCGTAATTGATTTCTGTTTGAGTAAAATAATTACAAGAAGCAAATGGAAACTTATATTGGAATACACGTTATCAATATTCCACAATATAAGTAAATCGTAATTGATTTCTGTTTAAGTAAATGTAGGCCGTTAAGTCTAATTTATTTTACTCAAATTACCCGATCAACCACGATACTATAGGATTTGAAGTAAGAATGAATAAATACTTAAAATAAAAAAAATATTAGAAATGTAATATCAATTACGAGAAAACAATAAAAAATCACAGACTATTGTAATAAAAAGTTTATAATCGAAAATAAAAATAGAGACTCTAACGAACCATTTGAATGACAACATTGCAGCCATTCAAACTAGTATTTAGACTTGCACGTGGAATGATTGTATAGTTACAATTACAGTTAAGCATATATATATCTTTGGAAACAAAAAATAATTTAAAGTTCTTAACAAAAAAGTCCAAATCTCTAAAGATGTAAAGAAAATAAAAAAGGTACTTCTCTATTATCCCGTCGACCACTTTCCATACAAAAAAAAAAAAAAAAAAAAAAAAAAAAAAAAAAAAAAAAAACTATCACCCAACTACAGAATTTAACGCCAAAAATGCATGATGGTGGTGGCACATTCCCTTGACGTCAAAATGCATTACACGTGCTTGTTATCGTATCAAGTGATTTTTAATTCGACGTTTAATGTTTTTTTAATGATATTTTACTAATTTATTAGTTATTTCTTTAATTAAAATAAAAATTACATCTTCGACACCATGATATTAAAAGAGAAAAAGTATTGAAAAATTGCTGCTATGCATAGTAACGTACAATAAATCAATTTCAACTGACATCCCAAACATTTATCCAACAGTCGAGAGGGATAATTAACAAAAATAATGTAAATAAATCAATATCCAAGATAAATTTTGTTTCTGTTTTCATTAATATATTGTAAATTTTATTGTTTAAAGTTACTGATAAATGATACTTTAGTGAATGAGGCTTTTCCTAATTTATTTTTCTTTTCGAGATTCTAATGGCAACATTCTTCTACAGTGAGCTCTCACTTATACGACTCTCAGTTATAGGACTCCCTCGGTTATACGCAGAATTCTCTTGGTCCCGTCCACGCTTTATGGGAAATAATGCTAAACTTCTCTCAGTTATACGACTGCTTCTCTCACTTATACGACGCTTTAACCCTTAATTGCATAGTGATGTAAATTTCCATCACTGTTTATTTAACTTTTAATAAATAAATCAACTTCTTCGCCACCATTATATTTATATAGAAATATTAATCCACTAAATTTCCCGTGAACTATGTTGCAGAACAAAGATAAAAATATATCTTAAAATTTCTGGTGTCTAATATTTAATATATGTATAAAAAACACAATTGTAAAAGAAATACTCATGCAAAGAAGGGTTAAACGGTTCAGGTGATTTTACATTTCTCTCTCAAGAATTCATTTTTATAATCTTTAAAGTACAAATCATTCACGTTTTCTTAGCTTTATCCTTTCACTTTTGTTAAAGTGTTTATCAATAATTAATAACATTTCTTATCTACCTTCGTGTATTAGTAATGATAAAATCTATGGCGGGAGGGTAGTTGTATGGAATTCCTTGTGCCTGCCATTTAACAAAAGCCAAATGACCCCCTGAATAAAGTGACATCGCAGACAATTAAGAAATGTTTTAGGAAATGTTGTGTTTCACAAGACCAAACTGCTAGTTCAACTAATGAACCCGATTTTGAGAGCTTATGGGAATCCTTTAATGACGATGACTGGGATGAAATGTTTATGCACGAAGGTATTAATTTCAAAGATTATGTAGAATGTGATGAAAACGTCTTCTGTCAGAACTGAGAACTGCTGAAGAAATCTTTGAGGATATCAATAAGGAAGACTTGTGCGAGGAGGATGACGAAGATGAGAGCAATGTTCCTGATAGTGTATATTTTTCAGAAACAAGTGCCGCTTTAAATACATTAAAGAATTATGTTGGTCAAAATGGTTATTACCAAAATGTCTTAAAAGCTTTATTAGACTTAAAAAATACAGTTTCTCTTTTCGTCGACAACAGAGACAAACTGATATCACTTCATATTTTGAGATAATCTGATTTGTAAATATTTACAATAAACATAGTGAGTGATAAGGGAACAATTTTGTGAAGTTTTAAAAACTATATATTTTACGTTTTATTTTTTAATATATTTTATAAATTTTTTTAAAAATATGTTCTTAGTACTCAAAATTTATTGTTTTTAATATAAGTAAAATAATTAATGCATATAAAGTTTGAAAATTGTATAATAAGACGGTCTCCCACTTATGCGACTCTCTATACAACTTTTTTCTACGGTCCCCTGAAAGTCGTATAAGTGACACTGTATTTGTTCATTGGGCGCTACAGATTGGCGATAGATTTTCTTATGGAAAGTGGTCGACGGGATAATGGAGAAATACCAAAACTAGTCGTTGGGGGCCACCGTAATACTTACCCATCATGGATATGCATAATATAAAACATGAAAATAAAACATGTGGATACTATTCATGAAATGCATTGCAATTCGAATAAAATCCTGGCTTGATGACGTCCTAAACTTTAAATGCTCTATTACTGAAATGCGTAAAAGAAACGTCCTTATAACTCCAAAATTGATACATCCTATTAACTAACGGTTTATTGCGTCGGATGAAGCGTCTCATTTCCAATTAAAATACATCTTTGAATTGAAATTTGAATGAAATACAGGGTCATGAAAAATCGAAGAGTGTGGAAAAAAGGATTACACATATCTCGGCAACTCATTATCCGATCGACTTCATTATTTATGCAAAATTTATGTTTTTTTATTGTCTTTTATATTCATTCCTTAAAATAAACAATTTCGAAAATTTTTATATACCTTTTATCAGCACGAATATTTCGAGAGTCCGAAAAAAATAGTTCCGGATAATCGAGGTGACTGAAATTCAATAAGCTTCTTCCCATTATTACATACTAAGTACATACCCAATTTCAAGTCTCTATCTTAATTTGTTCGGGAGATAGAGAGTTTACAGACGCACAGACACGCACACAGACGGACGGCAAAAATTTTTTTTCTTCTAAAAATATGTGTTTCGGAATCTCCAGTGTCTGAAACGTGTAAATACGTCAACATTTTTTTTTCGATTTTCAAAACGATTACAAGACTTACCCTATACTACGTATGATGGGTAAGTAAACAGAGTGCACATGTGGCAGATTTTATTACTTTTAACGGGAATTTCGTATTTTGAGTGGAAATCGTAAATTTTTCCGGATTAAACGAAAAATTTTCTTTTTATCCTTACTCGTTGAATGTAAAAAACGAAATTTTCCTTCCAAGAGAGACAAACAAAAATACTCCTTTTCGATAGAGAGAAAACGAAAATTTCCAGTTAAATTTTCGTAATTGATGTATTGGCCTATAATTAAGTCGTTGGATGTGGTTAGTTTGTGTAGGGAGCAGAACATTTATTCTTTAATGGCGAGCACCAAGGTTCAACTCAGTAATAAGAGAAGCGATAAACAGCGGGTGTGATATCCAATACATGTACATGTTCCGTGTAAATATGCATCAGTATATATACTTATTGTTTAGATTTTTTTAAATATTGCACTATTACTCACATTTATTCCTAAAAAGAGAAATTTCTTATCTTGAATATTACTTACCCATCATGCGTAGCATAGGGTAAATCTTGTAATCGTTTTAAAAATCGAAAAAAAAATTTTGACGTATTTACACGTTTCAGACACTGGAGATTCCGAAAAACATACTTTTAGAAAAAAAAAAATGCCGTCCGTCTGTCTGTGTGTCTGTAAACGTTCTATCTCCCGAACAAATTGAGATAGAGACTTGAAATTTGGTATGTACTTAGTGTGTAATAATGAGAAGAAGTCTATTGAATTTCAGTTACCTCGATGATCCGGAACTATTTTTTTCGGACTCTCGAAATATTTCTTCGGATAAAAGGTATATAAATTTTTTCGAAATTGTTTATTTTAAGGAGTAAATATAAAAGACAATAAAGAAACATAAATGTTGCATAAAGAATGAAATCGGTCGGGTGATGAGTTGCCGAGATATATGTAATCCTATTTTGCACACTCTTCGATTTTTCATGACCCTGTATTTCATTCAAATTTCAATTCAAAGATATATTTTAATAAGAAATGAAACGCTTAATCCGACGCAGTCAACTGTTAGTTATTATATTTATCAATTTTGGAGTTATAAGGATGTTTCTTTTACGCAATTCAGTCATAGAGCATTTAAAGTTTATGACGTCATCAAGCCAGGATTTTATTCGAATTGCAATGCATTTCATAAATAGTTTACGCATGTTTTATTTTCATATTTTATATTATGCGTATCCATGATGGGTAAGTATTACGGTGGCCCCAAACCAGTGCCGAAACTAGCCTTTTTGGCGCCCGGGGCAAACATGGATTTTGGCGCCCCCCCCCCTCCTCCGAAAAGAAAATTTCCAAAGCGAATTTTTTCTAAGTTTCTAAAATTTAAAGTATATAATCAGATAATCTGTAATACTGAACTAAGTAGTCAGCTTTGTCAAATACTGATTCATTAAAACCTTGAAAATGGAATCGAAAGGAACCGAAAACTATTCCGCTTTATACAGGTTTTCATCTTAGGAAGTATAATTATTGATATTCTCAGGGGCGGAATTTAAGGGGTCGTGATGGTCTCGATCGCAAGGGGCCCTCAAAATCCTCTTTTGAGTTCAACGAGAAAAATTATTTTTTGATCAAAGGATTTTCTTAGCACTTTTTTTAAATTAGTATTACTACATAATTTTCATGTAATTTAAATAGAATATTTTTTATACCATTTGCTATTCCCAGAAATGGTTTAGTTATGTTTAAATGTTTTTCCTTGTCTTCTTTTCTATTAGCAATTATCAGAATTGCGAACGGTTGTGGAGGGTTGGGGTGAGACTCAAAAACTTGGATCTGAGCTGAAAGGAACCCTGTTACTGTTAGAGACTTTTATGACGATTTAATTACACAGATTCAGAGTCTAATTAAATCAGATCTGATAAATCTAAATCTGGATCGTGACACTGGTGCCCCTGATTTAGGGGAATGCATTTGACTTTGTTATTGATTATAATCGATATTTTGCAGTTTTAGAGTATGATAATATTAAAAACAAAAGGAAATTCAGCTTGACTATTACAAGGGCACACGATGTATTTGTCCCGGATATTTACATCTGGATCTAAAAAAATAATTACAGCTAAAGGATGGGGCGGCAAAACACGTAAGAATGGGTAAAAGACGAATATATATATATATATTATATATATATATTTTGTTTGCAAAGATAAAGGCAGAGACGACTTTATTATCCATGTCACCCTGTGCGAGGTTCTTTTCTGCGTCTCTACAAATGCTACATTCATAAGAAAGAAAAAAGGGGAGGAGAGGTTACTATTTTATCTTGCATATGTTTCGTCCCCTTAGATTTTAGTGTCATTAGCAATAGCCAACTTCGCGCCCTTTAAAGCCGGATCTGTATGTAAAAAAGTAATTATAACAAATGGTATGGTGGCATTTTTCATTTATCTGGAAATGGCCAAAGGACGAGAAAATAATTTGGGAGAATAGAGGCAGGGGCGGCTGCGGTTTTATTAGTCATAGAAACTTGGGTATGGTTTTCTCCCTGCACCCCTACAAATGACATTTTTTTTTCAAAAAAAGTTTTAACAAAGAGTTTTATTTTGCGTATTTTTCAAATTATTCTTTCAAATATTATTTGTTTTTAGTATCCAAGTCAGTCGCCCAACCTCGCCCCCTTCTAATAATACTAGATTGGATCTGGATAAAAAAGTAATTTCAGCAAAATTAACAGGCCGGCATATTCCAGTTGCCGCCAAGGGCGGCAAAACGCTTAGAAAACTTTCGCAAAAAGACGAGTAAAAAACTTTTTGGAAGATAAAGCCAGGGGCAGCTCCGGCTTTACTAGCCATGGCGCGCTGTACGAGATTTTTTACTGTACCTCTACAAAGGCTATACTTAAAAGAAAAAGATTTTACTGAGAATTTTACTTTGGGCATTCATCCTCCAATTTGTGTTTATTGTCCAGGGCAGTCACCCCTCGCTCATGACAAAATGGAAAAAGAAGAAAGCTCCACGCTGGGAGAAAAGGGAAAAAATAGAACAGCCTTCATGGAATATTTTTATCTAATAGAAAATCAAAGTGAAGGAATCGTTTGCCAATTATCCATGCTGGACAGTGCAGTACCGTATCCAGACGACGTTGAACAGTGTCATATACAGACACGAGTAGGGACTGACCTTGAAAAATGTTAGTGATTCTCCTAAAAACCACAGGAAGAGATTTAAATGATAGACGACATAGACATGATACATTTGGAATGGGAGAAAGAAAATAGCCTAAGAGAACAGTTCGTTTTTTATTCATTTGCTATCTTGTATTGTAGACGAATCTTTTTGTCTATTTTAATGCATTTGGTTCATTTTTCATTTGGATTTTCCGGCTGCGAGACTTTTTATACAAATTTCATATATATATACATTTCTATATCAAACAACAAACAAAACCTGCAGTTGGCGCCCCCTTAACCTTCAGTTCTGCTAGCGCCCGGGGCACGTGCCCCCCTGCCCCCCCCCTTAGTTTCGGCCCTGCCCCCAACGACTAATTTTGATTTGATATCACTTCCGCCTGGATGAAATATGTGTGTAGAAAGAATTACCAGATTTTATTTTTTTGCTCTAGGCTTCATGGATACAATCTGAATAGATAATTTTTATAATCTATAATGAGATTATAACAAATTTCAGAAATAAGTAGAGATAGTGTTATTTAAATATATCTTTAGAATTAAAAACCCAGTTAGAATTTGTCAATGTCCTTTATTGGTGTTTTTGACCCAGTCAGATATCGTATTCCCCCGAAATTCGTCTATTAAGTTTATGTCTACATCTGAATCTACATATGTACATCTGCCTATGTATGTATCAGAAAAAATGAAACACCATTTAAACTATCTCTTTAAGATTTTTAAATTAATTTCTCAAAGTATTATCATATTTTAATTAATATGAAAATATTAACTTATGAAAGCATATTTAAAAAAAAGATATACTACACTTTTTTTTATTTATTTATATTCTTTTTCCTACTTTTTAGTATTTAAACTATTTCGTCATTGAAGCTTCACAGCCAGTTGGCCTTTTTTGAAGAGAGTGGTTTGGCACAAATCCATTGTTTTTGTAACTCTTATAGAATTATAATCATAAAAAATATTTGTCGATTTATCACGTGTGGCAGGCAAACGGAAAAAATGTATTAAAATTAAGTTATTAATTAAATAATTAAGTTCGAAAAAGGTACTTTTCCAGTATTGGGGACTTGGTGAGATAGAGAAAATGGCCATGGCGAGAGAAGGAAAGTTGGCAACATATTTTCCGGCAACCTATTCACTGTTTCATGTACACAAGCCATTCTTTTAAATATTTATGCAATTTATTTAATATAAAGAAGACATTTATCTATTTTTATATACAAACAGAGATAAATTGCATATAAAAATAATCATAGTTATCTAAATAAAATAAAATAAAATAAAATAATATATATATATATATATATATCCTAATCCTAATAATATTATAAATCTGATTGTGTGCAAATGTTAGGCTGAAGCCAGCGTCAAAATTAAGAATTTAATGGTCCTGTATCTTTGCATATAAGTTGATTATAACCCTCAAATGAATATAGACTTGATTATTTTTTTATTATTCAAATATTTTTCTTAATAATTAAAAATTTCATTATTTTCATACAGAATCAATAAGCATTTTTCCATAAAATCTAACCATTTTACTTTATCGTTGCTAGGGCTTTGATCGTTGCCAATAAATAAAAACGCAGATTTTTTTTTTTCCTCAACAATTAATTTTCAATTGAACGATTTTCACGTGAAATATTCGAAATATCCGTGATATTTGAAACGAAAGTATGGAGTATTTATTATTGTATGAATATCGGTTACGTTGAGAAGAGATTTTCTGTCAAAAAATGCGTTATAATTAGAACAAAAAATGAACAATAATTATATTATTAAGAAAAGATTTCGCTTGCACCATGGAACTATGCGAAAAAAAGGATCCTCTTTGACTCGGACATGTATGACGTCATAAATAAAACATGTATTTTCAAATATTCGTAATAATACAAGCAGCATGAATATCAGTGTATAATGAAAGTCGATAGGCATCATATTTAAGATGAAAAACTGAAATATTTTTTATCGATACTGATAATAATAAGCTTGAATATCAGCTACATACAGATGTGAGTTTTCTGCTAAAATTTACGTCATGATTGCCAGAAAAAGAAAATTAGCAAGACTTATATCATTAAAAAGATATTTTTCTGAGGAAAAAATGACGTCATGTTTGAAATAAAACGGTAATTTTCGAATATGTTTTAAAAGGAGCGTGAATCCGTTCCGTACATTAATAATACAAGGATCAGTAAGTATAGACCAGAGGGCCCGTGCGAGGATTTCACACTGAAATCTAATATTTTCTAGGTACTTCTCTATTATCCCGTAGACCACTTTCATAACAAAAAACTATCGCCAAACTGTAAGATTAAACGCCAAAAATACAGTCCCATTTACTTGACGTCAGAAGCATTATACGTGTTTGTTACGTCATCAAGTTGTTTTTAATTCGACATTTGCGTGTATTTTTCATTATGTTTTACTGATTTATTAGTTATTTCATTAATTAAAATAACAATTGTGTCCTTAACTTCTTATATTTTATTTATTTATTTATTTTGATATTCCAATGAAAACGTTCTCCCGTTTATTTGGCGATAGTTTTTTGTTATGAAAAGTTGTCGACAGGATAATAGAGAAGTACCATTTTTTATCAATATGTAATATTTATTAGATGCAGGTTTAAACTTCTACAGAAAAAGTAAGGATAAAAATATCAGCAAACAACATTCAGTTTTCAGTCAAGCCAGAATATCATCTAATTTATTCCATCAAAGTTAGAGTAAAAACTGATCCAAGATTGCAAAAGGCACGAGCGAGAAAAAAAAATAACAATCGCATTTTAACTGCATTAGAAAATGACGTCATCATCTTCGGAAAAAACATGGGCCATAGAAAAATAAATTTAAACATGCCAATTTCAATTTCGCTTTTTAATCATAAATATAAAATAAACCCGTGCGGAAGTTTTTTATAATAATTGCTGAGTATCATATAATGTGGGGTTTTTTTTGGCAACAATAATTTGAGGAAAACCTTTCATTTCTTTTATGAAAACAATGCCAATTTAATTTTTAATTAGCAGCAATTTTTAATCAAAGAACAGGTTTTAACGAAATGTTAAGTGGGCTATGTCAGAATCCTGTTCAAAATCCTTTCATATGGTATATCATTCGTCGTTCTGCGTTTCGTATATTTTTAGAAAAAGGGATGTTGACAGGAGAAATAATATATATGATAGTAGACAAGTTTCATGCGATATTTAAAACGAAGAATTGAAATATTTTTAAACTGATTATTAGGTATGAGTATCAGTTTTATACAAATGAGAGTTTTCCGCCAAAATTTGCATCATAATTATTAAGAAAAGAAAAAATAACACGAATCTGTTATTAACCATTGGGCAAATGGTTGTTGTTTTCGGTCGAGAATGGACCTCTTGACATCGTCACTTTATGCTTTTTAAGTGATTTTAAGCGTTTTTAACGAAATTCTGTAACTTTATAAGAATTTTTAACGAAATTCTGTAACTTTAGAAGAATTTTTCTTTGAATGGGCAATAGAAATGCACAAAATCGTAACAAAAAGGATAGATGCAAATTATCAGATATGAAAAAAAGCCGAATTCAAAAATTGATGTCGGATGAGAAATCGTCTTATATTTTTTTGTTTCTGTTTTTATTAATATATTGTAAATTTGGTACTTTCGTTTTATAGCGCCCCCCAAGGATGAATCGCCAAGCGACCAAGATTTATCGCCAAATTATAAAGCATGTATGACATTATAATAATGTATGATATACATATAACATTTTTGTTTCTGTTTTCATTAATATATTGTAAATTTGGTACTTTCGATGTACGACTTGGGGTCGTTTAGCGGTCCCCCAGGATGAATCACTAAACGACCTATATATAAGCTTTGCGATGATCTTGGCGAAACCATAACTGCAACCTTGGCATAATCATAATTGTTTAGGCCGCTATAACAGAAAAGTACGGTAATTTTTTTTTCTTTTTAAAGCTTTCGGAACATTTTCCCAGTGGTTATTGTAATTTGTTAAATTAATTTTTTTAAATTAAAATCTAACCGTCTGCTTGTCTTTGCATTTTGTAACTACCACTCTTAGCATATCGAACGCAACACCATTTACTTAACACCGTTATCATTGATCCGAGAATGTCACACAAACTCTCAGAATTTAAAAATTTAAATTAGATTCCGAGATTTATTTATTTATTTTATTTTTTGTATATTTTAACAAAGTTTCTTTAAAAACGGCAACTAAATTACTCCATAGTTCTGGATAAAAAGGGAGAAATAAATCAGATCAATATATTTTTTACGCCGTTTTCTCATTCAAACTGAAAACAGAATTTATTTTCAATTTGAATAGATGGTTAAAAAAAAAATCTTGATTTCAGTAAAATTTCCGAAAAATGAAAACACATTTTCACATATTCAAACGTCGTGAATCACTCTATTGCTGCAGAAAAAAAATCGTCTGTCAACGTATTGTCATTTATAAAACAAGATTTGTTTCAGCTATACAGCTATACATTAAACCAAGGAGGCAGAATTGGATTTGAAGAAAAAGCATATCCTATTTCAAATGAATTATTTTGTTTGCGTAAGGATGGTTGTTAAAACGTTTCACAAAGGCACTATAAGTAAAATGGTTTATCAGGTAAAATTGACATTTGTTTTTACCCAATTTGTCGATTTTATTTGGCCCTCCTTTTGGCATTGGTTCCAAGTTAGTTTTCGCGATTATTTGGCTCAAAATTTCACTTTTCTAAAACTGGGTTGTCTCAAGGTCCCTATGAAAAAAAAATACCGTATTGTCTCCTATGAAATGCGTTAAAGAGTTAGTTAATTATTTACCTTTTTAATAATCGGGATATTAAAATATTTTGCTTGATTAATGCATTTATTATTCTTTTAAAGTTACGTGAACGAAGTCACGGGTAACAGCTAGTAATATTATAAATCTGATTGTGTGCAAATGTTAGACTGAAGCCAGAGTCAAAATGGAGCATTTAATGATTTTGTATCTTTGCATATAGGCTGATTATAACCCTCAGATGAACATAGGCTAATTTTTGTTTATTTTATTCAAATATTTTTCTTAATAATTCAAAATTTCGTTATTTTCATTGAGAATAAATGGACATTTTTTCGTATAGCATTTTTAAATGGTTAAATTTACTTTACCGTTGCTAATACTTTATCGTTGCCAAAACTAATTCAAAACCCGAAAAAATAATTTTTACTCAACAATTTAATTTCAATTGAAAAAATTTCACGGGAAAAAAAAAATGAAATAAAAAAAATTAAAGAATTAAGAAGGATTAAATAATATTATTAGAAATAAAATGTACTTTTTTTAGTTTTTGATAATAATACAAGGTTTCAATATACGTAACCATAGGAAACAGGCGAATATGACGTAATTTATCGAAAATAAAGTGTATATGCTTTGATTGGTGAAATAAAATAATCTTGGGTTTTTTTTTTTTCACTTTTTTTCTTATTTTTTCTTTTGTATGGTAACAATACTTGCCATTTTACCGTCTGCGCACGGCTAATATAACTATACCGTATTTGTTATTTAAATTTTAAAAAAGTAAAAAGAAGTTTCAAAAGAAAATGGTTCGCAAATGTCAATAATATGCTCCGCAAAATTATCCATGACGTAAATGATGTCATGGATAGCGAGAAATAGTGATTTTTCATTCTTAAAACTAAAAGAAATAACTCGATTACCTAAAAAAAATGTCGAATGTTAATAGTTCCATTTTTGTTGATAAAACCTAAAGATTTAATATTATTTCGTTAAAGTAACACAATTTCCCCTATGCCAGTATTGGAATTAATTGTCTGGAAAAGAAAATTAACAAGAATTATATCATTAAAAAGGGATTTCTCTGGGGAAAAAGGAGACGTCATATTTGAAATAAAAGGGGAATTTTCCAATATGTTTTAAAATGAGTGTGAATCAATTCCTAACATTAATAATACAAGGATCAATAGTATAGAAAGAAGATGAGTTTCACGTCATATTTATAACGAAAAATTTAAATGTTTTTTTATCTATACTGATTATTAAGCATGAGTATCCGTTATTTCGTTCCTCATGTGTATCCGAGTTTTCTGCTAAAAATCACATCATAATTTTAAGAAAAGGAAAATGAACATGAATCTATTATATTAAAATCTGACCGTGTTTTTGTATTTCGCAACTACTCCTAGACTATTGAACGCAATGCGATTTACTACCGGTTAGTTTACTGCTGGTTTAGCGAATACCGGTTATAATTGATCAAAGGATATCACACAAACTCTCAGAAATAAAAAAAATTAAATTAAATGCCCCCCCCCTTTTTTTTTTTTAAACAAAGTTTCTCTAAAAACGGAAAGTAACTTACTCCATATTTGTGTATAAAAAAAGAGAAATAAAACTGATCAGTATATTTTTTACACCATTTTCTCATTAAAACTGAAAAACAGAATTTATTTTCACTTTGAATAGATAGTGAAAACAAAATCTTGATTTCTGTAAATTATCCGAAAAATACAAACATATTTTCACATATTCAAACTTCATGAATCAATTTATTCTGGAGAACAAAAATTGCCTGCCAATATACTGTCATTTAGAAAACAAGATTTGTTTCAACTATATATTAAACCAAGGAGGCAGAATTGAATTTAAAGAAAAAGCATATACTATTTCTAATTAATGGTTTTTTTTTAAGGATGGCTGTTAAAAGGTTTCACATAGGCGTTAAAAGTAAAATTGTTTATCAGGTAAAATTGACATTTGTTTTTACCCAATTCGTCTATTTCCACGATTTTATTTGGCCCTCCTTTTTGCATTGGTTGCAATTTCATTTTCGCGATTATTTGGCACAAAATTTCACTTTTTTAAGACTGAGTTATATCAAGGTCCCTATAATAATAAATACCGTATGAAATGTGATAAATAGTTAGTTAATTATTAACGTTTTTAATTATTGGGAGTACAATATTTTGCTTAATTAATGTATTTATTCTTCTTTTAATGTTGCGTGAACGAAGTCACGGGTAACAGCTAGTATATATATATATGTATGTAATAATAATAAAAAAAATTTGCCTTCTTTTCGCCATTTTCTTAGTCCTTATTCCAAATTATCATCATTCTATTAAATTACTAAATATTATTTATTTTATTATTTTAGTATTTCTCTGTCTTTTATTTATATCTTAAATCCCCTGTTTGATTTAATTCCATATCTTAGTCAAAATATTCTTTAAACCCATATTCTAAAAATTATTCTAAATTGCAAAAACTTCCTAAAAAGCATTTGATTAAATTCCTTTTATTGAGACATTGAAATGTATACTTTCAGAATATTTTTCTTTACATTCTTTTTATTTTATTAATTTCAGATATCGTTCGATTGTTCCATCACCCCCTGCTTTCGCGCGCTTACTTTTACCTTCAAAATTCATCCGAATCCTGTAATGAGTTCTTACATTTACGTCAGGCTAACCCTCCCTTAACCTATTTTCCTAGCCATTGACGTTTGAGTTTTTCTAGCGCTCTCTTCATGGCCACACCCCTTTTTACAAACTATTGGATGGTAATATTCGCGCGTTCGTATTCCTACACCAATGTTTTGAGCATAAAACATACTGCACAGGAGCGGACCGTCAGAATTTTGCTCTAAATTGGTTGTTAAAATAATATGCGGCTCCAGTGACCCCCATTCTCAGATCAACATTGCATTTCATTTTGTACATAGTGTGTCTATCTAAGTGTATGGTATTCTCTTCAATATCTGTCATTTCTTCGAATGTTAGCATCGTACTTCTGTGATGACCACTAGTTACTCTGCATCATGTAACAGATGACGTCTCTACTAATAAACACATTGATTTTTCTACAACAAGTTTTATTCTTGAACTACTGCTCTGGTGTATGTATTGAGTTATTCGGCGGAATTCCTTCCGTACCTGACTTTCGGCGAATCAATTTCCATACTTTAAACGATGTGACGACTGCGTAATTTCCATGTCATTAGTGGTGTCTACACCATAATAAAGAAACCGGTAGTCAGTAATGACATTGATTATTACCTGCAATACATCGTAATATATATATATATATATATATATATATATATATATATATTACAAAAATTAAATTTCCGCTCTTCATTAATCCGACCATATTAGCGAGAGTTACAGCATGGATCGACAGACGGCCAGACAAATCGAATTCATAAACACTTTTCAACTATGTCGGAAAATGTTAATAAAAGAGTACAAACAGAACGAAAAATCGTACGTCACTTTCCAACACATGCAGAATACTGCAACAACAAAACTTCGTAGTTTATTAAGTAAACAAGTCAAGGTCAAACCGGACGAGGCGGCCTACCTTTCGGCTTAAGCTCAACTAGTCCCGCCAACGCATAACACATTTAAGAACCCAATTTTAGCAGTTACTACCAATAGTGAAACAAAATATCCGAATTATTTTAAGCAGCCCTGTATAGGATCTATAGTTTTATATGTATACTATACAGTATGCTAAAATTTACTTCAGTTAGGAAATACACAGCACAGTTGAAAATTTCCCTACAGCAATTTCCGTCCATAAAAGGAAATGTACGTAAGTTTTTTTGAGCGGCCCTGTATATGGTGTATAAATATTTACTTACACCCATTAATATGGAAAATATTAGTTACATTTAAAATCGCGTACCACAACTAAAAACGAGCTACCAGTAATTATTGTTCAGAGATAGTACTCTAACCAAATTATTTTGAGTGACCCTGAAAATAAACAATACATTCTATGCACACCCTATTCCACAGTAAGCGCCTTGTAGAGCACCTCCGTGATGTGTATAAATTTGAATGTGTTTAAAATAGTGTAACATCTTTAAAATGCGCCGCAAACAATTTTTCCCCATAGACCGTAATGTAACGGAATTCTTTTGTGTGTCCCTGTAAAAGAACCCTAAATGCATACACACTTCATTTTCAATACCAAACATGCCATAGTAAACCCCAATAACATATATCAATTTCAAGGCAACCCGAATATATTTACGCGAGTTAGAGAACGGACAGACGACAGACAGAGAAACCGAACGCCTAAACACTTTTCAACTATGTTGAAAAGTGTTAAAAGATACCATTTCTAACTAGTCGGATGCGCCAAACCCAAAACTTTCTTCTATCTCATACAGGTTTCGCATACACTAAAAACAAACAAGCACCAATTTATATCAAGGTCTAACTGAATTTAAAGTTTTATTAAGTTCCGTGCATTAGTTCTTGAGATATGACTATCACTAAAATAATGTAAATCCTAAAAAATGCAGTATAGCAGCGCCACCTGTTGGGAGATTTAGACCAAAACCTAACCAACAGCAACTTATGTCAACGTCTCACATTATCTGAAGTTTGATGAAAATCCGTGCACTAGTTCTTGAGATATAGTTATCGTGAAAATCACGAAAAAGGTAGGATAGCAGCGCCACCTGTTGGGCTATTTACACCAAAACGTAATCAGCGTCTATTTGTGTCAAGGTCTAACTGACTCTGAAGTTTGATGGAAATAAGTGCATTAGTTCTTGAGATAGAGCAATTGTGGAAATCGCGAAAAATGCAGCATAGCAGCGCCACCTGTTGGGCGATTTTCACCAAAAACTAATCAGCACCCATTTATATCAGGGACTAACTGAATATAGGGTTTTATTAAATTTCGTGCATTAGTTCTTGAGAGAGAGCGATCACAAAATTTTTGTCACATACGTATAGACAGACCGACAGAGTCACAGACTCACAGACGGACATTTTCTAAAAATAGTCAAATCATGTTCAGGAGACCTTCTAAAACGTATAAATCCGTCGAAAACCGGAAGTCGAAAATTTTCATGGATCCAATACTTCTTCTTGTAAAAATAAAGTAAAAATTCAACGGCACTGACAGAAATAGGAAGTTGGTGTAAGATTAATTTCAAATTAAGTAGCAACAAAGATCCAGCCTCCTGTTCTACATAAATTCACATGGCGTTCATTATGTCAGACATTGAACTCATTTCTGCAGTCCCTTTGACCTCGCGAATCATTTCTTAAACGCCACGGCATTCCCTCTTATATGTGAACCATATGCGGGCCATACCCCGAAATCGACTAACCTTGGAACAGATGCTGAAAGAAAGACTCCATCTTACAATTGAAAGTTCGTTCACTCGCATATGAAATGTTTAGGAAGTGTTTGCAGCCCTGGTCCTTAACCTTTTCGGCAGCAACTATTTATTTTCAAGTGATTTAGTAAGTATACTAAAGTAATAAAACGTTTATTAAACGTACCGCAATTATTTTAAATGCCAGAGGAAAGAACAGCTACGAAAAATCATGCATAGATTATGAAACACTTTCCAACACAATTGGATCATTGTTAAGAATAAGCATAAACAAGTAGCTAAGTGTGATGGAAGATCGCACAAACGGTTTCGTTTAATATTCCTTTCAAAACACTTTATATGTTCTTTAATAAATCCAAATTAATTTCATTTTCAAAAAAAAAAAAAAAAAAAAAAGGTCATGTTTTTATAAAGTAAAAATAAAGTACCCGTGTCCCTTTCCAGGGACACGGGTATCCCACCACGCACGGCAAACACGTAGGTGGTTTACAATTCTCCATAAGTCGATATAAACAGGATGATATCGGCTTATGCAGAATCGCCCTCACCTTTGAAGAGGAATCCTCAATGAGAGTGAAACAAAGAGGAAAGATTAGACAAGAGAATGGAGAGGAAAAAGAAAAAAGAGAAAGATCGCTCAGGAAGCCCGTGAATACCTAAAGAAGGTATCCCCCTGGGGGGTGATGCGGAGTTGGGATATCGTTCCTTGTAGCTCAGCGGTAGAGCCTCAGAGCGCTATCTGGGGTCCCGGATTCGATTCCCGGTTTGGAACATTTGTCATGATGTCGGCTTAACGCTCAGTTTAGCAATGAAAATTCCACTTGTTTGTTAATCGATGGCTATAACTTTAATTCAAATTAATGCAAGAGAAAAAAAGAAAAGTGTTGTTTAAACTAGTAGATAGTTTTTTATAATAATTGTTATGTAGATTTTGTTTGTTCATTTTATTATAAGCGGTTACCTACATATTAAAATTGAATCTAACTTTTCAAAGTTCAGAACAAACATCGTAATTTTATGACATATTTAAGCTCAACGAAACAAACACACAAACAAACAAGCCAAAAAGAAAACAAAACATGGAACTGGAATTTTCATAAATTTTGAATAATTACTTAAAAGATATAAATCACTGAAAATTGAACTAAGAGTTAGCGAGAAATAAATTATTGAAAATTCCATTGATTAAATGTAGCTTGAACACTATTGTATATATTTTATTGCGGGTAAAATTAGATATGTTTTACTGATTTATTGTGAATTTATTACCTACAAACAGCTTTGTCCTGACTGACTGATTCATCAGCGCACAGACAAAAGTATTGAAGCTAGAAACTTGATGTCTTATGCATAAGAGATCCACTAAGAAAGGATTTTTTTGACATTCAACTCCTAAGGTGGTTAAAGGGGGCGCCGGAATTTTTAGGTCATTTCACCATGTCTCAACAACAGTTTTAGATATAGGAGATGATATGTAGCATATACTCGAATTTCCGAACATTTTACAGAATGTTGTGCATTCAAAAAAATACTTGTAGAAACAATCACCAAAATAACTTTAACAATAAAAGAAAATTCGAAACGAAAGATTCACCTTTGTTTATTCACTATAAGAAAAACATTTTTCCATCTAAAATGACTTTATTAAACACCTGACCTACTGTACATATCAATTGGATTAATTCTTGCCTGTACTATGTTTACTAATATAGCACCACGTCTGGCTATTAAAATCATATTATTTCTTTAGGACATATTTTAACTTTTCAAATAAATAAGGGATATATTCTATTGCTACAAATTTAACTTCATTTTTATTATTACTGATTTTCTCAAATTCTGTCACTTTCGAATACTTAAGCTTGTAAACCAACTTATTAATAAAACTACTGGAAAAGCCATTACTGTTAGAATTAACTTAATCTTGTTTAATTCATCCTGAAGATAGAAATAATAAATAAAAACTTAGATCCTAATTTTACAAAAGTGATATGTTTCCACTTGTGAAAATGGCTTTATGTGTTTAAAAAAACTTTAAAATGTTATTAACACATATCTTATTAAGTTCTTATTTAAACTAAATACCCTGCCTGGGGTTATTTTCATTGAATTTGCATTTATATTTTTGAAATTCATGACAACTCGTGAATAGTTATTATTTATTGATTATTATTTTTATTATCATGATTGCTTTTTTATTGACTTTAAAATGTTTCTGCTTTAAAATTTGTAATGCTATTTGTAAGGAGGCAATAAATAATGTGCATGTGACGTCACGAAGGAGCAGCACCCCACGTAAAAAAACACTTCTCAAGTCGATGTAGGCAGAAAATAACAGTTCTCACAGAGCTAGTAATTCATAATGTATTATTTTATACACATAATATTCTGTATTATAATTATAACTACGTGAAAATCCCGAGAAATTTAGCGAAAACTACGAGAAAGTTAGCTCAAAGTTTTGCCTACGTCGAGTTGAGTAGACAAGCATCGAGCCAGTTTGTTAACAAACATGCACGTTATCTACTGAACAAATTGGTACAGATGTCGCAGACACACCGGGGTTTCTTTTTGGCGCCAACATGGCGGCTTTTTGTCTGGAGTGGCAACCCGGTGATTTTGACAAATAGACCAAATAACCAAATAGTGCGTATTAAACGAAGCCTCTGGTAATACCTGAATCAGTTGTATTATTGACAATTAGTGTGTTTTATAATAAAATAATTTGTGTCTGTTTATAATAAAAATTGTATGTGTGTTATAATAAAATAAATGTGTGTGTTTTGTAAAAAAAAGTGTGTGTTTTATAATAAAATAAGAGTGTGTTTGTTTTATAAAAAAAAAAAAAAAATGTGAGTGTTTTATAATAAGATAAATGTGTGTATTTTATATTAAAAAAATGTGTGTGATAATAAAACAAATATGTGTGTTTTGTAAAAAAAAATTGTGTGTTCTATAATAAAATAAGAGTATGTTTGTTTTATATAAAAAAAAAATGTGAGTGTTTTATAATAAGATAAATGTGTGTATTTTATACTAAAAAAATGTGCGTGTTTTATAATAAAATTGTATGTTTTTAATAAGAAAATAAATTGTTTCATAATAAAATAAAACAAACATACTGTTTTCGCAGGCTAGGTCTAACATGTATTCGAAAACAAACAGGTTTTCTCGCCAAAATGGCGCAAAAACAAAAATCACGTCAACCACGGTGCATCTGCGACATCTGTTCCAGCAAATTTATTCTTGAATTTAAGGAAATTTACCATCTCATTAGAGTGTTCTATAAATTACGAAAAGAAATGTTAAAGTAAAACTTAATTCATATGTGCTCGTATCAAAACTGTTCCGTATTCTGTGCGAAGAACATGATTTTATTTATTTATTTTTTCTTTGAAGCTAAACCAATAAATTTTTCTACGCAGATATATATATTTCGATTTGATGTGCGCTCTAATAATGTCTTACATCAAGCGCATCTTGTTAACAATTGATATTATAACCAGTCGGAAATGTATATGGAACATCGTTATGGAAGATCTAACCTCATGCTTAACTTTTCAAGTGAAACGGTAATGTGGAGGTTTCGGTAAAAATCGTTTCTTTTTCTTTTGAACCAACATCAAAACAAAGATGTTATGTAATTCGTTTGTATGTGTATTTATTTGTATGTATGTGCACGCGTAACTTCTGAATGGATGCTCCGATTTTGATAATTTTGATTCCCCCCCCCCACCTAAAATTACATTTTTAACACTTTCGAACAAAGTTGAAAAGTGTTTATGAATTCTGTTTATCTGTCTGTCCGTACTCTAACTCGCGTAAATATACGCGGATTGCCATACAATTGATATAGATTATTGAGGTTTAATTATGGAATGTGCGGTATTGAAAATGAAGCGTGTAGCGCTTACAGTTCATTTACACCCCTTGAGGCCATTTTTAATGATATAAAATATCTGTCATACATAAATTTTTGGCCATTTTCCTAGAAGTAATTTAGTATTTATAGTAATATAATATTTCCTAGAAGTAACTTTAAACGGACTCGATACGTATCATAATTAAGAAGTTATGTTTTTTTTCTATTTTCACAAAAAGTCCCCTCCCCCATTTTTCCCCTTTGTTCGATTATGCCCATTAACGAACTTGACCGAGATTTTATGCGCCTTGATTTTATGTATCAGTTTGGAAGAGATTTGTGCAGAATCATTGAAGTTATCGTGTCCATAACAAAGTGATATAGATAGATAGACAGATAGAGAGATAAAGTTTTGAACTGGAGGGTTGTTTTGGGTTCTGGGAGATCGGCGTAGATCTGCAAAAAATTTTCAGAAATTCCAACATAGGGGAGAATGTATTAGGCAGTATTTCTTACGAAATGTACCTAAAATACATCGAGTATTTTGTGCACCTCTTATTTTTATAGCTGAAAAAACACAGAAAAATAAATCTAAAAAATATATAAATGTGAGAAAAAAATCTTAACTATATTTTCCCGTAAATATACCAAAGTTACATTAAAATGTTGAACAACTGATTTGATACAATAAAGGCAAAAGACTGCAAAATAACACCATAAAATTAAGAAATGGGCGAGGCATTTCGAAAGAACTTTGTCTTTCTTCTTCAGGCTCAAAGAAAAAGTGCTATCATTTTGAAGAAATGAGCAAGACTCCTAGCCTTCTTAGAATCTATCTCCGAATCCAAGTTTTATTTAAATTAAGAATTTTTTCTTGAAGCTAGAGTCTACCTTCTGCTTTGAAAGTGGTAGCACATCTTTGCTCCTGAAGAATAAAAACAAAGTTCTTTCGAAAGACCACGCATATTTTTTAATTTTATGGTGTTATTAAGGATTTTTTTTTTTTTTTTTTTGCCTTTGCACGAAAGTTATATAGATTAAAAGAAAAGAGCCACTAAAATATTATGCGAAACACAAATATTCATTTTTTTTAAAAAAAAGGTCATGTTTTTTATAAAGTAAAAATTTACCGGTCTATTTTTCTCGTTTTCTCGAATATCTAAACCTATTATACTCTGTCGTAATAATATCTGTCATGTGGACTAAATGCAATATTAAAAAAGAATCAATTTCAAAATTAAACATGTTGTACACCTTCAAAATGTTTAAATATGCCTTTCATCATAGATGGCAACACGTATTTTTCTGGAGATGAAATCAATAAGCAACGCTGTCGCTTAGATGAATCTAAAATTGTAAAATGTAATAACATTGCAAAATAATTCATTTACGCTGTGGACGTTTTTTCTTTTATTTATTTTTCATTATCTAAGTATACCACAGCTCACATTTTGAACAGAACATAACACTAATAAACTATCTGCGCAGCACCTGAATTTGCGATATAATGAGTTACGTTATAACGAGCTTACTAGTACTAACACCTTCAGACGAGCGTCATTTAAAGACATTTTAATTTTTAATGCTAGTAATTCCGCATATTAGCTTCATTTAACCCATGAATTCTACAATTAGACAAGGCAAAGATTATGACTAAACTTCTGGGACTGAAACATCCTCCTCCACTAAAAATTAAAGACCATACGTATGTAATGTATACGTGTAATCTATACATATGTAAAATGTATTACATCTATATATATGTAACGTATACGTGACACACGTCCTGTAGACAACCAGGAATTAAGGGGGTGATGCAGGGTGGAGAACTAACCCCGGAGTAATTAAATGCCCCCCCCCCCCTGAAGATTTGATATTTTATATTTAATGATGGTGAAAAAGTACAATTACGATCTAAATAGAACGTATACGTGACAGCCGCTTTATAGTCAGTTATGAATTGAGGGCTTTGTCCAGGTGGGGAGGGGGGAGGCGTTCTTACAACAGAGCAATGAAATATCCCCCTTCAGTGTTGAATTCAGGGATGGTCCGGGAGGAACATCCCCCCCGGATAATCGAAATGTCTCCCTAGAGAAATTTGAGATCTTGTGCTTATTAATTGTCTGGAAGTGCAATTTCCTCCCTCCCCAGAACTTCGCAGTATCTCCCTTCCCGGAGAAAAATGTCGGAATTCAACACTGTCCCCCTCCCTGGAAGATTTGAGTTTTTATATTTATTAGTGTTGAAAAAGTACAATTTCTCCACGGAATGTTATAATGTCCTCACCGGAGCAATGAAATGCCCCTACGGAAAATTTGAGATTTTATATTTATTAATAGTAAGAAAATACAATCCCCCCCCCCCATCCTCCGGAACGTTACAATGTTCCCCATGGAGCAATGAAATGCCCCAACGGAAATTTTGAGATTTTATATTTATTAATAGTAACAAAATACAATTCCTCCCCCACCCTCCGGAACTTTATAATGTCTCTCCTAGAGCCGCAGAAATCTATCCCGAATAAAAGTGTCTAAATTCCACACTACTTGAAGGGGTTAAGAACCAGCTTACATAATTTAGGAAAAGCAAAGAGCTACTGAAACGTTATGTGAAACACGAATCTTCATTTTTTAAAAGAGAACATGTCAAACAATCCTCGAAAAACTCACGTGATACACTGTGTAGTAGCTCATTTTCGCCTCGACAGACCTTGGGATGACTGTCCTTTTGGTTTCATTTTAAAGTTTACATGTGTTCTCTTCTTGTTTTTCCTATTCGCATAATGTTTAACACTGCTACCGAGGCTACTGTTTCATCTAAGCGCTGAGATGCAGTAGGAACGAATAAAAAAACAAAAGAATGCAGAAAGGAGTAGGAATTTATCTTCCAACACTTTTCTTCTTATAACACTTTTTTATGATATATTCTAATACGAGCAACTCTTGTGTGTGCGTGGTTATATCTATATACATATGCAAATTTATCTTAAAAACGGCTGTAACGATTTTGACGAAATTTTGTATCCTACAGTTTTGAGGCATCAGAAAACCATTGGGCTAGGTCACATGTTCGAGAAAATTCGATTAGTGGGTCATTTTGGGTCACCATGAATTGTATCTAAAAAACGGTTCAAACGATTTTGACTAAATTTTGTATCCGACCATTTTTGGGCACGAGTAAACTATTGGGCTGGGTCACATGTCCGAGAAAATTCGATTATTGGGTCATTTTTGGGTCACTGTGGGTTAAGCTAATTGTATCTAAAAAACGGCTCAGACTATTTTGACTAAATTTTATATCCTGCGGGTTTCGGGCACGAGAAGACAGTTGAGCTTGGTGACATGTTCGAGAAAATTTGATTAGTGGGTAATTTAGATTATGAGTCATTATGGGTCAAGCTATTTTAATAAAATAAAAGGCATTATGGTAATAATACAGAGAGAAAAATATATCGAGTTAACTCAAAGCTAATTTTGACTGAGCATAGCTCGGTCTTCCTTGCTCGTTTAACTTAACTTGGTTCATATGTGTAAAGATGGAATTTTGTATTCGATTTTTCACTTTCTTCCTGATAGGCTAGAATTATAAAAATTGTGTATGCATTTGTGTTTTCGATGACAATACAACATTTTAATATTTAAAAAATTTAATTCTAAATTAATAACTTAATTTTTAGGCCTTTTCCGCTAGCTGGCCGAAGGTGATGAATCGCCAAATAATCTTTATGGTTACAAACTTTTCCCTTGCCTCAAAAACAATGCAATTAATCATGCGCCAAACCATTCTCGTCAAAATAAGCCAACCGGCTGTGAAACCGCAGCAACGAAATATTTTAAAAGCTAAAAAATAGAAAATATAAGTAAAGAAATATGATTGTAATATATTTATAAAAAGAACTATTTTATTATTTAATAGTTTAATATTAATTAAATTATGACTATACGTTGAGAAAACAATTTAGAAATCGTGAATAAATAGTTTAAATAACGCAATTTTTTTTTTCTTCTCAGTTGCCATTTCTTTAATAAGTGGAGCAAAAATTATAAATTTTAACAAATTTAAAAGTTCTTGCATTCTACCAAGCATTAATCAAAGCGGTGGATTTTTTCACAATCGGGGCCGACCCTAATGCAACGTATGTTAACGGAAATGGATTGGAAAAACATGGATTGCAGTCAAGAAATTAGGCGTAATTTTTAAGCTAAACATTAAATGCTTATAAGGAAAGGGCAGCTGACGTCACTGTTGGTTAAATTACGGTTTGTTCGCAAGAAAAACCTGCTCGTTCTTTGTTGTGACTCCTACTGTACACATGCGATAAGGCGATTTAATTGGTCTACGTTAAACTGGTCTATGATATGATTGGCCCACGTCGCCATAACGGTTCCTGCAATGATCGCTACCACAAAAATGTAGTGGTAGATTGGTTGATCGAACTGTTTGTTTGTAAAAATGCCTTTCCTTATAAAAGAGTGTTTTAAAAGAGCTATTTTTACTTTTACTATTTTTATTATCCTTTTTTTTTTTTTTTACCTGCGTAGATACGGGAATTATTTATTACTGACAGTTTTTCATCTCTGAAATCATCACATTATTAACCCTTTTTTTTCTTTAATAGAATTGATCCGTTGTTACAGTTTTAATAATATTTGTCTGTATATAATTTTCGAGTGTATACTGTATACACCGAAACTGATAATTATCTGTTTGAAATGGCTCAATTTTACAGTAGATCCATGTCGATTATTAAGATTAAACAAGAACGAAAAATCATGCGTCATTATGAAACACTTTCCAACACATGCAGAATACTGTTTCAAAAATTTAAAGATTAATAAGATGTCTAAGTAAGTAAACAAGGTCAAGGTCAAACCGGGCGGGGAGGTCTACCTTTCTGCTTTAGCTCAACTAGCCCCGCCCAGTAGGCTTGTTTACTATGCGGCAAAGCCTTACAAGATAATTATTAAAGTTGAGAGAAAACAATAAATACAAAACAATACTAATAGCTTACTTATTAAGCGATAAACAATTAATAAATACGATAATGTCAAAGAAAATAATCATAGTTTGAATAGTAGCATCAAGTGTATAAAAAAGACTTATTTGGGTAAGAGTTTGAATAATTAGATAGGGGTATTTACAGTAAACAGTTAATACAATTTAATTGAAAACACTACAACAAATTTGAAAACCCAATTTTAGGAATTGCCATCAAGTGTCTAAAAAAAATTCCGAATTATTTTGTGCAGCCCCGTATATGATCTTGATTGTATTGTATTCATATATATATATATACTACATAGTATGCTAAAATTTAGTTCAGTTATCAAACGCAAAGCAGAAATGAAATTTTCCTTCAGCAATTTCTATCAATAAACGGAAATGTACTCGAGTTTCTTTTCTTTATTTTCTTTCTTTCTTTCTTTCTTTCTTTATTTATTTTTGTACAGCCCTGTATATGATCCATAGAATTTATACACACCAAGTAATATACAAAAAAGCAGTTAAATTTAACAAGAACGAAAAATCATGCGTCAAGCATAGATTATGTAACACTTTCCAACGCTTCCAAAATAATTTTACAAATCATTACCGTTTAATAAGCTGAAAGATAACATCTAAGTAAACAATTTGGAAAACGCATAACATATTTGAAAACGTAATTTCAGGAATTTCCAACATATACAATATGCGGAAAAATATCCGAATACTTTTATTCTGCCCTGTATATGATCTATAGCTTTGTATATATACTACATTGGATGTTAAATTTTAGTTTAGTTAGGAAACGCGTAGCACAGTTTTCTCCTTCTGAAGTTTCTGTCAATAAACGGAAATGTGTTTGCGAACTTTTGTACTGCCCTGCATATAAATACAGAATTTATACAAACAAAGTAATAGTCAAAAAGTGAGTTAAATTTAAAATCGCGTTCAGCAACTTAAAACGCACTTCCAGGAATGATTGTTAACAGACAGTAGAGAATTCTTTTGTGTGTACCTGTAAATGAACGATGACTGCTATACACACAATATTCTGTAGTAAGCCTCCTGTAATGCACCTTAGTGATATATATAAATTTCAATGCGTTTAAAATAGTGAAACATTATTTAATTAAACTGCAAATGATTTTTCTCCATAGACGTAATGTAACGAAATTATTTTGACTGTCCTTGTAAAGTAACTGTAACTGCTATGCACACCCTATTCCATATTAAGCTTCTTGTAATGCACCTTAGTGATATATACCAATTACAATGTATTTGAAATTGTGTAACATCATTAAAATAAACCGCAAATGATTTTTCCCCATAGACCGTAATGTAACGGAATTCTTTTGAGTGTCCCTGTAAAAAAACTGTAAGTGCTACACACTTCAGTTGAAATAGGGAACATGCTATGGATAACGACAATAACATATAAAAATTGCAGGGCAATCCGAGCATATTTACGGGAGTTAGAGCACGGATAGACGGTAGACGGCAGACGGCCATACGGCCAGACAAACCGAAGTCATAAACACTTTTCAACTAGGTTGGAAAGTGTTAAAAGCTGAAACGCACTTCCAGAAATTATTGTTCATAGACAGTACTGTAACCGAATTATTTTGTATGTCCCTGTAAATGAACAATTTTTGCTATGCGCTCCAAATTCTACAGTAAGCATCTTGTAGTGCACCTTAGTGATATATATCAATTTCAATATGTTTTAAATAGTGTAACATCATTAAAATACACCGCAAAAGATTTTTCTCATAGATCTTAATGTAGGGGGATTCTTTGGAGTTTCCCTTTTAACGTACTACACGCTTCATTTTTAATATCAAACATGCCATAGTAAACCTCAATAACATATATCAATTACATGACAATCCGACAACATTTACGCGAGATAGAGCGCGAACAGACAGACAGACACACCGATTTCTTAACATTTCAACAATGTTGGAAAGTGTTAAAAATGAAAAGGCTGTCTGTCTGGTTATCTATCTTGCAGTACGTTAATTCCGAATGCTATGAAGTTTTGGCATGTTACCAATGTTGTCTGAAGAATGTTTTTGCTTTGAAAATAGGACGATAACGATAATAAAACATCGATAAACTCGAGTTTATCGATTTATCCGACCTGATATGGAGAAATTCTTGCATACAGTTTTTAGAAAAATGAACCGAAATTTGAATGCAATTTTTTTTTTTTTTTTTACTTAATAGATTAGAAATGCTACGAAATTCGAACAGCAAGAGTTCTACTGCCATTTATCGTGACTATGGGTCTGTACATATATAACGTTGTCACTTTAGAGAGGAGGGGGAGGGGTCTGGACTTGATATCGTAAGATATCTCTAGGGGAAGGAGGAGTTTGTCTTTTGATATAGTTATCATTTTTTATTCAACCAATTTTTTTTTGTAACTTTTTCTTTACATCAAAATAGTCTGTTATTATTTTTTTTTGTCTCATCTGTTTTTATGAAACTACAAAGCTATTATTAATAAAACTATTAAATGATTATAAAATCACTAGCAAAACCCGCAGCTTTGCTCGCGTAATTGTTGAAAAATGCCAATTGGTATTCGTGGGCCTATTTTCATTAGAGGCAATTTTACTGCCACAGATAATTCAAAAATTACTAATTAAGCCACATTTTGAGCAAACTTCATTCTCATACTGCATTAGGTGAACATGAGACTTAAATGAATGAGAAGAGATAAAATTAATTCGAAGTTAATGGTATAGAATATATTTTGAAGGTTTATCGCATATTTCAGTTTTCATTTGAAATTTAGGTATTTTTAGAAACAGTTCTAAGCCAGTATTTGCATCTTAAAAGTAAGTATCATACCAAATTCCAATCTTCTGGTTAAGAGCCTACACTAGTCACGCGAAGAAACGCTCCAGCTAATGTTAAGTCTATGGGAAGGTTATCGCGCGATTTCTCGCTCGCATTTTAATATTTTTAAATGATTTTTTTGCATAGGATAGCTGAGGTCGATCTCTAACGTTGTTAGTTTTTACTTTTTCGATTTTGGTTGCGGTTTTTTTTATAAGCGAACATTTTCAATTTTAGAACCGGTTGGAACCGGTTCTGAAAGTGAAATTACCCTTATATAAAAAAAACTGGAACCAGAATCGAAAAAGTAAAAACTAACAACATTAAAGATCGACCTCAGCTATCTTTTGATATAAAGTTATTTCATGTATAATAGGGACATTTTATTGATTTCTTCACTTCATTTGAACCGTAAAGTATGCTAAAAATAAATGTATAACAATATAACAATATATTTATATCAATGAAAACTTATAAAAAATAAATAAATAAATAAACAAAAATAAATAAAGACTGTAAAAATAAAAAGTTTTTAGACATTGATAACGATATCATTAAGGGAGCGGAGGGGGGGGGGGCTAGGAATGATATCGTATGATATGGTAAAGGGGAGGAAGGGGGTCCAAAATTACCAAAATTTTGATAACATTATATATGTACAGCCCCTGTTGTACAAATAATTTATAAAATATATATGATATTCTTACCCGTCTATCACAGTAAATTAATAACAATAACTACGTGTGTTGCAACGAAATTAGCAATATAATGAATCTCGCTGTAATTTGCTTCTATAGTACTTTAAATACTTCATCGTAAATGAATCAAGCTATATAAATTTAGAAGAAAATACAAAGATACCGAATTGTTATATGAGCCACGAATTAGAGTCATGCCGGGTCGGGTTATACCCGACGGAATGGAAGGGAATTAATTCATGTGTTAATACAATTACAGAAAAATAGTCTACAACTATTTCTCTTATATCAATTTTATCTTTTATATTGAAAAGTAAACATATATACTCATTAATGTTCAAATATAAGAAATGTTCATCTGAAAAAATATTCTAGACGTTTTTGTTGTTGTTGTTAAATCGCATCAATCCTAAACTAAAATACTGCATGGGTTTTGATTTTGTTTCGACTGAAACCCGAACCCGAAACATTTAAACCTGAACACGACTCGAATTCGAAGTGAAAGAAAACTAATCCATAAAGTTAATCCATATTATAATACAATTATGGATAAGTACACTATAATTATATCTCCAATACAAATTTTATCTTTTTTGTATAACATATATACATTCATTAATATTCAACTCATTAATATTCAACTCATTAATATTCAACTCATTAATATCCAAATCGTTAATATTCACTCATTTTTATATGATTTTTTTCATTCGAAAAATATTCAGGATATTCTTTTGAAAAATCGAATCAAACCGAACTCGACAAAAAAGAGTCGCAACCCAACCCTAAACCGAAATGAAGTGAAAGAAAGTTAATCCATATTTTAATACAATTTTGGATAAGTAGTCTACATGTCTACAATTACTGTATCTATAATACAAATTTTATCTTTTGTGTATAAAAAATAAACATATACACAGCCATTAATATTCAGCTCAGTAATATTCAACTCATTTATATATAGTTTTTTCATTCGAAAAGTATTCAGGATATTCCTTTGTAAAATCAAATCATCCCAAACCCGACCCGAAAGAGTCACAACCCAACCTTAAACCGAGTTGAAGTCAAACAAAATTAATTCATATTTTAATACGATTATGGATAAGTAGTTTACAATTACTGTATCTATAATACAAATTCTATCTTTGGTGTATAAAAATGAACTTATATACACTTATTAATATTCAAATCATTGATATTCACTCATTTATATATAGTTTTTCATTCGAAAAATATTCAGGATATTCCTTTGTAAAATCGAATCAACCCAAACCGGACCCAAAAGAGTCACAACCCAACCTTAAACCGAGTTGAAGTCAAACAAATTTAATTCATATTTTAATACGATTATGGATAAGTAGTTTACAATTACTGTATCTATAATACAAATTGTATGTTTTGTGTATAAAAATAAACATATATACAGCCATTAATATTCAGCTTAGTAATATTCAGCTCATTTATATATAGTTTTTTCATTCGAAAATTATTCAGGATATTCCTTTGTAAAATCGAATCAACCGAAACCCGACCCGAAAGAGTCACAACCCAACCTTAAACCGAGTTGAAGTCAAAGAAAATTAATTCATATTTTAATACGATTATGGATAAGTAGTTTACAATTACTGTATCTATAATCTACAAAAACAACTTTTCAAAAGTAAAAAAAGGCCAAGCGTAAAAAAAAAAAAAAAGTTGTGGCTAAAAAATGGTGTGATATCAAATTTCCAAGCTATTATATTGCTTATTTAACTTTTTTCCATTAAATAAGTTATCATATATATAAGTCGAGTGCCTACGTATATGTTAATAGAAATCGTTTTCTCCTGTACTAAATACATCCTAATGAGTTTCTGAAAATTCAATTTTTTCCAAATTATGCATGATGGGCTTGGCGGCCATCTTTCCATATTTCTAAGCACCCAAATTTCTAAAGTAAAAGCGTAATATGTTTGCAATGTAATATGTTTATAAAAATTTCGAACTTCAGATTCTAACTATGGACAGATAAATTAGATAAGACTGATATTTTGATAAATTGATTTTTACTAGTTTGAAATTAATAATTACTCTAAAAAATAAATCATAAGATGAATCTTTAAGATAAGTCATCATTATCTTAAGACACAATTTTCAGAGCATACAAGTCTATAAATGAAACTCTTAAATATTTGCTTAAATAACAATTTTGAACTTCGGATTTTAACTACGGATTTGGGTGGTTAGAATTTTGTGAATAATATGCAAAGATGGCCGCCAAGCCCATCATGCATAATTTGAAAAAAATTGAATTTTCAGAAACTCATTAGGATGTATTTAGTACAGGAGAAAACGATTTCTATTAACATATACGTAGGAACTCGACTTATATATATGATAACTTATTTAATGGAAAAAAGTTAAATAAGCAATATAATAGCTTGGAAATTTGATATCACACCATTTTTTAGCCACAACTTTTTTTTTTTTTTTTACGCTTGGCCTTTTTTTACTTTTGAAAAGTTGTTTTTGTAGATATCATTTCTTTTTTTTTTTTAAATATATCGAACATAATTTAAATAATCTAAACATGAGAAATAATTTAAAAATACATTTTACTTTCAGTCATTGTTTAAAGGGTTAACTAGAAATACCAGTAGATTTTTCAATTAAATTAATTACACTCTTAAAAACAACATACTAAATGTGGCTTGTTATAATACTTGTTATCCTCCGTTAAAAAATATCACTGACTAATCCATTAAATGAATAAAAATGGAATATGTACATAGCGTGTCAGCGCTGCATTTGAAATCAAACGTGATATCACGCTCTTTTATTATTAGCACTAGCTGGCTTCGCCCGCTAGCGCGCCCCTAATTTACACCGGGGCCTCAATCCTTTTAAAACCTCGAATAAGATAAACCACGAACCTCCGACCTGGTTCCACGCTGCCTTCGGCACCGGATAATCCCTCAATTTGCACATCGAATTGTATAAACCTGTAAACAAACGAACTTCCGACACGGGTCCCCGCTGCCTTCGGCACCATATAGCAGTCGTGCTGCGCACGCTCAAGCTCTATCTTCCACCACCAGGTAGCGCAATCTGTTCTATACGAACCTCGGGCACTGAAATCGTTAAGGCTATAGTTGTCGAGTCGAATGAGCTATACCCGTCGTGATCTAGCCCATAGAACCAGAGATAAGAAAGTGCCCCCTGGTGGTGAAAAAACGAACTAAAATCGGAAAGCTCTATAGATGTCGAGTCGAATGAGCCATACCCCGTCGTGATCCGACCCATAGAAACAGAGATAGGAAAGCGCCCACTGGTGGTGAAAGCTAATCGCGTTTGGGGGGCAAAGTGGGGGGATGAACACCGGAGATGCATAATAAGATTAGGCGGTCACAGACTTTTCCAACGATGTATCACATGAGGGATATGTGCAAAATTCAGAAAATACCCCCCCCCCCCACACCTGCATAATTTGATTAAGCGTTCACAGACCTTTCCAACGATATATCACATGAGAGGTGTCGGCAAAATTTAGAAAAGTGCCCCCTTTGGGGGGGGGAAGCGGGAAGATAGACCCTGAAGATACATAATATGAATAAGCGGCCACAGGCCTTTCGAACAATATATCACATGAGTAGTGTCGGGGGGGGGGGCGCAAAATGTGGGGGTTTCACCTGTGGTGCATAACATGAATAAGTGGTCACAGCCCTTTGTAACGATATGTGACATGACGGATATCGTTAAAATTTAGAAAAGTGCCCCCCCCCCCCTTGTGTAGGCAAAACGCGCTCCGCCCCTCCCTATAATTTTTGATGCAGCTTTATTTTTAAAATTTATGTTATGTGTTATAAAATATCGTAAAGTTTCAAACAGATAGCCTTATTATACTTCCTAATTTTGTTCATGCTATTCCCCATCCTCTCCCCGAACTGTGACGCGCCATTCTTTTTTATAATTTTTTTATCATGTGTTATAAACCATCTTAAAGTTTAAAACAGATCGCATTGGAATTTAATATATTTGCTGAAATTACTATTATATGTAGAATAATATAGAAATAAACCCTCCTTTAGATTGTAATTGAGATATATGAACAATTTTTAGAATTTATGAAAGCTGATTTTTATTTATTTATTTATCTATTTATTTATTTTTTGTTTATTTATTTATTTATTTATTTTTGCACTGCCCTGTGCATGTTTGGAATTTCTTAGCAATTTCTTAGATTTACATTATTTTATTCAATTAAACATTGTACTGTTACAATAAATTTAAATGGAAACTTCACTTCTAAAACAAAAATAATTTAACAACTGGATTTCATTAATTTATAGAAAAATGACGTGAAAGGTATTCCTGCGAACGAAATGCCTATCCTTTACCGTGTTTTTTTTTTTTTTTTTTTTTTTTTTTTCTTTTAGAAATAAATGAATCACATTTAATTCATTTCAAAAATTTTGTTTACGTTTGGAAATAAATTTTAAATGCCGATAACTCTTAATGTATACATTTTAGAAGGTACATCTTCCCTCAAAAACTAATTTATTTTTAAAGATCTTTCAAAAACGTATATTATATATTTAAAATATTTTTTAAAGCATAAACACTACGTCTGATTACTTTATTTTACGAACACGCATTTTATCAGACAATTAAATGCACTAAACAAACACGAGTGAAAAATTGACCTGGGCCAGGACTCGAACCTGGGACCTTACGCATACCGTACCGCCGCTCTGCGACTGAGCCACCCAGATCGATATGCTTGACGGGAATTTCTCATACTTATTCTTGTTGGAAACAGTCATCTGCCACAGTTTGCAGTCATATTTAATTGTTTGATAAAATGTGTGTTCTTATAATTATGAAGTTTTATTTTTTTTTAAATATCTTCAGAAGAAAATGGCTGACTTGCAGATGAAATTTGATGTTGTTTTAACTTGTAACTGATTTGTGCTATTATAATACAGACTATCCGCCACTGGCGACCAGTTTGGTCTCCCTTAAATGTATGTTAAGCATTGTAACACGTTACTTTTATTCATAATTTAATTTTTTTCCTTAATCCTTCGCCAAACCGAAAGATTCTAATAGACAAATCAAGAACTTTTGTGATCATGGTAGCATTTTGCATATTTTTTGTTGTTATGTATTTCATCTTCCATGATAAAAACCGCTTAACCCACTTAAGCATTTGTCCTTCATGTCCGTTTGCTTATCAGTTGCAATATGTTCGCTAAGGCGGAGATTCTTAAACATATTAAGTAATTTTTCGTAATTGGGTCCATTGCCAATTGGCGTATTTTAGTTAATACGATTTGATGCAATGAAGTCTATTTTGTGAAAGTCTTTAATGATATCCACATTTACACTGAACCATATTGTTGCTAATATTTGTTTTTGTTTTTCGTTAACTTTGGCTGTAGACTCGATTGCGAAAGATTATAAAATCTATCATTATTCTCATCTAAAACGTCTTGAGTAATGTGCCATAATCGGGCTACATATTATTACACGTAATTTTCGAGTATAGTTTGGTGGAAAATTGAACTTTTGAAGGCCAGTTTTGATAATCGCATTCCCTTTAAACCATATTTTCTGTCAGGACTTTTTTCCCATGACGTACAATCTGATTAAAATTCACGAACTTCCTTTTAGATGCCTAGTACGACTTTGTTTTTCTCTGCTCCCCTTTCTTGATATAGTTCGGGAGTTTTTATAATAGCGTAATTCTCTTATTTCGGCATATCTGCTTAATGTCTACTGACTATTAAGATTCGTAACAGGTAAAATACGCCGCGCCAACATTGGCACCTATAATTCTAATTACAGCAACCCGTTTTTTCTCTCTATATTGTAACTCTATAGTTAATATTACGTAGTAGAAATATAAAAGACTATTGAAGACGGTTCTATTGATATAGTAGATATAGATATATATAGTATATTCATGGGTATATAATATGTGATTAGAATATATATATCTCATATTCATTCCGTTGGATATAACATACCCCAAATAAAATTTCCATCGTAAATGTCTAATCTAAAAATCATCAATATGATTTTATGTGTTTAGTAAGTGTATACAAAAAGAATTTTCTGCATTATTTTACTTTAATTCTATATTATTAACCATTTTTAATGATGGGTCCTTTTGGGTACAGTTGTCGCAGACGCATCGGGGTATCATTTTGGTGCCAAAATGGCGATTTTATGCCTGGCCAACCTGGCGTTTTAGGCTAGATTTTGCTTCGTATGGCAACCTGGTAGAGCAGATTCCGCATGCTTTATAATAAATTGAATATTGTGTGTTTTATAACAAATTAATGATTGTGTGTGTTTTTAAATAAAATTGTGTGTTTTTTTAAAATATAAAATGACTTATTTCATAATAAAATAAAAGTAACATGCTGTTTTAGCAATCTCTAACAGGTGTCTGAAAAATGGGATTTTCTCGCCAAGATGGCGCAAAAAAAAAATCGCGCCAACCCCGGAGCGTCTGTGACAGCTTTTCCAATTTAAAATGCATGCCGTTCACATTTTTCATTCAAAATAGAAAATAGATAAATAAAAAATAGGTACTTTTCCGTTATACGGACACCATGCCAGAATGTATGCTAATGCATAATGTATGTAAATGTATGTAAATGTATGCTTGGCGACAATGGTGTCCGTATAAAGGAAGAGTACCAAAAAATAATATCATAAATCAAAACATTTGATTTCAGAATCAAAGTATCGTTTCTAATTTGAACACGTGAAGAATAAAAGCTGGTATTGGCGATTTTAAAAATGATATTGGCGAGATTTGCACCCAAATAACATAAAAGTACTTAACGATGTTATGTATTTTATAAATGTATATTAAATTACTATTTGGAACGCGATTGGTCATTAACAATGGTAAATATGATTGGCAATTAACAATCATTTTAGGTGATCTCTCTTCCTGCCACGTATAATACATAAATATAACTGACAATTCGTTTCGAAATTTGATTCATTAAATATTATTACATGACTTGTATTTGTTTACATTCAACTTTGTCAAGAAAAGATTCCGAAGGAAGTTGAGTTGTAAAGCACTTCATCAAGCAGAATTATGGTAAACTTTGATGGTCTTACAGGTCCTGGTGCAAATTACTTTTTTGACACCAGGCAGCGCTCCAAAAAATCATTCATGGAAAACTTATTTTACGAACGATTATCTCCATGGTTTAATGGTTTAATATTTTAAAACTTCACGACGAATGAATCTTTTTTTTTTTGTTTACTTTCATGGATAGAGAATTTGAACTGCGAAGCTAATTTCAACTGAAGTTATTGCAGAATATATACCTAATTGAACGTAAGTCATCTCTCAAATATTAATTTATTTTGAACGATCTTTCTAAAAATGTAACTTTTATGCAGTTTTATTCGAAAAAATAATTTTGAATAAAAATGGCCGCCTGGCATATGAAAAAGCGATACGGGCATCCCGGAACTGTTGATGACAGTCACATGACTTACGGTTTTATTATAGAGATGGTACATGGTCGTTGGCATGTTTTATCTCTGTTTTGGCATAATTTTTTAATCGCCAAGTTAATTAACAGTTTTTTGCTAATTAAGGATAGAAAATAATATTTTTTTACACTGAATTTTATAAAAGCACATAGATTACGCAATTACTTGTCCAAAAATGCAATCCTTTTTTTATTCTGCCGAATATTAAGGTCTGTAGGTTGTTTGAAAAAAAAAGATTGACGAAGAAAAAAGTGATCATTTTAAGTATCTCGACGTTTTTAAAAAAAATCTATATCTCTGTTTATAAATCACTTATGAAGATGAGTTTGGTCTTAAATTGAAGAAATTCTTCATTAGATTCTTCTAGTATTCTTTTTTTTTTTCTGCGACGCTTGGTTTATTTGATATCTGATATTTTAATCTGGCATGTTTTGTCGATTTAACATTGCGAAGTTGATTCCTGTAAATAAGCAGTAGCGGTCTAGTTCAGTTCTTGGCGTTGTTTGTGTGGCGTTTTTTTTTTAAGCTTGGCTTGGCAGAGCGACCGCCCTGCTTGATACAAATTCTATCTTTTGTGTATAAAAATGAACTTATATACACTCATTAATATTCAACTAATTGATATTCACTCATTTATTCATAGTTTTTTCATTCGAAAAATATTCAGGATATTCCTTTGTAAAATCGAATCAATCCAAACCGGACCCAAAAGAGTCACAACACAACCTTAAACCGAGTTGAAGTCAAACAAAATTAATTCATATTTTAATACGATTATGGATAAGTAGTTTACAATTACTGTATCTATAATACAAATTTTATCTTTTGTGTATAAAAAATAAACAAATATACAGCCATTAATATTCAGCTCAGTAATATTCAACTCACTTATATATAGTTTTTTCATTCGAAAAGTATTCAGAATATTCCTTTGTAAAATCGAATCAACCCAAACCCGACCCGAAGGAGTCACAATCCAACCTTAAACGAGTTGAAGTCAAAGAAAATTAATTCATATTTTAATACGCTTATGGATAAGTAGTTTACAATTAATGTATCTATAATACAAATTCTATCTTTTGTGTATAAAAATGAACTTATATACACACATTAATATTCACTCATTTATATATAGTTTTTCATTCGAAAATTATTCAGGATATTCCTTTGTAAAATCGAATCAACCCAAACCCGACCCGAAAGAGTCACAACCCAACCTTAAACCGAGTTGAAGTCAAAGAAAATTAATTCATATTTTAATACGCTTATGGATATTTACAATTACTTACAATTAGTTCAATTCAATTAGTTTACAATTACTGTATCTATAATGCAAATTTTATCTTTTGTGTATAAAAAATAAACATATATACAGCGATTAATATTCAGCTCAGTAATATTCAACTCACTTATATATATGTATAAATCGAATACTTTGTGCGAATTTTAATTCATACAAAACCAATTACAATGTTGTAACGCACAAATATAAAAATTGAGACAAAAAACCACATACGGTCGTTTCAAGGATGCATCGATCCCCTTCCTCTGTGAAAAAAAAAAAAAAAAAAAAAAAAAAAATGGATTCAAAGAACTTCTCGGTTATAGCCCCGAGTACTGGCTTGAATAAAATGCTAAAGCAAGAGTTTATATATATACCAAAGAAGTGACGTAGCTGACATGAATTAATTGAAGAAATGAGTCACTGCACAGGATCTCTCCACACGTGCGAGAGAAAAGGGGTGCTGGTCATATCATTAACCAAGGATGAACTGTGTTTGTGAATAAGGTAAGCTTCGTGGAAGTCGAGATCTATAACTAAATTACATTTTTGGAAAATTTTAGCTTCTGAATAATTAAACCTATGGTTGGAATCCCAACAATGCTTAGCTATTGAAGATTTCTCACACTCCTGCTTTTTAACATAATTTTGGTGTTCTTTCAGCCTAATTCTAAGAGCACGCTTCGTCTGCCCTATGTAAGAGAGGCCGCATTCACAAAAAATTCTGTAAATGCCCCAGGTATTATGTTCATCAATTGGATCTTTAACGTTGGAAAAATAAACTTTATTGGTTGGAGAAAAAACAACTTTGAAACTAAACCTATTTAGAATACGAGAAATTTGTGCACTGATTTTATGAAAATAAGGTAGACAATAACATTTTAAAATTCTTTATTAGCTGGAACAGAATCAGTGTTTGTCGGAGGTTTAGATAAAATACGGTTAATTACATTCAAGTTAAATTCACGATCGATGGCTACTGCTTTAATATAGTTAATTTCATTATTAAACAACTCGGAATTTGAACAAATTTTACGTGCACGGAAAACAAGTGTATTGAAAGCTGCTAATTTTTGATGGGGGGATGATTGGATCTATAATGAGGGGGTAAACTTACTGCAAAAGGTTTACGGTAAACTGTTGTTAAAAATTCACAATCATTACGAATTACTAGGATATCTAGAAAAGCTAGATGTTGTTGAGTTTCAACTTCGAAAGTAAACTGAATACAAGGATCAATTGAATTAAATTACCAAGTACAGCATTAATATTGTATTTAGATAAATCAAGTAAAGCAAAGGAATCATCTACGTAACGTGTATAAAATGGAAATTGTATTAATTTAAATAATTTAACCTCAAAATAATGCATATATGAATCACTTAAGACTGGGCTTAAAGGGTTACCCATAGCTAAACCTTCCGACATTTTATAAAACTTACCCTGAAACACAAAAGTATTTTGTGACAAACAAATACTGGTTAAAGCAATCAAGTTATCAATTTCATATTGAAAAAAAGTGAAACTCATTCAATCTATTTCTTAAACAATCTAAAGCACCTTGTACTGGAACATTTGTAAAAAGAGATTTAACATCAAAAGAAACCATAGTATAACCTGCTGTATTAAAGGTACGAATTTCATTTGCAAATTGAACCGAATTTTTAGACGTATAAATATTGTTAACCATGAGGGGGGGAAATCTGTAAACCAAATATTTAGCTAGCTTGTATGACGCAGTACGGATATTGGAAACAATAGGCCGAAATGGAATATCAGGTTTGTGAAATTTAGGTAAAGCATATAACCGAGCACTGCTAAAGTTCGGCACTGCTAAAGTTCAGTTTACTTAGGACAGTGGACATCCAGCCAGTTATGCCATCCTTCATTGTTGGTCTCCTTTTACTATGCTCCGGGGATGTGTAGTAGCTGACCACAGGCTCCTCGGCTCAAAGTTGTTCGAAGTCGTTTGTGAGTGTCGCTGGTGTATAGAGAAATATGAAACTGGTACTGCTAGGCTTGGCCTCGAGGATAAGATAAATAAAGGTTTTGATGGAGCCTGAAATGTTGTTAGTAAGAATATAGTGTTCCTCGAGATTATTGGAGGTTCTAGTAAAATCATGCTGCCTATTACTGATATTACACAGAAAGTGTACCCTTCGTAACACACACACATATAGGGTTACCATAAATGAATGACCGGATTTTTAATACTTTCCAACAAAGTTGCACATGTGCTAACTCGCGTCGATATACACGGATTGCCATGTAATTCATATATGTTATTCAGTTTTACCATGGCACATTCGGGAATAAATATGAAGTGCGTAGCATTTATAGTTCACTTACAGGGACACTCAAAAGAATTCCGTTACATTACAGCGTATGGTGAAAGATCGTTTGTGGTGTATTTTAATGATGTTAATATAATTCAAACATGTTGAATTTCATATATATAACTGAGGTGCACTGCACGATGTTTACTATAGATTATGGAGAGCATAGCCTTCATCGTTCATTTACAGGGACACGCAAAATAATTTGGTACAGTATACTTAATGAACAATAATGGCTGGAAGCGCGTTTTCAGTTGTGGCGCGTGTTTTTAAATTTAACTATTTTTTTATACATTGCTTTGTGTGTATAAATTCTATCGATCCTATACAAGGCTCCACAAAAGATGTGGAGTACATTATCGTTCATTGACCGAAATTGCCGAATAGAAATTTTCAATTGTGCTGTGCGTTTCCTAATTGAACTAAATTTTAGCGTACTATTCAGCACATATACAAATCTATTGGTCATGTACAGGACGGAACAAAAAAATTCGTGCATTTTTCCGATTATTAATGATAATTACTAAAATTGGGTTTTCATATATGTTATACGTTTTCGAGAATTGTTTACTTAGACATCACCTTTCACTTTATTCATCTACGAAGTTTTGTTACAGTATTCTGAATGTGTTGGAAAGTGTGTCATAATCTATGCTTAATGCATGATTTATAGTTCTTGTTAAATTTTGTATTTTAAAAACTATTACACATATTATAATAAGTAATGCATGAAAATAAAGAAAAACATTAATTTTGTTTTCCCTCTCAAGTCCACCAAGATTCCCGGATCTTACGTCATGTGATTTCTTTTTGTAGGGTTGCATCAAAGATTTTGTTTTAGAACTACCATTGCCGAAAACACCCAAAGAACTTTAAGAACGTATGAGATCTGCATTAACCCATTCGGGACCATGGGTGCATATATGCACCCTAAAAAAGAGCATACAGAATTTGTTTTAGGAACCAGTAAAAAATAAAAGTAACATTTGCTTTCTCTAATTAGAGCATTTTTGTGATAGTTTAAGTAAAGGTAGCTTTTTTTTAAAAAAGTGGTGCCAACCGAATAAAATTTGTGTAAAAGCCGCCGGTCCCGAAGGGATTAAGAACTGTTGACAGTGTAAAAGTGCAAAATGTGTGGAGCGAACTTGATTACAGATTAGATAATGGTCGTGTTAGGAAAGGTTTCGAAGGAATGTTTTTTTCATTTTCATGTATAGTTTTGAAAATATAATTTTTTAAAATCCAGTCATTCGTTTATGCTAACCCTGTATATTTGTGTGTATGTCTATAATGAAAATAGTGCTGTTGGTTTCAAATAGTAATTCTATATAAGATTATTGATGTTAGAATCGCCAGTTCCGAAACTATAAAGTGCAGTCATGTACGGTAGCAGTCGACCCGAATAAAGGGTGATGCCATTGTATATTTCCCACAAAGAATAAGCCAGGTTTAATTGACATGGCTTTTATCATACATGCCTACATCCCTTAATTATTCCGGGGTTAGTCAAGTTTTATAGTCAAGAAATATTTCAGCAAATAAGTCAACAAATATAATAGCAAACAAATATTTCTGAAGACAACAATCACAATGATGGAAATATTCTACAGATAAAGTGGGAGGCGTAGAATTTGTAGACAACAAAACACTCAAAAAGCTCTCTATCTGAGCTTGTGCAGACAGTTTTATTGATAACGCGCAGGAGGACAAGATTCCCGAAAAAGCACATTACGTCACGTGTTCTAAGCCAATCAGAGAGTGTGCGGGGCACTTTACCGGTGTATGAAGAAAATTGATGCTCTACGGCCTTGTTTTAGGCGGGAAATTCTTCGAAGCATCACTATTAGAATTAAAAGTAGACTTGCAGCTTAAATTGAATATTCTAAAATGGGATGAATTTTGAGACGGAAAATAAATATTACTAGGCGTAACAACAATTGGAATTTGAGAAAGGGAAAGGAAGGAAAATGTAATTTAAGGTGAAAATTAGTAAATTGAGTGGGGGAGAATTTTAGAATATTAAAATATGTTATACACATACAGAAGGTCGATCACACTTTATGATTACGGTTTTCAAAATTAAATTATATGCATAAATTCCACATTTCTTACGACGTTTTGACTCTAATGGATAGCTTTGACTCATGTATGCTTAAGTTATTAAGCATTCAGCAAAGTTTGACACTGCTGTTTTTCACTTTTTGGATGGATTTTGATTTTTTGGTGAAACAGTTTTTAAAAGCGTGAGATGGATTAGCTTCAGGAAGAGATATTGGTGAGTATGATTCTGGTTGCACTCTAGCTGTTATTGAATAGAATCTGATCTGGCTTTGCACATTAGTTTTTAAAATATGCATTCTTTAATTGCAAAAATTCAAAATCTCCATTCCTTATATTTGTGCAATACTATGCAATGTTAAATTTGCTAGAACATGTATTACACATTATTGGTGAAGTAATTGGTGTATTATTACCTTCATGGTGCTCAATTTGAAACTTGTGCTAGTAGAACAGTCAGCTTTAGTTGTTAAGTTCTCATTAACCCTCCTTATTAAATCATCGCTAATTTCAAAATTAGGGAACACATTGTCATCTCTAGCAGGGAGATCATCATTAATACTTGATTCATTAACATGAAAATCGTCAGTGAAAATGGATTTATTGAAAAGAAACAAGTCAATACACAAATCATTGCTAACAACTAAATTCTTATCAGTCAAGTCATTGGTGGGTATGACACGTGTAGAAATATTTAATATATTTAATTCATATTTCTTATTTTGTAAAATTTTATTACGCTGAATGGCATTGGGATCGAAAGATGATTCTGGAACAAAACACCGATTAAATGGGAAAATGCAATTTTTTAATTAAAAATTTCAAAGACATGTATTTTTCTATTTTGATCAGTTGAAGCATGCATTTAAGTACCCATCAAAGAAAAACACTATTGGAGGATCGTGTTGAAATTCCTAATTTATTAACTGAACACAGCTTAATTAAACATATTATCTACTTTTAAACATAATTTTAATACAATATATGAAAATACCATATAAACGTACCTCAGTTAATCTTCTAAAAGTCCCTCCGCATTTAGGGCACTCAGTTCGTCGCTAATAAGTCTCTGAAGAAAACCAGTCTCTAAAATGCGTAGAATAATTTAGAACTCTAATTTGAAAACGTGTCGCCTTTCCCCAAGCTTACACTTCAGGTAAATGAAACAGATGTTGTAGCTCTTGACGTCTAAAATTATTTAATCTTCAAAGTAAAAAAAAAAAAAAAAAAATAGTGAATTATTTTTGGGATTTTTCGCCGCATTTAGGGAATATGGGGATGCTTTATAATAAACCGTGTGTAATGTAATCGGAAATTTTTTTACAGAAAACGTTTTAAATGCAGAGAAATGTTTGGCGTTTTGTTCCTGAAGTTCGGATGTCTCATTATATGGCATTTATATACGATTCTTGCGTTAAGATTTTAAGTACAGGAGCATTGTTGCATTTAGAGGTTGTCACATTTAGGCACAATTACCTTAATTATCAGAGTATTTTCTTTAAAAACTTGCTCAACAAATATCTTGATAATATTTCCATAAATAAAAACAAGGAAGGATTTTTTTCCGCTTTCGTTTACGAGGTTATTTTACAAGGATACGCAAATAAAGGCAGTCGGGTTTTATTTTCAGTCAAAACTATCTTTAGTAAAATAATCAGTAATTAAGTGCTACACAAAGTTTATTGCAAAATAATAAAATTTATATTTAAAAACATAAATATAAACATTTTATTTTCAAACTCTTAATTAATCATCAGAGTCTTTTCTTTAAAAACGTGCTCAGCAATATCTTGATAATATTTCCATATATAAAAACAAGGACTGATTTATTATTATTATTATTTAAAAGGATATTTTACAAGGATACGCAAATACGGTAGGCCGGTTTTATTTTCAGTCAAAACTATATTTAGTAAAATAATCGGTAATTAATTGCTACAAGTTTATTACAAAATAATTAAATTTATATTTGAAAACATAAATATAAACATTTTATTGTCAAACTTCTCATTAATTATCAGAGTTCTTTCTATAAAATATGTTCGACAAATATCTTGATTTTCCATAAATAAAACGAACTGATTTTTTCCGCTTTCATTTACGAGTTTATTAGACAAGGATATGCAAATAACGGTAGTCCGGTTTTGTTTTCAGTCAAAACTATCTTTAGTAAAATAATTAGTAATTAAATGCTACAAAGTTTATTACAAAATCAATTAAAGTTATATCTAAAATACAAAAAAAAAATCCAAATTCTAATGAATTATCAGTTTTTTCTTTCAGCAGATATCCTGATAATTTTTCGACAAATATGAACAAGAACTGATTTTTTCCGCTCCCATTTACGAGGTTATTTTATTAGGATACGCAAATAGCGGTAGTCCGGTTTTATTTTCAGTCAAAGCTATCTTTAGTAAAATAATCAGTAATTAAGTACTACAGTGGAACTCCAGATATACGTTACCTGAGTTGTACGTTTCCCTCAGTTATACGTTTCAACTCAGCGGTCCCGACCACTTGCCATTAAAAATTAGCTGAGTTATACGTTTTGAATTACACATTTCTCTCAGTTATACGTTACGTTTTTGCGTCCCCGGACGAATTAGTTTTCATTTATCCATTTTGAAACCAGAAACACTGACGACGCGGTCGAGGAGTCTGATTTGAAAGATCCCACTCAAACTTCAGAGCTGATGTGAAAGCTTTTGACGAAGTAAATCGGTTCGTCAGTAGTAAAAGCAATAACCATAAGGCGGCTGCATTATTAACATAAATGCAAAATTTGCTGTTCAGTGTCGGCTCAGCCGAAAAGAAACAACCGAAGATTACTGATTATTTCAACAAGATTCAATAAACTACTGAAATGTCTTTTGACAAATGATTTATATGCCAAGGCGATTCCAACGATTTCTTTTAAGTACTCTATGTGTATTAACCATAATTTTAATAAAGCTTTTAAGATAAAATAAGTTCATGTGTACTTCTCTCATATGTACTTTTTTTCTTCTCATTTCCTTTTCCAAAAATTTATGTCATGGGTGCAGTACTACTTAGGAAACTTCTGTTTTCAATATAAAATGTAGCAAACGCCTCAGCGGATCAAAGTTTTCACGATATTTTCACGATATTAAAAATTGTTCCGGTAAACCATTAATTGAGTTGTACGTTTTACTGAGTTATACGTTTCGTTTGTCCGGTCTCGGGCAAAACGTATAACTGGAGTTCGACTGTACAAAGTTTATTACAAAATCAATTAAATGTATATTTTAAAAAAATCATAAATATAAATATTTTATTTTCAAACTCTTAATTAATTATCAGCGCCTTTTCTTTATAATTGTGCTCAACAAATATCTAGATAATATTTCCATAAATAACAAGAGCTGATTTTTTCCGCTTTCATTTACGAGGTTATTTTACAAGGATACGCACATAAAAATAACTTCAAACCCGAGAATAAATATACAAACAAGCGTGATCAAAAACCGTGCGTGTCTTAAATCACTTTCTTAGCTGACATTATTTGAAATCGACCAAACTGTATTGACTCTGTTCTTGCAGAATTCACACACCATTCCACACAGATATGTTGATGAGATAAAAAGTTCGTTTAGAGGGAAAAAATGAATTAGTGTATCCAATTTGATTATTATCGACAACTTTTTACTTTTCGATCAACAGCTTTTAAGGTATTCGAACAAGATACTTTTTTGTTTGGTTTAGAACGTAGTAAAGAGTTATTTTTACACTATTTTATTTAACTTAACTTGGTTTGTGCATGGAAGTTTGTAACCGTTTTTACGCTCACTTTTTGATACACTAGAATTAGGAGAAAGTAGGGTAAAATGGTACCTATTGGTTTAACATTAGCTCGCAAGTTCGTTCGCGATACAAGCTTAGATTCTTAATATCTTGAATTATAGTAAAAAATGGGTAATACATACTAATAACTAAATTTTCGGAAGATGTTGCAATTTAAAAAAAAAATCTGAACTTTTCTTAAAAATTAAATATTTAAAACACACCTGACGATTCTGCATCGGATCGGGTGACTACATTTTACCCGAACCCCAACCAAAGTTATTGAGTTCTTGTTTTTTTCTTGTTACAGGTTGGATTTTGATTGTAATTATACATCGAATTTAGTAATCAGATTTTATTAAACCGGACTCAAGTCGGGTTCGTGTAGAACCTGGGTATCCGACCAAATGCAAGATTCTAATCCGAATTCTAACTAGAGCCATAAAGAAAATAAATAAAAAGACACCAGCTTGCACAATGAGATCGGGCCGGGTTCTGATAAAATCTGGGCGCCCGACCCAATGCTGGATTCGAAACCTTCCAAAAAAAAAGAACCGACGCAATGGGGTCGGGTTGGGTTCGGGTAAAATGTGGTCCCCCGACCCGATGCAGAATCGTCCCAAATGTCACATTTTTCGCTAATTAGTCCCACTGGTGACTTCACAAAGTGGTCACAGTATGAGGTCACTGAAAGACTTAAAAACGGCCATAACGACTTCACACTCCAGTCACTGTGACGTCACATCGACGGTCACAAAGTCACAACGTGACTTCACAGTTACGCTGTCGTGACGTTACAATGTTTTAAGCGAGGCTAACGAAAAAGACAGGCTACCGCGGTGCATTCTACTTATATTTTTTTTGCAGACCGCTAGTGTGACGTGATGCTCTTTTCGTACACCTGCATTGGTGGATTCGAGTATCACGTGACTCCCGCGGTCTGTAAAAAAATATACGCGTAAAGCACCGCGGTAGCCTTTCTTTTTCGTTAGCCTCGGTTTTAAGGGTAACGGTTTTTCCTTTGTTGATAAACGTCTAGAAGGGGAAAAATCGGAAAATCCCACAAAAGTGTTTGGGGACATCTGCGCTATTGAAAAACCGCACCTATTGCCACCAGAAAATTCTTCTCTACTTGGGTAAAGGCGTTTTCTAGGAAAATCTGAAACAGCTCCGAATTTTGGTGGTAGAGTGAAACCGGGTATAGTAAGAAATTAAGTTTTTACGTTTCAAGTAGCAAAAAGCCTTACTGTAATAAATTTTGAATCAAACTTGGAAACATATATTCATTTTGTAAGGTCAGTAACTTTTTTTTTCAGTTTTTCAAGTAATTTTTAATGTTTTCATGTAATGGCTTTCTCAGCTTTTACTTCTCGTATCCGCTGCACTACTCATGTGCCCACTCTTTGCAGACTAAACTTTGTATCCATTCTTCACCACCTGTTGAGTGAAGAGACAATTCATTGCAGAATTCAATGCAAACCCTTCGGTGTCTGGTTTTGCTCCAGGAGACGACCACAAATCAACATGGTCGTTCTCTTGCATAGCTGGACGCACATACTGGGCTACGTGATTGCTATAGAAAACAGTTGTTTACTTACCTAAATCGATCCGTTAGGCTGTATTTATTTGAAGAGCAGAAAAGACGGCTAAAAATTAAAACGTTTGAGGTGAATTTCTTTCCAATAGCACTGCACGGACATACAGTTTAACTCACTTCAAAAGCCGATGGCACACTTCTAGGAGACGCGAAGGGACATCGAGAAAACAATTTAGAAATCCTGAATAGATAGTTTAAATATGCTTTTTTAATGTTGCCATCCCTTAAAAAAGAGACATCAGAAAAATTATATTTTTTAAAATAAATTCACCAATTTCCGCTTTCTATTAAGCGTAAATCGGCGAACCTTCAGTAATCAAGACCTACGTCAAATAAACGTATCGTAGCGGAAAATTTTCGGAAGTACATGAATTGCAAGCGTGAAATTAAGAAACATTTTTAAGCTAAATGTTGGATGCTTATAAAAGAGTGTTTTTTTTTCTCTCTTACGTTATAGTACAGGTAAAATAGACCAAAAAATTGAGGGCAACTTGTGGCCATTCACGAAAATTTGGGAAGAATTTCGTTTTGGCACTAGAAATGAAGACCAGCAGTTTCGCGCGATTTGTCGGATTTTTGTAATTTTGCAGTTCTTCCTAAATTTCATTCAAACCACATTATGTTTGACAGGCAGGTATATAAATTTTTCGCAAGTTAAAAGTTTCTTTGCATTGTTTTTAAGCATTGGACGAACGGAGTTCGGGCTTCAGGGATTCGAAACACCAATTTTTCTCTTGCACGAACTCAAGTCGGGCATTCCAAAATTGATACATTTACTTTGCCCGAACTGGCTTCGGGCGTCACAGACAAGGGGTTAGATTCTGAATCGAATGACACCTTTTGCAAGTCGATACAATCATTTATTACTAAATTACGATAGTTTTTATGGATAAAAGTCCATAATTATGAGAGAACACAATTTCATTACACTTATTTTACGTTCAACACATGTTCTTTATATGATATTGAATAATTTTAAACTGATTTAATTGGTGAATACTTATATAGTTGAAAACCATTTTTTCTAAACCCCTTGAAGAGCGGTGGGATATTATAGCAGCTGGAGACTGATGTCCAGAAATTAAGGGGCAGTGACCAATTTCAGACATTTCGTCGAATATCTACTGAAATTCGTGAGGGAAATGCCTGAAATGCCCTTGAACTTTGAGGATATAAAGAACATGTCTGACTTCATGTTTTTCAGTGAATATTTTGTCACGAGGACAATTAGGGGAAGGGGCAATAATCATTTTAACAATAAAATAATATTTTCGATCACCCAAGTAACAGAAAATACTAAAAATGGTCTGACACTGTAGCAAATGACCTTGCGCCATAAAACCCTATACAACCAACCACTGTAGCAAATGACTATGACTATGTAGGTCCTATGTTAAACTTTTGTGTGCATTTGTGTAAACATAAGGATATAATCCTATGGGATTTCCTCCTCAATTTATCAATTATTGCTGTAACTTTTTGAGTGTTCACTATATTTCACTGGTCTTTTTATAGGAGTTGCCCTATAGTATTGACTATCAAATCATGAAAAAAAAATCATTGCTGTAGTTCGCGCATGCACAGTTAAAATTTATTCCATAAAAATACCCATATCTCATCAAATATTCAACATATTAATATTTTAATTGCAGTATACTATTTCTACGATTTTTTGTCAAGTTTTTGAAAAGCGTTGTTAAATTCGGCTGAAAACTCTGCATGCTATATATATTTTTTTTAATTTTTCACAGAAATGTTAACATCTTCAGGAATATACGTTCTATGCTTACGCACACAAACGTTGAACAGGACCTACATTGTCATTTGCTACAGTGACAGACCATTTTTAGCATTTTCTGTTAATTGGGTGATCGAAATTATTATTTTATTATTAAAATTATTATTGCACCCCGTCCTCTAATTGTCCTCGTGACAAAATCCTCACAGAAAAACATAAAGTCAAACATGTTCTTTACACACTCAAAGTTCAAGGGCATTTCGAGCATTTCCTCACGAGTTTCAGTTGATATTCGACGAAACGTCTGAAATTGGTCACTGACCCTTAATTTCTGGACATCAGTGTATATCCCACTTAATTTTAACCCCCCCCCCCAAATACTTCAATGGCACCACAATTTTTAATAAAATTTTGCTTTTATAATGTAGGTGAAAAAAATATTTCTCTTATTTTCAAATGAATTCGCTCTTAAAGACTGGTGTGAATCAATCATTTCAACATTTTAGAAACAGAAGTACTTTGCTCTTGAGAGGGTTAAAATTGGAAAATCTAATAGTTTTTTTTACACTTAATATATGTTTTTGGATTACCCACTAATAACACTTTTTATATGAGAAATGTCAATAATGTAGTCAAATAAAGTTTTGACTTTTATTAAAACAGATACTTTCGTATTAGCCGTACGCCAGAAGTTAAACCATTAGGCGCCATTACTCCCATTTTGGGAACATTGCTTTAGGAAATTTTCTAAAGAGAGTATTTTATGTGTTGTGAAAGTATTCATGTTATTTTCATTTTGAGTATATGAGATGACTTCTATAATTTTTTTTTTTTTTTTTTTTTTTTAAAGTTTCATTTGATTTTTTTAAACATGTTAAAAAAGGCGAAATTTAGCTTTTGGGCCGCATTCGAAAGAAGTATTTGACAAATTTCTTTATAATAAAATTCATATTTTTTAGTTAAAATATGTTTATAAAAGTCTATTATATAAAACAACATCAAGCATTATAGATCAATCACAATTACCGACAGCACAAGTTGTTCCCAAAATGGAAGCAAGAACTTTTTTAAAAAAAATTTTCATGTGCCTCTGTGCATTTTGATAGTTATTTTGAAGTTTATTAGCTATAAATAATATCATTCTGAAACTGGTATTTTACGCAGAATTCATATAAATTAGTCATATTAATTTAACCTTTGCAATAAAAAAAAAAAAAAAAAAAAGAAAGAAAGAAATTACCAGTTCAATAAGCATTATCATTATCCATCTCTTTATTTTGCAACATCATTTTTTTTCTGACTATTTTACATGGAAGATGACTGAACAATTTTAATTTTAAATTTGGATGATTTTTCGGATGCTCCGGAAATCATTTGTTTGCCACTTTTAACTACTTATTATTGTTCAGTGTTACATTTTTAGCCAGCAAAAAATAAAAAACGCATACTTTAACTAATACTCTAGATCACGCCAACGAATAATTTGAGCCGTTGACGGAAGTATATGGAGAATTTGACCGTTGCTTGATTTATCATTCTTTCTCGATACGCTCTTAACCTGTTGATCTACAAGTGTTTAAATATCCCGAATGCTCAACGATTTGTACAAACAGCGGAATTATGATTCGTAACCCAATCTACTCGAGACAGATGTGAATAAATTAAACGATTTCATAGGAAAACTAATGTTTTTTTCAATGCATTACAAAGTTTATAAAGCTTCATTACGTGATAATGAAAAAGTAAATACATTCTGTTAAACTTAACTAGCATGTGGGGAAAAAAACGTATTTAAAATATATATGAGGACCTCAGTAGCCAAGGGATACAAGTGAAAAAATTTAGATTTGCAGTAAATTGAGTTCAAAGTTGAACATCAATAGTAATTGACTGAATTGAAATATGAAACTGTCTCTTATTTCAATAACTGTGTAAAGAAAGTGGAGTACAACTTTTTCTTTAAATTTATAATTAATCAATATTGATAACAAGGGGTACAAGTGCCGAATGCTTAACCCTACAGTGTATGAATTTTTCTTTTAGAATTATGTTTTTTATACTTATATTAAGAATTTGACACCAGAATTTTTAAGATAGATTTTTAACTTTAGATATTAGCACATTTATGTACTGTAATTTAATGCATTTTATGCTCTTTTTTACATTTTTTTGTTATTTTAAAGTATTTTAAACTCTATTCACATGGCTCTCTTAAGATGTGATATACAATTACTCATATACTGGGAGTTGTAGTTATTATTGACTGAGTATCCCATTGAAGCAATATACAGCATTAATATTTCTATATAAATATATTGGTTGCAAAGAACTTGATTTATTTATTAAAAGTTAAATAGAAAGTGTTGCCAATTGGCTACACCAGGGGTCGGCAACCTTTTTCGGCTCCGGGTCGCAATCAACCAAAATATGTGTATTAAGAAGACGTTTCGGGTTAGTGGTATTTTCCTTTTTAAACAGTCTTTTTTCGGTGCATAATAAGATAATTTTTTTTTTTGAAGAAATAATCATCATGCGCCTTTTTAAACTTTAAACACAAGGATAAAATTATAATTATTATAAAAGGAAACATAACTGAATGAATTTTACTTTCTCTTCAATGGCTCCCCTGATGCAAACATTATGCATTATAACAAATAAGTGCAATTTTCTGTTATGTTATTTAATAGTTTGGAATTTCTGAATTAAAATTAAACCTTTTTAAAGTTCCAAAATGAACTCGAAATATTTTTTCAATAGAATTTTATTTTTTTTATACTTTTTTCGGAACTTAAGTGGGTCACTTGAAATTATGAAATGGGTCACTCGGTGACCCGTGGATCATAAGTTGCCGACCCCTGGACTACACTATACACTGTAGGGTTAAATAGTTGACTTCTAAAACGCTGCACATAATTAAAAAACCACTTATATTTCTTTACCTACAAACATGTTGCCTTATTTCCAGATCACCTGTGCACTTAGCTCAGTTTTTTTCAATTTTGTCACTTATACCCCTTGGCTTCTGGGGTCCTCATGTATACATAATAGACTCTTTATTTTTTACTTATTGTTTGCTATGTTTTACTTTTTTATTGTTCTGCTTTTTAATGTTTAAGCTATTTCATGTTTGCAGCTTCACAGCGCATGGTCTATTTTAGCAAACGTGGTTTGATGCATAACCGTAACTACATTGTTGTTGTAACTCGTATGCAGCTGCAAGAATAAACTACTTGTTGTAATTAAATTCTAAAAATAATAAAATTTTGTATTACAGATACTTATATAATACTCAATATATATATTCAATAATACAGATACTTATATTATAACCACCTTGTATTTATTAATGAAATTTATCTTTCGTTATAAAATACAAGGGGGGCTCGGACCCCCTGCTCGCTACGCTCACCAACCCCCCGTGTAATCGCGCCTTAGCCAACCCCAGACGTAATTTTCTTGTATGCGGAATCTAGCTAGATCTTTTTCTCGTGCTCGATTTAGTATAGGGGGCAAGTCTCGTGAAAATCTTCCCAGTCGTTTAGGATATCATTCATAATCGGGAAAATCCCTTGCTCGTTTAATATATATGAATAATCGGGAAAATCCCTTGCTCGTTTAATATATATGAATTTGGCGACAGTAATTTGGTCGACAGGATAACTAACAAGTACCAATTGTATATATAGTGTTACGAATATTGTAAATAGTGTTTGTGCTTAAAAATAAAGTAAATACAGTAGCCTCCCTTTTAACCGGCTTCCTCTTAACCGGAACTCCGCTTTAACCGGCCGACTTTTTTTTCCCAAATCAGACAAAATTCAGAGCGAACGGAAAATTTTGGTTATAAAGGGATACGCGTTGACCTTCACAGCATAGGAAACTGGAATGACAGGATTATCTCATTCAACGGCAGAATGTAACTGGCACTGTTTCTAAATTCCTCATACATGCTAAAATTCCTCATACGGAAGGGGTAAAAGCATTAGAGTTAGCACTACGCTATGTTGAGCAGCAGCCAACAGCTTCCTCGGTTGAACTTTAGATGGAGATATTATGCTGCAAAATGCCGGGAATTTTGCCTTCAACAGAAGGTCACTGATTTCTTTATGGTTGATTAACTCAAATTTACATAATGTAGAATAATTTCAACTTCTTATAAAGGTATGTGACACGATTTTCAACAATATAATTTGTATTAAATATTTTTCAATATTTGTTATTAATGATAGTTTTTCTTTCAATTCAGTTAATTACAACTTGTATTCATTTAAAAAAATATATAAAAAGTATACACTTTTTAAAACTACACAAATTAAAAACTAAATACATCCTACGTATTTAATTAAATAAATATGCAGCTACCTATTTAATGTTTTTTTACTTCTCCGGTTTAACCGGTTTTTCTCTTAACCGGTTAACCCTCGGTCCCGTTTAGGCCGGTTAAGCGGGAGGCTACTAGTTCAATTAAGCTCTATCCATAAGCTAATATTAATTTTTGTTGCATTGCAATATCTCAATTTGTTGATTTTTTGCAAGCGAGTAAACGCTATTGGATTTCAATGGAAGTCTATGGAAATTTGGCGAAATACTGGAAATAGCGCCAAGCTGGCGCCACTTTCGGCAGAAAATATTGGCCGCCAAATTTGGCGATATATCGCCAAGTTGGTGCCAAACTTGGCGACAGACTCGGGTCCCTTCCCCTTGGTAACCCTCCTAATAGCGCCCATCCTATCTAAATTCTCTACTTTCATGTTAATTCCCCCTAAGAAAAGTCAGAAAGTTCTGACCAATCAGATACGTTTCGCGGTATCTACGCAGATTTTCATTGTTCCATTTCCAAACCATTACTTTTTTTTATATCGAGAAGGATTAATCGGAAACAAATACTGAACTATTTTTATTGTTTTAAGTGCAAACATGTCAATCTTCCTTAAGCAGGTTGTACGTGATAGAGATAGAGTTTTAAAAAATCCTACTGAAAATTATTTTAAACCCCCACACCCAAAATATCAGTAAATTGACATGCAGTTTTCAAGCAAATTGAATTTGAAAGTGCATTGTTTTTTTTTCAATTTGATGGTGTTAAGATTGAAATTGTGCCATGTATAGAAGTGAATTTACTTGCAAAAAGGCGAAATTTATTTTTCAGGTTGTTTCCATCGTCAATATGACGCGCTTACACACGGACTTTTGTTTTATCATATAGATTCTGCGATATACTACAATCCTTAACTTAAATTTGGCAGAATGTGTAATTATACACTGTAAAAAATTTTCGTTCAGCGTTGAATTATTTAATGGTGCAAATGCTACCGAAACTTAGTATGCAATACTTGTTAAATCTCACTCACGGTACTCAAAACGTTGTTTCATTTGTATATGAAGGATTAATTTTTATAGGGTTAGTGGCGACACATACCTTCGGTTCTCTCATGGCACATTTGTGTGTCACGGCTAGTGTTGGCAAGTTCATTGTAACAAAATATAGTATGATGTCGCATCATATATTATTCAATTTTTGCAATTTTTGTAATTATTCCCCTCTCAATTAATTCCCTTTTTCAAATTTGTTCCCTTTTTCATTATTTTAACGCTCACTGTTCTACAAAAATACTTTTTCATTTTCCTTTCCCACCATTTTGTTAAATTCAATGTAACAAATTTCATTCCGTTTATTCTAATATCCTTTTAATTCAGTTACACTAAAAGTATTTCTATTCTGTGCTATGTAAAGGAAAATCGCTACATTTACCCTTTCAAATAGCTAGCATAAGATTTACCATCTGTCATCTCCTTACTTGGTCACACAGTTCTGTTGCTAACTGATTTCTTCATACACACCCTTTTTAATTACAATGATTCCCAAGCGCATCTGAATAACTCTGGTCCAAAAATATCCAACGTACATGTCGAAGTCATAACAATCTCTAAGGTTCGCGGGTTCAAGAATGCGAAAACTTTTCCGAGCCCCATTTGTGTGGTTTTGCATTCCCATGCATGTTGGCTACCGCCAATATATTCGTTAGGATAATTTATGCCAAAAATGGCTCTGTTCTCTAAATTTTTAATTGTCTTTATGCTCTGTTTGGAGAAATGATCGCCATATTGTAACCTTTTGGCGAAATGTAATTTTCATTCGACTTCATGTCATGATACAAGAAACAATCTCTTCTCTCGTTAATCATCTTGCTTTCAACATGTAACCTTTTTCACGAATTGTGTTACGGGCCCGGGTGCCCAGCGCTGACGCGGGCAGCCAACCTTTCCCTGTACTTGTGCAATATCTATAGAACCTGGGATTATTAAAGTACCTTCAGCTACTCAAGTCTGCTTATTCTTCCAAATGTGCCTATCCTTATTTCTTCTGAATTTCTAGATTTCTTAGAAGGTAATATTGTTTTTTTGCCATCGAAATACTCATCGTATCAAATCCACTTTACCACGACCAAGAACTCAATATTATATAAATTCGGTGCCAGTCACCAGAGCACTTGTACAGGAATTTTTTTTACGACATGGTACCGGGAATGTTCAAACTTTGTGTTAAAAGGATAAGAATAAATGAAAGGCACCGCAGACAAAAACTTTTACTAAATAATACTCAAGGAGAAACTGTCCATCTGTTTATCGTGACGTTGCTCATAAAATATGAATATTTCTCGCAAATCTACCCCATCCTGTGGCAAAACATTCTAATAATATCGGAAGTTCAATTTCACATGCGCGATATATATAGGAAAATAGAAATCAAGAATTTTGTCAAATCGAGAAACTTTTTTTTTCGTATCTAGATTCTGTGACTCATATTTTTTTTTTTTCTCGCGTAATATATAAGTTCAAGGTTTCTCGGAAGTCATCGATTTCCAACTTCATTATAACTCTATTCAGAATTCACGAAACAAAACATGCAATTTAAAATAGACTGTGTATCCAAGTTGCATCGACATTCGAAAGGAAAAAAAAAAGGAAAGAAAGATAAAATATTCTCTCTTTCTGTGCTGTGTGGATCACTAACTGCGGTCAGAGTCCTTCAAATCTGATGCTTTTTGTTCCGGTGGATATTTTGCAATGTGTGGTTTAAATTTTTCTTCTTTCGTACTCTCCAATGGTAAATAACGGTGAACTCATAACTGGATTAATGAAGTAACCCACTAATTTAAACTTTTAAAAGGAGACTGTGTCTACTATTCTGCAGTTAGATTGTTGTTTTTACAAGGAATTAGGTTTTTCTGGACATGTGAATTACTATAATAAAAAAAAAAGTAAGAAAGAAACATACAGAAACATGCCGAATGTGACTCCAGGATAATGTAATTAATAAGTGTATTTAATTCCGCGTTGCGAGTTCTCCTTAGTAAGTTAAATTGTGTGTGTTTTATTTATATTTTTCCATGATTTGGACCTCAAATGGTAAGTCAGAATTTTTTATATGGGATGATGAGACAGAAAAAACGGACCAACAGCTTTTAAATCTAGACTTAAAAATACCATTATATTCTATGAAAACGAGACTTTTCTATAACAAAACCTTACCTTAAACGGACATTTTAGCGAAAAGCAAACCAAATAATTATACCTGCTAAGACGGAATATTTCTATAGTTGCTTGAGATTCCGTATTTTTAATAATACTATAAAATCGGTGAAAGCGGAATCTCTGAGAACCGAAATAAAATTCCGTTTAGGAGCCGTTTCTGACTGAATAATTAAAATTGTATAGTATTCATTCTATAGGGACAATGAAATTTTTACGTTTAAGACAGGAATCCGTTATAAGCAGGTTCCATTTCACAGGTTGCATTAAGCAAAGTACAGTAACACCTGTAAAGACAAAATTGCTAGGGACCAAAAAATTATTCCGTAATGCAATATTTCCATAGGTTTTCTTCTTAAAAGGCAGATTTATACGGAATTCCTTTCAGCAGAAATCATAATTTTTTTCCGTTATAGACAAGTTCTGTTTTCACAGGTTTTACTGTATTGAGTTCCACTCGATGAAGACTGACAAATAACATGGTACTGAAAAACTAGTCGTATGTACCAATCCCAAAACTGTCTTCTATCTCATACAGGTTTCGCATACACTAAAAAGAATCCTCACCAATTTATATCAAGGTCTAACTGAATCTAAACTTTTATTAAATCCCGTGCATTAGTTCTTGAGATATGACTATTGCTAAAATCGTGTAAGTCCTGCAAAATGTAGCATAGCAGCGCCACCTGTTGGACTATTTCGACCGAAACCTAATCAACAACAACTTATGTCAACGTCTAACTGAATCTGAAGTGGGATGAAAATCCGTGCATTAGTTCTTAAAATATAGTTATCGTGATGATAATAAAAAAGTAGCGTAGCAGCGCCACCTGTTGGGCTATTTACACCAAAACGTAAGCAGCATCTATTTATGTCAAGGTCTAACAGAATCTGAAGCTTGATGAAATTAGGCGACTTTCACCAAAAATTAATCAGCACCATTTTATATCAGGGACTAACTGAATCTAAAGTTTTATTAAATTTCGTGCACTAGTTCTTGAGATAGAGCGCCCACAAAATTTTTTTCACTTAAAGATAGACAGACAGAGTCACAGAGTCACAGACAGACAGAGTCACAGACTCACAGACAGACAGAGCCACACAGTCACAGACTCACAGACAGACATGTTCTAGAAACAGTCAAATCCTGTTCAGGCCCTTCTAAAACGTATAAATCCGTCAGAAACCGGAAGTCGAAAATTTTCTGGGATCCCATACTTTCTTCTTGCAAAGATAGAAGAAAGTAAAAAATTAAAAGGATTTGTTCATCAGAAAAAAATCGAAACATTAGGCGTCCGAGCTATAGTTACGTGGGACAGGTCTTGGAACTCATGAAAATCGGGACATCCCTCGTAAATAGGGACAACTAGCAACACGAGCCACGACACACGGTTCAGAGACGCTGGTCTTAAGCATGTAGGATTTTTCTTAAGGATAGGTATAACAACATGAACTTTTCCGCTTGCCTCTAAAATATATTAACTATTCACATTATTCTCTAAGAGAACCTCGCCCTTTTAGTGTGCAACAATGCTTACCCATCTCGGAAGTTAGAAACCCTTGATAGACCAGACAAGGAAAAAAAAACGAAAATCTAATAAGAAGATAATTTTTTTTCTTCATGATCGTACAGACGGAACCGAAGGCCTTGGAAGATGGATTCGTTGCTTTTATGTAGAAAAATGTGCTTTGTTTGTTTGTGTAAAATGTTTCTCCCAAGCATTCAGTCTCTTTTATGTCGTGCAAGTTGTTATCATTTTAAAAGAAAATTACATAAGGTAATGACAATGTAAACTTCAATGTTTTCAGTAGTGTGGGAAAATATTTGTTTATTTTAAAATAAAGAGAAATAATAAAGAAATATAATAAATAATCAATAACGTAATGCAATATGATACAATAATAATAATAAAGAAATCCTTTCCTTAATTTTCTTAAATTTCCTCAAATTTCCTTTTACATTTTGGAAATCGGCTTGAAAAATGTCTTCAGCATTCTGAAGTACCAAAATTTAAAATTCATTAATTCGTAACTTTTATTTAAAGAAGCTGTTTGTTTATATAAAATGTTTCTCTCAAGCATGCAGTCTCTTTTATGCCGTTCAAGTTGTTATCATTTTAAAAGAAAATTACATAAGTTAATGAGAATATAAACTTCAATGTTTTCAGAAGTGTGGGAAAATATTTGTTTATTTTAAAATAAAGAGAAATAATAAAGAAATATAATAAATAATCAATAACGTAATGCGATATGATACAATAATAATAATAAAGAAATCCTTTCCTTAATTTTCTTAAATTTCCTCAAATTTCCTTTTACATTTTGGAAATCGGCTGAAAAATGTTCTTCAGCATTCTGAAGTACCAAAATTTAAAATTCATTAATTCGTAACTTTTATTTAAAGAAGCTGTTTGTTTATATAAAATGTTTCTCTCAAGCATGCAGTCTCTTTTATGCCGTTCAAGTTGTTATCATTTTAAAAGAAAATTACATAAGGTAATTAGAATATAAACTTCAATGTTTTCAGAAGTGTGGGAAAATATTTGTTTATTTTAAAATAAAGAGAAATAATAAAGAAATATAATAAATAATCAATAACGTAATGCAATATGATACAATAATAATAATAAAGAAATCCTTTCCTTAATTTTCTTAAATTTCCTCAAATTTCTTTTTACATTTTGGAAATCGGCTGAAAAATGTTCTTCAGCATTCTGAAGTACCAAAATTTAAAATTCATTAATTCGTAACTTTTATTTAAAGAAGCTGTTTGTTTATATAAAATGTTTCTCTCAAGCATGCAGTCTCTTTTATGCCGTTCAAGTTGTTATCATTTTAAAAGAAAATTACATAAGGTAATGAGAATATAAACTTCAATGTTTTCAGAAGTGTGGGAAAATATTTGTTTATTTTAAAATAAAGAGAAATAATAAAGAAATATAATAAATAATCAATAACGTAATGCAATATGATACAATAATAATAATAAAGAAATCCTTTCCTTAATTTTCTTAAATTTCCTCAAATTTCCTTTTACATTTTGGAAATCGGCTGAAAAATGTTCTTCAGCATTCTGAAGTACCAAAATTTAAAATTCATTAATTCGTAACTTTTATTTAAAGAAGCTGTTTGTTTATATAAAATGTTTCTCTCAAGCATGCAGTCTCTTTTATGCCGTTCAAGTTGTTATCATTTTAAAAGAAAATTACATAAGGTAATGAGAATATAAACTTCAATGTTTTCAGAAGTGTGGGAAAATATTTGTTTATTTTAAAATAAAGAGAAATAATAAAGAAATATAATAAATAATCAATAACGTAATGCAATATGATACAATAATAATAAGAAAGAAATCTATTCCTTAATTTTTTTAAATTTCCTCAAATTTCCTTTTACATTTTGGAAATCGGCTGAAAAATGTTCTTCAGCATTCTGAAGTACCAAAATTTAAAATTCATTAATTCGTAACTTTTATTTAAAGAAGCTGTTTGTTTATATAAAATGTTTCTCTCAAGCATGCAGTCTCTTTTATGCCGTTCAAGTTGTTATCATTTTAAAAGAAAATTACATAAGGTAATGAGAATATAAACTTCAATGTTTTCAGAAGTGTGGGAAAATATTTGTTTATTTTAAAATAAAGAGAAATAATAAAGAAATATAATAAATAATCAATAACGTAATGCAATATGATACAATAATAATAAGAAAGAAATCTATTCCTTAATTTTTTTTTACTTAACATTTGGTAATGCAACAGAAAAATGTTTTTTAATCTTTTCTTAAGCATAAAAAACTTTAAAAAATTTTGATTAATTTAATGACTCACCGTTTTAATTTATTATATACAATTGAAAGAATCAACATATCTATTCTTTGTTACGAAAAATCATTATTTATCTAATTTTATACGATTCTGTTCAATTTAAGCAAAAGGGGGTTAAAAAAGAGCAACATTAATCTGGTAATCGACCTGTATTACACATACATACACATAATGACACAAATATACGATTTTATGTGCAAAAGAGTTATATTAGAGCTGAGTAAGCCAATAATTTTCAAAACTCTAAGCCCATGGATTCAATTGAACCTTAAAATAATTTAAATTAGTCAAAATGGGCTGTGTTGTGTGTTTTTAAAGGTAAAATCGATGTTTTCAATAAAGTGTCTCATTCTCAACTTAATTTCGTAACTTAGTAAACACTATGAACATGTCATTTTTAGATTAAATTCATTTTCTTGTATGTAATATGAAGTATTCTAAAATCAATATTATTTTGCTATTTCAATAAATTAATTATTTCCTTTGTTTTTTAAACCAACAGAGCTTAAAACATTCATCACTTCATAATCTTTTCACAGACTCAGAAAAATTGATTCTTCTAGGATCTAACATATCAGGTAAGACAAAAATTATCGCAATCTTATACATATTGATGAGTTTGATAAAATTGGTAATATTTATTTTTATTCAAGCAATAATTAACCCTTTCAAGGTCGGTGGTATATTATATATATATAACTTAACATATCCGCATCAGACAAATTTTATTAAATCTGGTTTTTAAAACAATAGAAGCTCCTCCCTCTTCTAAAGGTCTTTCGTAAATTGTTTCCTAAGTAGTCTTCTTAAATTTATGCATTATTCAATATCACTCAATATACGGATTTATTATAAAATGATTTACAATATAAAAAAAAAAAATATGGGCAACATGATATAAATGTATTATCTCTAAGGTAGAAGCCACGCCCTTAGTTAATGATGTTTTTTGAACAAAACTGAGAATTCTCATTTCCCGATGCGAATGTGTTAATTGTAATTTCCAGCTGCAATTGGCACCCAGAATTTTTTAATAAAGTTTTGCTTTTATAATGTATGCGCAGAAAAGAATTTATTTATTTTCAAACCAATTAGTTCTTAAATTCTGCTGTAACTCAATTATTTCAACATTTTAGCAACAAAATTACTTTGTCCCTGAAAATGTAATTACTGTTTTTGAATGAATTATATTTTTCAAATTTTAGGAATTTTCAATACTTTGTTTCTGTTTTACCTCT